>CAWUPB010001173.1:33891081-34491081 GCA_963924115.1 Dovyalis caffra
CTCCTCTCTCTCTCCTTTTCTCTCTCTTTCCATTCTCTCTCTCTCTCCCCTTCTCTCCCTCTCCCTCTATTTTTCCCTCTCTTACCTTCCCTCTCTTTCCCTCTCTTATTCCCTCCCTCTCCCTCCTTATTCCTCCCTCTCTCCCTCTCTTTTCTTCCTAACTCTTTATCTCCCCTTCTCCATTACCTTTCCTTTCTCCCCCTCCCTCTTTTCCTCTCGCCTCTCTCTCCCTCTCGTCTCCTTCTCGCTCTCCCTCCCCTTCTTTCTCTCCTTTTCTCTCTCCCTACTTCCCTCTCTCCCTCTCTCCCTATCTTTTTCTCCCTCTCTTTATCTCCCCATCTCTCTCTTGTACTCTTCCTCTCTATTCCCTTCTCTTCTTTTTCACTCTCCCTCCGGCTCTCTCCCGCACTCACTTTCTCTCTCTCCCTCCCTCCGTTACTCTCTCTCCCCCTCTCATTCCCTATCCTTCTCTCCCTTTTTCTCCCACTCTTCCTCTCTTTATACCTCTACATCTCTCTCTTACTCCCTTTTTCTCTCCCTCTCTCTTTCTCCCTACTAGCCCCCTTATAAGATTAAAAGATACATCTCATGCATGACTCAAGGACTAGTGAATGGTAACGGATCTCTACTACTAGCCCCTTCGAGCCATAAGGAGACTAATGGGTAAAAGACTCAGGTGAAAAATTATTATAAATTCTTCGGGATTATCTTCACTTATTAGCTTCTTCTTCTTATATCTATTCTAATTATTATCTTTTACTTTTACATTTATTTGAATAAAAAATCTCAAGTTACATTTGAGGGTAGTAAGATGAGAAGATAAATACAATAGAATGATAGAGAAGGCGGGACAAGCGAGGCCTATTTAACAAAAAATTACAAACATTCATTCCCATAAACTAGGTCAACTCATTCATACCATTCACCTATGCTTCAATTATATTAATACATGACATATTAATGAAACGCATTTCATTTTAATCATCATTATAAATCTATTTTTAGGTTATTTTATAAAATTATCAAAATTTTTTTAAATTTCAATTTTAAGACTTTTGGGCCTTGGGCCCATTTTGGGTCCATGGGATTTTAGGCCTCGAGGGCCCAAAGGCTTCCACATCCAAGCCACTAGCCCGAAGCACTTGCATGAGCTTGGGCTTACACCGGCCTCGAGCCTAGCATGCTTACATGCGCTTAGCTTTATGTAGGCGTCGCCCATGCACATGCATAATGCGTGCTTGACTTACACTAGGCATGTCTTGGCTCGACCTTAGGGCTTGGTGTGTACTCGCGCATGCCTGCCATGTTATACACCCAATGCATGACTTGACCTACCAAGTAGGCCTAGCATACACAATGCATGCTTAGCATGTTGCACACCTCGTGCACGATTAGCCTTGGCTAGAAGGTCCGGCATACGCGAGGCATGCACGGCCTATCATGCATCTAGCGCATGACCGGCCTAGCCTATTTGCACCTAACGTATGACTAGCTACTAGAAGGCTCGACCTATCGTATGCCTAGAGCGGGACTAGCTTGCAAGGGCCTAGCTCGTCACACGACCGGCTAGCCTCCTTGTTTATGTACACGAGCTCCAATGCCCAACATTGACCTTGCATGCCCCACTCTTTTAAAGCTCAAATTTTAGTTTTAAAGCATCTATAAAATACCAAAAACACAAATTTTACAATCAAGAATTGTTAATTCATACGATTAATCATAATTAATAAATCATACAATCAAAGGTTCAACAAAGGCTCGATACCCATTGAAGGATCATGCATCTTATGGAAGTGTAGAATAAAATAAAAATTTTCCTCCATCTAAGGCTCCCAAGATCAAGTTGTTGAATCAAGTAATCATACATACATGAATTAAAGCATAAGAAAAGTTTTACCTCATGTAATGTAGAATTTAACCTTTGTAGAAAAAGAAGCCATCCAAGTGTCCTGGTCTCTAATGATAATTCACGTAGTCCAAGCATCCATATAAAAAGCACTCATAAGTAGTAGAGTGCTAGCTCCACCTTTTTTCTAACTTGTTTAGTGTTTTCTCTTTAGAAATCTATTCGGGGATATTTTGTGACAACCCTAATTGAGAGGGAGAGAGGTGGCATGTTTTTGGGAGGGAGAAAACAATTTTCTCTCTTTTTCTCTTTGTGCAATGTATACCCTAGCTCAATCTACTCTTTTGCCACACCTCCCCTTATATTTATAGGGGGAGTGTCTTCCTTGTCTCCAAGGACAAGGAAGTGACAATAATGAGACCTCAAAGGACTCCTGGTTGTTGCTTCCTAATCCTCTAAGGATTAAGAATTATTATGCATATGGGCTTTTTGATCTTATTCTTTTAAACCTTCATTCTTATCCAATAAGATTCATGTTTATCCTTCCACTAAAATATCTTGTAGGCTTTTAAATTAAACCTATTGGCTCAAACTCCTTTGGCCTAATTAATTAGTAATTAATTTGGTCTATCTAAATAAATTAGGTTAGATATTTTTTAGCGAGGCCCACATTAGGAAATAATTTTCCAAATTACCTGTAAATCTAAATTAGGAAACTAATTTCCTTTTTAGGTAGCTCACTTTCAAATTTGGAACAAAATTCCAAATTAGGAAACTAATTTCTAAAATAGAAACTTTTTATTTTTGAAAACCTTTTCCAAAATAGAAAACTTTCAAAATTAGAAACTTTTTCTAATATCTTTGCTTCTCTTTTATTATGTGAATGTTTAAGCTTATGCGTGTGACTCAATAGACTCCTAGATATGTTGGTAATGTATGAAGAATAAAAAACATCTCTTTTATTTCTTGATACATAAATTAAGATTAGCCCTTAGCAAGGCATCATGACTACCTAATTTTCTAGAAGGATTAATTAATCTGCAATTACCTTTCACAAACATGGTTATCGTATAATTCAATCCTCATGTTAATTTTTCATATTGTAAACTTAAATTTGGTTATTAGTCTATTCGATTATATCACATAAGTTTTCTTTGATTCCCAAATGTCTTAGCACTTAGAGTAAACAACCATGCTCTATTAGTGTAATCCTATTGTGGCCATAAATTTCTTGAGCAAACATTTATCAAAGTGCAACATGATAACTCCTTTAGCACACAAGGAATGACATGTCTCATCTTAGTCATCCACCTACCCCCATTAGATTCCTAGTGCACCCAATAAATTGTTTACATGTAACCCTTTATTGGGTCCATCAAAACATATGTCAAAGTACATAAATCTTCCAATGAGATAACTATAATGACTTCAAGTTAAAGAACTAGTTGTACCCATCTTGATAAATACATTAAATACATTAATGGTATCATTTAAATACATTAATGTTTGTCTCACATTTTTTGATAAATCATTAATGCAAATGCATATCATATGAACTTGTATCTAATTCTAATAAATAAATAAATATCAATAATAAATAGTGCGAGTGTTACAATAACTCATTCAATCAAGAAAGGGGAGAGAGAGAGAGAGAGAGAGGAGAGGAGAGGAGAGGAGAGGGAGAGGAAGATGAAGATAGAAAGAGAGATAGATAGAGTGTTTGTTGATAGGGAGGCAGAGAGTGAGGGAAAATGAGAGAGAGAGAGAGAGAGAGAGATAAAGTGTGAGGGAGGGAGGGAGGGAAAGTGAGAGAGGGGGAGAGAGGGAGAGACAAAGGGGGAGAGAGGAAGAGAGAGAGAGGGGTTTTAGTATATGCCCTAGAAGCCAATATATTAGCATAAACTTATCATATTTTATATATATATATATATATATATATATATATATATATATATATATATATATATATATATATATATATATATATATATGAATGAGACGTTTCATTTATTATGTTTATTTATTCCTATGTTTTATAAAATGAATATGATAAAGTTCAAAATATATATATATATATATATATATATATATATATATATATATATATATATATATATATATATATGAATGAGACGTTTCATTTATTATGTTTATTTATTCCTATGTTTTATAAAATGAATATGATAAAGTTCAAAAAATATCAATATTATTAAATGTCCCAAGTCAAGTGTTTTATTATGGATATATTAAAGGGGCAACAATAAAGTGTAAAGAATGGTATGTGTATTCGGCGATAACAATATGTTATGGATATGAGATATCAAGTCGACACATGGGTACATGTTGGAGAATATGTACTTGATCGACACTGCCATGAGATCACTACGTGGATTGTTATATGATTGTCATAAGTTAGTCTCATTATGATTATGGTGTATGTGGTCCTTCAACTTAATATCACTATGGTTCTCTACATAAAAAATCATATATTTTGATACCATCAAATATCATCCGTAAGAGGATGGACTATAAAGTTGGTTATTGGATACCATAAACCATGCGAGAGGGATGTGAGTGCTATAGATAAGATTTATCCCTTCTATATAATAAGAGTGATGTCTATAGGCCCCTTGATTGAGTGAGATTGTGAAATGCATGATTATGCTCAAATGAATCGATATGAGATATTGATCTCATTTGTTTAGAGCGACCAACTCATGGATCAAGAAACACTAAGATTAAACTATATGAGGATGACACATTCTATGTCTTATGTTTAATCTAGACATCTAGGACAAATAGACTAGATTATATGGTAACATATGTCACGAATAAGATTATGTCGAATCATCGACATTCTTATTACTTGGGTAGTAGTGATGCATTGTTAGATATCACTCACTATTTATGATTTTAAATTATGATTTTGAGATCACTACCAATGTAATAAGAACCTATAGGGTCACATAGAAAGAGCGACTCGAAATTGAAGTATAACTAGAAGTCCTAATTGGATTAGGATTCCTAGTCAAGCTAAGATTTTGAATTAGATTAGAATTCTTATTCGAGTTAAGATTCTTAATTGGATTAGGATTCTTAGTTAGGTTAAGACTCTTAATTAGATTAGGATTCCTAGTTAGGTTTAGATTCCTAGTGAGACTAGGATACATTCTAGATTATTGTATTTAACTATACTAATGGGCTGGTTCAATTAAGATATATAAAATGGGCTTAATGAAGTCTAAGTCTAAGGCTATTGGACATTAATCTATCAAAATAATCAATCCATGTTTAAGTCCACATTTTTTCTCTCTCCTTAGGGTTAGGAAATTAGTTTTCTAGTGGAACTATGCATCACACATGTTCTGGTTGTTATGAAATACAATCGGCATGTAATATTTATAAAAGAGAAACTGTGAGATAAAAACTTAATTAACTATGAAGACGAAACCCTAAGAACTTTAAGAGCCTTGAGTAGAAGAGTGATTTAGCCTTTAAACACCATAACTCATAGATAACACTTTGACTTGAGGTGATTCTCCATTCTAGAATTATTTTAGTGATTGAGACATTTGTATGGATATCGATAGAGGTGCAGTTCATAGATTCATGCTTGTGATTCAAATGTCTTTCACGCAAGAGACATGATTTACGCTACAAGAGGTAATGATTTGATCCTCCGACTTTGTTGTTTTTGCATGGATCTTATGGCATTTTGAAGTAATTTTTTTATATGACATTATTTTTGCAACAATAATTCCTGTTGTACTACTTCAAATCCCTACGAGGGGAGAGAGAGAAGGAGAGAGGGTGAGGGAGAAAAGGAGGGAGAGAGGGAGGGAAAGGGGGCAAAGAAGAGGGAGAGAGAGGGGGGAAGAGATAAAGAGAGGCGAGAGAGGGAGAGGAAGGGAGAGGGAGGGAGGGAGAGAGAGGAGGGAGCGAGGACAAAGATAAATAGGGAGAGAGAAAAGGGAGAGAAAGTGAGAGAAAAAAGAGTGAGAGAAAGAGAGAAAGAGAGGGGGAGAGAGGGAGACCAAAGGGGAGAGAGAGTAACAGGAGAGAAAATGAGAAGGAGAGAGAGAGTTATAGAGAGAGATAGAGAGGGAGAAGAGGAGAGAGATAGAGGGAGAAAGCGAGAAGGGAAGAGGGAGAGATAAAGAGAGGGAGAGAATGATGAAGAGAGATGGAGAGAGAAAGAGAAAGCGAAAGAGAGAAAGGGAGACATAAAGAGAGGTAGAGAGAGAAAGAAAGAGACTGAGAAATAGAGAGGAAGAGAGAGAGAGAGAGAGAAGGAGAGAGTAGGGAGAGAGATTGAAAGAAAGATAGAAGGGGAGGGAGGGAGAGAGAGAGAGGGAGAGCTAGAGAGGGAGAGAGGGAGAGAGGCATAATAGGAGGGAAATGGAGAGAGTAAGAGAGGAAGAAAGAGGGAGAGAGAGAGGGGGAGAGAGGGCGAAAGGGAGAGAGAGAAAGGGAATGAGGGGGAGAGGGAGAGAGAGGAAGATAGAGAGGAGCAAAGAGAGAGGGAGAGAAGGGAGAGAGAGAGAGCGTAAGAGTAGCGAAGAGAGAGAGAGAGGGGGAGAGAGAGAAAAAGAGAGGAGGAGAGAGAGAGAGAGAGTCGGAGATGGAGTGAGGGAAAGGGAGAGAGGTATGAAAAGATAGAGAGGGTAGGAGAGAGAGCGGAAGAGAGTGGAAGATAGAGAGAGAATGTGAGGGAGAAAGGGAAAGTGAGGCAAAAAGAGGAGAAAAGAGAGGGGGAAAGAGAAGGAGAGAGGGAGAGAAAGGGAGAGAGGAAGAAGAGGAGAGAGGGAGAGGGCGAAGAAGAGGGGGAGAGGGAGAAGGTAAGAGAAAGAGGTAGAGAGGGTGTGAGAGGGAGAGAGAAGGGGAGATAGTTAGAAAGAGGGGAAGGGAGAGAAAGAAAGAGGGAGGGAGAGAGGAAGAGAGAGGGAGAGAGGGAGGGAGAGAGGAAGAGAGAGGGAGAGAGAGTGGGAGAGAGGAAGAAGAAGAGAGGAAAAGGGAGATAGTGATGGAGGGAGAGAGAAAAAGAGAGAGGGAGGAGAGAGTGGAGGGAGGGAGGGAGAGAAAGGGAGAGAGGGAGTTAGGGAGGGATAAAGAATTGAGGGAAAGAGGGAAGGAGAGTGAAAGAAAGAGAGTGAAAGGGAGAGAGATGGAGAGAGTGAGAAAGAAAGAGAGAGGGAGATGGGGAGGGAAAATGGGAGAGGGCGAGAGAGAGGGAGAAGGAGAGAGAAAAGGATAGAGAGAGAGAAAAGAGAGAGAGAGGAAGAGAGAGAAAGAGAAAGAGTGAGAGAGAAGGATAGAGGGATAGGATAGAGAGAGGGAGATGGAAAATGGGAGAGAGGGGGAAAGAAAGAGAGAGAAAAAAGAGAATGAGAGAGATAGAGGGAGAGGTGGGAGAGAGATGAAGAGGGAGAGACGTGTGTACGGGGTGAGAGAGAATATGGGAGGAAAAGAGAGAAAAAAGAGAGAGGGAGACAAGGAGTCGGAGTGGAGGAGAGATAAAGAGGGAGATGGAAAGAGGGATGGAGGGAGAGGAAGAGAAGAGGAAAGAGAGAGAAAGAGTGAGAGGGATGAAGCTAGAGAGAGAGAGAAAGAAAGAGGGAGAGTGAGAGAGAGTTAAGAGAGAGGGAGTGGAAGAGAGAGGTTGAGTGAGAGGGAGAGAGAGGTTGAGCGAGAGAGATAGAGAAGGAGAGAGAGGGCAAGATGAAGAAAGTGAAGGAGTGAGCTGGATAGAGGGAGTGAGAGAAAGGAAAACAAAGTGGAAAGAAGGGAGAGATAGAGAGAAGAGAGAGAGGGAGAGAGTAGGAGAGGGAAGGAGAGAGAGGGAGAGAGAGGGAGAGAGTAAAAGAGAGATAGATAAAGGGAGAGGGGGAGAAGAGGGAGAAAGGGAGATAAAGGGAGAGATAGAGAGAGAAAGGAAAAGAGGGTGAGTGAGAGAGATAGAGGTGGAGGAGAGAGAGAGGGAGAGAGAGAGAGAGATAAGAGGAGAGAGAGAGAGAGGGAGAGGGAAGGAGAGAAAGGAGAGCGAGAGGAAGAGAGAAAACAAGAGGAAGGGTAAGAGAGAAAGAGCAAAAGAAAGAGAAAGACATATGGAGAAGGGCACGAGAGAGATAGAGAGAGGGAGAGAGGGAAAGAGAGGGACATAGAGAAGGAGATAGAGAGAGAGGGATGAGACAGAGAGGGAAAAAGAAAGAGAGAAGATGAGGAGAGAGATAGAGAGAGAAAGAGAGATGGAGAGAGAGAGGGTGAGAGAGAGAGGAAGGAGAGGGAGGGAGAGAGGGACGAGAGAGAGAGAGAGAGGGAGAGAGGGAGAGTGAGAGAGTGAGAGAGGGAAAAAGAGAGGGAGAGAGGGAGAAAGGGAGAGAGAGAGGAAGCAAGAGAGAGAAAGGGGAGAGAAAGAGAGAGGGAGGGGGAGATAGGGAAGTACAAAGGGAGAGAGAGAGAGCTAGAGGAAGTGAGAAAGAAAGATAGAAAGAGAGAAGAGATAGAAGAGAGGGAGAGAGTAGCGAGAGAGAAGGAGAGAGAAAGGGTGAGGGGGAAAGAGAGGGAGGGTGAGAGATAAAAGGAGAAGGAGGGAGGGATGGAGAGAGGGAAAGATAGAGGGGGAGAGGGGGAGAAAGAAGGAGAGGGAGAGAGAGAGAGAAAGATAGGGAGAGGGACAGGGAGAGAGAAGGAGAAAGGAAGGAGAGAGATAGAAGGAATGTGATAAAAAGGAAGTGGGATTGAGAGGGAGAGGGAGAGAGAGAGGGAGAGTGAGGGGGAGAGAGGGAGATAGAGTAAGAAGGAGATAGGGAGAGAAAGGGAGGGAGGGGATAAAGAGGGAGAGAGTAAGAGTGAGAAGAGGGAGAGAGAGCTAAAGGGAGGGTGAGAGAGAGTGGAAGGAAGAGAGAGGGAAAGATAGAGGGAGAGAGAGTGAGAGAGAGAGTGTGAGAGAGTGAGAAAGAGTGTAAGAGTGGGAAAGAGGGCCATAGGGAGAGAGAGGGAAAGAGAGAGGGAGTGGATAGAAAAGGAGAGAGAAGAAGAGAGGGAGAACGAGAGGGAGAGAGAAAAGAAAGGAGAGGGAGAGAGGGAAAAAGAGAGAGGGAGAGAGAGAGAGAGGGATTGGGACGAGAGGGTGAGAGAGAGACAGAGGGAGAGAGAGAGAGAAGAAGAGAGGAAGAAAAGGAGAGAGAGAAAGAGAGAAAGATGGAGTGAGTGAGAGGGACAAGGGAGAGAGAGCGCGTGATAGAGAGAGAGCGAGGGGAGAGTGAGAGGGAGAGGGGGAGACAAAGAGAGATTGATGAGGGAGAAGGAAAAAGAGAGGGAGGGAGAGGGAAAGGGTGTGATATGGGAGAGGAGAGAGAGAGGGAGAGAGAGAGAGAGGGAGAAAGGGAGAGAGAGAGGAAAAAAGAGGGTGAGTAAGGGGAGAGAGAAGGGGTAGGGATAGAGGGAGAGAAAAAGGGAGAGGGAGAGAAAAAGAGAGAGAGAGAGAGAGAAGTGAGGTAGAGAGAGCGAGAAGGTGAGAGAGAGGTAGAGCTAGAGGGTGAAAGAAAGAAACAAAAATAGAACGATTAGGAGGGAGGGAGAAAGAGAGAGATAGAGGTATAAAGATAAGGAGGGAGAGAGGAAGAGAGAAAGAGGGAGAGAGGGAGTGGGAGAGAGCCAGGTGAGTGAGGGAGGGAGGGGGAGAAAGAAAGGGAGGGGGATGGATAGGGAGGTAGAGGGTGAGTTGGTGAGTGAGGTAGGAAGAGAGAGAGGGAGCGAGAGGGAGAGAGAGAGAAAGAGAGAGAGATGGAGGGAGAGGGAGAGGACAATAGATGAAGAGAGAGATAGAGAGAAGGAGAAAGGAATGAGAGAGAGTGGGATGGAGAGGGAGAGAGAGAGAGGGAGAGAAATAGGAAAAGAGAGAGGAAAGAAGGAGAGAGAGAGGGAGAGGGAGAAGGAGAGAGAGAGAGAGAAAGAGAGAGGG
Source organism: Dovyalis caffra (assembly GCA_963924115.1). NCBI lineage: Eukaryota > Viridiplantae > Streptophyta > Magnoliopsida > Malpighiales > Salicaceae > Dovyalis > Dovyalis caffra. The sequence goes on from CAWUPB010001173.1 coordinate 33,900,891, forward strand.
AAAGAGAGAGTGGGAGAGGAAGAAGAGGTGGAGAGAGAGGGAAGGAGAGAGCGTATGAGAGAGGGAGAAAGAGAGAGGTAGGAGGGGAGAGAGGGAGGGAGAGAGATAGAGAGAGGGATAGAGAGAGGGAGAGAGATAGAGAGAGGGATAGAGAGAGGGAGAGAGGGAGAGAGGGAGAGGGAGGGAGGGAAATGGAGATGGGAGAGAGAGGGAGAGGGAGAATGAGAGAGGGAGGAAGGGAGAGAGGGAGGGAGAGAGATGGAGAGAGGGATAGAGAGAGGGAGAGAGGGAGGAAGGGAGAGGGGAAAGAAGGAGAGAGAGGGAGGGAGAGGGAGAGGGAGAGGGTGTGAGAGGAAAGAGAGGTGGAGAGGGAGGGAAGGAGAGAGCTCATGATTCAAGCATTCTTGCATGCGGAATGCTTGAATCATGAGCATGGATCTATAAAATGCACCTTTATTGGTATCCACGTGAATGTCTTGATCACCAAAAAAATTTTGAAATGTAGAGTCACCTTATGTTTAAGTGCTAGCTATGAGTTTTGATGTTTAAAAGCTGGATCACTCTTCCACTCAAAGCGGCCAAGGTTTCCTCTCAAGGATTTTAGGGTTTTTATCTTCACAATTACTCTTATATATATATATATATATATATATTATCGTTGGTTGTATTTTAAAACAATCAAAAAGTGTGTGAGCCATAGTACCACTAGGAAACTAATTTCCTAACCCTAAGGAGAGAGAAAATATGGGTTGATGATTTTGACAAATTAATGTCCAACAACCTTAGACTTTAACTTCATTAAGCTCATTTTGTATGTCTTAAGAGAACCAGCTCATTTATGTAATTAAATCCTATAATCCAGAATGTATCATAGTCTCCATAGGAATCTTAACCTAACTAAGAATCCTAATTCGATTAGGAATCCTAACCTAAGGATTAGGAATCTTATCCTAACTAAGAATCCTAATCCAATTAGAAATCTTAACCTCACTAGGAATCCTAATCTAATTAGGACTTTTAGTCTTACTCTAATTTCGATTCGCTCTTTTTGTGTGACCCTATAGGTTCTTATTACATTGTTAGTGATCTTAAAATCATAATTTAGAATCATAAATAGTGAGCGACATCTAGCAATGCATCACTCCTATCCAAGTAATAAGAATGTTTGTGATTCGACATAGCCTTTTTTGTGGCATATGTTACCATGTAGTCTAGTCCTTTTGTCCTAGATGTTTAGATTAAACATGAGACATGGAATGTGTCATCCTCATATAGTTTAATCTTAGCATTTCTTGATCGATGAGTTGACTACTCCAAACAAATGTGATTGATATCTCATATTGATTTGTTTGAGCATGCCCATGCATTTCATAATCTCACGAAATCAAGGGGCCTATAGACATCGATCCTGTTATATATTAGGGATAAATCCTATTTACATCACTCATATCCCTCTTCATGATTTATGGTATATTTAATAACCATCCTGTTATAAATGATGTTTGATGGTATCAAAACATACAACTTTTCATATAGGAAATCATAATGACTTCAAGTCGAAGGACCACATACACCACGGTCACAACGAGACCAATTTATGACACTTATATAGTGATCTATGTGGTGATCTCATGGTGGGTCGAGTCCGGTACATGTTCTCCAACATACACCTATGTGTCAACTTGATCTCTCTCTCTCTCTCACACACACACATACACACATACACACATCTATATAATAACATGATAAGTGTATTCTAATACGATCAATATGATAAGCTTTTAGGGCATACACTAATAGAAAGGAAAGTGAGAGAGAGAGAGAGAGAGTGAGTGATATAAGGGGATAGAGTGGGGGAGAGAGATAGAGAGTGGGGGGCGAGAGGGTGAGAGAAAGGGGAGAGGGGAGAGGGTAAGAATGTGAGAAGGAGAAAACAAGAGGGAGAGGGACGGATAGGGAGAAATAGGGAGGGAAATAGAGATATATTAAGAGAGAGAGTGGGAGAGGGAAAGCGAGAGAGAGAGAGGGATAGAAAGGTAGAGGGGAGGGAGAGAAGGAGAAGGGGAGGGAGAGAGAGAGAAGGGAAAGAGAGAAGGGAGGGGGAGAGAAAGGGAGGAAAGGGAGAGGAAGAGAGGGAGAGGGAGAGGGAGAGGGAGAGGAAAAGGGTGAGAGAGAGAGAGAGAGTGAGAGAGAGTGAGAGCGAGACAGAGAGAGAGGGTAAGATAGAGATAGTGGGAAAGAGAGGGAGAGAGAGAGGGAATGAGAGAGGGAGAAAGAGAGGAAAAGAGAGAGGGAGAGAGATAGATAAAAAGGGAGAGAGGGAACGAGAGAGGGAGAGGGTGAGAGAGGGAGAAAAGAGGGGGAGAGAGAGGGAGAGAAAGGGGGAGAGAGAGGGTAAGAGAGGCATGGAAAGGGAGGGAGAGCGACATAAGGAAAGCGGGAGGGAGAAATAGAGAGAGGGAGATAGATGAGGGAGAGAAGGAGCAAGAGATAAAGAGGGAGAGATAAAGAGAGAGAGGAAGAGAGAGAAGGGGAAAAAGAGAGGAAGAGAGAGGAAGGGAGAGGGAAAGAGAGGAAGGGATAGAGGGAAAAAGAGGAAGAGTGAGGGAATGAGAGAAGGAAATAGTGAGGGAATGAGGAAGAGAGAGAGAGAGGGAGAGATAGAGAGAGTGAGAGAGAGGGGAATGAGCGGTAGAGAGAGAAAATAAGAGAGAATGGGAGAGAGAGAATGAAAGAGAGATAGAGAGGGAGGAAGGGGGAGAGAGAGAGAGAGTAAAAGAGTGAGTGGGGGGAGAAAGAGAGGGAGAGAGGGAGCGAGTGGGATAGGGGGAGAGAGGGATGGAGTGGGAGAAGGGGAGAAAGGGAAAGACGAGAGAAAGTGGGAGAGGAAAAGGGATAGAGATAGAGAGAAAATGAGAGGGAGAGAGAAGGAGAGAGTTAGAAAGGAAGCGAAAACAAGAGAAAGAGAGGGAGAGAGAGGGGGAGAGAAAGAGAGAGAGTGAGTTGGATATGGAGAAGGGGAGGGAGAGAAAGAGGGGAAAGAGCGAGGGAAAAAGGGTGAGAGGGAAGGAGAAAGCAAGAGAGAGGAATAGAGGGAGAGAAAATAAGGGAGAGATAAAGGGGGAGAAATAATAAGGGTAAGAGAGAGAGAGAGATAAAAATTGGGAAAGACATAAAGAGGGAGGAGTTGATAGGGAGAGAGAAAGAGGGGAGAGAGTGCGAAAGAGAAGTAGTGAGGGAGATAGAGAGAGGGAGAGAGAGAGAGATAAAGTTAAAGAAAGGCGAGAGAGGAAGAGAGAAAGAGATGGAGAGAAAAAGGGAGGGAAAGAGGGAGGAACATATAAGAGAGAGAGATTTAAGGATAGAGAGGGAGAGAGAAAGGCGAGAGAGGAAGAGAGAGGAAGAGAGGGGCGAGAGAGGAGGAGAGAAGAAGAGAGAGGAGGAGAGAGAGGAGAGAAAAAGAGAGAGAAAGTGAGAGTGAAGTAGTGAGTGCGAGAGAGAGATATGGAAATTTAGAAGGAGAGAGGAGGAGAGAGAGATATGGAAATTTGGAAGGAGAGAGAAGGATAGTGAGGGAGATAGAGAAGGGGAGAGAGAGAGGCGGGGAGAGGGAGAGAGAGAAAGATAGAGAGAAAAAGAGGGGAGAGAGAGTGGGAGAGAGAGGGAGAAAAAAGTGAGGGAGGGAGGTAGGGAGAGGGAGAGGGGGACAAAGGGATAGAGAGATGGGGAGAGAGGGATAGGGTGGTAGGGAGAGAGAAAAAGGGAGAGAATAAGAAAGAGAAGGAGCAAGGAGATGAGGAGACATAGCGAAGGAGAGAGAGAGAAAGACAGAGGGAGAGAGAGGGATAGAGGGAGGAAAAGAGAAAGAGAGAAGGGGAAAGATAGAGAGTGAGAGAGGATAAGAGAAAGAGAGAGGGAGAGAGGGGAGAGAGTGTGAGAGAGGGAGAGATTTAAGGAGAGAGAGGGAGAGAAAAGGGGAGAGAGAATACCAACATAACAACACAACACAACATAATCAAAAGCTTAATCAATTACATAAATTAACATTAAAAAATCAAATAGATGGCATAGATAAAAACCCACTTACTTAGTTTAGGTTTGTTAAGGATTTCCCTAGCTTTTTCCTTATTTTTCTTCTTTGTTTCTTTCCTTTCTTTTTCTCTCTTTTTTTTTCGTGCTTCTCTCCCTCTCAATGATGTTTTTTTCTTCTTTTAGGTGAGCTACAGATTTCACTAAAACAAATGGCTAAATTTCATCTTTTCCTTATATATATATACTCCATTTTCCTTCATTATTTAGTATGCCACATGTCTTTAATTAAGTTATCCAAGTATAAAGTAAAGGAAGACTTTGGAAGGCAAGGTGGTAATTTGGAAGTCAAAGGTGATGAGTTGTCATCAATTACATTAAATGAAGTGCTTAGGTGTCTAGTTAGTTGCTAAAGATGGTCATTAAGCTAACTAAATCCTTAGGCTAGTTTAGTTTAAGGGACATGCCATTTCTTTCCTAGAAAAATTCAGCCATTCCTCCTAAAGACTTAATTCGGCAATTTCCTCCCCAATAATTTAGCAATTTTCTTCTTAAAAATTTTCCAACATTCCCCACATTGTAACATACCTTTCTCATTTGTATAATAGGTTCCATATATATATATATATATATACTAGAGAAAATGCTTGGTAATTAGCTAGCTTAACTGAAAATTCATCCCCTAATTCCTCACAATCACCAAAACATTAAAATGACACATAAATCACACTCTTGCTCAATGTATTTACGTACGAATATCCTTATACGTATATTTATATGGTTAAGGACTTTACGAGGGTTACACCTCTCTCTCTCTTAAAGGAATTTCGTCCTCGAAATTAACTCATTTGAATAATTTTGGGTATTTAGTTCTCATTTCTTCCTCTCATTCTCAAGTCATCTCTTCGAGGTTATGATTTTTTCATAAAACTTTAACTAGAACAATCTCCTTATTCCTTAATTATTTGATCTACCTATCAAGAATGCGGATCGGTCTTTCTTCATATGTTAAATCCGGAGTAAGATTTGGCGGCTTTGTCTTCAAAATTTGACTTGGCTCTCCTACACACTTCTTTAGCATGGATACATGAAATACATTATGTACTCCTGTGATAGCAATGGCGATAGGCCTTATCGCCTACTCGATCCAGATATTTCAAATGGTCCTATGTATCGTAGACTTAACTTTCCCTTTCTCCCAAATCGTAGTACACCTTTCATTGGTAAAACTTTTAGAAATACATTGTCACCGATTATAAACTCCAAATCTTTCCTCCTCGTATTAACATAGCTTTTTCTGTCTACTTTGAGTTGTTTTCATTCGTTGATGGATCTTATCTACCATTTCAGCCATTTGTTGCACCAACTCTGCTCCCAGCAACTTTCTTTTCCCTATTTTATCCCAATGCATGGGAGGTCTACATCATTTCTCATACAATTTTTCATAAGGATCCATCCCAATTGAAGCTTGGTAGCTATTTTTATACATAAATTTTGCTAAGCGTACGTATTTCTCCTATTTTTTAGACCTCTCCCATTTTTTGGACCGATCCGAACGTATGCTTGCAACATATCTTCAAGTATTTAAATCACTCGTTCGGATTGTCCATCGGTTTACAAATGATAAGTTGTGCTAAAGTTTAGCTTCTTGCCCATGCCTTTGTGCGGACTCTTCCAAAATGCAAAGGTGAATCTAGGATCTCGATTTGACATAATTGAGATCCAAATCCCATGTAGTCTTACAATTTCTTCAAGGTACAACTAGACATACTTGGTTTAGATTATAAGTGGTTTTGATCGAAAGAAAGTGCACCGATTTGGTCAACCTATCCAGGATCACCCAAATGGCATCCGAGCCCCTTTCCGATCTTGGTAATCCCATAACAAAATTCATAGTTATATGCTCCCACTTTCATTCGGGAATCGCCAATGGTTTTAACATTCCCGAGGGTCTTTAGTGTTTCACCTTTATCTATTGACGGACTTGACACCTTTCCATAAAATTAGCTATGTTTTTCTTAATTTCGGGCGACCAATAACTTTATCGTAAGTCCCGGTACATCTTCATGCTTCCCGGGTGTATTGAATAGGGAGTCACGTGTGCTTCTTTCAATATTTCTCTCTTCACATCCTCCATCGAGGGAACACACAACCTTCCTTTAAATCTAATTATGCCTTTGCCATCTATCGTAAAATCGATTCCTCCCTAGCCATTACGTTTTTCTTCAATTCATTCATCTTTTGATTCGTTTCGTCGCCCCATTTGAATTGTTTCCTACGAGTCGACCGGACTAATAAAGCTAATAAAATGGTCGCATGACCTACCAAAATTATCTCCGGTTCTAGCTTTTATAGATCTATCACTAACGGTGGCTAAATTACTCGCATCCTTGCTATCGATTTTCTACTTAAAGCGTCGGTAACAACATTGGCCTTTCTCGAGTGATAGTTGATTACACAATCATAGTCTTTTAATAAATCCAACCAACTTCTTTTCCTCATGTTTAGCTCCTTCGTGTGAAAATATATCGTAAAATCTTTTGATTTGTGTATATCTCACATCTTGCGCCGTATAACTAATGTCTCCAGATTTTCAAGGAAAAGACTATTACCGCTAACTCTAAATCGTGTGTTGGATAATTTCATTCATATTCCTTCGATTGTCATAATGCATAGGCTACTACTCTTCCATTCCGCATCAACACCGTTCCTAATCCATTTTTAGAAGTGTCACTATACACCACGAAGTTTCTAGTCTCGGATGGAATGGTGAGCACTAGTGGTCATGATTAACCTTCATTTCAGCTCTCGGAAGCTCTCCTCACAAGCATCCATCCATTGAAACTTAACACTCTTTTTCATCAAGTTAGTAAGAGGTCTAGCTATCTCGGAGAAGCCCTCCATAAATCTCTGATAATAACCGACTAGCCCTAAGAAACTTCATACCTTCATCACGTTCTTTAAAGTAGGCCATTTTTGGATAGCTTTTATTTTCTTTGGATCCACTGCTATACCTTTCTTCGTCACCACGTGACTTAGAAAAACTACTTGTTCTAGCTAAAATTCACATTTCTTGAATTTGGCGTATAACTATTGCTCCCTTAGCGTCCGCAAGGTAGCTTTTAGATGCTCCCTATGCTCCTCCTTACTTTGAGAATAAACTAGATTATCATTGATGAATACGATGATAAATTTATCTAGAAATCCTTTAAAGACTTGATTCATCAAGTCTATAAAGGTGGCTAGGGTGTTAGTCAATCTAAACGGCATTACTAAGAACTCATGTGGTCAAATCTCATCTTGAATGCCATTTTCCTCACATCTTTTGATCTTACCCTCGCCTAGTGGTACCCTAATTGCAAATCTATCTTGGAGAACATCTTCGTACCTTGTAATTGATTGAATAGATCATCAATCTGGGGCAATAGGTATTTATTTTTAATTATCACCCGATTCAATTCTCGATAATTATTGCATAGCCGTAGACTATTGTCCTTCTTTTTCATAAAAAATACCGGGGCTTCCCAAGGTGAGGAACTAGGGCGTATGAATCCCTTATCCGAGTAAGTCTTGTAGCTACACCTTCGGTTCTTTTAACTCAACTTGGGCCATTCTATAGGGAGTCTTAGAAATCGAAGTCGTGCCCGGCTCCAAGTCAATCTCAAATTCTATTTTCCTCTCCGGTGGTAACATAGTTAAACTCTCCGGAAATACGTTCAAATTCTCTTGTACGATCTCTATGTCTCCCGGTTTTGACTTTTATTTCACTCGACTATCCGAGCACATGTGCTAGGTACCCCATACATCTTTTTCCTATCATCCTTCGAGCTTTCATGGTTGAGATGACCAATACGACTCGAAACTTCATATCGACCTTAAACTCTAATGGCCGATTTCTAGATAGATAAAAAATTACCCTTCTACCTCGACAATCGATAGTGGTACCATGCCTCGTTAGCCAATCCATTCCTATAATCAAATCAAAATCTTAGAGATCCAATACTATTAGATCGGCCTCTAGACTTTTATCTTCGATCCGCATTGGACACTCTTTAACTATGCTCGTCGATACCAAAATTTCTCTAGAGGGAACCGCCGTGAGATACCCTATAGCTAATATCTCGGGTTTGACGCCTAGGCTCCTTACTAATGTTTTTGATATGAATTAATGTGTAGCACCGGAATCAATCAAAACATAAGTAATTAAGTCAAGAATTGAGACATTACCATAAATTATTATTGCATTCCCCCAATCGACCTCTTCTTGCGTCATAGTGTATACCCGAGTAGGTACCTTTCTTGATCCTAGTTTCTACACCTAGAGGCAATTGTAGGATCCATGCCCTAGTTTGTGACATACATAGTAGGTCCTTACATTCGATCAACAGATCCTTGGTATAGAATCTCCCATACCTATTACATCGGGTTTGATTACTTATTGCCAATCTTGGTTGATTACCCGGTAGTGGTCTAGGAACATATGGTATTGGTCCGGCGGTCCGTGCGTTTCCTTAACCACCACTTCGATTAAAATATGCGAGCAAAACCCACTTTATTGGTCCGGATGAAGAGGCTCCCGATTGAAACGCTTGCCTCTTTTGCTGTAATTCCTTTGCAATCTCCTTCGATCTTCATCTGCTATTATTGCCTTATCCACCATTTTCGAGAAGGTGTTAACGATCAACATACATACCATGCTTTGTACTCTTAGGTTTAACCCTATGAGGAATCGATTCTTTTTCATATTTTCATCCCCTATAATGAATAGGACGAATCTACACCCTTATTCAAATTTTTATACATATTCACCCATCGACATTCCATCTTGCATTAGTGCTAGGAAGTCTTGAATCTTCTTAGCTCTCACGTCCGCGATAAAATATTTATTGTCGAAGACTTCCTTAAATCCTTCCCAAGTTAAGGTAGGCACATTTACTATTAGTCGTGTGCTCTCTCACCATGTGCGGGCATCCTTAGTTAGCATAAAATGGCATACGATAGTCGCTCATTGTTGGTAAATTACAAGTATTCTAATATCACCTCCAAAGACTTAATCCATTCCTCCGTTATCATTGGGTTAACACCCCTAGAGAATTAATGGGGGTTTCATTTTATGAAACCTCTCCACCATGTCATTCCTATGCTTGGGGCGATGGAGGTGAAGGTCGTTGATGCATAGCCGGGAGCTATCTCATTTGCTCCGCATGGACTTCTTATTGTTTTTGCATTGCTTGTTATTGTTGTTGCATCATGTCCATCATACGATTTAAAACATCTTGTTGATTTCTATTATTATCGTTGGAGGTCCCTTCATCTCCTACTCGTACTCGGATTCTTTCTTGGCATGTTTTGACTTTGTACATGTCATCTTATGCTCAAGTTAGTTTTGGTATCGAAATCAACATATAATGAAAATCATCCACGTACATATAAGATTATATTTATATATATGGTAAGCATTTCGTACAAAATAGGCACTTACAAGTACATTTACCTTCCAAAGGTTTTGGTGCTATATTTACAATAAAAAAGTGTTCCTATTTACATCCATAAGACACACGATAGGTTTCCCTAGTAACACATCTACTCGGGCCGAGTTAATATATCAAACACGATAGGGAAAGGAGTACTCTACTCTTCACCAATCGATCGCATCAATTGACGTAATATGTACTATCTCGCGAGCGAGGGCAAAGGCGGACCCTAATTATACATTAATCGGGTAAGATTCCACCTAACTCCGTATTGATAGGAAGGCTCGGATCAAGTTTCGATAAGAATATCGATCGATCGGACTCCCTAAACCTCATCTAGTAACTCGCTGATCTCTCGGTATGAGAGTCCATCATAAAGTCACTCACGGGAAATCCATACTACGATACTAGTCAAAGCCGGCATCGGTGAATATTATTTGTCGTATCGGGTCGTGTACTCGAACAACATGGGTCACCATGTCCCGATCCGGGGCCATCATGGGGCTATTTAGCTTAGCCCAATGTGCAACTAGGGTGGCCCACCGATGGTGTTTCCTAGCGGTGTGTGGTACACAAAATAACCAAGGCATCTATAACAATAATATTAATAGTCGTCAATATTTCCGAATAGGTCTATATGATAACATGAAGCCATATAATGATCATACACATTTAAAGGAAAAGAATAATTAAATTCTTACTCGTTGAGTAATGTACCGATCCTCGGGTTCATGTGACACTTAGGTTTCTATCCAGTTGACTAAACCAAAGCTCCATACCACCTTGTGGTACCCCCTCCCAGATCCACTCGTTAATTACCTAAAAAGGAGTGGCCGGGCGAGGAATGCATCACGCCGACATGACCAATCTGGACTTAATCCCTAATTCGTACATACTTATACATTAAGGGCACATAATATAATGAAACGCGTATAATATAATTACATAGCATTAACAAATATAGTAAAAGAAATTACAAATTATTTACAATACCATTAAAATATCTACCGACATCCTAACCCAAAATTACAATAAAAATAAACTTCATCACATTTGTGTCACGCATGAGCCGTCTTTAGGAGGAACGGACAACATCCTTGCTACCGTGACCCTTTCTTGTCATAACATGGAAATAACAACGAAGTGAGCTTGAAGCTCGGTAAGTGGGGTGATGCACGTGATAAGCAATGCTTTTTAGACTTCTCCATCATACTCATAGATTTTAATTCGGGTACCTTAGGTATTAGCAAGTCTACTTTATTGGTGATTACTGAATCACCTAATGCTAACAATGGAATTATCCCTCATTGTAGCCACTATTAACAAAAATCCATCGCCCAATAGTGGAGTTACACGGATTAGAGTACGCATATAGCTAGACCTCTAATAGCCATTTATTCCAGCTAGGTTACCAAACCTAACCATGTAAACCAATTCTCAATCAATTGACTTTTCTCAATCCACCCCACAATGTACATGATGCATGTGATGTTACATTTATCGTATTAAACATATCTAACCAATATAGGATTCGGTTTCATATATTTTTATAGGTCTAACCCTTACGGGGTTTCGGGTATTCTCTTACCCTTTATCATAATGTTCACCTCGTTAGAGTTAAATATCAATAATTAGTATTGGTTAAGTCATGGATCTAATTGTGTGCGTGAATACTTCCCTTTTTGTTTCATTTAGTAAATCTCATCGTTAAATCGTTCCACACTTGAATTGCATTGTTATTAGCATTTGGACTAATTTTTAACATGGTAGGGTATAATTTTACTTTCTAGCCCAATTTTAACACTTTTAGGTCGAATTTAGTTCTTAAGTCAAAATCTCGATTTCTTTGGAAAGCTTACCTTTCTAATTTCAATTTTATTCTTATTTGGACCTATTTGAACAATTACTTTTCAAATTAATTTAATGGAACCCAAAACTCCATTTTTCCTAAGTTTGGGCCAAATGGGTCTCTTAATTTTTGCAAGAAATGTTCTTTGAATTTAAATGAAGTTTCCTTTTTGTTCAAAATGATTAATCAAACCTAATTTGCTCACAATTCAAATTTAAGTCCTTATGTATAAAAAATGTACCATCTTTCTCATTTTGGCCGAAATTCACCTTAGGAAAAACCCTAAAATTTAATTTCTCTTCCTTCCTATTTTACTTTGTCCAAGTTTATATCAATCTTATTTTAGTCCACCAAGGTTCGGTCAAGCCCTAATTCTTTCAATCAAACCCATTATTAAACAAACATAGCCATGCACAAGGCTTTCCAAACTTAATAAGCAATAAATCAACCATGCCTTACATATTCCATAACAACCAACAATTATATGCCAAGCCATTCAATACAATACCAACACAACATAATCAAAAGCTTAATCAATTACATAAATTAACATTTAAAAATCAAATAGATGGTATAGATAAAAACCCACTTAGTTTAGGTTTGTTAAGGATTTCCCTAATTTTTTTCCTTCTTTTTCTCATTTGTTTCTTTTCTTTCTTTTTCTCTCGTTTCTTTTCCGTGTTTCTCTCCCTCTCAATGACATTTTTTTCTTCTTTTGGGTGAGCTATGGATTTCACTTAAACAAATGGCTAAATTTCATCTTTTCCTTATATATATATACTCCATTTTTCTTCATTATTTAGTATGCCATATGTCCTTAATTAAGTTGTCCAAGTATAAAGTAAAGGAAGACTTTGGAAGGCAAGGTGGCAATTTAGAAGTCAAAGGTGATGAGTTGTCATCAATTACATTAAATGAAGTGCTTAGGTGTCTAGTTAGTTGCTAAAGATGGTCATTAAGCTAACTAAATCCTTAGGCTAGTTTAGTTTAAGGGACATGGCATTTCTTTCCTAGAAAAATTCGGCCATTCCTCATAAAGAATTAATTCAGCAATTTCCTCCCCAATAATTTGGTAATTTCCTTCCTAAACATTTTCCAACATTCCTTACATTGTAACATACCTTTCTCACTTGTATAATAGGTTCCATATATATATACTAGAGAAAATGCATGGTAATTAGCTAGCTTACCTAAAAATTCATCCCTTAATTCCTCACATAAACACCAAGCATCATAAAATTCCCAAAACATTAAAATGGCACATAAATCATACCATTGCTTAATGTATTTATGTAAGAATATCCTTATATGTATATTGATATGGTTAAGGAGTTTACATGGGTTACCCTCCCCCAATCTCCCTCTCTCTTCCTCTCTCTCTCCCTCTTTTTTCCTCTTAATATCCTTGCCTTCCTCTTTCCCTCTATCTTTCTCCCTCTCCTCGCTCTCTCAATATGTCCGCCCCTCTCTTCCTCTCCCTTCCTCTCTCTCATTTTCTCTCTCTCTTTTTATTTCCTTGCTCATTCTCTCCCTTCTCTCTTCCTCTCTCTCCCTTTACCTCTTCATCTCTCTCCCTCTTTCTTTCCCTATACCTCTCTTCTTCCCTTCCTCGTTTTCCCTTTTTCCCCCACTCGTTACTCCCTCTCCTTCTCTCTCCTAAACCTAATCTCGGTCTCTCCTTCTCCTTTCTAATCCCTATCTCTCTCTATCTAACCATCTCCTCCTCTCTCTCTTTCTTTCTCTCTCTCTTTTCCCTCACTGTTCCTCTCTCTCTCCCTCACTCTCCCATTCTCTCCCTCTCCCTCTCTCATTATCTCCTTCTCTATATCTCTCTCTTCCTCTCTCTCTCTCACACACTCTCTCGTTCCTCTCTCTCCTTCCCATTTTCCCTCTCTCTCTCTTTCCCTTTCTCCCTCCCTCTCTTCGTCTCTCCCTCTTTGTATCTCTCTCTCCCCTTTTCACTCTCTCTCCTCCTCTCCGCCCCTCTCCTCCCTCTCTCTTCCCCTTCTCTCTCACTCTCTCCCTCACTCTTCCTCCCTCCCTCTATCTATCTCCCTCTCTCTCCTAGTCCGATTCCTTTTCCTTTTCTCCCTCTCTCTCTTTGTCTCTCCCTTTTGTATCTCTCTCTCCCTTCTCTACCTTCCTCCCTCTTTTTGCCTCTCTCCCTCACCCTCTCCTTCTCTATCTCCATCTCCATTTCCCTCTCCCTCTCTCCCCTTCCTTATCGCTCTCCCCTCCTTTCTCCCCTCTTCCTCCTTTCTATTCCTACCCATCTCTCCCCTTCTCTCTACCTCCTACCCTCTTTCTCTCTATCTCTCTCCTTTTCTCCACCTTTTCTCTCTCTCCCACTTTTCTCTCCCTCTCTCCCTTGCTCTTCCTCTTTCTATCTCTCTTTATCTTCCTCTCTCCTACTCTTTTCCTCTTTCTCTCTCTCCTTCTCACTCCTTCTATCTCCTTCTCTCCTTATTTCTCTCCTCCTATCCCTCTCCCCTTTGTCCCCTTCTCTTCTTTATCTCCCTCTCTCTTCTCGTTTCCTCTCTCCCTCTCTCCCTTCTCTCTTCCTCTCTCTCCCTCTCTCTCTCCTCCTCCCTCCATCCTCTCTCCTCCCTTTATCGCTCTTTCTCACTTTCTCCCTCTCTTCCTCTCTCCTTATCTCGCCTTCCTATCTCTCTCTCTCTCTCCACCCTCTCTTTCCCTTTTTCTCTCTCCCTCTCCCCCACTCCCCCTCTCTCTCTCCTATTCTCACTCCCTCTACCTCTCTCCCTCTACTTTTTCCTCTCCCTTCTTTCTCTCCCTCTCTCGCTCCTCCTTTTTCCCTCTCTCCCCATTTCACCCTCTCTCTCTCTCTCTCTTCACTTCTCTCTCTTTATCTCTCTAACCTTCCCTCTCTACCTCTCCCTCTTTATCTCTGTCTTTTTCTCCTTCTCCTACTTCCTCTCAAACTCTCTCTCCCTATCTCTCCATTTATCTATGCCTCCCTCTCTCCTTTTATCCCTCTCTCTATTTTCCTCTCTCCCTCTCCCTCCCCCACTCTCACTCCCTCTCTCTCTCCCCTCTCCCTCCCTTCTTTTCTTTCTCCCATTATCTTGCTCTCTCCCTCCTCTCCCCCTCTCAATTGTTCCCTCTCCTTCTTTCCTCTTCTTTCTCCCTCTATCTTGCTCTCTCCCTCTCTCTATCCCTCTCTTCCTCTATCTCCCTCCCTATCTCCTCTTCTCTCTCTCCTCTCTCCCTCTCCCTCCTTCTCTCTTTCCCTCTTTCTCTCCCCCTCTCTCCCTCTTTCCTCCTCTACCTTTCTTACTCTATCCCCCTCTCTTTACCTCTTTATCCCTCTCTCTCTCCTTCTTCTCTTTCCCTCTCTTTTCACCTTCTTCTCTCATTCTCCCTCTCTCCCTCCCTCCTTTCTCTCTCCCCTCTCTTCTCTCTTCATCTCCACCTTTCTCTTCCTCTTTCCCTTTGCCTCCCTTGCTCCTTTTCTCTCTTCCTTTTCCTCTCTCACTCCCTTTCCCTCTTTCCCTCTATCACCCTCTCTCTCCCTTTTCTATCTATCTCTCTCTCGCCCTCTCTTCTTTTCTCTCTCTTTCCCCCTCTCGCCTCTTCCCCTCCTCCTCTCCCTATCTCTCCCTCTATCTCTTTTCTTCTACCCGTCTCTCCTTCTTATCCTCTCTCTCCATCTCTCTCTCCCTCTCTTTTCCTCTCCCTCTCTCTCTCCTCTCCCTCTCTCTCCCCCTCTCTCTCTCCCTATCTCTCCTTTTTTCTTTTTCCCTCCACCTATCTCGCCTTCTCTCCCTCTCTCCCTCTATCTCTCTCTCCTTTCCTCCCTCTCTTGATCTCCTCCTCTCTCTCACACCCTTTTTCAATCTCTCCCTCCCCCATTCTCTCCATTCTCTCTCTCCCTCTCTCTTCTTCTTTTTCTTCTACCTCTCTCTTTATCTCACCCTTTCTCTCTTCCCCTCTCCCTCTTTCCCTCTCATTATCTTTACTTTTCTATCCGTCTTCCTCTCCAACTCTCACTCTCTATCTTTCGCTCTCCCTTTATCTCTCCCTCTCCCTCTCTATCTATCTCTCTCTCCCTTACCCTCTCCCTTTTTCAATCTCTACCCTTCCTCTCCCCCTCTCTGTCTCTCCCTCTCTCTCCCTTCCTCTTTCCCACCCTCTCCCCCTCTTCCCTCCCTCTATCTCCCCTCTCTTTCTTTCTATGGACCCCTCCCTAGCCCACTTGCTAACTACCTAAAACGCGAGTGACCGGGTGAGGAGCATGTCACGCCGACATGTCCAACCCGACTTAAACCCTACTACGTACATGCTGGTACCATAACAACATATTATATATTAAAATATGTACAATACAATTTACATGACAAGAATATTCACATGGGAAGAAATTACAATTTATTTTATTCATAATACTATCAAAATGTCTACCGATACCCTAACCTAAAATTTACAATTAAAATAAAATCCCCT
The DNA here is from genome assembly GCA_963924115.1 of Dovyalis caffra. Lineage (NCBI taxonomy): Eukaryota > Viridiplantae > Streptophyta > Magnoliopsida > Malpighiales > Salicaceae > Dovyalis > Dovyalis caffra. The sequence continues at coordinate 33,916,707 of CAWUPB010001173.1, forward strand.
AAGGTTTGTGTCACCCCCGAGCCCTTTTGGAGGATCCAGCGACGCCCTTATTAGTACAACGATTACCGCTACCTGTCATAACATATAAATAACAACAAGGTGAGTTAAAGCTCGGTAAGTGGGGTGATACATGTGATATGCCATCGCTTTTCGACTTCCCACCATGCTCATAAATTTTAATTTCGGGTACTTTGATAGTAGCGGTCTACTCTATAGGTGATTACCAAATCACCGAATGCTAACAAAAAAATTATCCCTCATTGTAGCCACTATCGAAGGGAATCTATCGCCTAACGGTGCGAGCACATAACTTATAGTACACATACAGTTGGATCGCTAATCTATTTTTAATTCGATTCGGTTACCGATCCTATCCATACACACCACTTTTTGACCATTTGATTCTTTCTTAATTCATCCCTACCAATGGACGTGATGCACATGATGTCATAATTACGGTATTAAACCTAGTGAGGGTACCAAACTATATAGGTTTCAAACTAATACACCCTTACCGGGTTCACATATAGTTCACATGATCTCAAACATCGTATTGCAATGTTCACCTAATTAGGTTTTAATGCCAACTAGTGTCATTTGTCGGGTCGTGGGCCTAATTCATATTTGAGAACTTCCTACCACTTAACGGGGTACTCTTGACTATTATTTCATTTTACGTTCGACTTAGTTGGTATTTAACATCTCGAGTGGTTTAAAGACACGCTAGGTACAATGTTTCTCCCTTTTTTTAGCAAATTCGGTACTTAGGTCGAGATTCGATTTCTTTTCACGACTTTACCTATCTAACTTCATTTTTATCCTAATTTAGGCTAAATAAGTCCATAAATTATTTAATTGGCTTGAGAAAACCCAAAGTCCTCCTTTTTCCCATGTTTGGGCTGAATGGTCCTAAAATTTGCAAGGAAATTATTTTTATCCTACAAGGCTTTTCCTTTCTTATTAAAATGGCTAATCAACCTCATTTTCTTACCATTAGCTTAAGGTCCCTAAACACTAAAAGAATTCCAATATATATATATATTTTTTGCATTCTTGGCCAAACATTTCATAGGTAAAATCCTAGAATTTTCATTTTATTTTCTTCCTTTCTATTGTTTCAAGCCAAGCTTCTACCAAACCTAAATTATTTTCCTCAAATTTCGACCAAACCACCAATTCATCACATCCATTACCGATTAATTAAGCTACACATAAGGCTTAATCAAGCTTAAGCAAACAACCATCACAAAACAAGCATAATAATAATCAACCATAAGCAACTAATCATCAAAGCAAAAACCAACACCAACACAAACTTAATTTATTACCATAACCAAATAAATGGCATAAATAAATAACCAAAGAACCCACTTAAATAGCTTAAGATGTGATTAGGTTTTCCTTAGCTTTCTTTCCTCTTTTCTTCGTCTCTCCCTCTCACGGTTTTCTCTCTTTTCTTTCTTGGTGCTCCATGGTTTTTGGCTGAAAGTTTCAGCCATTTAACCCTCTCTCTCCCATATATACTTCCCCTTTTCTTCCCCCTTTAAAATTTCCTTGAATCAATTGGCCAAGGTGGAAAGTACTTGGTGACTAAGGAAGCAAGTCGCTGGTTCGAAGTCAAAAGGAAGGTGAGTTGGCCTTAATTCATTTATTAGGGTGGCTTAGGTGTCTAACTAAGTACTTAGGCTACCTAAACACCCTAACTAACCAATTTTAAGTAACTAATCTCATTTCTTTTTATTAAATTTCAGAAATCCCTCTCCCTAAACTTGGAATTTTCTTTCCTAAAATTTTCAGTAGTTGCACATCTAAACGATCCGTACCAAATCGACCATAACTTTATATATATAGATCTAAGAAACACAAAATTTTATAGAGAGCTAGTAGACACATAGATGAACAAATTTTATTCTTTGAGTGTTACTTATAAATCACTCTAAGATACCTAAATAAATCACACAAATTTCAGAAATTTTCACCCCTAAAATTCAAAAAAAATTCTTTTAAACAATTCAAAAATTTTCCCAAAAATAAGTTCCAATGTTCCTAAAATTTTACAACACATTTCTCATTAATAAAATGCATCTCAAATACTTAGAAATATCCCAAGGATAATTAACTAAAAATGTTTCCTCTTGAAATTCCCCACATAAATGTCAAACATACCGATATCATAAAAACTTTTAAAATAATTCATGCTATGACTTTTACTTAATATAGGCATGTTTATGAACATTTAAACATGTATATATGTTTATAATTAATAAATTTCATGGGAGTTACATTCTCCCCCACCTTAAAAGAATTTCATCTTCGAAATTAACTTACTCAAATAATTCTAGATATTTATCCCTCCTCTCTTCCTTATGTTCCCAAGTCAATTCTTCGAGGTCGTGATTTTTTCATAGAATCTTAACCGGACCAACTTCATTATTCTTGAGTTGTTTCACTCATTTATCCGGGATTTGGACTGATCTCTCGTATGTTAAGTCCGTGTCAAGGTTTGGTGGCTCCGTCTCCAAAATCTGCTTTGGTTCCCCGATACACTTTCTTAACATAGATACATGGAATACATTGTGTACTCCTGCTAAGGATAATGGTAACGATAAGTGGTAGACCTTATCGCCTACTCGGACTAGTATCTCAAATGGTCCGATGTTTCATGGACTCGGCTTTCCTTTCTTCCTAAATTGAAGTACACCTTTCATTAGTGATACCCGTAGGAATATATAGTCACCGACTCCCTTCGCCTCTTGTCAACGTAAATTTTTTGTTTACTTTGAGCCATTTTTAATCATTGGCGGATGTTATTCACCACTTCAATCATTTATTGCACCAGCTCCGGTCCCGGTAACTTCCTTTCCCCCATCTCATCCCAATGCACGGGAGATCTACATTGACGTCCATACAAAGCTTCATAGGGAGCCATCCTAATTGAAGCTTGGTAGCTATTGTTATACAAAAATTCAGCTAAGCGTACATATCTCTCCCATTTTTTAGGCCAATCAAGAATGCATGCACGTAGTATATCCTCAAGAATTTGGATCAATCGTTCCAATAGTTCGTCGGTTTACGGATGATAAGTCGTGCTCGAACTTTAGCTTCGTACCCATGGCCTTATGCGGACTCTTTCAAAATAATGAGGTGAATCTAGGATCTCGATCTAACACAATTGAGATTGAGATCCCATGTAGTCTTACAATTTCGTCAAGATACAGCTGGGCGTACTAGTTCGAATTATAGGTGGTTTTGATCGGAAGAAAATGAGCCGATTTGGTCCGTCTATCAACGATTACCCAAATGGCATCCAACCCCTTTTTGATCTTGGCAATCCCATAACGAAATCCATAGTTATATGCTCCCACTTTCATTCTAGAATCACTAATGGTTTTAACATGCCCGAGGGTCTTTGATGTTCCACCTTCACTCGTTGATAGAATTGACACCTTGTAACAAAATTAGCTACATCTTTCTTCATTCCGAGCTAGCAATAACATTTTCGTAGGTCTCGGTACATCTTTGTGCTTCCCGGGTGTATCGAATAGGGTGTTGCGTGTGCTTCTTTTAGTATTTCTTCTTTCAAATCCTCCACCGATGGAACACACATCCTTCCCTTCAATCTAATTACTCTTTTGTCATCAATGGTAAAATTAGACTCCTTTCCATCCTTCACACTTTTCTTCCATTCCATTAGCCTTTTGTTCGTTTGTTGATTCATTTGAATTCTTTCTTGTAGGATCTACTTGGACTAATAAAGTCGTTAAAATGCTCTCGTGGCCTTTAGGAATTATCTCCAATTTTAGCTTTTGTAAGTCTCTCATTATTGATAACCGAATTACTCGCATCATTGCTTATCGATTTTACGCTTGACGCGTCAACAACAACAATGACCTTCATGAGTGGTAGTTGATTATACGGTCATAGTCCTTCACTAACTTCAACCACCTTCTTTGTCTCATGTTTAGCTCCTTCTGCGTGAAGATATACCGTAGACTCTTATGATCCGTGTATATCTCATATTTTATGTCGTATAAATAATGTCTTCGCATTTTTAAGGCAAAGACTACTACTACTAACTCCAAATCATGCGTTGGATAATTTCATGCATATTCCTTTAGTTGTCATGATGCATAGGCTACTACCTTCCCATTTTGCATCAACACCGCTCCTAACCCACTTTTAGAAGTGCCATGACTAACCGTCGTTTCGGCTTTTGGAAGCTCTCCTCATAAGCATCCGTCCACTCGAATTTAATGCTCTTTTTCATCAAGTTAGTAAGAGGCCTAGCTATCTTAGAGAAGCCTTCCACAAATCTCCAATAATAATCGACTATCCCTAAGAAGCTTCGTATCTTCGACACGTTTTTCAAGGTATGCTAGTTTTAGATAGCCTCTACTTTTTTGGATCTACCACTATGCCTTCCTTTGTTACCATATGGTTTAGAAAAGCCACTTGCCCTAGCCAAAATTTGCATTTCTTGAATTTAGCATATAACTATTGCTCCCTTAGCGTTTGTAAGGTGGCTCTTAGATGCCCCTTATGCTCCTCCTTACTTTGAGAGTAAAATAGGATATCATCAATCACTACGATGATAAACTTGTCTAGAAATTCATTAAAGACTCGATTCATCAAGTCCATAAAAGCGGCTAGGGCGTTAGTCAACCCAAACGACATTACTAGGAACTCATAGTGTCCATATCTTGTTTTAAATGCCATTTTCTTCACATCTTTCGATCACACCCTCAACTAATGATACCCCGATTGTAAGTCTATTTTGGAAAACACTACCGCCCATTGCAATTGATCAAATAAATCATCAATCCGAGGTAATGGGTACTTATTCTTAATCTTCACCCGATTCAACTCTCGATAGTCAATACATAGCCTTAGGCTACCATCCTTCTTTTTCATGAATAATACCGGAGCTCCTCGAGGTGAGGAACTAGGGCATATGAATCTCTTATCCAATAATTTTTGTAGTTGCGGCTTTAGCTCTTTCAACTAAAATGGTGCCATCCCGTAGGGAGTTTTAGAAATTAGAGTTGTGCCCGGCTCCAATTCGATCTTAAATTCGATTTCTCTCTCGGGGGTAACATTGTTAGACTTTTCGAGAATACATCTACATACTTCTATACAATCTTTATATCTCCCGGTTTCAACTTTTGTTCCACCTAGATGTCCACCACATGTGTTTGGTACCCCATATAACCCTTTGCTAGCATCTTTTGAGCTTTAACGATCGAAATGATCGATACGGTCCAAAACTTCAAATCGAACTTAAACTCTAACTATCGACTCCAAAGTAGATCAAAAGTTACCATTTTTTCTCGAAAGTCTATGTTGGCATCATGTTTTGTCGGCTAGTCCATCCCCGGGATCAAATCAAAATCCCGGAGGTCCAACACAATCAAATCGGCTTTTAATCTCCTATCTTCAATCTATACTTGGACATTTTTTAACGACACTCATCGATTCTATAGTTTCACCGGAAGAAACCGTTATAAGATATCCTATGGTTAATGTCTTAGGTTTGACTCCTAGGCTTTTTACTAACGTATTTGATATAAAGAAATGTGTAGCATCAAAATCAATCAAAACATATGCAATCAAGCCAAGGATTGAGACATTACTATGAATTACTCGTTGTATTCCTCTAATATGCCTCTTCCTAGGTCATAGTGTACACCTAGCGAGTACTCTTCCTAATCTTGATTTATACACTTGAGGGCAATTGTAGGACATGTGCTCGGCTTTTGACACATATAACATATCCCGACATTCGATCTCGCATTCCTTGGCATGGAACCTTCCACACTTATTACATCGAGGTGGATTGCCCATCATTGATCGTGGCTGGCCGCTCGATGCTCGGTCTCGGGACATAAGGTGTCGGTCCGATGGCTCGAGTATTCCTCGGCCACCACTTCGATTGAAATTCTTAGGCGGTCCCTACCTTACTTGGACCCGACAATGAGGCTCCCAATTTAAACACTTGCCTCTTCTGTCGCACCTCCCTTGTAATCTCCTTCGATCCTCATAAGCTATCATCGGCTTTTCCAACATTTTCGAGAAGGTATTAGCGGTAGACATTAGAACCATGCTTCGTACTGCGGGATTTAACCTTGTCGGGAATCTGTTCTTTTTCGATTTTCATCCCTTGTGATGAATGGGTCGAATCTATAGCCTTGTTCAAACTTTCGTACATATTCACCTACCGACATCCCATCTTGCTTTAGTTCTAAGAAGTCCTAAATCTTCTTAGCCCTTACATTTGTGTTGAAGTACTTATTATTGAAGACCTCCTTAAATTCTTCTTAGCTCAAAGTCGGCACGTCTATAATTAGTTGTGCACTCTCCCACCAGTGCGAGCATCCTTAGTTAACATAAAAATAGCAAACGATACTCGCTCATTGTTGGTGAATTGAAAGTATTCGAATATCTCTTCTATCTTCCCAAGTCAAAGTCGACACGTCTACGAGTTAGTTGTGCCCTCTCCTACCGTGTACGGGCATCTTTAGTTAATGTAAAAATAGCACACAATACTCGCTCATTGTTGGTGAATTGTAAGTATTCGAATATCGCTTCTAATGACTTAATCCATTTCTTTGCTATCATTAAGTTAACACCCCTAGAGAATTCCCGAGGACTCATTTTATGAAACCTCTCCACCGCGTCATTCCTATGCGAGGGTGGTGGAGGTGGAGGTTGTTGATGCATAGCCGTGAGCTGTCTCATTTGCTCTCCATGGTCTTGTTGCTATTGTTGCATTGCTTCTTGTTGTTGCTACATCATGTCCATCATGCGACTTAAAGCGTCATGTTGATTTTTGTTAGGATCATTGGAGGTCCCTTCACCTCCTACTCATGTTGGCTCCTTTCTTGGCATGCTTGGACTTTGTACATGCCATGTTATGCCCATGTTAGTTTTGGTATTAAAACAATATATAATGTAAATCATCCACTTACGCATGAAATTATAGATATTTATGTATGAAGCATTTCGTTCATAACAGTATATTTACAAGCACTTCTACCTTCTAAAAGTTTTTGTGCTCTATTTACAATCAAAAGTGTACTTATTTACATCGGGAAGTACCACTTCGTATGATCGAGTTATGATCTATTATATCTAACCAACATATCGGACGTATCATGGGAAGGAGTGCTCGACCCTCCATCGATCAATAACATCATCCAATGCAATGCATTCTATCTCGCAAGTGAGGAGCAACGGTAGACCCTAGCTATATATCAATAGGGTACGAGTCCGTCTAACCTATATCGAAGGAAGGCTCAAATCAAGTCTCGATAAAAAAATTGACTTATCAACCCTTCCCAAACCTCATCTAGCAACTACCGATCTCTTGATAAAAGAGTCCAACGCGAGTCGGTCGTAGGAAATCCATACTCGCGATACTACCGGAAAGAAGCATCGGTGAATGTTATTTGCTGAATCAAGTCATGCACCCGAGTGACGTGGGATACTATATCTTGATCCGGGGTCATAGTCGGGCTATTTAGTTTTGCTCGGTAGGTAGCTAGGGTGGCCCGTTGTTGGCGCGTCCTAGCAGCGTAGGGTGTATGAAATAAATATGGTATCTACAAGCAACAATAATTATCGGTATTAATATTTTTAGAACATAATTATATACTAGCATGCAAATCACATAATAATAATCATACATATATTTTTTTAAATCGGGAATCAAATTGTTACTTGTCGAGTAACACATCGATCCTCGAGCTCGAGTGACACTTAATGTTCTACCCGATTAACTATACCATAGCTCGATACCACCCTGCAACGAGCCCCTCCCCGGCCCACTTGCTAACTACCTAAAATGGAGTGACCAAGCGAGGAGCGTGTCATGCCGACACGTCCAACCCAACTTAAACCCTACTATGTACATGTTGGTACCATAACAACATATTACATATTAAAATATGTACAATACAATTTACACGACAAGAATATTCACATGGAAAGAAATTATAATTTATCTTATTCATAATACTATCAAAATATCTACCGATACCCCAACTCAAAATTTACAATTAAAATAAAATCCTCTAAGGTTTGTGTCACCCCCGAGCCCTTTTGGAGGATCCGGTAGTCTTCCCCGCTCGTCATAACATGCAAATAACAACGAGGTGAGCCAAAGCTTAGTAAGTGGTATGATGCACGTGATATACAATGCTTTTCCGACTTCTCGAGCATGCTCATAAATTATAATTCCGGTACCCTACGTAGTAGCGATCTACTCTATAGGTGATTACCAAATCACCAAATGCTAATAATAAAATTATCCCTCGTTGTAACCATTATCGATGGGAATCCATCGCCTAAGAGTGCGAGCACATAGTTTAGGGTACGCACATAGCTGGATCACTAATCTCTTTTTAATTCGATTAGGTTACCACCCCTATCCATACACATCACTTTTCGACCATTTGATCCTTTCCTAATTCATCCCCACCAATACACGTGATGCATGTGATGTCACAATTACGGTATTGAACCTAGTGAGGGTACCAAACCATATAGGTTTCAAACCAATGCACTCGTGCCGGGTTCACATATAGTTTACATGATTTCAACCATCTTATTGCAATGTCCACCTAATTAGGTTTAAATGCCAAGTAGTGTCATTTGTTAGGTCGTGGGCCCGATTCGTATTTGAGACCTTCCTACTCGCTTAATGGGGTACTCTTGACTATTATTTCATTCTACGTTCAACTTAGGTGTATTTAACATCTCGAATGGTTTAAAAACACACTAGGCACAATGTTTCTCTCCTTTTTTTGACAAATTTGATGCTTAGGTCAAGATTTGATTTCTTTTCATGACTTTACCTATCTAACTTCATTTTTATCCTAATTTAGGCCTAATAAGTCCATAAATTATTTAATTGGCTTGAGAAAACCCAAAGTCTCCCTTTTTCCCATGTTTGGCCAAATGGTCCTAAAATTTACAAGGAAATTGTTTTGGTTCTACAAGTCTTTTCCTTTCTTATTAAAATGGCTAATCAACCTCATTTTCTTACAATTAGCTCGAGGTCCTTAAACACAAGAAGAATTCCAATGTTTTTTTTTTTTTTATCATTCTTGGCCAAACATTTCATAGGTAAAACCCTAGAATTTTCATTTTATTTTCTTTTTTTCTATTGTTTCAAACCAAGCATATACATAACCCAAATTATTTTTCCTAAATTTCGGCCAAACCACTAATTCATCACACCCATTATCGACTAATTAAGCTACACATAAGGCTTAATCAAGCTTAAGCAAACAACCATTATAAACAAGCATAATAATAATCAACCATAAGCAATTAATCATCAAAACAAAAACCAACACCAACACAAACTTAATTTATTACCATAACAAAATAAATGGCATAAATAAATAACCAAAGAACCCACTTACATAGCTTAAGGTGTGATTAGGTTTTCCTTAGCTTTTTTTTTGTTTTTTTTGTCTCTCTCTTACGGTTTTCTATCTTTTCTTTCTTGGTGCTCGACAGTTTTTGGCTAAAAGTTTCAGCCATTTAACCCTATCTCTCTCTTATATACTTCTCCTTTTCTTTTCTCCCTTTAGAATTACCTTGAATCAATTTTCCATGGTGGAAAGTAATTGGTGACTAAGGAGGCAAGTGGCTGGTTTGAAGTCCAAAGAAAAATGAGTTGGCCTTAATTCATTTATTAGGGTGGCTTAGGTGTCTAACTAAGTACTTAGGCTAACTAAACACCCTAACTAACCAATTTTAAGTAACTAATCTCATTTCTTTCCATTATAATTTCGAAAATCCCTCTCCCTAAACTGAAAATTTTCTTTCCAAAAATTTTCAACGATTGGTACATCCAAACGGTCTATACCAAATCAACCATAACTTTATATATATAGATCTAAGAAACACAAACTTTTATAGAGAGCTAGTAAACACATAAATGAACAACTTTTATTCTTTGAGTGTTACTTAGAAATCACTCTAAAATCCCTAAATAAATCACAAAACGTTCAAAATGTTTTACCCCTAAAATTCAAAATATTTTCTTTTAAACAATTCAAAATTTTTTCCAAAAATAATTTCTAATGTTCCTAAACTTTTACAACACATTTATCATTAATATAATTCATACCAAATACTTAGAAATATCCCAAGTATAATTAACTAAATTGTCCAAAATTTGTTCTCTCAAAATTCCCCACATAAACGTCAAACATACCGTTATCGTAAAAACTTTTAAAATAATGCATACTATCACTTTTACTTAATATAGGCATGTTTATGAACATTTAAGCATGTATATGTATTTATAATTAATAAATTTCATGGGAGTTACACTTTTCCTCTCTCTCTCCCTCCTTCTCTCCTTCTCTCCCTATCTCCCCGTGCCTCTCCCCCTCCCTCTCCCCTCTCTCCCTTTCTCCATCTCTTCCACTCCCACTCTCTCTCTCTCTCTCTTTCTACCTCTATCCCTCTCCCTCTCTTTCCTTTTCCCTCTATCTTTCCCTTCCTCTCACCCTCTCTCAATCTCTTACCCTCTATCACTTTATATCTCTCACTCCTCTATCTCTCCCTCTCCACCCCTCTTTCTCTCCCCCTCTCACTCTCTCTCCTTCTCTAATTAATATTAAAAGAATTCATTCTATTAATTCTTATGTCTTATATTTATTTATTATAATTAGATAGAAGTTCATATGATATGCTTTTGCATTAGTGATTGATCGAAAGATGTGAGATAAACACTAATACTCATAAATGATATCATTAAATACCCAAGTTGTAGCATTATCAAGAATGAATATTGATTATATATAGATAGACTTATGAGTGCTATGCTCATACTATATGATAACAGTAAGAGATCTCATACCTATTGACATAGTGATGCCGAAGCAAGCACTTAGGTGATTTATGTTAGAGAACATATCACCTGGACTTGACTCACCATGAGAACCCATTTGGTTTAATTTTTGAGAATCTCATATGAGATAGGTACAATTGGTCCTTAGACTTGAAGTCATGACGGTTATCTAATTGGAGGATTTATGTACCTTGAAAATTATTTTGATAGACCCAATAAAGAGTTACATGTGGACGATTTATTAGGTACACTAGGAATATGATGGAGGTAGGTGGATGACTAAGCTAGGACATGTCATTTCTTGTATGATTGCACTAGGAATCTAATGGAGGTAGGTGGATAACTAAGATAGGACATGTCATTTCTTGAATACCAAAGAAGTTATTACATTGCACTTTGATGAATGTCTATTTAAGAAATGCGTGGCCACAATAGTTGTACACCAATAGAGCATAGTTGGCTTAATCTAAGAGCTAAGACATTTGGGAATAAAAAAAAACATGTGATCTTAATTGAACAAGACTAATAACCAAGTTCAAGATCATGCTATGATAAGTTGACATGAGGACTTAATTGCATGGTAACCATACTCATGAAAGGTAATTATAGATTAATTAATTCTCTTAAAGAATTAGGCGAGTCATAATTTACTCGGAGGTTAATTTTGATTTATGTATCAAGAGATAAAATAAGTGTCTTTTATCCTTGATACATTGCCAACATATCTAATAACCTATTGAGTCACACATATAAGTTTAAGGATTCACATAATAAAAAAGAAGCAAAGATGTTGGAAAAAAGTTTATAAAAATGAAAAGTTTCCTAAAATGGAAAGTTTCCTATTTTAGAAATCAATTTCCTAATTTGGAAGCATACAACCTAAAAGGAAATTAGATTTCTAATTTAGATTTAAGGGTATTTTAGGAAATTATTTCCTAATATGGGCCTCGTAAAATTATCTACCTTAATTTATTTGGATAGTCTAAATTAATTACGCCAATAGTTTTAATTAAAAGCCTAAAAGATATTTTGATGGGAGGATAAACATGAATCTTATTGGATAAGGATGAATTTCTTAAAGGATAAGGTCAAAAAGTCCACATGTATAATAAATTATAATCCTTAGAGGATTTGAAAGCAACAACCAAAGTCCAATTAGGAGTGGTTGCCGCCCCTCCTTATCCTTAGAGGACTAGAAAACTCTCCCCTTACAAGTAGAGGGAGAAGTATGACAATAAGAGTGTAATTTTTAGATGATTGAAAATGGCATAAAGAAAAAAAAAGGTCTTGGGCACACGACATTGAACAAAATAAGGAGAAAATAGTTTTCTCCTAAAACCCTAGCACACACCACATTCCCTCTCTACTTTTAGGTTGTCACAAAATTAACCTTATTAGATTTCTAAAGTATAAACACTAAAAAAGTCGGAAAAGGTGGAGCTCTATCAATTTTGAGTGCTTCTTGTGTGGTGATTGGACTACGTAGATTATCGATAGAGGTTAGACACTTGGATGGCTCTTTTCTACAAAGTTTTAAATCTATGCTACAATAGGTAATTTTTTATTTAATGCTTCAATTCATAAATATATGGTTAGTTGATTCAATGACATGATCTTGGACCTTTTAGATGGAGGAAATTTTTGTTTTATTCTGCACCTCCATAGGATGTATGCTCCTTCAATTGGTATTAGAGCCTCCACTAAATCTTTAATTATATGTTTTGTTAATTATGATTAACTACATGAATTAGCTATTTCTAGCCATAAATCTTATTTTTTTTTTGGGTATTTTATATGTATTTAAAAATAAATTGGGGCTTAAAATTTAGTGGGGGAATAAAAAGCCGACATTGGATGTTGGCACTCGCATGCACAAACTTGGTCTGGCTGGTCGTGCGTCGGGTGAACGACAGTGCTAGGCCGATCATGTGCTAGGCATACGATAGGCTAGGTTTGCTGACTAGATAGTCATGCACCATATGCATGACAAGCTAGGTCGATCACATGCTAGGCATGTGACAAGCCAGCGATCACGCGGCCGGGCGCGTGACACGTAGGCTCGATTGCTAGGCATTGGCACGTTGGGTGCACGACAGGAAAAAACCCCATCGGGCATCATGCAATGGGCACGCAATAGGCCTAGCATTTCTCACACATGTAAGACCTTCGACCAAAGCTAGTCATGCTTGACGTGCTAAGCTTGCTCGGGTAGGCTAGTCCCGTGTTGGGCGTACAACCTGTGCAAGCATGTGCTAAGTGAACACCAAGGCTTAGGTAAGGCGATGATGTGTCTAAAACATGTGAGGTGCACACTAGGCATGCATATGGCCAAGGCCTATAGCATGCCGGGCATGCGAGTGCACACTAGGCATACGTATGGCCAAGGCCTACGGCATGCCGGGCGTGCGTGAGGTCGTAGGCTAGGCATGTGTATGCGATAGACCATAGGCTAGGCGTTCGCACTCACCGAGCCACTAGCCATAGGTAGGCTAGGCACGTGCAAGCGTGCCAAGCTAAAAACCAACATAAGGCTAAGCACAAAAGGTCAAAGGCTTGGGTATTGAAGCCTATGAGCCCTCAAGGCCCAAAAGCCCATACGCCTAAAATAGGCCTAAGGCTCAAAATGTTTTAAAATTAAAATTCAGAGAAATTTTAATAAATTTATAAAATGACCAAAATATAGATTTATAATTGCAATTTGAATGATGTTTCATTAGTATGCAATGTATTGATGTGATTGAAGCATGAGTGAATGATATGGATGAGTCGACCTAGTTTATAGGAATGAATGTTTGCAATTTTTTGTTAAATAGGACATGTACGTCCCGCATTCTCTATTACTCCATTATATTTCTCTTCTCATCTTACTTTCATTGAATATAACTTGAGGTTTCTTATTCAAATAAATGTAAAAGTAGAAGATAGGAATTAGAATAGATGTAAGGAGAAGAAGCCAAGAAGTGAAAATAAATCCTGAAGAATTTTTAATAAGTTTTCACCTAGGTATTTGACCCACTAGTCTCCTTATGGCTCGAGGGGGCTAGTATTAAGGACCCATTACCATTCATCGATCCTTATGCCATGCATGAGATGTATGTATTTATATTATACGATTAATGTTAGTATGCATTATAGGACTAATGTGATTATTGACTAGTATGTATGCTAGGATGAGACCTACTAAATTAAAATCCTTCAAATTAAATATTAAGGTCCAACATTATGAAGACGAACTCTTTTGGTCGTTGTTGGCTTGAGATAACTCATGGTTACTTCTTCATTGAGGGAAAAAAATCATTGGTCATGTGATGTCCTTGAATGTTTGGTCCGACTTGAAATGAGTTGTTAGGTTTGTTGAAATAACTCAAGGTCTAATAACTTGTAGGGAAAGATTGATATTCACATAAGATGTGATATGACAAGGAGTTGCCATGCCAATGAGATTAGGAATTGCATTGGATACAATTGGTAAGGAGTTACCAACCTAATCCTTCCGGTATGACTTGTTGAGATAACTTAAGGTTAATGCATTTAGAGGATGGGATAATAACCCACTAAGGATAACAAATCAAAAAGTTTTCTCGAGTCCTATATCGAAGGTCATTGAACTTCAAAAAAAAAAAAAGTGGGATCGAGCATAGATTTTAGTTCTTTAATTTATGCTTTATTTTATTTTATGTAATTTAATTAACCAAGATTACATAGTATGACTGGCAACACATTGATACGATCAATCATTGATGGAAGTAATACCTTTAATGACATGAACTTCCTCAATTGAGAAATAAATCCGAGGATAGTCTTTTAACATGAGAAAATTCTCTATACGATAGAGAAACCTCTTCTAGCTAAGCCTCTTTAGGATCAAGTTGAAGCCCATACAGGATGGATCAAACATAAGGATAAAATGATCATCTCGTCAAAGTATTATGCCGGTTGTTATGATTAAGCATAGGTGCCAACGTAAAGGCATGAACGCCTTTGATATCATAGCAAAGCTTGGAGCTTATTCGAGGAGAATACTAGGCATGAATGTTATGAGATAGTGAAGAAGCTCTTTAGAGCCATAATGGATGAGGGATCCAACATAAAAAAGCATATCACCGAAACGATAGACTATATCGATAGGTTGGTCGAGCTTGATGTTGAAAGAGATGTTAAATTATTCATTGACCTAGTATTACAATTGTTGCCCAATAGCTTTGGACGAGTTCATCATGACCTTTAACATGATGCACATGGAAAAGACTCTTCGAGAGTTGTTGTCCATACTTATGAAAGCTTAGCTCGAAATTAACAAGAAGAATAACAATTTTATACTTCATGTTAGTAAGGGAAAATGCATGGTAAAGGATAAGAAAAAGCCCAAACAAAAGAAAAAGTCTTCAACTATGCCTATTAGAGGGATAAAAAAGCTCGAGGCTCGAATAGCTTAAAGGATATGGTCTACTTTCATTGCAACAAAGAAAGAGAATTGGAAGCACAATTGTAAAGAGTACCTAGAAGAGATGAAGAAGAAGAGTTCTACAATCACCTCAAGTATTTATGTCATTTAAGCTAATTTTTTATTTTTAAATTCCACCTCATGAGTTTATGATACTAGATATGGTGCTCACATTTTTTAAATTTGTAAGAGCTTAGAAAAGAAAGGAAGATAGCTTCGAGGGAGATGACCTACATGACTCGTAATAAATCAAGAGTTGGATCATTAATTATAAGCATTTATGAGCTAACACTACCATGTAGGCATGTGCTAAGACACAATTGTTATTATTTTTTTTATTTTAGTAGAGATTAAAGATGTTCTTTCCATTTATTTTTATGTACAACTTTTCATTTTAAGAATAATGGTTATTTTTAAAGATGAATTTTTATAAAAATGTCTTGATTGATAATAATGTATGTTCTGAACATAACTCCCATGTACGTAACATAAATGCTAAAAGACTTAAATGATCAAAATAAATACATAATTATGGCATTATCAACTTTTCTATATAAGCAAGAATCTAATGAATACATAGAATCATTTGATGATATCTATGAATCTTGTTTACTTGACAAAGTAACATGAATCTCTTTTTAGTGGAAAAGGAGAAAAAATGCTACTAATTAGTTTGGCCTTACACATAGAGATGTAATTAGGCTCATGTTCACCTAGATAAGAGGAGTACATAATTATTTCATAATCTTTAGTGATAATAGATAACATTTTGGTTATGTAAATGAGACATAAATCTAAAGCATTTGAAAAGTTCAAAGAATTTAGATTTAAAGTAAAAAAATAAACTAGCAAAAGTATTAAGGATTTTGATGAGATCAAGGTGATAAATACTTAAGCAATGAATTTTAGATCATCTAAAAGAGAATGAGATTCTCTATTAATGGACATCACATGTTGGACATGGTTCGATCCCTAATGAGTCAAAATTTATATACCCATCTCACTTTGGGATAATCACTCCTTGCTACAACCTTTATTTTGAATAGGATTCTAATCAAGTCTATTTGATTAGACTTTATATGAGATATGAAAAGAAAAGAAAATGAATTTATCTTTCCTAAATGATTTGAGGTTATAAAATATATGTCAAATGGTTTGACAAAGAAAAGCTAAAGCACAAATCAAAGAAGTGTAAGTGAGATATCCAAAAGAAACAAATAGATATTATTTTCTTAACACTAGAACAAAGTGCTCGTTCATGACTAGGCATGTTATTTTCCTTAGGAAAGAAAATATGGATGCTAAAAATAGTGGGACAAAATTATAACTCAATGAGATTCGAGTAGACTCATAAGTTAACACTTTAAGGATGAAATCCCAAGTAGATAGGTTACAAAATGTTGTAACTACCCATAAACAAAAACAAAAGAAATTCATAAGTCTAAAAGGAATTCATTGAAAAACAAAAGGATATGATCTTCTTGTCTCAACACATGATGATGTGTACCTTAAAAGTAATGAAAAAACTGACATTTATGAAAAGGCAATGTTGGACATTAACTCCTAGAAATGGCAATGAAAAGGGTGCGTAGATGACTTATCCCGATAGTTCTAAAGAACATGCAAAAAAGATTTGCAAGATGCAAAGTTCCATTCATTGACTTTAACATGTATCATGGAATGAGAATCAATGTTTAGGTGAAATAATTAAAGGGTTTGATAGTATCACAAAAATAAAGATAAACCTTATGTATGCAAAAGATTAGTTGGAGCCTACTAATCATGGTTATTCTACATGAAAAATTAAACAAACTACTTCTCAACTACAAACATTATCATGTTACAATCCATAATAGATTGAGATATCGAAAAGGAATTTTCCTAAGTATAACATGGGAGGACAACCTATATTCTAAGAGTTAAGATCTATAGGATAGATCACTTAGAATGTGAGGGGTCTCCCAAGGCAAATACATTGGACATGATACTAAAAGGTTTAGTATGAAAAAATAAAAAAAAGATTTATTCTAATGTCATATAGCTTGATGGCCAATTACAAAGGATCCATAGCACAAGCTAAGGAACCAAGGTCTCATCAATAGTCCAAGCATGTACAATAACGCTACCATCTGATTAGAGAGATTATTAAGTGTGGCGATATAAGGATAGAAAAGGTCCACACTAACAATAACATAGCTAACCCCTTGGCTAACCCTTTGTCATAGTTGAAACTTGAGTCCCTTACTCGATCGTTAGGATTAAGGGACATGGCTAGTTGGCTCTAGTGCAAGTGGGAGATTATTAATGTAGGTGCCTAAGATCCAACCATATTTGGATTAGTTTGAGTTATTATATTATTGCATCATTTATTTTATTAATAATAAAATAGTTCATTCTATTAATTCTTTATGTCTTATATTTATTTATTAGAATTAGATAGAAGTTCATATGATATGCATTTGTATTAGTGATTGATCGAAAGATGTGAGATAAACATTAATGCACATAAATGATATCATTAAATGTTCCAAGTTGTAGCATTATCAAGAATAGGCATTAACTATGTAGGGATAAACTTGTGAGTGCTATGCTCATGCAATATGATAGTTATAGGAGATCTCACACCTATTGGCATGATAATGCCATATCAAGCATTTAGGTGATTTATGTCGGACAACATATTATTGGACTTGACTCGCCATGGGATCCCATTTGATTTAGTCTATGGTAATCTCATACTAGATGGATACAATTGGTCCTTAGACTTGAAGTCATCATGGTTATCTCATTGAAGGATTTATGTACTTTGACAATCATTTCAATGGACCCAATAAAGGGTTACATGTGGGAAATTTATTGGGTGCACTAAGAATCTAATGGAGGTAGGTGGATAGGACATGTCATTCCTTGTATGCTAAAGAATTTATCACATTGCACTTTGATTAAAGTCCGCTAAAAAAATATATGGCCACAGTAGGAGTACACCAATAGAGCATAGTTGGTTTAATCTAAGAGTTAAGACATTTGGGAATAAAAAAAACTTATGTGATCACACTCTAATTATGAGGATTGAATTGTATAGCAATCATGCTCGTAAAAGGTAATTACGGATTAATTAATTCTCCTAAAAAATTAGGTAGTCATAATGCCTTACTAGAGGTGTCTTTTATTCTTAATACATTACCAACATATCTAGCAGACCTATTGAGTCACACACATAAGTTTAAGCATTCACATAATGAAAGAGAAGCAAAGATGGTGAAAAAAAATTCCAATTTGAAAGTTTCCTATTTTAGAAAAAGTTTTTGAATGTGGAAAGTTTCCTAAAATGAAAGTTTTCAATTTTAGGAATCAATTTCCTAAATTGGAAGTCGGTTCCAACTTTGGAAGTATACAATCTAAAAGGAAATTAATTTCCTAATTTAGGTTTAAAGTTATTTTAGAAAATTATTTTCTAATGTGGGCCTCCTAAAATTATCTAACTTAATTTATTTTGATAGTCCAAATTTATTAATTCGACCAAAATAGTTTAGGCCAATAGGTTTAATTAAAAACCCGAAAGACATTTTCATGGAAAGATAAATATGAACCTTATTGGATAAGGATGAATGTCTTAAAGGATAAGATAAAAAATCCCACATGCATAATAAATCCTAATCCTTAGGATTAGGATGCAACAATCAAGAGTCTAACTAGGACTAGTTACCGTTCTTCCTTGTTCTTGGAGGATAAGGAAAGTCTCCCCTATAAATCGAGAGGAGAGATGTAGCGAGTAAGAGTGTGATTTTAAGAAGAGAGAAAATGACATAAAGAAAAAAAAAGGCTAGGGCCCTCAACATTGAACACGATAAGGAGAAAATAGTTTTCTCCTAAAACCCTAGCATATGCCACCTTCCCTCTCTCCCTCCCTCTCTCTCCCTCTCTCCATCTCCCTTTCATAATCCCTCTCTCTTCCCTTCTCTCCCTCTCTCTTCCCTTCTCTCCCTCTCCTTTCCCTCCTTCTTCCTCTCTCCCACTCCCTTTCTCTCTCTCTCTCTCCTCTTCACTCCATCTCTCTCCCTTGCTCTGTCAACCCCTCACTCTCTCTCTCATTCTTGCTCTCCATCTCCTTCTCTCTTGCTCTCTTTCCTTCTCTCCCTCTCCCTCTCTCCCTCTCCCTCTCTCTCTTCCTCTCTCTTTCTCTATCCCTCTCTTTCTCCCCTTCTCTCCCACTCTTTATCCCTTTCATTCTCCCCACCATTCCCTCTCTCCCTCTCTCTTCCTCTCTCTCGCTCTCTCTTTCTTATTCCCTCTCTTTCTCTCTCTTTCTTACTCTCTCTCTTCCCTCTCCTTCTCTTTCTCTTTCTTCCCCTCCCTTTTTCTCCCTATCTCTTTCTCCCTCTTTCACCCACGCTCCCCATTTCTTTTCCTCCCTCTCTATCTCTCTCAATTTCTCTCTCTCGCTCACTCTCTTTTTCTCCCTCTCTCTCTCCCTCTCCCTCTCCCTCTATTTCTCTCCCCTTATCTCTCCCTTTCACTCTCTTTCTCCCTCTCTTTCTTTCTCTCTCTCCCTCACCCACTCTCTTTTTCCCTCCCTCTCTCTCTCCCTCTCTCTCTCTATCCCTCTTTTCCTTTCTCTCTCTCCCCTCTAGCTCACTCTCCCTCCATCTATCGCTATCTTTCTCACGCCTTCTCTCAATCAATCTCTCTCCCTCTTTCTCTCGCCTTCTCGCATCCTCTCCCCATCCCTCTCTCCATCTTCGTCTCCCTTTCCCTCACTCACTCTCCCTCTCTCTCTCTTCCTTTCCCTTTTTCCCTCTCACACTCTCTTACTCCTTCTCTCTCGCTATCGCTCTCCCTTTCCCTCTCCTTTAGTATTTCTATCTTTACCTCTTCCTCTCTCACTCTCTCTTTCTCTCTCCCTCTATCCTTCTCTTTCCCCTCTCTCTTTCTTTCCATCTCTCTCTCCATCTCTCTCGTATACCTCTCTCCCTCTCTCTCTCCCTCATCATCTTCCTTTACCTCCCTCTCCCTCTCTTTGACTCCTCATCTCTTAATTTGTCTCCCATTCCCCCTCTCCTGTCTCTCCCACCCTCCCTCCATCTCTCTCCCTCTCACTCTCTCCCTCTCCCTCGGTCTCCCTCTCTATCTCTTCCTCTCTCTCACCCTCTCTCCTTCTCCATCCCTTTCTTCCTCCCCTTCTCTCCCACTCTTTATCCCTCTCCTCCCCACCACTCCATCTCTCCCTCTCTCTCCCTCTCTTTCTCACACTCCCTCCCGCTCTTTCTCTCTCTTCCTTGATCCTTCTCTTCCTCCCTTTCTCTCTTTTCCTCCTTCTTTTCTCTCTCTTTCTCCCCCTCTCTCTTTTCCTATCTCTTTCTCCCTCTTTCTTCCATGCTCCCCCTTTCTCTTTCTCCCTCTTTATCTCTTTCAATTTCTCTCTCTCTCCCTCGCTCTCCCTTCCTCCCTCTCTCTCTCCCTCTCCCTTTTTACTATCTCCCCTTAACTCTCCCTTTTAATCTCTTTCTCCCTCTCTTTCTTTCTCTCTCTCCCCCTCCCACTCTCTTTATCCCTTACTCTCTCTCTCCCTCTCACCCCATCCCTATCTCTCTCCCTCTCCCTCTCCTTTTATCTCTCTCTACCCCTCTCTCTATTCCTCCCTCTTTCCCTCTCTCTCTCTCTCTCTCCCCCTCTCGCTCACTCTTCCTACCTGTATCCTTCTCTTTCTCACACCCTCTCTCTCTCTCTCTCCCTTCTCGTATCTTTTCTTCGTCCCTCTCCCCATCACCCTCTCCCTCCCTTTCTCTCTCCGTCTTGCTCACTTACTCTTCCTCTCTCTCTCTCTCTCTCCTTCTTTCCCTCTTTCCCTCTCACCCTCTCTCACACTCGTCACACTCCTTCTCTCTCACTCTCACTCTCCCTCTCCCTCTCCCTCTCCTTTAGTCTTTCTATCTTAACTTGTTCCTCTCTCACTCTCTCTTCCTCTCTCCCTCTATCCTTCTCTTTCCCCATCTCTCCTCCTTTCCATCTCTCTCTCCCTCTTTCTCGCATACCTCTCTCCCTCTCTCTCTCCCTCATCATCTTCCTTTACCTCCCTCTCCCTATCTTTGACTCCCCATCTCTTAATTTGTCTCCCATTCCCCCTCTTCCGTCTCTCCCACCCTCCCTCCCTCCCTCTCCCTCCCCCGGTCTCTCTCTCTCTCCCCCTCCCTCTCTCTCATTGTCTCCCTCTTTTTCTCCCTATCTCTCAATCAATCTTCCTCTCTCTTCCTCTTTCTCTCTCCCTCTCCCTTTATTTTCCTTTTCCTCTCCCTCTCTCTTCCTCTCACCCTCTCCCCCACTCCCTCCCTCCTTCCCTCTCCCTCTCCCCCTCTTGCTCCCTCTTTCACTTTCTCTCCCATTTTCTCTAACTCTCTTGCTTTTTCTCTCTCTCCCACTCACGCTCCCCCTCCTCTATCCCCTTCTCTTGACCTCTCTCTTTCCCTCTTTGTCCATCCCTTTACTCTCTCACCCCCTCTCTCTCCCCCTCTTTATCTCCTTTTCATCTCCCTCTTTCTATCCCTCACTCATTCCCCTTTCCCCCTCTTTCCCTTCCTCTCTCACTCTCTCTCCATTCCTCTTTCCCTCTCTCTCTCTCTCTCTTTCTCCCTATCTACCTCTTTCCTAGTCTTTCTCCCTCTCTCTCTCTCTTTATCTCTTTCTCCTCTTTCTCCCTCTCCCTCTCCCTCTCCCTCCCCTCTCTCTCCCCTTTCTCTCCCTCTTTCTCTTCCTCTATATCTCCCATTTCTCCCTTACCCTCCTTCCTCTCTCTCCTCCTATTCTCCCTATCTTTCTCCTCCTCTCTCCTCTCTCCCTCCCTCTCCTTTTATCTCCCACCCCCTTTCTCTCTCCTTTTATCCCTCTCTTTTCTCTCCTTCGATCCTTCTCTCCCTTTCTCTCCTTTCCTTTGTCTCTCTCCCACTTTCACTCTCTCTTCTCTCTTTTTTCCTTAATGTTTATCTCTCTCCCTCTCTTCTTCTCTCTCCTCCCTCTCACCCCTTCGTTGTCTCCTTCTTTCTTTCCCTTTCTCCCTCCCTCTATCCCTCTCCCATTTCTCTCTCTCTCTTTTTATCTCTCTCCCTCTATACCTCTCCCTCTCTCTCTTCCTCCCCTTCTACCTCTCCTTCCCACTCTCTCTACATCCCTCACCTTCTCTCTCCATCTCTCTCTCTCTCTCCTCCCCCTCTCCTTCCCTTTCTCTCCTAATCTCTCTCCCCCGATCTTACACACACTCTCTCTCTCCTTATTTGAATCTCTTTACCTCTCTCTCTCCCTCTTTCTCTCCCCCTCTTTCCCTTTCTTTCCCTCTTTCTCACTCTCTTTCTCTTAACTCTGTCTCTCTACCCGTCCCTACTTACCTCTCTCTCTTTCTCTCTTTCACTCCCCTTTCTCCCTCCCTCTCTCCCTTCCTTCTCTTTCCCCGTCCCTCTCCCCCTTCCTCTCTCTGTCTCCTTTCTCTCACTCTCTCCCCTTATCCCTCCTTCTATCTCTCTCCATCTCTCTCTCCCTCTCTCCTTCTCTCCCTTTCTCTCCATCTTCCTCTCTTCCTCTATCCCTCTCTATCCCTTTCCATCCCTCTTTCTCCCTCCCACTCTCTCTTCCCCCATTTCCTCTCTTTCCTACACCCTCTCTCTTTCTCTCTCCCCCTCCCTCCCTTCCTCTCTCTTGCTCCCTCTCTCCTCTTTCTCACCTTATTTCTCTCTCTCCTCTCTCTCCCTCTCTCTCTCTCCCTTTCTCCCTTCCCCTCCCTCCCTATCTTCTTCTATCTCTTTTTCTCCCTCTCTCCCTTTCTCCCTTTCCTTCCCTCACTCCCTCCCTCCCTCTCTACCTCTCCCTCCTCTCCCTCTCTTTCTCCCTCTTCCTCTCTCTACATCTCTCTACCTCTCTATCTCTCTCTACCCCTCTCTCTCCCTCTCTCCCTATCCCCTACTCTTCCACTCTTTATCGCTTTCCATCTATTTTCTCCCCTTCTCTCTCCCTCCCTCCCTATCTCTCCATCTCCTTCTCCCCTTTTCTCTCCCTTTCTCCCAATCTCCCTTCTCCCTTTCTCTCCCATCTCTCTCTATTTCCCTTTTCCCTCTCTCTCCCTTTCTCTATCTATTTCCCTTTCCCTTTCTCCCTACCTCTTTCCTTTCCCCCTCCTACCCTCTTTATCCCTCTCCCTCTCCCTCTCTCTCCCCTTCCCCCACCCCTCCTCTTCTCTCCTTCTCTCTCCCTCTCTTCCTCTCCCTCTCACCCTTCATCTCTCCCTCTCTCTATCTCTCCTAGTACCTCCATATCCACCTCTTCTTCTCTCTCCCTTTCCCTCTCCCTCTCCTTTACTCTCTCATTCCTTTCCTCTCTTTCCATTTCCCTCTCTCTCGTCTATGTATCTCCTTCCCTCCCTTCCCTCTCTCCCCTCTCTTTCTTTTTTCTTTCTCTCCCACTCCCTCTCTCTCTCCTTTCATCTCTCTTCCCTCTTCTCCTTCTCTTTTCCCTCTCCCTCTTTCTCCTCCATCTCTCTCTCCCTTCCTCTCACTCTTCTCTCCCTCTTTCTCTCCCCTCTCTCCCTCTTTCTCTCTCCCTCTCTACCTCTTTTTCTCTCTCCCTATCTCTTCCTCTCCCTCTCTCCATCTCTATCCCTCTCTCTCTCTTTCCCTCTCTCGCTCTCCTTCTTACTCTTCCTCTTTCTCTCCCTCTCTCTCTCTCACTCTCCCCTTCTATACCATTTTCTTCCTCCCTACTCTCTTCTTATTTCCCTCTCTCTCCCATCTCGCTCTTTTTTTCTCTCGCTCTTTTTTTCTCTCATTCCCTCCCTCTCTTTCTCTCCCTTCTCTCTCTCTCTATCCCTCTCTTATTCTCCCTATCTCCTTCCCTCTCTCTCTATCTCTCACTCTCTCTCACTCCCTCTTTCACTCTCTATCTCTTCCCCCTCTCTAACTCTCTCTTTCTCTTTCTATCGCTCTCACTCTCTCTCATGCTCTTCATCACTACTTTTTCTACCCCTCTCTCCTTCTCTTTTCTTCTCCCTGCTCTTTTGCTCCCTCTCTCTATTCCTATCCCTCTCTCTTGCTATCTATACCTCTCCCTCTCCCCCTCTCTCCCCCTCATATCTTCCTCTCTCCCTTCTCCCTCTCTTTCCCATACTCCCCCTCTCTCCCCCTCTATTCTTTTATCTCTCCCTCCCTCTTGCTCCCCCTCTCTCCATCTCTCTCCTCCTTTTATTCCCTCTTTCTAGCCCCTCTCTTCTTTCTCTCTCTATTTATGTATCTCCTTCCCTCCCTCCCTCTCTCTTTCCCTCTTTCATCTTTCTCTCTCTCTACCTCTCCCTCTTCCCTCTCTTTCTCTCCTCTTTTCTCTTCCTCTTTCTTTTCCTCTCTCTCTCCTCTTTCACCTTCTCGCTCCCTCTCTCTCCTCCCCCCATTCTCCCTCTTTTCCCTCTCTCTCCCTTCCTCTCTCCCTCTCTTTTTACCTCCTACCCTTTTTCTCTCCTTTTATCCCTCTCTCTTTCTTCTCTCTCTCCCTTCATCCCGTACTCCCTCATCTCCTTTCCTTTGCCTATCTCTCGACCTTCCACTCTCTCTTCACCCCGTTTACCTTAATCCCCGTCTCTCTCCCTCTCTCATTTTCTCTTATTGCCTCTCGCTCCGACGCTCTCTCCTTCTTCCTCTCCCTTTCTCCTTCCCTTAGTCTCTCTCCTATTTCCTCCCTCTCACTCCCTCTACCTCCCTCTTTCTCTCTCTCTCTCTCCTTCTTTCTTTTTCTCCCTTTCTCCATCTCTCCCTACTTCTCTCCATTTCCCTTACCTTCTCTCTCCATCTATCTCTCTCTCCTTCCCCTTATCCTTCCCTTTCTCCCTCCCTCTCTCTCTCCCTTCTCTTTCCAAATCCTTATATCCCTTTCTTTCTCTCTCTCCATCCACCAATCCTTTCCCTTCTATCCTTCTCCCCTCTCCCTCTCTCCCTCTCATCTCTTCCTCTCTCTCTTTCCCTTCGTTTCTCTCCCCGTCACTCCTTCTCCCACTCTTCATCTCTCTCTCTCTCTCTCCTTTTCCCTCCCTCTTTCTTCCTCCCACTCTCTCTTCCCCTTCTTCCCTTTCTTTCTCGCTCCCTCTCTATTTCTCTCTCATCCTCCCTCCCTCTCTCCTCATTCTCTCATCCCCTTTCTCCCTTACCCTTCCCCCTCCCTCTATCTCTCCCCTTTTCTCTCCCTTCTTCTCTCCCCCTCTCTCCTCTTTGTCCCCCTTTCCTCCCTCCCTCTCTACCTCTCTCTCCCTCCCTCCCTCTCTTTCTCCCTCTACCCCTTTCTCTACCTCCCTCCCTCCCTCCGCCCTTATCTCTCCCTCTCTCTCGTCCCTCTCCCTTTACATCTTTATCACACTCTCTCTCCATCTTCCTCTCACTCCCCTATCTCCCTCATTCTTCCTCTCTCCCTCTCCCTCTCTACCTATCTCTCTCCCTCTACTCTCCCACACTCTTCCTCTCTCCCTTTCTCTCCCTCTTCCTCCCTCTTTCTCCCCCTCTCTCTCTCCCCTCTACTCTCTCACCCTTTTCCTCCTTCCTCTCGTCTCCTCCCTCCGACTCCCTCTCCCTCTCTCCCTCTTCATCTCCCTTTCTCTCTCCCTCTTCATCACTCTCTCTCTTTCTTTCTCCCCATCTACCTCTCTACCTTTCTCTCTCCTCTCTCCCTTTCCTTTCCTCTTTCTCCCTCTCTCCCTCACTACCTCTCTCACTCTTTATCCCTCTCAACTTCTCTTTCTCTTCCTCTCGCTCTCTCTTTCCCCTCTCCCTTTCTCCCTTCATCTCTCTCTCCCTTCTCTTTCCAACTCCCTATCTCCCTTCCTTTCTCTCTTTCTATCTCCCACTCCTTCCCCTTCAATCATTCTTCCTCTCTCTCTCTCCCTCTCATCCCTTCCTATCTCTCTATCTCTCTTTCCCTTCTCCTTCTCTCCCTCTCACTACTTCTCCCACTCTTTATCTCTCTCTCTACCTTTCCCTCCCTCTTTCTCCCTCCCACTCTCTTCCCCTCATTCCCTTTGTTTCTCATTCCTCTCTCTTTCTCTCTCCCTTCCCTCTCTCCTCTTTCTCTTTCCCTCTTTCTCCATTACCCTTCCCCCTCTCTCTCAAGCCCTCCCTCTATCTCTCTCTTTTTCTCTCTACCTCTCTTCCTTATGTCCCCCTTTCTCCTTCCCTCCCTCTCTTTCTCCCTCTCCTTTTTTCTCCCTATCTATTTCTCTCTTCCCCTCCCTTCCCCCTCTCTCTCCCCTTCCCTCTCTCTTCTTTCTCTCCTTTCTCTCTCTCTATTTCTCTCACCCTCTTTCTCCCCTACCCTTCCTCCCTCTCTCTCAATCTCTCCCTCCATCTCTCCCTTTTTCTCTCTTCCTCTCTTCCCCATGTCCCTCTTTCTCTCTCCCTCCCTCCCTACCTCTCTCTCCCTCCCTCTCCCTCTCTCTCTCTACGTCTTTCTCTAGCTCCCTCCCTCTCTCTACCATTGTCTCTCCCTCTCTGTCTTGATCACACTCTCTCTATCTTCCTCTCTCTCCCTCTATCTCCCTCATTCTTCCTCTCTCCCTCTCCCTCTCCCTCTCTTCCTCTCTCTCTCCCTCTACTCTCCCACCTTCTTCCTCTTTCCCTTTCTCTCCCCCATCTCTCTCCCTCTCCGTCCCTCTCCCTCTCCCTCCTTCTATATCTTTTCATTTTGCCTCTCCCTCTCCCCCTTTCTCCTCTTCTTCTCTCTTCCTCTCGTCTCTCCCCCTTTCTCTCCCTCTTACACCCTCTCTCTCCCTCTTTCTCCCTTACCCTCCCTCCCTCTCTCCCTCATCTCCTTCATTTCTCCCTCACCTAGCATGCCTCCCTCTCTCTCCCTCCCTCTTTCTTTCCCTCTTTATCTCACACTCTCTCTCCCTCTCTCTCCATATCCCCCTCTCTTCCTCTCTCCATCTCCTCCCTCTCTCACCTCCTTCTACCTCTCTCTTGCTTTGTCTCCCCCACTCACTCTTCCTCACTTCCTTCATCTCTCAATTTCTAACTCTTTCTCCTCCTTCTCGTTCCCTATCCCATAATCTTTTTATCTACCACTCTCTCCCTCTCTCTCGTTCCCTCTCTCTCTCCCTCTCTCTCCTTTTTCTTCCTCTCTCTCTCTCTTCCTCTCTACCTCTATCCTGCTCCCACTCACCCTTTCTTTCCTCTCTCTCTTTCTCCCTTTCTATCTCCCTCTCTCTCTTTCCCCCTCTCTCTACCCCTCTTCCTCTCTCCCTCTCTCTTCCTCTCTCCCTCTCCCCATTCCTATCTCTCTCCCTCTCCCTCCCTTTCCCTCCCTCTTCCTTCCTCCCACTCTCTCTTTCCCTCATTCCATTTCTTTCTCACTCCCTCTCTCTTTCTCCCTCCCCTTCTTCCTCCTCTCTCTCCCCCTCCATCTTTCCTCTTTCTCACCCTCTTTCTCCTTTATCTTTCCCCTTCTCTCTCACTCTTTCCCTTTATCTCTCCCTCTCTCTCCCCCTGTCCCCATCTCTCTCTCCCTCCCTCTCCCTCCTCTTTCTTCCTCCCTTCTCTCTCTACATCTCTCTTATCTTCTCTCCCTCTCTACCCTTATCTCTCCCTCTCTCTCATCCCTCTCCCTTTATGTCTTTATCACACTCTTTCTCCATCTTCCTCTCACTCCCCTATCTCCCTCATTCTTCCTCTCTGCCTCTCCTTCTCTGTCTCTCTCCCCCTCTACTCTCCCACCCCATTCCTTTCTCCCTCCCTCTCTCTCTCCCCGTCCTTCCATATCTCTCCATTTCCCTCTACCTCTCCCCCTTTCCCTCTCTCTTTCTTTCCCTCCCTTCCTCTTTCTCCCTCTCCCTCTCCCTCTCTCTTCTCTTTTTATCTCTCCCTCTGTCTCTCCCTCTTTCTCCCTCTCCCCTCTTTCTCCCCGACCCTCCTTCCCTCTCTCTCCCTCATCTCCTTCATTTCTCCCTCACCGTTTGTCCCTTCCTCTATCTCCCTCATCTCTTTCATTTCTCTCTCACCGTCTATCCCTCCCTCTCTATCCCCCTTCTCTTTCCAACACCCTATCTCCCTTCCTTTCTCTCTCTCTCCATCCCCTACTCCTTCCTCTTCTATCCTTCTCTCGCTTGTCTCTCTCCCTCTTATCCCTCCCTCTCTCTCTATCTCTCTTTCCCTTCTCATTCTCTCCCTCTCACTCCTTCTCCCACTCTTCATCTCTCCATCTTTCTTCCTTTCCCTCCTTCTTTGTCCCTCTCACTCACTTTTCCCCTCCTTTCCTTTCTTTCTTGCTCCCTCTCTCTTTCTCTCTCCCCTTCCCTCCCCCTCTCTCTCTCCCTCCCTCTCTCCTCTTTTCTCCCTTACCCTTCCCCCATCTCTCTCTCACTCCCTCCCTCCATCTCTCCTTTTCTCTCTCTCTTTCTCCCCCGATCCCCCTCCCTCTCTCCCCCTGCTTCCATATCTTTCCATTTTCCCTTTCCTTATCCTTCTCTTTCCTTCCTCCCTCCCTTCTTCTCTTTCATCTCCCTCTCTCTCTCTTTTTCTCTCTCCCTTTGTCTCTCCCCCTCTCACTCCCTCTCTCTCCCATTTTTCTCCTTTGCCCTCCCTCTCTCTCTCTCTCCCTAATTTCCTTTACTTCTTCTTTACCATGCATTCCTCCCTCTCTCACTCCCTTCACTTTCCAACTCCCTATCTCCCTTCCTTCCTCTCTCTCATTCCCTCACTCCTTCCCCTTCTATCATTCTCCCTCTCTCTCTCTCTCCCTCTCATCCTTCCTCTCTCTCTATCTCCCTTTCATTTCTACTTCTCTCCCTCTCACTTCTTCTCCCACTCTTTATCTCTCCCTCTCTCGCCCTTTCCCTCCCTCTTTCTCTCTCCCCTCCCTCCTCCTCTCCCTCTCATCCTTCCTCTCTCTCTATCTCCCTTTCATTTCTACTTCTCTCCCTCTCACTTCTTCTCCCACTCTTTATCTCTCCCTCTCTCGCCCTTTTCCTCTCTCTTTCTCCCTCCTACTCTCTCTTCCCCTCATTCCCTTTCTTTCTCGTTCCTCTCTCTTTCTCTCTACCCTTCCCTCTCTCCTCTTTCTCTCGCTCTCTCCTTTTCTCTCTCCCTCTTTCTCCCTTAACCTTCCTCCCTCTCTCTCACTCCTTCCCTCTATCTCTCTTTTTTTCTCTGTCCCTCTCTCCCCCTACCCTTTTCTCTCTCCCTCCCTCTCTACCTCTCCCTCCCTCCCTCCCTCTCTAAGTCTCTCTCTGCCTCCCTCTACATCTTTCTTTGCCTCCCTCCCGCTCTTTTCCCTTGTCTATCCCTCTTTCTCATCCCTTTCCCTCTTGGTCTTGATCATACTCTCTCTTCATCTTCCTTTCTCTCCCCTATCTTAATTTTTCTTCCTCTCTCCCTCTCCCTCTCTATGTCTCTCGCCCTCTCTACTCTCTCACCCTATTCCTATATCCCCCTCTCTCTCCCTCCCTCCCTCTCTACCTCTCTCTCCCTCCCTCCCTCTCTACATTTCTCTCTGCCTCCCTCTATATCTCTCTTTTCCTCCCTCCCTCTCTTTGCCCTCATCTCTCCCTCTTTCTTATCCCTTTCCCTTTTGGTCTTGATCACACTCTCTCTTCATCTTCCTTTCTCTCCCTTATCTCTATTTTTCTTCCTCTCTCCCTCTCCTTCTCTATGTCTCTTGCCCTCTCTACTCTCTCACCCTATTCCTATCTCCCTCTCTCCCTCTCTCTCTCTCTCTCTCTTCCCCTGCTTCCATATCTTTCAATTTCCCTTTCCCTCTCCCTCTCTTTCCCTCCTCCCTCCCTTCTTCTCTCTCTCTCTCCCTTTCTCTCGCTTTTTTCTCTCTCCCCCTTTCGTCCCTCCCTCGCCCTCCCTCTCTCTCCCTAATTTCCTTCATTTCTCCTTTACTATACATTCCTTCCTCTCTCTCTCCCTTCTCTTTCCAACTCCCTATCTCCCTTCTTTTCTCTCTCTCTTTCCCCACTCCTTCCTCTTCTATCATTCTCCCCCTCTCTCCCACTCATCCTTTCCTCTCTCTCTATCTCTCTTTCACTTCTCCTTCTTTCCCTCTCAATCTTTCTCCCACTCTTTATCTCTCCCTCTCTCTCCCTTTCCCTCCCTCTTTCTCCCTCCTACTCTCTCTTCCTCTCATTCCTTTTCTTTCTCCTTCCTCTCTCTTTCTCTCTCCCCCTCCCTCCCCTCTATCTCTCCCTTCCCTCTCTCCTCTTTCTCTTCTCTCTCTCCCTTTCTATCTCCCCCTTTCCCCTTGCGCTTCCTCCTTCTCTCTCACTCCCTCCCTCTATCTCTCCCTTTTTCTCTCTCCCTCTCTTCTCCCTACCCCATTTCTCTCTCCCTACCTCTCTACCTCTCTCTCCCTCCCTACCTCTCTTTCTCCCTCTCCCTCTCTCTCTTTATCTCTCTCTAGCTCCCTCCCTCTCTACCCTTGTCTCTCCCTCTCTCTCATCCTTCTCCCTCTCTGTCTTGATCACACCCTCTCATCTTCCTTTATCTCCCTTATCTCCTCAATTCTTCCTCTCTCTCTCCCTCTCTACCTCTCTCTTTCCCTCTACTCTCCCACCCTCTTGCTCTCTCCCTTTTTCTCCCTCTCTCTCTCTCCCCCTCCGTCCATATCTTTTCATTTCCCTCTCCCTTTCCCTCTCTCTCTTCTTTTTCTCTTGCCCTTTATCTCTCCCCCTTTCTTTCCCTCTCACTCCCTCTCTCTCCCTCTCACCCTCTCTCTCTCATCTCCTTCATTTCTCCCTCACTCGGCGTGCCTCCATCTCTCGTCCCTCCCTTCCTCATTCCCTCTCTATCTCACACTCTCACTCCCTCTCTCTCCATACCCTCCTATCTTCCTCTCTTCATCTCCTCCCTCTCTCACCTTCTTTCTACCTCTCTCTTGCTTTCTCTGCCCCACTCTTTCTCACTTCTTTCATCTCTTTATTTCTAACTCTTTCTCCTCCTTCTCCCTCCCTAACCCATAATCTTTCTTTCTTCCACTCTCTTCCTCTCTCTTCCTTTTCTTCCTCTCTCTCTCTCCCCCTCTACCTCTATCTATATCCCACTCACCCTTTCTTTCCTCTCTCCCTCTCTCCCTCTTTCTACCCCTCTTCCTCTCTCTCTCTCCATTCCTCTCTCGTACCCTCCTTCCCTTTTTCTACCTATCCCTCATCTCTCCCTCCCTCTTTCTCCTCATCTCCCTCCCCTCTCTTTCTCTTTCTCCATTCTCTCCATCTCCCTCTTCCTACTTTCTCCTTTCTCTCTTTCTTTATCTCTCGCCCTTTCTCCCTTTCCCTCCCTCTCTCCCTCTCCCAATCTCTCTCTCTCTCTTCCACTCTCTCCCTCTCTTTCCCACCTTCTCTCCCTCTCTCTCCCATTTCTCTCTTTCCCTCCCTAACTCTCTCCCAATCTCTTTCCTATTCTCCATCTCTCTCCCTCTCCCAATCTCTCTCTCTCTCTCTTCCACTCTCTCCCTCTCTTTCCCACCTTCTCTCCCTCTCTCTCCCATTTCTCTCTTTCCCTCCCTAACTCTCTCCCAATCTCTTTCCTATTCTCCATCTCTCTCCCACTCTCTCTCTCACTCGCTCCTCCTTTCTCCTTTTCTCCCTCTCCCTCCCTCCTTAAATCTCTCATGCTCTATCCCTCTATCCCTCTCTCCCTTCCTCTCCACCTCTCTCTCTTTCCCTCTATCTCTCTTACCCTTCCTCTCTCTCTTTCTACTCTACCTCTGTCCATCTATCTTTCTCTCTCTCTCCCTCTCTCTCACACTATCCCTCTCTCTCTCACTCTCTCCTCTCCCCTCTCCCTCCCTCCCTCCTTCCCTCTTTCTCGCTCTCTCTCATTCTCCCTCTATCTCCCTCTCTCCCCTCGACCCTCTCCCTCTTCCTCTCAATCTCCCCTCTCTCGTCGCTCTCTCTCTCCCCCTCTCTATCTCCTTCTACTTCCCTCTATCTCTCTCTCATTTCCCTTTCTTTCTCTCTCCTTCTCTCACTCTCCCTTTTTTCTTTCTCTCTCCTTTTCTCTCTCTCTTATTCCTTCTCTCTTTACCTCTCTCCCTCTCTCTCTCTACCTCTCTTATTTTCCCTCTCTATCTACCTCTCTCCCTCTCTCTTTCTCTCTCCCTCTCTTTTTCTCTCTCCCTCTCGCTCTCTCCCTTGCTACTTCTCTCTTCCTCCTTCCTTTTTCTCTCTCCCTCCCCTTCTCCCTCCCTCCCTCCTTCCCTCTTTCTCGCTCTCTCTCATTCTCCCTCTATCTCCCTCTCTCCCCTCGACCCTCTCCCTCTTCCTCTCAATCTCCCCCTCTCGTCGCTCTCTCTCTCCCCCTCTCTATCTCCTTCTACTTCCCTCTATCTCTCTCTCATTTCCCCTTTCTTTCTCTCTCCTTCTCTCACTCTCCCTTTTTTCTTTCTCTCTCCTTTTCTCTCTCTCTTATTCCTTCTCTCTTTACCTCTCTCCCTCTCTCTCTACCTCTCTTATTTTCCCTCTCTATCTACCTCTCTCCCTCTCTCTTTCTCTCTCCCTCTCTTTTTCTCTCTCCCTCTCGCTCTCTCCCTTGCTACTTCTCTCTTCCTCCTTCCTTTTTCTCTCTCCCTCCCTTCTCCCTCTCTCTATCTCCCTCTTTTTCTCTCTCTCCCTTTCTACTCTCTCTCTCTCCCACCCTCTCACTCTCCCTCTATCTCCCTTTTCTATCCCTCCTCTCTCTCCCTCTCCTTCTCTCTTCTTCTCTCTCCCTTCTTCCCTCTCCCTCTCTGCCTTACTATCTCCTCTCTCTCTCTCCCTCGTTCTCTATGCAGCTCCCTCTTTCTATCTCTCCTTCTCTCTGTCTCCCTTCTCACTCTATCTCTCTTTCCCTCTCATCCTTTCTCCCTCTTTATCCCCCCTCTCTCTCGCCCTCTCTCTCCCTCGCTCTCCTTCCATCTCCCTTCCTCTCTCTCGTTCCTCTCGCTCTCTCTCTCCATCACTCCTTCTCTATCTTACTATCCTCTTCTTTCTCCCCCACTCTCTATCTCCCTCTCCTTCTACCCTTCTCTCTCCTTTCTTTTCTCTCCCTCTCCTTCTACCCTTCTCTCTCTTTTCTTTTCTCTCCCTCTCCCTCTACCTCTCTCCACCTCTATTTCTCCCTCTCTCTCTCCCTCATCTCCCTCTATCTTCATGTCTCCCTCTCTCACCTTCTCTTCCTCTCTTTTTCTATCCTTTTCTCTCCACCCTCTCTCTTTCTCTCTCCTTTTCTTACCTTCTCTCCATCTCTCCCTCCATCTTAGAGAGTTGGGGAGAGGGAGGGAGAGACGGTAAGAAAGAAAAGAGAAAAAGAGAGGGTGGAGAGAGAGGGAGAAAGGGAGAGAGAGGGTGAGAGAGAGAGGGCATAGGTAAGAGAAAGAGAGAGGGAGAGAGATAGATGGAGAGAGAGGGCACAAGTGAAAGAAAGAGAGCAAGAGACGAGCAAAGAGAGGGAAAGAGAGGTGAAGAAGGAATGAGAAGGGGAAAGAGAGAGGGAGAGAGATATAGATAGAGAGTGAGAGAGAGAAAGAGAGAGAGGGTAAGAGGGTGAGAGAGGGAGTGAGAGAGAGAGACAAAGATGAGAGAGAGGGAGGGAGATGGAGGGAGGAAAGGAGAGAGGGAGGGAGGGAGCGAGAATTAGGAGAGAGAGTGAGAGGGCGAGAGGGAGGGAGAGGAGGAGTGAGAGAGAGAGAGGTATAGAGGGATATAAAGAGATAGAGAGAGGGAAAGGGAGTGAAATGAGGGAGAGAGATAGATAGAGAGAGGGCATAAGCAAAAGAAAGAGAGCGGGAGAGGCAAAGAGAGGGTGAGAGAGAGAGAGGTGGAGAAGGAGTGAGAGGGGAAAGAGAGAGAGAGAGAGATATAAATAGAGAGGGAGAGAGGGTGAGGGAGAAAGAGAGAGAGGGCAAGAGGGGGAGAGAGGTAAAGAGGGATACAAAGAGATGGAGAGAGGGAGAAAGGAATGAAAGGAGAGAGAGAGAGATAGCTGGAGAGAGAGAGCACAAGCGAAAGAAAGAGAGCAAGAGAGAGGAAAGAGAGGGAGAGAGAGGTGGAGGAGTGAGAAGGGGGGAGTGAGAGGGAGAGAGAGAGAGAGAGAGAGAGAGAGAGAGAGAGAGAGAGAGAGAGAGAGAGAGAGAGAGGGTAAGAGGGAGGGAGAGAGAGAGACGAGTGGGAGAGAGGGAGGGAGGGAGAGAGAAATTAGGATAGAGGGAGAGAGATGGTGAAAGGGAGGGAGGGGAAGGAGAGAGAGTGAGACAGACAGAAAAGGGGAGAGAGAGAAAGGTAAAGAGGGATACAAATAGATGGAGAGAGGGAAAGGGAGTGAAAGAGGAGGGAGAGATGGAGATAGATAAAGGGAGAGAGAAAAATAGAGAGGTAGAGAGAACAAAAGAGAGGGAGAGAGAGGAGGAGAAGGAGAATGGGAGAGAGTAAGGGAGAAGAGAGATAGAAGGAGAGAGAAAAAGACATAGAGAGAGGGAGAGAAAAATGAAAGGAGAGGGAGGAAGAGTGAGATAGCAAAAGAGAGGAAGAAAGAGGGATAGGGAGGGAGGAAGAGGGAGAGAGAGGAAGAGAATGAGATGGAGAGGGAGTGAGATAGCAAGTGAGAGTGGGAGCAAGAAAGGGAGCGCAAGAGAGAGGGTGAGTTAGAGAGAGAGAGAGAAAGAGAGGGAGAAAGAGAAAGGAAAGAGAGTGAGGGAGAAGGGAGAGCGAGAGAGAGAGGGAGAGAGAGAAGAAGAGGGAGAGGGAGAGAGTGAGAGAGAGGGAGAGATAAGGAGTGGGAAAGAGAGGGGTAGAAAAAGGGAAAAGTGAGAGAGAGATAAATAGAGAGGGAGAGAGGGAGAGAAGGAGAGAAGGAAAGAGGAAAAAGGGAGAGTGTATGAGGGAGGGAGAGAGAGAGAGAGAAAGAGAGAGTGGTATGGAGGGAGGGAGGGAGAGAGAGGGGAAGAGGAAGGGAGAGAATGAAAGAGAGAGAGTGAGATAGAAAAAGACAACAAGAGCGAGGGGGAGAGAGAGATGGTGAGAGAGAAGGGAGTGACCGAAGGAGAGGGAGCAAGAGATGGAGGGAGGGTGAGAAGGGTGAGAGAGAGAAAAGGAGAGGGAGAGAGGGAGAAGAAGGAAGGAGGGATGGAGCAAGATAGAGGGGAGAGTAAGAGAGAGAAAGAGAGGGATAGATGAGGGGAGAGAGGGAGGGAGAGGAAGAGAGGGAGAGAGAGATAGAGAGTTAGAAAGAGAGAGAAGGAGGGAGAGAGGGAGAGAGTGTGAGGGAGAATGATGGTGGGAGAGAGAGATATCGAGCATGAGAGAGGAAGTAGGATAGAGAGCGAGAGGGAGAGTAAGAGAGGTAAAGAGTGATAAAAAGAGAGGGGAAGAGTGAAAAGATGGAGAGAGAGTGAGAAATAGAAAAAGAGAGAGGGAGGGAGAGAGAGAGATAAAGGGAGGAGGAACAGAGATAGAGGGAGAGAGGTAGAGAGGGGGAGATGAAGATGGGAAGAGAGAAAGAGAGTGAGACAGAGGGAGAGGAAAAGAAAAAGGGAAGGAGAAAGGGAGTGAAAGAGGAGAGGGAGGGAAAGAGGGAGAAAGCGTGAGAGATCTATAGAGAGGAAGAGAGGGAAGGAGAAAGAGGAAAGGAGAGAGGGAAGGGAGAGAGAGGGAGAGAGAGGGAGGGAGGGAGAGATGAGGGGGAGAGGATATGTTGGACAAAGAGTGAGAGAGAGAGAGGGATGGAGAGAGAGAGGGAGATATAGGGAGAGATCAAGGAAGAGAGAGGGAGAGAGAGTTAAAGATAAAGAGTGAGAGAGAGAGAAATGAAGGTAGGGGTAGGGGACAGAGAGTAGGAGAGAGAATGGGAAGGAGAGAGATGGAGGGAAAGAAGGAAGGAAAGAGGGGGAGACAGGGAGAGTGAGGAAGAGGGAGAGATAGAGAGTGAGGGAGAGGGAGAGAAGGAGAGGAAGGGAGAGAGGGAGAAAGAGAGGGAGGAGGAGCGTAAAGAGTGAGGGAAAGAGGGGGAGAGAGATGGAGGGAAAGAGGGAGGGAGAAAGTGGAAGGGAGGGAGAGAGAGAGAGAGAAAGGGAGAGAGGATAGAGAGAGAGAATAGGTAAGAGAGAGAAAGAGAGAGAGGGATAAGAAGGGAGAGATATAAGGAGAGAGGAAAAGAGGTAGAGAAGGAGAGAGAGGGAGAGAGAGAAAGAGAGATAGGGAGAGAGAGAGATGGAGGAAGAGAGTCTAAAAGGGAGAGAGAATAAGGGAGAGAGAAGGAGAGAGAATTAGAGATAGAGGTGGGAGAGGGGAGTGAGGAAGAGAAACAAGAAGAGAGAGTGGGAGAGGGAGAAATGGAAAAAGATTAGGAGAGACACGATAGGAGAGAGGCTAAAAAACGGAAAAGTGAGATAGGGAGAGAATGAGACAAAGAGACAAGGAGAGGAGGGAGAAAAAGATAGAAAAGGAGAGAGGGTGAGAAAGGGGAAAGAGAGAGAAAGAGAGAAAGGTGGAGAGAGAGGGGGAGGGAAGGAATTAAGAGTGAGAGACGGAGGGAGAAAGGGAGACCGAGGGATAAGGAGGGATGGAGGGAGAGAGGAAGAAGGGGAGAGAAAGAAAGAGAAGGAGATTAGGAGAGGGAGAGCAATATAGGGAGGTCGAAAGGGGGAGAGATAGAGGAAGAGAGAAAGAGAGATTGATGGGGGGAGGGAGAGAGAGAGGGAGGGAGAGAGGGAGAGAGAGGGAGGAAGAGAGTGAGAGAGAGATGGAGAGGGAGGGAGGGAGAGGGAGGATGGGAGAGAAAAAGGGAGAGAGAGAGTAAGAGATAAAAGGAGTGAAAGGGAGGGAGGGAGGGGGAGAGAGAGTGAGGGAGGGAGGGAGAGGTAGAGGTAGCGATTGATGGATAGAGGGATAGATGAAGAGAGAGAGTGGGAGAGACAAACGAAGAGGGGGACGAGAGAGGGAGAAAGAGATAAGGAGTGAGAGAGGGAGGGATAAAGAGGGAGGGAGAGGGAGAGAGGGAAGGAGAAAGAGAGAGAGGGATTTGAATATAGAGGAAATGGGAGATAGAGAGAGAAAGGGAGGGAGAGAGATATTAAGGACATGCATCGTATAGGATTACAAAATAAATTTTTTTCCGTCTAATGCTTTCAAGATCAAGCGTTGAATTAACTAATCATACATATATGAATAAATAATTAAAGCAAGAGTTTACCTTTTGTAGCATAGAAATTATCTATGTAGAAAGATGTCATACAAGTATCCAGCTTCTATTGATAATCCATGTTGGTCAAACACCCACAAGAGAAACTCTAAAAATCATAATATGCGAATTCCAATCCTTCTATGTAGTTAATGTATTCTCTTAAGAAATCAATCAAGGTTTTTTGCAACAACCCTAGAAAGAGATATGTGCGATAACTCGGACTTTTAGGAGAAAATGTTTTTCTCTTTTTTCTCTTTTTTCTTATTGCCATGTATCTCTTTATGTTAACCTTATCTTGCCACCCCTCTATCTTTATTTATATAAGGGGGTGACATCTTTTTCCTCCAAGGATAAGGAGTTGCAACATGTTTAGGTTTGTTTCCTCTTATCCTTGTATACCTTAAGCCTTATCCAATAATGCTCAAGTTTATCCCTCCACCAAAATATCTTACGAGCTTTTAAATTAAGCCTACCGACCTAAACTCTTTTAGCCCAATTAAGTATCAATTAATTTGGACCATCCAAATAAATTGCGTTAGATATTTTTAACGAAGCCCATATTAGGAAACAATTTCCAAATTTTAGGAAACTGTAACCCTCATGAAAATCCTTAATTAATGAATTATATATATATATATATAGGTTGGAATCTTCAAATAAGTGAAGGTGTGATTGTGTATATATGCTATTCGAGTATTTTGGGATGACAACATACTAGGTGTTTAGGTGAGGATTTATGGAATGAAATTTTAGAAAATTACAACATGAGAAATTAATTCTTGAAATGTATTATTTGTGTTAAATTAAATAAATCTTACTTGAGATGGATGGTTTAATTAATAGCAGAATCAAGTAGCAAAATCGGTGTTCTTAAGAAGTAGATTCTGTCTAAATTTTGTATGACTTATCAATGGACCTTAGAGTGATGTATGGGAGAACCTTAAAGAATAAAGGTTTTTCATCTATGTCTTAAATAATACTCTATAAAATATTTTGATTATTATGTTTATAGATAAAAAGTTATGCCCATTTTAGTACATACTATCCTAGATGCAATACTCGTTGGACATATTGATCCTTAAACTTTACAAATTCTTTTTGACTTATGTATTGGGTATTTTAACCTATTTTTTGGATATTTTTTACCTTAATATGTCTAATGTTTTATATAAAAATCATAGGATTTAATGGTGTCAAGAAGGGAGACATTTCTCTTTGATAAGAGGTCTGCTTTGTCATGTATATGGTACAACCAGATTTAATGTGTAAGTTTGTTACTGGAACTAAACTACCTTAAAGGACTTTTTCAATGGAACTAAACTATTTTAAGGGTATTATTTAGGTTAATTATCTAGTTAGTATCTAGTTAAGGCACCTAAGCACCCTAATTAATGAGTTAAAAGCTAGCACACACTTTGACTAGCCAACCCGCCACTTGCTCCCTTTTTGTCACCCATCACTTTACACATTTCCATATCATTTTAGGACATTTTTATACCTATTAACTATAAGAAAATGAAGTATATATATATATATATATGAAGTGGAGTATATGGCTGCTATTTTTTAGTCCAAACCGTAGCTTACAAAATAAGAGAGAAAAGCAGAGTGAGAAAGAGTGAAAACATAGCAAAAGAGGAAATGAAGAAAAGGAAAGAAGAAAGAAAAAAAAAAAAAGGGGAATGCTTAAAAAATCTTTAGGAAGTTAAATCAATGTAAGTAGGTTTTATTTATGCTTTTAATTTCCATTTTTATGTGTTTGAGTTATGTATTGGTTGAGTTGTTTGTTGTATTGTTGAGCTTGGTTTGTATTGGTGGATTTATGATGTATTGGCTTGATCTACTTGTGAATGTTGTGTAGGTGATGAATTGTGATGTTTATAATGCCTAGTGCATGTCCAAGTATGTGGAAATGTGTTGGATTGGACTTGGACTGAAATTTAATTGGACTAAAATATGGTTAATGTGGGTTGGGATGAATGGTTAAATCGGTGATATTGAGGAGTAGTTTCGTCCGACTTTGGTATTGCCTATTCAAGGACCTTAGGTTGATTTCTGAGTGAATCTTAAAAAATAAAAGTTGTTTATTTATGTCTTGAATAATTCCCTGTAAAATATTTTTTATTATTAGGTTTATATAGAAAACGTTATGCCTATTTTAGTACGGACTATGCTAGGTGAACTACTGCTAAACACAATGAATCTTAAACTTCAAAATTATGTTATGAATTGTGTGTTTGGTATTTAAACATAATTTTTGGATATGTTATGAATAAATATGTCTAGTTTCTAATAAAAAAAAGGATATGACTTAATTATGCTCAAAAATTGGTATGTTGCCTACTTGATTAGAGGTCGCCCTATAATAAACCACAAATTGGAAAGGAGGGGAAATGAATTCCTAGGGTTTCACTCAAAAACCCTTTCGACCTAAGTAAGAAAATGAATAATATTGGACCCATTTTATGTAATTAAGGGAATAGGACTCAAGTATAATTTAATTAGGTATACATTAGTAGGTTGGGATGAAAAAGTAATCTTTGGCCACTTTAAGGACCTATTTGGCTTAAACTCTAAAATGTGGGGATTTAGAATCCAATCCTTCAATTACATAATTAATGTTTTGAATACATCTTAATAAGTATAAGAGGACGTTTAGATAGGAACAATTGCTAGGTAAATCAAAATTTTGACCTAGAACATTTAAAGCCCAAAATGCCCTAATTTGGGTTCGAAGAGAAAATGTCACCTTAGTATGTTTTAAATTGGTTTAAAATGCTACTAATTACAT
The DNA here is from genome assembly GCA_963924115.1 of Dovyalis caffra. Taxonomy (NCBI): domain Eukaryota; kingdom Viridiplantae; phylum Streptophyta; class Magnoliopsida; order Malpighiales; family Salicaceae; genus Dovyalis; species Dovyalis caffra. The sequence continues at coordinate 33,956,969 of CAWUPB010001173.1, forward strand.
ACGTCAAGTGAAGGATGAATTGTACAATGATACTTACTAAATTTAATGGGAGGAAAGTGCCTACGTGCAACATAAAGTTTATGACTTGACTAATATGAGTCAATGGTAATTGATTTTGTTTGGGGGAAATATTATGGAAGTGATATGGGAATATATCGAAAACCCTATATGGGTTGGATCTCGAGAATGATTTGATAGTCTAGTGGTCCGGCACCTATAGGGGGTTTAATGAGGTAAATGTTACTTCACGTCCATCATATGCATTCGGAGATGGATTGAACTAAGTAAATGATTACCGAGGTTATTCATCAAGAATCGATTATCGAGGTTATTTGGCAGTAAATGATTGCCGAGGTTATTCGACAATTACCGAGAATAAAGCGGACTTACTAATACCTGTGGTACCCTTAAAATTTCAAATTGATGAGAATAGTAGGGGTAGGCGAGAAAAATGTTGGATAACATATGCATCATCCTACTTACCGAGCTTCGACTCGCCTCGTTTGTTCTTGCATGCCATGATAGGTAAAAGCGACGAGTAATATCGATAAGAACGCCACTCGGATGCTCCAAAAAGGCTCACGTGTGACACAAGTGTATCAAAATTTCTTTTGATTGTAATTTTTAGGGTTGGGGTGTCGATAAACATTTTAATGGTATTGTAAATAAATTTTATAATTTCTTTCATTACATTTGTTAATATTATGTAAATTGTCTTATACGTGTTTCATCGTATGATAAGTCCTTCATGTATGAGTACATACATTTTTTAGGTTAATTCAAAAATTGATCGTGTCGGTGTGATGTGCTCCTCACCTAGCCATTCCTTCTAAGTAATTAGCAAGTGGGCCAGGGAGGGGTGTCACAAAAACGTTTTTCCAAAACATGAAACTTTTCATTTTTAAAAACCTTTTCTAAAATTAGAAAATTTCAAAACCGAAAATCTTTTTCCAAAATCTTTTCTTCTCTTTTATTAGGTAAATTTTTAAACTTGTACCGTGGCTCAATAGGCTCTTAGATATGTTGACAATGTATTAAGAATAAAAGACTCCTCTTTTATCTCTTAATACATAAATAAAGATAGGCCTCTAACATGACATCATGACTATCCAATTCTCTAGGAGGATTAATTAATTCACAATTACTTTTCACAAGCATAGTTACTATGCAATTTTAGTCCTCATATCAATTTATCATAATGTGGTCTCAAACTTGGTTTAAAGTCTTTTTCATCATGATCATACAAGTGTTCTTCGATTCTTAAATGTCTTAGCTCTAGAGTAAACCAATTATGATTTATTGGTATACTCCTACCGTGGCCATGATTCCTTGAGCAAACATTCATCAAAGTATAATATGATAACTTCTTTCACATATAAGGAATGACATGTCCTATCTTAGTCATCTACCTATCTCCATTAGATTCCTAGTGCACCCAACGAATCACCTACATGTAACTCTTGACTAAGCCCATCGAAATAAGTGTAAAACTACATAAATCCTATAACGAGATAAATGTGATGACTCTAAGTCAAAAGACTAGTTATACCCATCTCGTATGAGATTTTGATAGACTAAACCAAATGGGTTCTCATAGTAAGTCATGTCTAGTGACATATGTGGAGGGAGAGGGACGGAGGGGGAGAAAGAGAGGGGAAAAGATAGTGGGAAAGAGAGAGGGATAGAAGGGAGAGAAAGAGAGAGAGAGAGAGAGAGAGAGAGAGGAAGAGGGAGATAGAGATGGAGTAGAAGAGAGAGGGAGAGGGAGGGAGAGATAGAGTGAGAGAGAGAGGGAGAGAGAAAGAGGTAGAGAGAGAGACCGAGAGAGAGAAGAGAGAGAGGGGGAAAGAAAGGGAGAGAGAGAGAGAGGGAGAGAGAGAGAGTGGGAGAGAAAGGGAGGAAGAGATAAAAGAGAGAAAGGGAGAGATAAGTGGGAGAGAAAGGGAGGAAGAGATAAAAGAGAGAAAGGGAGAGAGAGAGATGGACCAAGGGAGAGAGGGAGAGAGAGAGAGAGAGAAAAGAGGAGAGAGAGGAGGGAGAGAGAGAAGAAAAGTAGAGGAGGGAGTAAAAGAGTGAGGTTGAGAGTAATGAGGGAAGGGAGAGAGAGAAAAGTAAGGGAGGAAGCGAGAGAGGGAGAGAGAAAGAGAAGGAGAGGGAGGGAGAGAAAGAAAGTGAGGGTTAAGAGAGAGGGCAAGAAAGGGAGAGGGAGATAGATGGATAGGGAGAGGGGAAGAGAAAGAAGGAGAGAGGGAGATAAAGAGAGGGAGAAATGGAGGGAAGAGGGAAGGAGAAAGGAAGAAAAAAGGAGATAGAGAAGGAGAGAAGGGTAGAAAGGGAGAGAGGGTAGGAGGAGAGAGGGGGAGAGAGAGAGTGAGAGAGAGAGAGAGAGAGAGAGTGAGAGGTATAACGAGCAAGAAAGGAAGAGTAAGAGAAAGACTATAAGTGAAAGGGAGAGTGAAAGAGAGAGAAAGAGAAGAGAGATATTAGGAGAGAGAGATAGAGAGAGGGAGAAAAGGAGAGGGAGAGGGAGAGGGAGAGGGAGAAAGATAGGGATAAGGAGGGAGGGAGAGAGATGAGGGATAGAGAGAGAGGGAGGGAGAAAAGGAGAGAGAGAGGGAGAGAGAGAGAGTTAGATATAAAGAGAGAGATAGAAGGAGTGAGATATAGAGCGAGAAAGAGGGAGAGAGGGTGGGAGAGAGAGAGAGAGGGAAAGAGTGGTAATGTGGGAGAGAGAAAGGGAGGGAGGGAGAATGAGAGAAGAAAGACAAAGAGGGAGAGGTAGGGAGAGAGAGAAGAGAGATAGAGAGGGAAATGGGGAGAGATAACTTGGGAGGGAGGTTAGAAGAGCGAAAAAAGGATAGAAAGATAGAGGGAATGAAATTGGGAAAGAGAGGTAAAGAGGGAGAGATATGAAGGGAAAAGGAAAGAGGGAGGGATGAAGTGAGAGAAAAGGAGACAGAGAGAGGGTGGGATTGAGCAAAGGAGAGAAAGAGAGGAAGCGGGGGAGAATGAGAAAGAAGGAGGGAGCGAAAGAGAGAGATGGAGATAAAGTGAGAGAGACAAGACATAAAGAGAGAAATGAGAGAGAGGGAGGGAGAGGGAGAGGGATGCAAGGAGGGAGAGAGTGAGAGGAAAGTAGAGGGAGGGAGATAAAGGGAGAGAGAGGGAGTGAGAGAGAGAGATAGAGGGAGGATGGGATTAAGGGGGAGGAAGAGAGAGAGAGGGAGAGAGGGGGAGAGAGGGGGGAAAAAGCAAGAGAGAGAGGGAGGGAGGGAGGGAGAGAAGCAAAGAGAGGAGGGAGGGAGAGAGAGAGAAAGAGATAAATAAAGAGAGAGGGAAAGAGAGAGGGGAGATGGATAAAGAGAAAAAGATAAAGAGGGAAAGGGAGAGAGAGGGAGAGAGGGGAAGAAGGAGTGTAGGAGAGAGGGAGAGAGGGAATAGAGGAGTGTAGGAGAGTGGGGAGAGAGGGAGGAAGAGGAGGAGGGAGAGGGAGAGAGAGGAAGGGAAAGGGAGAGAGAGATAGAGGGAGGGAAAGGGATAGAGATGGACGAGTGGGAGAAAAGGAAGGAGAGAGAGAGGGAGGTAGAGAGAGGGAGTGAGGGTGGAAGATAGGGAGAGAGGGAGAGAGAAAGAAAGAGGGAGATAAGATGAGGGAGTGAGAAAGAGGGAGAGAGGGAGATAGAGGGAGGGAGAGGGAGAGAGGTAGGTAGAGTGAGGGAAAAAGAAAGAAAGTGAGAGAGGGAGAGGGAGTGAGGGAGAAAGAGAGAGAGAAAGAGAGAAGAAAAAGAAAGAGAGGGAGAGAGGAAGGGAGGTAGAGAAGGTGAGAGAGGAAGTGGGGTAAAGGTAGAGAGGGATAAATAGTGATAGAGAGGAGAGAGAGGGAGAGAGAGGAAACGGAAGAGTGAGAGGGAGGGAGACTATATGAGGGAGAGATTGAGAAATGGAAAGAGGGAGAGAGGGAGAGAGAAAAAAGGAGAGAGAAGGAAATAAAGGAAGAGAGGGAGAGAGCGATGGAAAGAGAAAAGGAGGAGGAGGGAGAGTAGGAGAGAGAAGGAGAGAGGGAGAGAGAAGGAGTGAGTGAGGGAGAGAGGGAGAGGGAGAGGGAGAGGGGAGGGAGAGTGAGAGCGGTAGGGAGAGAAAGGAGGGAGATAAGGAGAGAGAGAGGTAGAGTCGAGAGAGAGAAAGAGAGGGGGAGAGAGGGACCGAGATGTAAGGAGACGGAGAGAGGAGAGAGAGGGATAGGGATAGGGAGAGATTGAGGGAGACAAAAGAGGAGGGAGAGAGAGACCAAGAGAGAGAAGGAGAAAGGGAGAGAGAAAGGTAGAGGGAGGAAGATAGAGAGAGAAAAGTGGGAAAGAAAGGAAAAGATGGAGGGGGAGAAGGATAGAGAGAAAGATGAAGAGAGGGGGAGAAGGGGGAGACATGGAGCAAGAGGGGTAAGATGGATGGAGAGAAAGGAGAGAGAGGGAGAGAAGGAGAGAGGGAGAAAGAGAGAAGGAGAGCGATTGGGAGCGATGGAGGGAGGGATGGAGAGGGATGGACGGGAAGATGGAGAGAGGGAAAGAGAGTAGGAGAGAGAGAGAGGGAGAGAGAGGGTGAGATAGAGGGAGAAGGAGAAGATGAGAGAGAAGTAAAGGGAGAAAGAGAGAGGGTGCGACTAAGAGAGAGGGAGGGAGATAAGAAGGCTAAGAGAGGAAGAGAGAGGGAGGGAGGGAGGGAGAGCAAGGGATAGAGAGGAAGGCTAAGAGAGGAAGAGAGAGGTGGTGAGATGGAGAGAGAGAGAGAGGGTGAGATAGGGAGAAAGAGGGAGAGATATATAGAGAGAGAGAGAGAGCAAGAGAGGGGGAGAGGGTGGGAGGGATAGAGAGAAAGAGGTAGAGAAAGATGGTGGGAGAGAGAGAGGTAGGTAGAAGGAAGGAAAAGGGAGAGTTAAGGGAGAGAGAGGGAAGGAGAGAGAGGGAGCAAGAGATGGGGAGGGGAGGGAGGAAAGGAGGGAGAAAAGGAGAGAGAGAGGGAAAAAGAGAGAGAGAGGGAAGGAAAGATAGGGAGCAAGAGAGGGGAGAGGGAAGAAGGGAAGGAGGGAGAGAGAGATAGAGAGGGGGAGAAAGGGAGAGAGAAGTAGAGCTATAGGGAGAGAGGGAAAGAGGGAGGGAGGAAGGAATATAAAGAGAAGGAGAGAGGGAGAGGGAGAGAGAAAGAAATGGCGAGAGTGGGAGAGAGATAGAGAGAGGGATAAAGGAAGAGATAGAGAGAAATGGTGAGAGAGGGGGAGTGAAAGGAAGAGAGGGGAAAGAGAGAAAGAGGGTGAGAGTGAGAGGGAAAGAGAGATTGAGAGGGGGAGATAAAGGGAGAGAGCAAGAGAAAGAGAGGGAGAGAAAGAGGGAGAAAGCAAAAGAGGGGGTAAGAGAGGTGGAGAGAGGGAGAGAAAGTGAGGGAGGGAGAGGGAGTGAGGGAGGGAGAGAGAGGGGGATGGGGAAAGAGGGAGAGATAGGACGGGGATGGAGTTAGAGGTAGGAAGAAGGAGAGAGAGAGGGGAAGGGACAAGGAGAGAGAGAGAAGGGAGAGAGATAAAGTAGAAGTAAGGGAGAGAGAGGGAGAGGGAGAGTGAGAGAGAGGGAGGGAGGGAGAAGAAGAGTGGAAGGGAGAGAAAGAGGGGAGAGAGAAAGATAGAGAGGAAGGGAGAGTGAAAAAGATAAAGAGAGGGAGGGAGGGAGGGAGGGAGGGTGAGAGATGGATACGGAGGAAGACAAAGAGAGGGGGAGAATGAGGGAGAGAGAGAATGGGAGAGAGGGAGAGAGAGGGAGATAGAGAGGGAGAGGGAGGGAGAGATTGATAAAGAGAGGTAGAGAGAGCGAGGGAGAGAGAAATAGGGAGGGAGAGAAGGGGAGATAGAAGAAAGGAGAGGAAAAAGGGAGGGAGAGGATGAGAGAGATGGAGAGAGAGAGAGATAGGGAGGGAGAGAGGAAGGGAGAAAGAGGGAGAGAGAGATGGAGAGAGAGGAAGAGTGGGAGGGAGATAAGGAGAGGAAGAGAGAAAGAAAGGGAGGGGATAGGGAGTAAGAGAGGGAGAGTGAGAGAGAGAGGGGGAGGGAGAATAGAAGAAAGAGAAAGAGAGAAAGTGAGAGAGATAGAGAGGGAAAGAGAGAGGGAGAAAAAAGAGAAGGAGAAAGGGTGAGAGAAAAGGTGAAAGAGAGAGGGAGGTAAAGCGAGAGAGGAAGCGATGGAGGGAGAAAATGAGGAAGGGAGAGATAGAGAGGTCGAGAGAAAGAGCAAGAGAAAGAGAGGAAGGGAGGGGAATAGAAAGGAAGGGAGGATGGGGAGAGAGGGGGTGAGTGAGAGGGAGAGAGGGAGAGAGGGAGAGAGAGAGGAATGAAAGGGAGAGAAAAAGTGTGGGTGAGAGAAAGTGAGGGAGAAGAGGATGGGTGAGAAAAAGTGAGGGAGAGAGAGGGAGGCAGAGAGAGAATGGGAAAGGGATAGAGGGAGATAGAAGGAGAGAGAGGGAGGAATGAGAAAAAAGAAGGATATGGATAAAGAGGGTGAGGAAGAGGGGAAGGAAGAATGGGAGCGAAAGAGAGGAAGAGAGTGATAGGGAGAGGGTAAAGAGAGAGAAAGAGATAAAAAGAGGGAGAGAAAAAGAGAGAGAGAGGGAGAGAGGGAGGGAGGGAGAGAAAGAGAGAGGGAATGGGAGAAAGGGAGGTGGAGGGAGCGAGAGAAAGAGAGGTAGGGAAAGTTAGCGAAGGTGGGTGAGAGGGAGAGAGTTGATGGTGGAGAGAGGGAGATAGGAAGAGGGGGAGAGAGATAGGGAGAGGGAGAGAAAAAGAGACCGGGATAGGAAAAGAGAGAGAGGGAGTGAGAGAAAAAGGGAGAGACAAAAGGAGACGGAGAAAGAGGGATAGAGAGGAAGATAGAGAGGGGGAGAGAGAGGGTGAGATAGAGAGGGAGAGAGAAAGAGAGGTAGAGAGGGAGAGGGAGAAAGATAGGCGGATAGGGTGAATGAGGGAGGGATAGAGAGGGATAAAGAGGAAGAGGGAGAGAGGGAGGGAGAGAGAGAGGGAGAGAGGGAGGGAGGAGGGGGAGAAAAGAGAGGGTGAAAGAGTGAGAGGGAGAAAGAGGTAAAGAAGGAGAGAGAGAACTAAAAAGAGGAAGAAAGATGGGGGAGAGAAAGGGGAGGGGGAAGAAGAAAGAAAGGGAGGGAGATAGGGGAGAGAGGGAGAGCAAGAGGGAGAGGGAGAGAGAGGGAGAGAGAGAGGGAGAAAGGAGAGATGGAGGGGGAAGGGATAGATAGAGAGTGAGAGAGAGAGGGAGGAGGAGAGAGAGTGGGGGAAAGTGAGATAAAGAGAGTAAAGGAAAGAAAGATAGAGAGAGAAAGAGGGAGAAATAGGGTTAAGGTGAGGTAGGGAAAGAAAAAGGGGGAGAGTGAGGGCGAGGGAGGGATAGAGAGAGAGGGAGGGAGAAAGGGAGAGAAAGAAAGGGAAAGAGGGAAAGGGAGAGGGTGAGAGGGAGAGGGAGAGGGAGAGAGGGAGAAAGAGAGGGAGAGAGAGGGAAAGAGAGAGAAATATAGGAAGCAAGAAGGAGAGAGGGGAGGGGAAGAGAGAAAAAGCAAAAGAGAGAGATAGAGGTGGAGAGAGAGGGGAGGGAGAGAGAAAAGAGGGAGTGAGAGGAGAGAGAGGGATAAAGAGAGAAAGGTAGAGGGAGAGAGAAGGTAATAGAATGGGAGGCAGAGAGAGAGATAAAAAAATAGAGAGAGAGGGAGAGAGAGGTAAAGAGAAAGAGAGGGAGGGAGTGAGTAAGAGGGGGAGACAGAGAAAGAGAGAAAGTTAGAGAGGAAGGAAAGGAGGGAGTGAGAGAGGTTAGAGAGAGGAAGGGAGGGAGAGAGAGAGAAGGATAGAATAGGATAGAAGAAGAGAGAGGGAGAAAGAGAGAGAGGGAGGGATGGAGGGGTAGGAGAGAGTGGAAAGGAGTTAGAGGGAGAAAAAAGAGATGCATAGAGAGGGAAAGGGGGAGTGAGAGAGTTAAAGAGGGAAATAAATTAGGAAAGAGGGAGATAAGGGGAGGTAGAGAGAGAAAGATGAAAAGGGGGATAGAGAGAGAGGGAGAGGGAGGGAGAAAGAGGGTGGAATAGAGTGGGAGAGAGTTGGAGAGGGAGAGAGAGAGAGAGAGAGGATAAGCACTAGCTAGCTAAGGCATGGTAACCCATGGGCCTTTAAGGCCCGAAGCCCACTGGGCCCAAAGTGGGCTCAATTTTCAAAAAAGTCTTAAAATTGAAATTTAAAAAAATTTTAATATTTTTATAAAATGACCAAAATATAAATTATAATTATAATTTAAATAAATTTTTTTTCATTAGTATGTGATGTATCAACGTGATTAAAGCATGGATAAATGGTATGCATGATTCGACCTAGTTTACGAGAATGTATGCTTGTAACTTTTTTAGTAAAACAGGGCTCGTGTGTTATGCCTTCTTTATCATTTTATGGTATTTTTCTTCTCATCTTACTCCCCTCAAATGTAAATTGAGGTTTTTTATTCAATGAAATGTAAAAGTAGAAGATAAGATGTTAGAATAGATGCAAAGAGAAGAAGCTAAGAAGAGAAGACTATCCCAAAAATTTTATAATAATTTTTCACCTGTGTATTTGACCTACTAATCTCCTTATGGCTTGAGGGGTCTAGTAGTAAAGATCTATTGCCATTCCTTAGTCCTTGAGTCATATATGAGATGTTTGTATTTATTCATGATTGATAGTATGCATGATAAGGTTACTATGATTGATGACTAGTATGCATGCTAGGATGAGACCTATCATATTAAATCCTTCAAATTAATATCAAGTTAATTGCCTTCTAATGTTATGAGGAGAGAAATCTCTTGGTTGTTGTTGGCTTTTGAGATAACTAAAGGTCACTTCTTCCTCAAGTCATGGGCCATGTAATAATATCCTTGAATATTTGGGTCTAACTCAAAATGAATTATTGGGTTTGTTGAGATGACTTAAGGTCGAATGAATTTATAGGCAAAAAGTGGTATTCATATAAGATGTGAAATGACAAAGAGTTGTCATGCCAATGAGATTAGGAATTACATTGGATACAATTGGTGAGTTACCTACCTAATCCTTCATGTATGACTTATTAAGGTAACTCAAGGTTAAATACGTGTTAGAAGATGGGATCCTAAATCCACTAAGGAAAATGAATCAAAAAGTTTTCTTAATTCATTAAAGGTTATAGCACTTAAATAAAATAGTAGGAGCGAGCATAGATTTTACTTCCTTAATTTGTCCTTTGTTTTATTTATGTAATTCAATTAACTAAATTGTGCATTTTTTTATCTTGTTAGATAGCTTAGTATGACTGGCAACACATTGATACGATCGATTATCGATAAAAGTAATGCCTTTAATGGCATAAACTTCCTCGATTAGGAAATATATTTCGGGATAGTCCTCAAACATTAGAAGATTCTCTTTACAATAGAGATACCTCTCCCATCCGAGCCTCCTTAAGATCAAGCTAAAAATTATGAAGCATGGGTCAAACATAGCGATGATATGATCATCTCTTAAAGTATCATGTTAGCTGCTATGACTTTGGAGCATAGGTGCTAACATAAAGGTAAAAGAACCTTTAATATCATAACAAAGCTTAAGACCGAGGAAAATATTAAGATGAGTGCTATGAGAAAGCAAGAAAGCTCTTTAAAGCCAAAATAAATAAAGGATCCAATGTCAAAAAGCATGTCACCGAGATGATAGGCTATATCAATGGGCTAATCGAGCATGAAGTTGGAATGGATGCTAAATTATTTATTGACCTAGTATTATAATCGTTGCCTAATAACTTTGGAAAATTAATCATAAAATTTAACATGATGCATATGGAAAAGACTTTTGGAAAGTTGTTGTCCATGCCAAGGGAAGCCTTACCTAAGATTAAAAAGAAAAACAAGAGTTTTCTATACTTTTTATTAATTAAGGAAAAGGCATGGTAAAGGGCAAGAAAAATCCTAAGCAATAAATGAAGAAGAAGTCTTCAACTATACCTACTAGAGGGGTGAAAAAGCCTAAAGCTCGGAGTAGCTCAAAGGATGCAGTCAACTTTCATTGCGACAAGAAAGGGCATTAGAAGTGCAACTGCAAGGAGTACCTAGAAGAGGTGAAGAAGAAGAGTTTGACAACCATCTTAGGTATTTATGTTATTAAAGCTAATTTTTTAAATTCTAATCCCACCTAATGGGTATATGATACTATACGTGGTGTTCACATTTTTTAAATATGCAAGAGCTTATAAAGAGAAAGAAGATAGCTTTAAAGGAGCATGACCTACATGACAACAATAGATCAAGAGTTGGACCACTAGTTATAGGCACTTATGAGCTATCACTATCATGTAGGCTTGAGCTAAGACTAAGTGATTATTATTATTATTTTATTCCTAGTATAGACTAAGGATATTGTTTTTATTTTTTATTTGGAATAAGTTTTTCATTTGATTTAACAATAATGGTTTTCTTGTTAAAGATGATGGAAAGTTTTTGATTAATAATACTTTATGTGTTTTGAACATAATGTAACTCCCATATATATAACATAAATTCCAAAAGACTCAAATGATCTAAATAATATACATTTATGGCATTATTGACTTGGCCATATAAACGAGAGTCATATATCCAAACTACTTATAAATGGATACCTAGAATCATTTGATGATGTCCATAAATCTTGTTTATTTGAAAAAATGACATGAATCTCCCTTTGGTAGAAAAAAGGAGAAAGAGCTATTAATTAGTTAGGCCTTATATATAGAGATGTATTTAAACTCATGTTTACCCACACAAAAGAAGGACATGATTTTTCCATAACCTTTATCGATGATAGATCGTGTTTTGGTTATGTATTTGATGAGACACAAATCTAAAGCATTTGAAAGGTTCAATGAATTTAGATTTAAAGTCAAGAAACAAAATTGTAAAAGTATTAAGACATGTTGATCATATCGAGGTGATGAATACTTAAGCATTAAATTTTAGATCACTTAGAAGAGAATTATATTCTCTATCAATGGGCACTACAAGTTAGACATGGTCCGGTCCATGATAAGTCAATTAATATCCATATTTTCTTTTGGGATATGCACTCCTTATTTTAATCCTTATTTTGAGTAGAGTTCCAATTAAGTCTAATGATCAAACTTCATATGAGATATGGAAAGAAAAGAAAGTGAATTTTTATTTCCTTAAGATTTGAGGCTATAAAACATATGTCAAACGTTTAGACGAAGACAAGCTAAAGCCCAAATCACTTAAGTGTAAATTTATGAAATATCCAAAAAGAAATGAATGGATAATTTTTTCCTATCATTAAAACAAAGTGTTGTTCATGACTAGGCATGCTATGTTCCTTGGGAAGGAATTTCTTGATGCTAGAAAGAGTAGGAGAAAAGTAAAAATCAATGAGATTTAAGTAGACTCACAAATTAATAGTCTACTAATGGAACCCCAAGTAGGTAGGTTATAAAGTGTTCTAGCATCATACAAACAAACACATAAGAATTTCATAAGTCTAAAATGAGTTCATCAAAAGATAAAAAGATATGATCTTTTTTTCAACACATGGTGATGTGCACCCTAAAGAGGACGATGGAGCTAATACCTATGAAGTGGTGATGTTAGACATTGACTTTTAGAAATCGCAAAAAAAATAAGGATCCGTAGATAACACATCTTGATGGTTCTATCACCAAAAAAAAAAAAAAATGTAAATAAGATTTGTAAATTACAAAGGTCTATTTGTGGACTTAAGCATACCACTAAGAATGAGAATCAATGTTTTGATGAAAAAATCAATGAGTTTGATTTTTTTATGAAAAACAAAGTTGAATCTTATGTATGCAAAAGGTTCATGGGAACCTATTAGTCTTGGTTTTTCTATATGAAAACAAATAAACTACTTTTTGACTATAACATTATCATGCTATAATCTAATTAAAGATTAGGTATTCAAGAATTTCTTCAAGTATGACATGAGACGAGTAGCCTATATTTTAGGAGTTGAGATCTATATAGATAAATCACATAGAATGTGAGAGCTCTCCCAAGGCAGGTACATTGATATGATACTAAGGTTTAGTATGGAAGAATCAAAGAAAAGATTTCTTCCAATGTCACATGGCATGATAGCCAACTATATAGGTTCTTAGCATTGTTGATGAAATAATATTATACTCGTGAAAATAACAAAGCCATAACACAAGCTAAGAAACCAATGTCTCATCAATGGTCGAAGCGTGTATTGTAACACTACCACCTAATTAGACAAATTATTACCGATGGTGATATAAGGATAGAAAAATTTGACACTAACAAAAACATAGTTGACTCCTTGACTAAACCTTTGTCATAGCTGAAACATGACACTCTTACTTGATCATTGGGAATAAAGGACATGGCTGGTTGGCTCTAAGTGCAAGTGGGAGATTGGTAATGTGCTCAAGATCCAATGTTGTTTGGATGGTTTGATATATTATAATCATGTACTCTTTATTTATCAATAAAAGAATTCTTCCTATTAATTCTCATTCTTTATATTTTGAATAGAATTAGATAGAAGTCCATATGATATACATGGTATTAATGATTGATTGAAAGATGTGAGACCTTAAATGATATCATTAAATGTCCCAAGTTATAGCATTGTCAAGAACGGACATTGACTATATGCAATAAGACTTATGGGTGCTATGCAGATGCTATAAGATAGTAATAAGAGATCTCGCATCTATTGACGGATCTCGCATCTATTGACATGGTGATGCCAAAACAAGCACTTAGGTGATTGATGTTTGAGAATATGTCACTAGACTTGACTCGCCATGAGAACCTATTTGGTTTAGTCCATGAGAATCTCATATGAGATGGGTATAACCGGTCCTTTGACTCGAAGTCATCATGGTTATCTCATTGGACAATTTATGTACTTGACACATATTTTGATGGGCTCGGTTAAGAGCTACACATGGATAATTCGTTGGGTACACTAGAAATCTAATGGAGATAAGTGGATGACTAAGATAGGACATGTCATTCCTTGTATGCTAAAAGAGTTATCACATTGCACTTTAATAAATATCTACTAAAGGAATATATGGCCATAGTAGTAATATACCAATAGAGCATAGTTGGATTACTCTAAGAGCTAAGACATTTAGGAATCAAAGAAAACTTATGTGATCATAATCGAACAAACTAAAAATCAAGTGTGAGATCACACTATGATAAATTGACATAGAGACTGAATTTTAAGGAAACCATGATCATGAAAGGTAATTTTAGATTAATTAATCCTCCTAGAGAATTAGGTAGTCATGATGCCTTGCTAGAGACCAATCTTGATTTATGTATCAAGAGATAAAAGAAGTGTCTTTTACTTTTGATACATTATCAATATATCTAGGACCTATTGAGTAACACACATAAGTTTAGGCATTCACATAATAAAAGAGAAGCAAAGATTTTGAAAAAGGTTTCCAATTTTGAAATTTTCCTATTTTAGAAAAAAAATTTTAAAATGGAAAGTTTCTTGTTTTGGAAAATTTTTCTTAAAATGGAAAGTTTCCTAAAATGATAAGTTTTCTATTTTGGAAATCGAGTTTTCTAATTTGAAAGTCGGTTCCAAAATTGAAAGTAAGTTATTTAAAAAGAAAATTAGTTTTCTAATTTAGGTTTAAGGGTTATTTTGAAAATGGTTTCCTAATGTGGGCTTTCTAAAAATATCTAACCCAATTTATTTGGATAATACAAATTAATATGTAATTAATTTGGCCAAAAGAATTTGGTCTAGTAAGCTTAATTTAAAAGCCTATAAGATATTTTGGTAGGAAGATAAACTTGAGCTATATTGGATAAGGCTTCGACTTTATAAGAATAAGATGAAAAAATTCCATATGTATTGCAACTCTTAGTCCTTGGAGGACTAGGGAGCCTCAACCTAGAGTCGTTGTTGGACTTATTGCTGCTACTTCCTTCTCCTCCAAGGATAAGGAAGCCACTCCCTTATAAATAAAGGAGAGAGAGGTGGAAAAGAGACTTAATTTTTAAGAGTTACATGACACGAGAGAAAAGAAAAGAGAAAATAGTTTTCTCTCCCTAAAAAATCATACCAACTCTCTCCCTCCCTTTTCGAGTTATTGCAAAATATCTCGAAATAAATTTTTAAAGAGAAAAATTAAATAAGTTAGACAAAAATGGAGCTAGCACTCAACAACTTCTGATTACTTTTTGTTAGATGGATTATCGATAGAGGTCGGACACTTGGATGACTCTTTTTATACAAAGGCTAAATATGCACAGCAAGAGGTAATCCTTTACTCATTCTTTAATTCATGTATTTATGATTAATTGATTCAATGACTTGATCTTAGGAGCCTTAGATGGAGGAAATAATTTTTTTATTCCATACCTTCATAGGATGTATGATCCTTCACCTCTCTCTCTCTCTCTCTCTCTCTCCCTTCTCCCTCTCTCTCCCTCTATTTCCCTCTCCCTCTCTCTCTCTCTCTCTCTCCCTTCTCCCTCTCTCTCCCTCTATTTCCCTCTCCCTCTCTCTCTTATGCTCTCTCTATCTTCATCCCTCTTTCTCTCACTCTCTCTTCCTCTTTCTCCATCCCTCTCTCTAGCCCTCTCTCCCCCATCCCCTCCCCCTCTCTTTCCCATATTCTCCCTCACTATCTCTCACCCCCTCTCACTCTCTCTCCCCTATCTTCATTTCTCTCTCTCTCCCTCCATTACCCTCTCTCTCCCACACCCTCCATCTCTCTCCCACTCCCTCTCTCTTTCTTTCCTACACTCTCTTCCTTTCTCTCTATCTCCCTCCATCTCTCTCTATTTCCCTTATTCTCTTTCTCTCTCCTTCTATTTTTCCTCTCTCTCTCCCCCTCTCTCTCTATATCTTTCACTCTCCTTATCCCTTTCTCCCTCTCTCTCTCTTCCCCTCTTCCTCTCCCTTCTCCCCCTCTCTCTCCCTCCTTTCCCTCTCTCTCCCTCTCTTTATCCATCTCCCTCTCTCTCTCTCCCCTATCTCCCTAACTCACTCTCTCTCCCTCTCTCCCTCTTAACCTCTTTCCATTTCTCTCCCTCTCTCTCCTTTCCACTCCCCTCTCTCACCCTTTCCTTCTCTCCCAGTCTCTCTATCCCTATCTATCTCTCTCTACCCTCTTTATCTCTCTCCCCCACCCTCATTTTCTCTCTCCCTTTCCTTTCTTTATCCTTCTCCCTCTCTCTCCCCCTCTTCCCTCACTCCCTTCTCTTTCCCTCTCCCTTCCTCTCTCCCTCTCTCTCCTTCCCTTTCTCTTTCTCTTCCTCTCTCTCCCTCCCCCTCTCAATATATCTCTCTCTCTCCTTCTCTCCCTCTATCTCTCTTTATCTCCCTCTCTCTCCCTTTATCTTCTTACCTCTCTCTCTCTCCCTCTCTCTCCATCCTCTATTCATCCCTCGCATCTCTCCCTCCCTCCCTCTCTCTTCCTTTTTCTCTCTTTCTCTCTCCCTCCCATTATCTCCCTCCCTCCTTCTCTCCTTCTCCTCCCCTCTCCATCTCTCTCCTCCTCCTTTATTCTCTTTCTCCTCTACTCCCTCCCACTTTGTCTTCTTCTCTCTCTTTCTCTCTCCTTCTCTCCCTCTTCTTTTATCCCTCCCTCACTCTCTCTCCCTTTACCCTTATCTCCCTCTCTCTCCCTCTACCCTTATCCCCCTCTCTCTCTCTTTATGTCTCTCTCTATTCCTATCCCACTCTCCATCCCTCTCCCTCCCTCTCTCTTACTATCTCACTCTTTCTCCCCTTCTCTATCCCTCTCTCTTTCTTTATCTCTCTTTCCCTCTCTTTCTCACTCTCTCCCTCTCCCTATCTTCTCTATGTCCCTCTTTCCCTCCCTCCCTCTCTTCACCTCTCTCCCTCTCTTCTCCCTCTACCCTTCTCTCCTTCTCTCTCCTCCACTCTATCACTCCCTTTCTCTCTCTCCCTCTCTACCCTCTCTCTCTCCACCTCTCACTCCCTCTCCCTCTCCCTCTTTCTCTTTTTCCATCTCTTTCCTTCCTCCTCTCTCCATATCTCTTGCTCTCTCTATACCGCTTTCTTTCTCCTCCTTTCTCTCTATCCCTCCTTCTCTCTCTCTCCTTCCCTCTCACCCTCTATCTTAATCTTCCCCCTCTCTCTCTTTATCTCTCTCCCTTTCTCTCTTTATCTCTCTCCTCCTCGCTCCCTCTCTCTCCCTCTTTTTCTCTGTCCCTCTCCCTTTTCATCTCCCATTTCTCCCTTTACTTCTCTCTTCTTATCTCTCCCTCCCTTTACCTCTCTCTCTCTTTCTCCTTAACCTTGACTCTCTCTCGCTCACTCTCCTCCCCTCTTCTTCTCTCTCTCCCTCTCCCTCTCCCTC
This sequence comes from Dovyalis caffra, assembly GCA_963924115.1. NCBI lineage: Eukaryota > Viridiplantae > Streptophyta > Magnoliopsida > Malpighiales > Salicaceae > Dovyalis > Dovyalis caffra. The sequence continues at coordinate 33,973,399 of CAWUPB010001173.1, forward strand.
TCCTTCTCCCCCTTTACCTCCCTCTTCTCTCACTTCTCCCTCTCTCACTCCCTTTCTCCTTACTCAATTTCTCTCCCTCTCTTCCTCTCTCATTCTCCTTCTCTTTCCTTCCCCCTCTCTCTCTCCCTATCCCCTTCCCTCTCCCTACCTCTCTCTGTCTCCCTCCCTTTCTCTCCCTCTCCCTTCCTCTCCCACTCTCCATCTCCTTCTCTCTCCTTCTCAATCCACTTCCACTCCCTTTCTCTCTCTCTCTCTCCTTTTCTCTCTTTTCTCTCCCCCTCTCCTTCTCCTTCCCTTTCCCTATCTTCCTCTCTCTCTTTTCATCAGTCTTTCTCTCTCCCTCTCCCTCTCTCACTCTCTCCTTCCCTCTCCCTCTCCCCCTCTACCTTCTCCTCTCTCTCTCCTCCTCCTCCTCTCCCTCTCCCTCTTTATCTTCCTCTCTTTCCCTCTCACTTTCCCTTCCTCTCTCGTTCCTATCCCTCTCGCTCTCCCCATCCTTCTTTTATTATCCCTTTCTCTCTCTCTCCCTCTCTCTCCCAATCTCTCTCCCTATCTCTCTCTCTCTCCCTATCTCTCTCTCTCCCTCTCTCTCTCTTTCACCCTCTCTCTCCCTCTATTCCTCCCTCTCTTGCACCCTAACCCTTCCTCTCTCTCCCTCTCTCCCCCTCACTCCCTTACTCTTTCTCTCTCCCCCTTACTATCCTTCTCTCCCCCTCTATTTATCTCATTCTCCCTCTCTCTCCCTCTTTCTATCTTTTTTCTCCCACTCTCAATCCCTCTTCCTCCTTTTTCTCCCTCTCTCCCTCTCTCTCTCTCTCTCCCACTTTCTCTTTATCTCCCTCCATCTCTCCTTCTCCCTTGCTCTCTCTCTCCTTACTCTCCCTCTTTTTCTCCCCTATTCTCTCCCTTTCTCTCTCTTACTTTTTCTTTCCTCTAGCTTCCTCAATCTACTTCTATCCCTCCCTTCCTCTCTTTCCCTCTATCCCTCTCCCTCCTATTCTCTTTTCTCTCCTCCTCCTTCTATCTCCATCCCTCTCTCCCTCCCTCTCCCTCTCCCCCTTTATCTCCCTCACTCTTTCTCCCTCTCTCTCCCTTTGCCTCTCTCTCCCCTCTCCCTCCCTCTTTCTCTCTCTCACTCACTCTGTCTCCCTCTCTTTCACTTATTTCTTTCTCCCTCTCTTTCACTAATTTTTTCTCCCTCTCTTTCACTCACTCTTTCTCCCTATCACCCTCTCTAGCACCCACTCTTTCTTCCTCTTTCCATGTCTCTCATTCTCTTCCCCTTCCTCTCTCTCCCTTTCTCTATCTTTCCCCCTTCCTCATTCTCTCTCTCCCCTCTCCCATATATTCTCTCTCTCCTTCACCTTCTCTCTCCTTCTCTCCCTCTCTCCCTCTCTCCCTCTCCTCCTTTCCTTCCTCACTCCTTCCCTCTTCCGATCTTCCTCTCTCTCCATTATCCCTCCCTCTCCCTTTCTCTCTCTCTCTCCTTCTCTCTATCCCTCCTTCTCTCTCCTCTCTCTCTTTGCCTCATTTCCCTCCCTCTCTATTCCACTCTCTCCCTCTCCCTCTCCCTCTCTCTTTCTCTCGCTCACTCTTCATCTCTCTCTAACTCTCTATCTCTCTCTTCCTCCTTGCCTCCATCCTTCTCCCCCTCTCTCTTTTTCCCTCTCGGTCTCCCTCCTTCTCCCGTTCCTATCCCACTTATTGTCTATGATTATTTCTCTCTTCATCTCTCTCTCCCTTCCCCTCCTAATCTATCCCCCTCTCTCCACCTCCTTGCCTCTCTCCCTCTCTCTATCTCCCCGCCTCTCTCCCTCTCTATCTTCTTGCTTCTCACTCTCTCCCTCTCTCCCCTTCTCCCTCTCACCTGTCTTCCTCCCTCCGGCCTTTTCTCTCTCCCTCCCATTGTCTCCATCCCTCTCTCTCTATCCTCCTCCCTCTCTCTCCCTCTTTCTCCTGCCTCTATCTTCTTCTCCTCCCTCTTCATCTATCTCCTCTCTCTCTCTCTCTATTGGTCCCTCCCTCTCTACCCCTTTCTCACCCTCTCTCTTCTCTCTCTCCCTCTCTCCCTCTCCTTTTATCCCTCCCTCACTCTTTCCCTCTCTCCCTTTCTCCCCTTACCTTTATCTCCCTTTCTCCTTCTCGCTTTATCCCTCCTCACTCTTTCCCTCTCTCCTTTTCTCCCCTACCCTCATCTCCCTCTCTCTCTCTTTTTCTATGTCTCTTTCTCCTTCTCCTCCTCTCCCTCCCTCCCTCCTCTCTCTTCCTCTCTCCCTCTCCTTCTCTCCCTCCCTCTTCCTCCTACTCTCTATTTCTCTTACTATCCCATTCTCTCCCTTCTCTCTGTCTCCCTCTCTCTTTCTTTATCTCTCTCTCCCTCTTTATCCCTCTTCCTTCATTCCTCCTCTCTCTATCTTCTCTCTATCCCTCTCACCTTTCCTCCCCCTCTTTTTCCATCTCTTCCTCTTTCCATCTTTCTTCCACTTTTTCTCCTCCTCCTCTTGCCTTATCTCCTTGTCTCTCCTTCTTTCTCTCTCCCTTTCCCTCTCTCCCTTTATCTATCTCCATTTCTCCTCCTCTCTCTCTTTCTCTCCCCATCTCTCACTCTTTTCCTCCCTCTTTCTCCCTCTCCCTCTCTCCTCATCCTTCTCTCTCTCCATCTCTCACTCCCTCCCATCCTCTTCTCTCTCTCCCTTTCTCTATTCACTCTCTCCCTCCCTTTGACCCTCTCTCCATCTCTCACTCCCTTCCATCCTCTTCTCTCTCTCCCTTTCTCTATTCACTCTCTCCCTCCCTTTGACCCTCTCTCTTTCTCTCTCTCCCTCCCTCTCGCTCTCCACCCTCCTCTTCCTCTCTCTCTTCTAATCACTCCCTCTCTCTCTTTTCCTCTCCCTCCTCACTCTCTTCCTCCCCCTTTCTCTCTTCCTCTCTCTCCCTCTCTTCCTCTCCTCTTCTCCTTGTTTTTCTCTCCCTCTCTCCTTTTATTCATTCCTCTCTCCCTCATCTTATCTCTCCCTCTCTGTCTCTTGCTCTTTCTCTCTCTCCCCCTCTCCCGGTCTCCTTCTCCCTCTCTCTGCCTCTCCCTCTCTCTACTCTCTTCCTCCCTCTCTATCTTTCTTCCCCTCTCTCTCCCCCTCTCTCCCTTTCTCTCTCCCCTTCTACCACTCTCTCCCTCTTTTGTCCTCATTCTTCCTCTATCTTTCTCCCTCTCTCCCCTTCCTTCCACCTACCCTCTCCCTCTCTCTCTCTCCCTCCTTTCTCTCCCTCTCTCCATCCCACACACACTCTCTCTTTTTATCTATGTCCCTCTATCTACTTATATACCTCCATCTCTTGCTCTCTTCCTCTCTCTCCCTTTCGTATTTCTCTCTCTCCCCCTCTCTCTTTCAATCTATCATCTCTCTCTCCTCCTCTTTCTCCCCATCTATCTCTCCCTCACTCTCTCACCCTTTCTCTTTTTCTCTCACCTTTTTCCTTCACTCTCTACCTCTCACCTCTCTCCCTCTCTCTCTCCCCATTCCCGTTTCTCTTTCCCCGCCCTTTATCTATCTCTATCTCTCTCTCCCTCCCTCTCCTTCTCTCGCCTTTATCTCCCTCAATCTTTTGTCATCCGTCTCCCTCTCCCACTCTCTTCCTCTCTCTCCTCCTCTTTCTCTCGTCTCTGCCTCTATCTCCCCTAATATTTTTTCTCTCTCTCCCTCTCCTACTCTCTTCCTCTCTCCCTCCTCTTTCTCCCTCTCACTTCCTCTCTCTCACTCACTCTTTCTCCCTCTCTCCCTCTCACTCACCCACTCTTTCTCCATTTCTCCATATGTCACCCTTCCTCTCTCTCTCTCTCACTCTCTCTTTCTCCCCTTCCTTACTTTCACTCTCTCCCCTTCTCTCCCTCTCCCTTCCTCACTCTCTCTCTCTCTTCCCTCAATCTCTCGCCCTTCCTCTCCCCATCTCCCTTTTTTGCTCTCTCCCCCTTCTCTCTCCCTCCCTCTCTCTCACTCTCCTAATCTCCCTCTTTTTCCTACTCTCTATCCCTCTCCCTCTTTCCCTCTCTCTCTTTCTCTTTCTCCCTCTCTTTCTTTCCCTTCTTCTCTTTGCCTCACTTTCCCTCCCTCTCTCACTCCCCCTCTCCATTCCACTCTCTCCCACCTCTCTCTCCCTCTCTTCCCTTCTCTCTCATTCTCTATATTTCTCTCTCACTCTCTCTTTCTCTCTCCCTCTCCCTCTTTCTCTCCCTCTCTCCCATTCTCTCCCTCACTCCCACACTCCTTATCTCTCTCCCCCTCTCTCTATCTCTCTTACTCTCTCACTCTCTCCCTTTCACTCCCTTCCTCACCCTCTCTCTCTCTCTCTCCCACTCTCTCCCTCTCCCCCTCTCTGTCTCCCTCTTCCTCTCTCTCCCTCTATCCTTGTCCCTCTCTCCCCCTTTTTCCTCCCTCTCTCCCTCCCTCTCCCCCTCTTCCTCCCTCTCTCCCCCTCTCCCTCTCTCTATGTCTTATCTCTCCCTCTATTTATCTCCCTCACTTTTTCCCCTCTCTCTCCCTCCCTCTTTGCCCCCTTCTCCTACCCTCTCTCTTTCTATTTTTCTCTTCCACTCCCTCCCCTTTCTCTCTCTTTCTCCATTCCTAAACTCTCTTCCTCCTTCCCTCCCTCTATCTTCTCTCCTCTTTCCCTCTCTTGCTACTTCTCTCTATCCCTCTATGGCACCCCCTCCCTTACTCACTAGCTAATTACCCAAAAATGAGTGGCTAGGCAAGGAGCGTGTACGCTTACATGACCAATTCCCGACTTAACCTCAAATACATGTATGCTCATACATGAAGGACTTATCATATAATGAAATGCGTATAAGACAATTTACATAATATTAACAAATACAACGAAAGAAATTATAAAATTTATTTACAATACCACCAAAATGTTTATCGACACCTCAACCCCAAAAATTACAATCAAAAGAAATTTCGATACACTTGTGCCAAACGTGAGCCTTTTTGGAGGACCCGGTAGCATCCTTACTACTTTGACTCTTTTCCGTCATAACATGAAAACAATAACGGGGTGAGCCAAAGCTCGGCAAGTAGGGTGATGCACGTGATATGCAATGAAGTTACGTTTCCCATTCTACCCATCCATTTTAATCTAGGTACCTTAGGTATTAGCAAGACTCGTGCGTTCTATCTCTCGATGATTGTGTTATCACCTACTGCTCTATTACTCTCTTTTAGTGATCGCATTATCACTTATCGCTCACAATGGAATTATCCCTCATTGTAGCACACGGTTAGCAAAATTATCCCTTGCTTAACGATGTTAGTAATAGAGCACGCATATGGTTTCATGTTGTTACCCATTCCATTCAATTCGGTTACCAAACCGCATTATCTACGACTCAATGATTTTTCTCAATTTCATACCACCCTTGAATGCTTGTGATACAAATGGTATTATGTTTAATACATTCAACTAATTGCGTTATCAACATTTTCTTCTCGGACTATTCCCATGTCTCGACGTACACTCGGGACTTCACAGGTGTTTAATGTACCATTCAAAGTATTCAAAATGAGAATACAAATTCCATTCATTGCATAAATCTATTTCATGCGTACGAGTTTTCTTTCTTGTATTCCTAGAAAGAGTAGGCTTGGATTTTTGATGTATTACTTAGTTTACAAGACCGGTTAATCCTAAGGATTTATGTGTGACATACTTAAGCTAAACTTTTGTTTAATTCGAACCTTTAACTTAGTAGTCGAAGTTGACTCATAATGGGTCTAGGTCATAATTTCGATTTTCTTAAATTCTCATTTTCCCTTATTTGATTTATATGTATTGTCGTACGCTTAAATACTTACGCATGAGGTTGGAATAGGATTCCTTTTCTAACTCTAGTTTTGGTATTCATGACCGAATTTAATTCTTAATGGGCCTAGGTCCCTTTTTGATTTTTCCTTGGGTTCTTACCCCATCAATATTTCATTTTAAATTTGTTTAAATGTACTTTAACCCTTAGTTAAACAATCGAAAGGTGAGAACTTAAATCTCCAAAATTGATGGATCTAGACCAAATATGTCCTTAAGTGGTTAAAGGTTTCCTCATTTAATCTAACTTACTAATTGGTCTCTACTTGAGTTAAGATTTAATTCTTGATCTTTGATTACACAAAAGAATTCAATGTTAGTCATTTTCTCTCCTAGGTCAAATGGTCCAAAATGAGCAAGAAATTGTTTTTCCATTTCTAGGTCAATTCCTTTTATACTAACTTACCAAACCATACTTAGAAGGGTTACCTATGATATCTAAACCTTAAGGTCCACAAAGGAAACCAAATTTAGTCATCAAGTATCCAATTTACCTAATGAAGTCCAAAACTCTATTTTTCTTTTAGTTGGGCCGATTGGGTTTTAAGGTGGCCCAGGATTGCCTTTCACGTCTAATAAATTTATTTCCACCCTAAACTATTAACCCGTACCTAATTAGGTCACCATGATATCGTAGGCCCTTAATTTCCTAAAAAAAAAATCCATTCTTTCCTAATTTTCCCCAATGGCTGAATGGTTTTAGCTTTAGGAAACTCTAGAAGTGTATTTCTTTCCTTTCCAAGTCAAGCTCACCAAATCTAATTTAACTTCAATCAATTCGTTCCATACCCTTTTTCTTTCTTTTTTTTTCCAAACCATCCAAACATTTAAACACATCAAAAAAAACTTTGCATCACAACACAAACACATAGATCTATCACAATTTATCAAACCCCAACACCAACACAATCAACCATAGCAACCCATTGTAAAACTTATTACAAACCCATGTAATAAACACTTAAAAAGATAACTTAAAACATAAAATAAACTAAAATGGAACCTACTTAGTTTTCTTTGATTTTCTAAAGGTTTTTTAGGAATTCCCTTTCTTTATTTTCTTTCTTCTTTCTTTTTCTTTTCCTTTCCTCTTTCTCTCTTTCCTTGCCAATTTCTCTCCCTTTTTGTGTAGCTACGGGATCCTAAAACTTTTTCTTGCCATTTTCACTTATTCTACATATATATAAATGCTTAAAATATTAGTACTAATTAAGTTTAAAAATTTATTAATTTAATTTGAGAGAGTGAAAAGTAATTGGTGAGTCAAGAGAGAGAGAGAGAGTGGCGGGTTTGATGGGTTTAGGGTGGGCTTGCCTTAATTCATTAATTAAGGGGGCTTATGTATCCTAAATAATTCGTTAGACTAACTAAAAAACCTAATTAATCTATTTCAAGTAACTAAACATCCCTCCCTCTCATAATGTTTTGAAATTCTCACCTTAAACTCGAATTCTTTCCCCCGAAAATTTTCCAGCAGTAATGCCTCTAAAGCAGTATGTACTAAAATGGCCATAACTCTTTATAAATAGGCTTAAAGATAACGAAATTTTAGAGGGAGTTATTTGAAACATAGATAAAGAACTTTTATTCTTTAGGATTTACCCAGAAATCACTCTAAGGTTCTTGAATAAATCACACAAAATTCGGATAGAATATAGTCCTCAAAACACTCGATTTTGTGTATTTGATTTCATTAATAATTAAACCATCAATCTCAAGCAAAATGACTTTAATTTAACATAAATCATACATTTCAATCATTAATTTCTCATGGTGTAATGAGAATTATACTTCACTTAATATATGCATATATATAAATATTTTAATACGTGTCGCTTTACGGTTAAGGATTTTTACGGGAGTTACAATTCTCTCCCCCTTAAAAGAAATTTCGTCCATGAAATTGGTTTATTCGAATAACTCTTGGTATTTATCTCTCATTTCTTCCTCCCACCCCCGAGTCATTTCTTCGAGGTCATAATTTTTTGACAACACTTTAACTAGACTAATCTCCTTATTCCTTAGTTGTCTAACCTATCTATCAAGAATGCGAACCAATCTTTCCTCATAGGTTAAGTCCGGGGTCGAGTTTGGCGGCTCTGTCTCTAAAATTCAGCTAAGCTCTCCAACACACTTTCTTTGCATAGACACATGAAACACATTATGCACTCCTACTAAGGATAGCAGCGAGTAACGGGCGATAAGCCTTATCGCCTACTCGGTCCAAGTATTTCAAATGGTCCAATGTATCACGGACTTAACTTTCCTTTTTTCCCAAATCGTAGTATGCCCTTCATCGGTGAAACTTTTAAGAGTACATAATCACCGACTATAAACTCCGGATCCTTCCTCCTCTTATCGATGTAGCTTTTCTATCTCGCTTTGAGCTATTTTCATTTATTGGCGGATCTTTTCCACCACTTTAGTCGTTTCGTTGCACCAGCTCTTGTCCCAACAACTTCCTTTCCCCTGTCTCATCCCAAATTATGGGAGATCTACATCGCCCACCATACAAGGCTTCATAGGGAGCCATCCCAATTGAAGCTTGATAACTATTTTCATACACGAATTTAGTTAAGCGTATGTATTTCTCTCATTTTTTGAACCAATCCGAACGCATGCTTGCAACATCTCTTTAAGAATCCGGATTACTCGCTCGGATTGTCCATTAGTTTATGGATGATATGTGGTGCTGAAGTTTAGCTTTGTTCCCATGGCCTTGTGCGAATTCTTCCAAATTGCGGACTTGAACCTAGGATCTCGATTTGACACAATTGAGATCGGAATCCCATGTAGTCTTATAATTTCACCAAGATACAACTGGGTGTACTTGGTTTAGATTATAGGTGGTTTTCACTAAAAGAAAGTGCATTAATTTTTTCATTCTATCGATGATCACCCAAATGGCATCCGACCCCTTTCTAATCTTGGTAATCCCATGAAGAAATCCATAGTTACATGCTCTCACTTCCATTCCGGAATTGCCAACAGTTTTAACATTCTTGCATGTATTTGGTGTTCCACCTTCACCTGTCTATAGACTTGACACCTTGCCATAAAATTAGCTATGTCTTTCTTCATTCGAGTCCACCAATAACTTTATTGCGAGTCTCGGTACATCTTTGTGCTTTTTGGGTGTATCGAATAGGGAGTTGTGTACGCTTCTTTTAATATTTCTTCCCTCACATCCTCCATCGATGGAACACACAACCTCCCTTTAAATCCAATGATGTCTTTGTCATCCACTAGAAAATCAAATTCCTTCTCCAGCTCTACGTTTTTCTTCAATTCATTCAGACTCTTTCATCCACTTGCTTGCCCCATTTGAATTCTTTCCTACAGAGTCAATTGGACTAATAAAGCCGATAAAATTCTCTAATGCCCTATTGGAATTATCTCTAACTCTAGCTTTTGTAGATCTCTCATTATCGATGGCTAGAGTTCCCACATTGTTGTTACCGATTTTCTACTTAAGGCATCGGTAGCAATATTAGCTTTTCCTGGGAGATAATTGATTACACAATCATAGTCCTTTACCAGCTCTAACCACCTTCTTTGTCTCATGTTCAGCTCCTTCGTGTGAAGATATATCGTATGCTTTTATGATCTATATATATCTCACACTTTGCTCAATACAAGTAATGTCTCAAGATATTTAAGGGGAAAACTACCGCCACTAGTTCTAGATCATGCGTCGGATAATTTTGTTTATATTCCTTCAATTATTGTGACGCATGGCGACTACCTTCCCATTCTACATTAACATCGCTCCTAGCCCATTCTTGGAAGGATCACTCGTAAACCACGAAATCTCCATCTTCGGATGAAATAGTTAGCACTAGGGCCGTGACTAACCTTCGCTTTAATTCTTAGAAGCTTTTCTCATAGGCATCCGTCTATTGGAACTTAACGCCCTTTTTCATCAAATTAGTAAGAGGACTAGAAATCTTAGAGAAACCCTCCCTAAATCTCCAATAGTAACCGACTAGTCCTAAGAAGCTTCTTACCTCCGTCATATTCTTTAGGATAGGCCGATTTTGGATAGCCTCTACCTTCTTTAGGTCCACCGTCATGCTTTCCTTTGTCACCACGTGACCTAGAAAAGCTACCTGCTCTAGCAAAAATTCAGATTTCTTGAATTTGGCATATAGTCATTGCTCCCTTAGCGTCCGTAGGGTGACTCTTAGATGCTCCTTATGCTCTTCCTTACTTCGAGAGTAAACCGGGATATCATCGATGAATAGGATGATAAATATGTCTAGGAATCTTTGAAGACTCAATTCATCAAGTCTATGAGAGTAGTTAAGGTGTTAGTCAACCCAAATGGCATTACTAGGAATTTGTAGTGGTCGTATCTCGTCCCGAACATCATCTTCTTCACATCCTCGAATTTTACTCTTAGTCGGTGGTATCCCGATTGTAGATCAATCTTGGAGAACACCATCGCACCTTACAATTGATCGAACAAACCATCAATTTGGGGTAACGAGTACTTATTTTTAATCATCACTCGGTTCAATTCTCGATAGTCAATGCATAACTGCGGACTACCATCTTTCTTTTTTACAAACAATGCTTAGAGCTCCCCAAGGTGAGGAATTAAAGCATATAAATTCCTTATCCAATAAGTCCCGTAGCTACATCCTTAACTTTTTCAATTAAACTTAGGTCATTCTATAGGGGGTCTTAGAAATTAGAGTCATACCTAGCTCCAACTCAATCTCAAATTCTATCTCCCTCTCGATGGCAACGTAGTCAAACGTCCAAATACTTTTTATGCGACTTCTATATCATCCGGCTTCGACTTTCGCTCAACCTAGATATCCATCACATGTGCTAGATACCCCGTACATCCTTTTCCTAGCATTCTTCGAGCCTTAATGGTTGAGATGATCGATATGGCTTGAGACCTTATATCAACCTTAAACTCTAACGACCGATCTCCAAGTAGATCAAAAACTACTCTCCTCCCTCGACCATCAATGGTGGCACCATGCCTTGTTAACCAATCCATTCCTAGAATAAAATCAAAATCTTAGAGGTCCAATTACAATAAAATCAGCCTCCAAACTCCTATCCTCAATCCGGACTTGACACTCGCTTGCTTAGGCTTGTGGACTACATAAATTCTCCGAAAGGGACTACTATCGGGTATCCTATTGCCAATGTCTCGGGTTTCACACCTAGGCTTTCTACTAATGTTTCGATATGAATGAATGTGTGGTGTCGGAATCAACGAGAACACAAGCAATCAAGCCAAGGATGTAGACATTACCACATATTACTCGTCGTGTCCCTCTTGTCGACCTCCTCTTCGGTCATTGTATAAACCCATGTAGGTACTCTTCTCGATCCTAGTTTCGTATCTTAAGATAGTTAGAGGATATGTTCCCTTACTTGTGACAAATATAACGGACCCTCAAATGCGGTCACACTCCCCTATGTGGAATCTTCCACTTTATTGCACCAAAATTGATTACCAATTGTTGGCTCGACCGATTCCACGATAGTGGCTTCGGCGCATAAGGTGATAGTCTAATAGCTCGTGCATTTCCTAGACCACTAGTTTGGTTAAAATTTCAAGGCAAAGCTCATCTTTGTGGTTCAAAGGAAGAGACACTCGGGTAGAAATGATTGCCTCCTCTACCGAACTTCCTTTTGCAATTTCTTTTTGATCTTCATCTGCCAACATTGCTTTATCTACCATTTTTGAAAAAGTGTTGCCAGCGAGACATTCATACCATGCTTTGCACTCTTGCACTCAACCCTAGTAAAAATCGATTCTTTTTCAAGTTGTCGTCCCTTACAATGAATGGGATGAATCCACATCCTTGTTCAAATCTCCGTATGTATTCACCTATGGACATCCCATCTTGCTTTAGTTCTAGGAATTCTTGGATTTTCTTAGCCCTTATGTTTGTCGTAAAATATTTATTATGGAAGACCTCCTTAAATCCGTCCCAAGTTAAGGTAGGTAGGTCCACTTTCAATCGTGCGCTCTCCCAACATGTGCGAGCATCCTTAGTCGGTATAAAAATAGCATACGATACTCGCTCATTGTTCATCAATTATAAATATTAGAATATTACTTCTAATGACTTAATCCATTCCTCCCCTATCATTGAGTTAACACCCCTAGAGAATTCCTAGGGACTCATTTTATGAAACCTCTCACCACGTCATTCCTATGATGAGGTGACGAGAGATAGGGGTTGTTGATGCATAGCTAGGAGTTGTCTTATTTGCTCTGTATGGTCTTGTTGCTGTTATCGCATTACTTATTGTTATTGTGGCATCATGTCCATCATACGACTTAAAGCGTCCTATTAATTTCTATTATGATCGTTAGAGGTCCCTTCACCTCCCGGTCGTGCTTGGCTCCTTTCTTGGCATGCTTTAACTTTGTACATGCCATGTTATGCTCATGTTACTTTTGGTATCGAAATCAACATATAATGTAAATCATCTAAGTACATATGAGATTATACATATGTATCATATATATATTAAGCACTTCGTACAAAACGAGGCATTTACAAGCATTTCCCCTCCTACGGGTTTTCGTACATATTTACAACTAAAAAGATGCTCCTATCTATATCAAAAATCATACGATTGCACATTATATCTTCCTTGTAGTATGTCTAACGTGACACATTAACGTATCAAATGGATTGGGGAAAAATGCCCTCTACCCATTACTAGTCGATAGCATCAACCGATGCGATAAGTGCTATCTCACGAGAAATATATACGAGTAGGCCCCAATTATACATGAGTTGAGTAAGGGTTCGTATAACTTGTATTGGTGGGAAAGCTCGGATCGGGTTTTAGTAGGAATTACAATCTATTTGACCTGTCGAGACCTCATCCGATGCTTCGCTGGCCCCTTGATAAGAGCGTCCGACGTATGATCATTCTCACAAAATCTAGGTCGCGATATTGCTCAAACATGGCATCGACAAATACTATCTCGCTGAATCGGGTCATATACTCTAGTGACATGAGTCACTATATCCCGATCCGCCATCATGGTGAGGTTATTTAGTTCCACCTAATAAGTGGCTAGAGAGGCCCTTTGTTTGCGGGTCTTAGCAACTCCGGAGAACACGTCGTACATATGGCATTATATAATGAGAATAATTATGATCATCATTAATTTCTAGGTTAATAAATATATACATTTATTAACCAAATAAAAATGATGAATTCGTCTTTTACCATCCAGGGAGCGTACTGGTACTCGGGCTCATGTGACATTTAAGGTTACATCCAATTTACTAAACAATAGCTTTGATACCACCTTGTGGCACCCCTTCCTCGACCCACTTGCTAATTACCCAAAAAGGAGTGGCTAGGCGAGGAGCGTGTCACCTAACACGATCAATTCCCGACTTAACCTCAAACATATATGTGCTCATACATGAAGGACTTATCATATAATGAAACACGTACAAGACAATTTACATAATACTAACAAATACAATGAAAGAAATTATAAAATTTATTTATAATACCATCAAAACATTTATGGACACCCTAACCCTAAAAATTACAATCAAAAGAAATTTTGATACACTTGTGTCACACGTGAGTCTTTTTGGAGGACCCAATGGCATCCTTACTACTTTGACTCTTTCCTGTCATAACATGAAAACAATAACAGGGTGAGCCGAAGCTTAGTAAGTAGGGTGACGCACGTGATATGCAATGAAGTTTTGTTTCCCATTCTACCCATCCATTTTAATCCGAGTAACCTAGGTATTGCATGATCGAGCATTCTATCTCTTGGTGATCATGTTATCACTTGTTGCTCTATTACTCTCTCTCAATGATCCCATTATCACCTACTACTCTTAACGAATTATCCCTCGTAGCAAGCACACGGTTAGTAGAATTATCCCTCGCTTAACGAGTTTTAGTAACAGAGCACGAACATGGTTTCATGCTCGTTATCCATTCCATTCAATTCGGTTACCAAACTGCATTATCTCACCATTCAATGACTTTTCTCAATTTCATGCCACCCCCGAATGCACATGACGCACATGGTATTATGTTTAATACATTTAACTAATTACGCTATCAACATTTTCTTCTCGGACTATTCTCGTGTCCCGACGCACACTTGGGACTTTACATGTGTTTCATGTACCATTCAAAGTATTCAAAACGAGAATACAAATTCCATTCATTGGTAGCATTCATTGCATAAATCTACTTTGTGCTTATGAGTTTTTTTCTCGTATACCTAGCAAGACTAGGCTTGGATTTTCGATGTATCACTTAGTTTACAAGATCGGTTAATCTTAAGGATTTATGTGTGACATTTTTAAGCTAAAATCTTATTTAATTTGAACATTTAATCTTAGTAGTCGAAGTTGACTCATAATGGGTCTAGGTCTTAATTTTGGTTTTTCTTGAATTCTCTTTTTCCCTTACTTCATTTATATGTATTATCGTATAGTTAAATCCTTACGCATGAGGTTGGAACAAGATTCCTTTTTTAACCCTAGTTTTGGTATTCATGATCGAATTTAATTCTTAATGGGCCTAGGTCCCTTTTCAATTTTTCCTTGGGTTCTTACCCCGTTAATATTTCATTTTAGATTTGTTTAAATGTACTTTAACCCTTAGTTAAACAATCGGAAGGTGAGAACTTAAATCTCCAAAATTGATGGATCTAGACCGAATATGTCCTTAAGTGGTTCAAGGTTTCCTCATTTAATCTAACTTACTAATTAGCCTCTACATGAGTAAAAATTTAACTCTAAATCTTTGATTACATTAAAGAATTCAATGTTAGTCATTTTCTCTCCTAGGTCGAATGGACCAAAATGATCAAGAAATTGTTTTTCCAATTCTAGTTCAATTCCTTTTGTACTAACTTACCAAACCATACTTAGAAGGGTTACCAAGGAGATCTAAAACTTAAAGTACATAAAGGAAACCAAATTTAGTCATCAAGTATCCAATTTACCTAATGAAGTCCAAAACTCTATTTTTTTTTTAGTTGGGTCGATTGGGTTTTAAGGTGGCCAAGGATTGCCTTCCATGTCTAATAAACTTATTTCCACCCTAAACTATTAACTCGTACCTAATTAGGTCACCATGATATCTTAGGCCCTTAATTTCCTAAAACAAATCCATTCTTTTCCAATTTTCCCTACTTGGCTGAATGGTTTTAGCTTCGGAAAACTCTAGAAGTGTATTTCTTTCCTTTCCAAGTCAAGCTCACCAAATCTAATTTAACTTCAATCAATTCGATCCATACCCTTTTTCTTTCTTTTTTTTTTTCCAAACCATCCACACATTTAAACACATCAAATAAAATTTTCATCACAATACAAACACATAGATCTATCACAATTTATCAAACCCTAGCACCAACACAAACAACCATAGCAACCCATTGCAAAAATTATTACAAACCCATGAAATAAAGACTTTAAAAGATAACTTAAAACATAAAATAAACTAAAATGGAGCCTAATTACTTTGCTTTAATTTTCTAAAGGTTATTTAGGCATTCCCTTTCTTTCTTTTCTATAGTCTTTCTTTTTCTTTTCCTTTCCTCTTTCTCTCTTGCCTTATCGTTTTCTCTCCCTTTTTGTGTAGCTACGTGATGCCTAAAATTTTCTTTCCATTTTCACTTATTCTATATATATATACATGCTTAAAATATTAGTACTAATTAAGTGTACAAATTTCTTAATTTAATTTGGGAGAGTGGAAAGTAATTGGTGAGTCAAGAGAGAGAGAGAGTGGTCGGCTTGATGGGTTTAGGGTGAGCTACCTTAGTTTATTAATTAAGGGGGCTTATGTGTCCTAACTAATTGGTTAGACTAACTAAACACCCTAATTAATCTAGTTCAAGTAACTAAATATCCCTCCCTCTCATAATTTTTGGAAATTCCTCACCTTAAACTCGGAATTCCTTCCCCTAAAAATATTCCAAGTAGTGATGCCTCTAAAGTAGTCCGTACTAAAATGGCCATAACACTTTATAAATAGACATAAAATAACTAAATTTTATGAGGAGTTATTTGAAACATAGATAAACAACTTTTATTCTTTAGGATTTACCCGGAAATCACTCTAAGGTCCTTGAACAAATCACACAAAATTCGGATATAATATAGTCCTTAAAACACAGATTTTGCGTATTTGATTTCTTTAATCATTAAACCATCAATCTCAAGCAAAATAACTTTAATTTAACATAAATCATACATTTCAATCATTAATTTCTCATGGTGTCATGAGAATTATACTTGCACTTAATATATGCATATATATAAATATTTTAATACGTGTTGCTTTACGGTTAAGGATTTTTACGAGGGTTACAATTCTCTCCCCTTAAAAGAAATTTCATCCACGAAATTGGTTTATTCGAATAACTCTTGGTATCTATCTCTCATTTCTTCCTCCCACCTCTAGGTCATTTCTTCGAGGTCATGATTTTCCCACAACACTTTAACTAGACTAATCTCCTTATTCCTTAGTTGTCTAACCTATCTATCCGGAATCTAAACCGATCTTTCCTCATAGGTTAAGTCCGGGTCGAGTTTGGTGGCTCTGTCTCTAAAATTCAGTTAGGCTCTCCAACACACTTTCTTAGCATAGACACATGAAACACATTATGCCCTCCCGGTAAGGATAGAGGCAAAAATAGACGATAGGCCTTATCGTTTAGTCGATCTAGTATTTCAATTGATCCAATGTATCATGGACTTAACTTCCACTTTTTCCCAAATCGTAGTACACCCTTTATCGGTGAAACTTTTAAGAATACATAGTCACCGACTAAAAACTCCATATCCTTCCTCCTTTTATCAGCATAGCTTTTTTGTCCGCTTCCGAGATGTTTTCATCCATTGGCGGATCTTTTCCACCACTTCGACTCGTTTACTACACTAGCTCGGTCCCCATAACTTCTTTTTCCCTATCTCATCCCAATGCGTGGGAGATCTACATCGCCCTCCATACAAGGCTTCATAGGGAGCCATCCTAATCGAAGCTTTGTAACTATTGTTATACGTGAATTTAGCTAAGCGTACGTATTTCTTCCATTTTTTAGACCAATCCAAAACACATGCTCGTAACATATCTTCATGAATTTGGATTTCTCACTTAGATTTTCCATTGGTTTATGGATGATATGTGGTGCTGAAGTTTAGCTTTGTTCCCATGGTGTTGTGAAGACTCTTCCAAAATACAAACGTGAACCTAGGATCTCGATCCGACACAATTGAGATCGGAATCCCATGTAGTCTTATAATTTCATCAAGATACAACTCGGGTGTACTACTTTAGATTATAGGTGGTTTTGACCAAAAGAAAATGCATTGATTTGGTCGATCTATCGATGATCACCCAAATAACATCCGACCCCCTTTTCAATCTTGGCAATCCCACGATGAAATCCATAGTTATATGCTCCCACTTCCATTCTGGAATTGCCAATGATTTTAACATTCCTACGGGTCTTTGGTTTTCTGTCGTCACCTATCGACAAACTTGACACCTTGCCACAAAATTAGCTACATCTTTCTTCATTCCGTGCCATCAATAACTTTGTCGTAAGTCTCGATGCATCTTTGTGCTTCGGGTGTATCGAATAGGGAGTTGTGTGTACTTCTTTTAATATTTCTTCCTTCACATCCTCCATCGATGGAACACACAACCTCCCTTCAAATCTAATGACACCTTTTTCATCCACCGTAAAATCGAATTCCTTTTCCACCTCTACATTTTTCTTTAATTCATTCAACTTTTTTGTTCACTTGCCGCCCCATCTAAATTCTTTCCCGCAAGTGTTGGTCGGACTAATAAAGCCGATAAAATGCTCTAGTAGCCTATTGAAATTATCTCTAGTTCTAGCTTTTATAGATCTCTCATTATCGACGACTGGAGGGCATATTGTTGCTACCGATTTTCTACTTAAGGCATCGGCAATAACATTAGCTTTGCCTAGGTGAAAATTTATTGTACAATCATAATCCTTTACCACTTCTAGCCACCTTATTTATCTCATGTTCAGCTCCTTCGTGTGAAGATATATCGTAAGCTTTTATGATCCGTATATATCTCACACTTTGCTCCATACAATTAATGTCTCTAGATTTTTAAGGCAATAACTATTGACGCTAGTTCCGCATCATAGGTCGAATAATTTCATTCATATTTCTTCAATTATCACGACGTATAGGTGAGTACCTTCCCATTCAACACCACTCCTAGCCCATTTTTGGAAGCATCACTCGTAAACCACGAAATCTCCATCTTCGGATGGAATAGTTAGCACTAAGGTCGTGACTAACCTTCGCTTCAATTCTTGGAAGCTTTTCTCATAGGCATCCGTCTATTAGAACTTAATGGTCTTTTTCATCAAATTAGTAAGAGGCCTAGCGATCTTAGAGAAAGCCTTCCCAAATCTCTCGATAGTAACCGGCTAGCCCTAGGAGGCTTCACACCTCCATCACGTTCTTTAGGATAGGTCGGTTTTGGATAACCTTTACCTTCTTTAGATCCACCATTATGCCTTCCTTTGTCACCACATGACCTAGAAAAGCTACTCGCTCTAGCTAAAATTCATAATTCTTGAATTTGGCGTATAGCTATCGCTCCCTTAGCATCCGCGAGGTGGCTCTTAGATGCTTCATGTGCTCTTCCTTACTTCGAGAGTAAACCGTAATATAATCGATGATTACGATGATAAACATGTTCGAAATTCTTTAAAGACTCGATTCATCAAGTCCATGAAAACGGTTGGGGCATTAGTCAACCCAAATAGCATTACTAGGAATTCTTAGTGGTCGTATCTCGTCTTGAATGTCGTCTTCTTCACATCCTCGCATTTTACTCTCGCCTAGTGGTATCCCGATTACGGATCTATCTTAGAGAACACCATCGCACTTTGTAATTGATCGAACAAATCATCGATCCAGGGTAACGAGTACTTATTTTTAATCATCACCCGATTCAATTCTCGATAGTCAATGCATAATCGCAAACTATCATTTTTTTTTCATGAACAATGCCGGAGCTTCCCAAGGTGAGGAACTAAAGTGTATAAATTCCTTATCCAATAAGTCTTGTAGTTGTACCTTCAACTCTTTCAATTCAACTAGGGTCATTCTATAGGGGGCCTTAGAAATTAGAGTTGTACCTAGCTCCGACTCAATCTCAAATTCTATCTCCCTCTCCGGTGGCAATGTAGTCAAACATCCGGATACTTCGCACGACTTCTATATCATCCGGCTTCAACTTTCGCTCTACCTCAC
Organism: Dovyalis caffra; assembly: GCA_963924115.1. Taxonomy (NCBI): domain Eukaryota; kingdom Viridiplantae; phylum Streptophyta; class Magnoliopsida; order Malpighiales; family Salicaceae; genus Dovyalis; species Dovyalis caffra. The sequence continues at coordinate 33,992,547 of CAWUPB010001173.1, forward strand.
TATCCACCACGTGTGCTAGATACCCCGTACACCCTTTTCGTAGCATTCTTCGAGCCTTAATGGCCAAGATGATTGGTATGGCTTAAGACCTTATATCATCCTTAAACTCTAATGGTTGATCTCTAGGTAGATCAAAAAATACTCTCCTCCCTCGACAATCGATGGTGGCACTATGCCTTGTTAACCAATTCATTCTCAAAATCAAATCAAAATCTTAGAAGTCCAATACGATCAAATTAGCCTCCAAACTCCTATCCTCAATATAGATCGGACACTCGCTTGATTAGGCTCGTTGACTTCATAAATTCGCTGGAAGGGACTACCGTTAGGTATCCTATTGCCAATGTCTCGGGTTTCACACGTAGGCTTTCTACTAATGTTTTAGATATGAATGAATGTGTGGCACCAGAATCAATTAAAACAAAAGCAATCAAGCCAAGGATGTAAACATTATCGCATATTACTACCGTGTCCCTCTTATCGACCTCCTCTTGAGGTACCGTATAAACCCGTATAGGTACTCTTCTCGATCCCGGTTTCGTATATAAGGATAGTTAAAGGCTATGTGCCCTTGCTTGTGACAAACATCACAAACCCTCAAATCTGGTCGGCACTCCCCATGTGGAATCTTCCACATTTATTGTATTGAGATTGATTACCAATTGTTAGCCTCTACTAATTCCCCGATAGTAGCCTCGAGCACATAAGGTAATGGTCCGACGACCGTGCATTTTCTAGACCACTAGTTTGGTTGAAATTTCAAGACAAATCTCATCTTTGTGGTCCAAAGGAAGGGGCTGCGGGTCAAAGTGATTGCCTCCTCTATTAAACTTCCTTTGCAATTCCCTTTTGATCTTTATCTTCTAACATTGCTTTATCTATCATTTTCAAAAAAGTGTTTGCGAGCAGACATTCGTACCATGCTTCACACTCTTGGGCTCGACCTCGTTAAAACCGATTCTTCTTCAAGTTATCATCCTTTGCAATGAATGAGTGAATCGACATCCTTGCTCAAATCTCTATACGTATTCACCTACGAACATCTCATCTTGTTTTAGTTCTAGGAATTCTTGGATTTTCTTAGCCCTCACATCTACCATAAAGTATTTATTATGAAAGACCTTCTTAAATCCTTCCCAAGTTAAGGTAGGCGAGTCCACCGTCAATCGTACGCTCTACCACCATATGCGGGCATCCTTAGTCGGCATAAAAATGGCACACGATACTCACTCATTGTTGGTAAATTATAAATATTCGAATATCACTTCTAAAAACTTAATCCATTCCTCTCGCTATCATTAGGTTAATAGCCTTGGAGAATTCCTAGGGACTCATTTTACGAAACCTCTCCACCTCGTCATTCCTATGCCGAGGTGACGGAGGTAGGGGTTATTTATGCATAGCCAGGAGCTATCTTATTTGCTCTGTATTATCTTATTGTTGTTGTCACATTGCTTGTTATTGTTGCTGCAAAATGTCCATCATACGACTTAAAGCATCCTGTTGATTTCTATTATGATCATTAGAGGTCCCTTCACCTCTCGCTCATGCCGGCTCTTTTCTTGGCATGCTTTTACCTTGTACATGCCATGTTATGCTCATGTTAGTGTTGGTATTGAAATCAACATTTAATGTAAATCATCTAGGTACGTACGAGATTATACACATGAATCATATATATTAAGCACTTCGTACAAAACAGGCATTTACAAGCATTTCCCCTCCTAAGGGTTTCCATACATATTGACAACCAAAAAGGTACTCCTATCTACCTTAAAAATCGTATGAAAATTACTATGTTAAACATTATATCTTTCTTGTAGTATGTCTAACGTGGCATATTAACATATCGACGCATCGACACAAGGCGCCCTCTACCCGCCACTAGTTGATAGTATCGATCGATGCCGTAAGTGCTATCTCATGAGCAATACATATAGGTAGACTCTAATTATATATGAGTCGAGTAAGGGTTTATATAACTTGCATCGATAGGAAAGCTCGGGTCGGTTTTAATAGGAATTACGCTATTTGACTCCCTAGACCTCATCTAGCAATCGCTGGTCCCTCGGCGGGAGAGTCCGGCGTATGGTAATCCTCACAAAATGTAGGCCGTGGTACTCGCTCAAACGTGGTGTCGACAAATACTATCTCGCTGAATCGAGTCATGTACTATAGTGACATGAGTCACTATATCCCGATCCATTATGACGATGAGGTTATTTAGTTCCACCCAATAAACAGACTAGAGAGGCCCTCTCGTTTCGCGAGTCCTAGCAACCTAGGGAACACATCGTACATATAGCATTGTACAACGAGAATAATTATGATCTTCATTAATTTCTAGGTTATGATCAATACTAACTCAAAAACATACAACCATGACATACATTTATTAATCAAATAAAAATAATGAATCAGCTTTTACCGTCAAACAGGATATTGGTACTCGGGATCATGTGACACTTAAGGTTCTACCTAGTTAACTAAACCGAGCTTTGATACCACCCTATGGCACCCCCTCCCCGGCCCACTTGCTAATTACCCAAAAAGGAGTGGCTAGGCGAGGAGCGTGTCACGCCGACACAACCAATTCTCGACTTAACCTCAAATACATATGTGCTCATACATGAAGGACTTATCATATAATGAAATGTGTACAAGAAAATTTACATAATATTAAAAAATACAATAAAAGAAATTATAAAATTTATTTACAATACAATTAAAATATTTATCGATACCTCAACCCCAAAATTACAATCAATCGAAATTTCGATACACTTGTGTCACACGTGAGCCTTTTTGAAGGACTCGGTAGCATCTTTACTACTTTGACTCTTTCCTATCATAACGTGAAAACAATAACGAGGTGAGCTGAAGTTTAGTAAGTAAGGTGATGCACGTGTATGCAATTAAGTTCGTTTTCCATTCTACCCATCCATTTTAATTCGGGTACCCTAGGTGTTAGTAAGACCGTGCATTCTATTTCTCGATGATCTTTTTATCACCTACTCGCTCTATTACTCTCTCTTAGTGGTCCCATTATCACCTATTTCTCACAATGGAATTATCCCTAATTGCAGCACTCGGTTAGCAGAATTATCTCTCGCTTAATGGTGTTAGCAATAGAGAATGCACATGATTTTATGTCGTTACCCATTCCATTCAATTCGATTACCAAACCGCATTATCTCACGACTCAATGATTTTTCCCAATTTCATACCACCCCCGAATGCACGTGATGCACATGGTATTATATTTAATACATTCAACTAATTACGTTATCAACATTTTCTTCTTAGACTATTCTTGTATCCCGATGCACACTCGGGACTTCATAAGTGTTTCATGTACCATTTAAAGCATTCAAAACGAGAATACAAATTTCATTCATTGGTAGCATTCATCGCATAAATCTACTTCATGCTTATGAGTTTTGTTTCTCATATACCTAGCAAGACTAGGCACGGATTTTCGACGTATTACTTAGTTTACAAGACTATTAATCCTAAGGATTTATGTGTGACATACTTAAGCTAAACTCTTATTTAATCCGAACCTTTAATCTTAGTAGTCAAAGTTGACTCATAATGGGTCTAGGTCTTAATTTTGATTTTTCTTGAATTCTCTTTTTCTCGTTATTTGATTTATATGTATTGTCATACAGCTAAATCCTTACTCATGAGGTTGGAATAGGATTCCTTTTCTAACGTTAGTTTTGGTATTCATGACCAAATTTAATTCTCAATGGGCCTAGGTCCTTTTCGGCTTTTCCTTGGGTTCTTACCCCATTAATATTTCATTTTACATTTGTTTAAATGTACTTTGACCCTTAGTTATACAATCGAAGGTGAGAACTTAAATCCCCAAAAATTTATGGATCTAGACCGAATATGTCCTTAAGTGGTTAAAGGTTTCCTCATTTAATCTAACTTACTAATTGGTCCGTACTTGAGTTAACATTTAATTCTTGATCTTTTATTACACAAAAGAATTCAATGTTAGTCATTTTCTCTCCTAGGCCCAATGATCCAAATTGAGCAAGAAATTGTTTTTCCATTTCTAGGTCAATTCCTTTTATACTAACTTACCGAACCATACTTAGAAGGGTTACCAAGGAGATCTAAACCTTAACGTCCACAAAGGAAACCAAATTTAGTCATCAAGTATCCAATTTACCTAATGAAGTCCAAAACTCTATTTTTCTTTTAGTTGGGCCGATTGGGTTTTAAGGTGGCCAAGGATTGGCTTTCATGTCTAATAAATTTATTTCCACCCTAAACTATTAACCCATACGTAATTAGGTCACCATGATATCTTAGGCCCTGAATTTCCTATAAAAAAATCCATTCTTTCCCAATTTTCCCCACTTGGCTGAATGGTTTTAGCTTAGGGAAACTCTAGAAGTGTATTTCTTTCCTTTCCAAGTCAAGCTCACCAAATCTAGTTTAACTTCAATCAATTCAGTCCATACCCTTTTTCTTTCTTTTTTTTTCCTCCAAACCATCCACACATTTAAACACATCAAAAAAACTTTGCATCACAACACAAACACATAGATCTATCACAATTTATCAAACCCTAGCACCAACACAAACAACCATAGCAACCCATTGCAAAAATTATTATAAACCCATGAAATAAACACTTAAAAAGATAACTTAAAACATAAAATAAACTAAAATTGGAACCTACTTACTTTTCTTTGATTCCATAAAGTTTTTTTAGGTCTTCCCTTTCTTTCTTTTCTTTCTTTCCTCTTTGTCTCTTTCCTTGCCGTTTTCTTTCCCTTTTTGTGTAGCTACGGGATGCCTAAAATTTTCTTGCCATTTTCACTTATTCTATATATATATACATGCTTAAAATATTAGTACTAATTAAGTGTACAAATGTCCTAATTTAATTTCGGAGGGTGGAAAGTAATTGGTGAGTCAAGAGAGAGAGAGAGAGTGGCGGGTTTGATGGGTTTAGGGTGAGCTAGCTTTAATTCATTAATTAAGGGGGATTATGTGTCCTAAATAATTGGTTAGACTAACTAAACAGCCTAATTAATCTAGTTCGAGTAACTAAACATCCCTTCCTCTCACAATTTTTTGAAATTCCTCACCTTAAACACGAAATTCTTTCCCCCAAAAATATTCCAGCAGAGTGATGCCTCTAAAGCGATCTGTACTAAAATGGCCATAACATTTTATAAAAAGGCCTACAAATAACAAAATTTTACAAGGAGTTATTTGAAGCATAGATAAACAACTTTTATTCTTTAGGATTTACCCAAAAATCACTCTAAGGTCCTTGAATAAATTACACAAAATTCAGATAGAATATAGTCCTTAAAACACCGATTTTGCATATTTCATTTCTTTAATAATTAAATCATCAATCTCAAGAAAAATAACTTTAATTTAACATAAACCATACATTTGAATCATTAATTTCTCATAGTGTAATGAGAATTATACTTAAACTTAATATAAGCACATATATAAATATTTTAATACATGTCGCTTTACGATTAAGGATTTTTACGGGGTTACAATTCTCTCCCCTTAAAAGAAATTTCTTCCATGAAATTGGTTTATTCAAATAACTTTGGGTGTTTATCTCTCATTTCTTCCTCCCACTCCCGTGTCATTTCTTCGACGTCATGATTTTCCCACAACACTTTAACTAGACTATCTATCCGAATCCGAATTGGTCTTTCCTCGTAGCTTAAGTCCGGGGTCGGGTTTGGCGGCTTTATCTCCAAAATTGGGCTAGGCTCTCCGACACACTTTCTTAGCATAGAAACATGAAACACATTATGCACTCCTGCTAAGGATGGCAGCAACAATAGGCGATAGGCCTTATCGCCTAGTCGATCCAGATATTTTAAATGGTCTAATGTATCACGGACTTAACTTCCCTTTTTTCCCAAATCGTAGTACGCCCTTCATCGAGTGAAACTTTTAAGAATACATAGTCACTAACTATAAACTCTAGATCCTTCCTCCTCTTATCGGTGTAGAGTCACCGACTATAAAATCTAGATCCTTCCTCCTCTTATCGACGTAGCTTTTCCGTCTTCTCCGAGCCGTTTTATTCCATCGGTGGATCTTTTTCACCACGTCGACTCGTTTGCTACACCAACTCGGTCCCAACAACTTTCTTTCCTTTATCTCATCCCAATGCATAGGAGATCTACATCACCTTCCATACAAGGCTTCACAGGGAGCCATCCCAATTGAAGCTTGGTAACTATTGTTATATGCAAATTTAGCTAAGCATACGTATTTCTTTCATTTTTTAGACCAATCCAGAATGTATATTCACAACATATCTTTAAGAATCTGGATTACTCGCTCAAATTGTCCATCGATTTACGGATGATATGCGATGTTGAAGTTAAGCTTTGTTCCTATGGCCTTTTACGGACTCTTCCAAAATACGGACGTGAACTTAGGATCTCAATCGACATACTTGAGATCGAAATCCCATATAGTCTTACCATTTTATCAAGATACAACTAGGCATACTCGGTTCAAATTATAGATGGTTTTGATCGAAAAAAGTGCACTAATTTGGTCGATCTATCGGTGATCACCAAAATAGCATCCGACCCCCTTTTCGATCTTGGCAATCCCATGATGAAATCCATAATTACATGCTCGCCACTTCCATTCCGGAATTGCCAACGGTTTTAACATTCTTGTGGGTCTTTAGTGTTTTTCCTTCACTCGTTAATAGACTTGACACCTTACCATAAAATTAGCTACGTCTTTCTCTATTCCGGGCCACCAATAACTTTGTCGCGAGTCCCGATACATCTTTGTGCTTCCCGGTGTATTGAATAGGAGTTGCATGTGCTTCTTTTAATATTTCTTCCTTCATATCCTTCATCGATGGAAAACACGAACTCCCTTTAAATCTAATGACGCCTTTTTCATCCATCATAAAATCAAATTCCTTCTCCACCTCTAAGTTTTTCTTCAATTCATTCGACTTTTCGTCCATTTCGTCGCCCCATCCGAATTCTTTCCTGCGAGTCGGCTAGACTAATAAAGCCGATAAAATGCTCTAATGGCTTATTAGAATTATCTCTAGTTCTAGTTTTTGTAGATCTCTCATTATCGATGGTCGGAATGCCGCATTGTTGCTATCGATTTTCTACTTAAGGCATCGGTAACAACATTAGCTTTACTCGGGTGATAATTGATTATATAATCATAGTCCCTTACCAGCTCTAATCACCTTCTTTGTCTCATGTTCAGCTCCTTCGTGTGAAGATATATCGTAAGCTTTTATGATCCATATATATCTCACACTTTTCTTCATACAAGTAATGTCTTCGTATTTTTAAGGCAAAAACTATCGTCGCTAGTTTCGGATCATGTGTTGGATAATTTTGTTCATATTCCTTCAATTTTCGTGACATATACATGACTACCTTCCCATTTTGCATCAACATCGCTCCTAGACCATTCTTGGAAGCATTGTCTGTAAATCACGAAATCTCCATCTTTGGATGGAATAGTTAGCACTCGGGGTCGTGACTAACCTTCGCTTTAATTCTTGGAAGCTTTTCTCACGAGCATCCGTCCATTGGAACTTAACGCTCTTTTTCATCAAATTAGTAGCGAGCCTAGCGATCTTAGAGAAACTCTCCATAAATCTTCGATAGTAACCAGCTAGCCCTAAGAAGCTTCGTACCTCCATCACGTTCTTCGGGATAGGCCGGTTCTAGATAGCCTCTACCTTCTTTGGATCCACCGACATGCCTTTCTTTGTCACCACGTGACCTAGAAACGCTACTTGCTCTAGCCAAAATTCTTATTTCTTGAATTTGGCATATATTTATTGCTCCCTTAGCGTTTGTAGAGTGGCTCTTAGATCCTCCCTATGCTCTTCCTTACTTCGAGAGTAAACTAGGATATCATCGATGAATACGATGATAAACTTATCCAAGAATTCTTTAAAGACTCGATTAATCAAGTCCATGAAAGCGGTTAGGGTGTTAGTCAACCCAAATGGAATTACTAGGAATTCGTAATGGTCGTATCTCATCCCGAATGCCATCTTCTTCACATCCTCTAATTTTACTCTCGGTTGGTGGTATCCCAACTACGGATCTATCCCGGAGACCACCACCGAACCTTGCAATTGATTGAAAGAATCATCAATCCGGGGTAACAACTACTTCATAGTAATAGAAAAAAAAACATGTATATCCTACCAAGACAAAATTTGTAACTTGCTATCCTCTTGCCTAGCAGGCAAAGATTTACCTCCGTGGAAAGGATGATTCATTCGGATCGACATGAGAGTCCAACTACATTGAATTGCCAGAATCCATGTTGTATATTTGAAAGAGGCTGACCTCCTTGCTTCTCTCATGGTACAATCCTCTTCTCGCCGAGTCCCCTTCTCCTCGGTCCACAGAGACAAAATGTAGGACTGGTACCAACAGTTCATCTCGGAAGAAAGGACTCACTGAGCCGAGATCACTAACTAATACTAATCTAATAGTATAATCTAATACTAATAGAAAAGAAAAGAAAAGAAAAGAAAAGAAAAGAAAAGAAAAGAACTGTCTTTACCATAGATTCTGATATCTAATAAGTTATACCTACTATTGGATTTGAACCAATGACTCCCGCCGTATGAAAGCAATACTCTAACCACTGAGTTAAGTAGGTCATTTATAATCAAAAAGAGAAAGAAATGGAACCCGTCACATCGATGGATTATAAATGTAATATTATTTATAAGCAATACCGATCAAAGAGATAAAAGAAATAGGATCTTGGATCCTATTCATCTTGACAAGAAATTATCGCGTACTACCATCTTTCTTTTTCACAAACAATGCTAGAGCTCCCCAAGATGAGGAATTAAAGCGTATAAATTCCTTATCCAAGTAAGTCTTGTAGCTGCACCTTCAACTCTTTCAATTCAACTAGGGCCATTCTATAGGGGGTCTTAGAAATTGGAGTCGTACCTCGCTCTAGCTCAATCTCAAATTCTATCTCCCTCTCGGTGGCAACATAGTCAAACGTCCGGATACTCCCGTATGACTTCTATATCATCTAGCTTTGACTTTTGCTCTACTTTGCTATCCACCACATGTGCTAGATACCCCTTACACCCTTTTCGTAACATTCTTCGAGCCTTAATGGTTGAGATGATCGGTATGGCTTGAGACCTCATATCGGCCTTAAACTCTAATGGTTGATCTTTAGGTAGATCAAAAACTACTCTCCTCCCTCGACAATCGATGGTGGCACCATGCCTTTTTAACCAATCTATTCCCGAATCAAATCAAAATCTTGGAGGTCCAATACGATCAAATCAGCCTCTAAACTCCTATCCTCAATTTGTACTCGGACACTACTTGACTAGGCTCGTTGACTCCATAAATTTTTAAAAGGGACTACTATCGGGTATCCAATTGCCAATGTCTCAAGTTTCACACCTAGGCTTTCTACTAATGTTTTTGATATGAATGAATGTGTGGCACTAGAATCAATGAAAACATAAGTAATCAAGCCAAGGATGTAGACATTATCATATATTACTACCGTGTCCCTCTTATCAGCCTCCTCTTAGGTTATTGTATAAACTCGTGTAGGTACTCTTCTCGATCCTAGTTTACGTATCCGAGGACGATTAGAAACGGACCCTCAAATCTAGCCGACACTCCCCATATGGAATCTTCCACATTTATTGCACCGAGATTGATTACTCATTGTTGGCCTCGTGGTATAAGGTGATGGTCCGGTAGCCTATACATTTCCTAGACCACCAATTCGGTTGAAATTTCTAGGCAAAACTCATCTTTGTGGTCCGAAGGAAGAGGCTCCGGTCGAAATGATTGCCTCCTCTACTCGAACTTCCTTTGTAATTTTCTTTTGATCTTCATCTGCCAACATTGTTTTATCTACTATTTTCGAAAAAGTGTTGACGGTAGACATTCATACCATGCTTCGCACTATTGGGCTCGGCCTTGTTAAAAATCGATTCTTCTTCAAGTTGTCATCCCCTGCAATGAATGCGACGAATCGACATCCTTGCTAAAATCTCCATACGTATTCACCTATGAACATCTCATCTTGCTTTAGGTATAGGAATTCTTGGATTTTCTTGGCCCTCACATCTTCCGTAAAGTATTTATTATGGAAGACCTTCTTAAATCCTTCCTAAGTTAAGGTAGGCGGGTCCACTATCAATCGTGCGCTCTCCCACCAGGTGTGGGCATCCTTAGTCTACATAAAAATGGCATACAATACTCGCTCATTGTTGGTAAATTACAAATATTCAAATATCGCTTCTAATGACTTAATCCATTCCTCTCGTTATCATTGGGTTAACACCCCTAAAGAATTACTAGGGGCTCATTTTATGAAACCTCTCCACTACATCATTCTTATGTCGGGGTGGCGAGAGGTGGAGGATGTTGATGCATAGTCACGAGCTATCTCATTTGCTTCCCATGGTCTTGTTGCTGATGTCATATTGCTTATTATTGTTGCTCGCATCATGTCCGTCATGCGGCTTAAAGCGTCTCGTTGATTTCTATTATGATCACCTGCAGGTCCCTTCACCTCCTGTTCGTGCTCGGCTCCTTTCTTGGCATGCTTTGACTTTGTACATGCCATATTATGCTCATGTTAGTTTTGGTATCAAAATCAACATATAATGTAAATTATCTAGGTATGTACGAGATTATAGATATGTATCATATATATTAAGCACTTCGTACAAAACATGTATTTACAAGCATTTTCCCTCCTAAGGGTTTTTGTACATATTGACAACCAAAAAAGGTGCTATCTACATGAAAAATCGTATGGAAATTACTATGTTGCATATTATATCTTCCTTGTAGTATGTCTAACATGGCACATTAACATATCGGACGCATAGGGAAAGGTGCCCTTTACTCGCCACTAGTTTATAGCATCGATCGATGCGGTAAGTGATATCTCATGAGTAATACATATAGGTAGACCAAAATTATACATGAGTCGAGTAAGGGTCCATATAACTTGCACTAGTTGGAAAGCTTGGATCGGGTTTTGGTAGGAATTACGATCCATTTGACCCGTCCGGACCTCATACGACAACTACTCGGTCTCTCTCTTTCTCCCTCTTTATCTCTCTCTTCTAGTCTCTCCCTCTCTCTTTCTCTCATTCTCTCTCTTTATCTTCCTCTTCCTCTCACCTTTTCTCTTTTTCGCTCTCTTTTTCCCTCTTCCATGCTCTCTTTCTATCTCTCTCTCCCCTTTATCTATCCCTCCCTATCTCTCTCCCTTCTTTCCTCTCACTTTGTCTCCTTCCCTTTCCTCTCCCTCTTCTACCCTCACTTCCTCCCTTTTTCTCTCCCTCCCCCCGCACCTTTCTCTCTTTCACTCATTTCCCTCTCTCCCCCTCCCACCCTCCCTCTCTCCTCTCTCCCACACTCTTTCCCTCTCCTTCTCTCTCCCTCTCTCTCTCCCCATTTCTCTTTCTCCCTCTCCCTCTATCTCTCTCCCTCTCCCTCCTTCTCCTCCTCACTCTCTTTCTCTCTCTCCTTATCTCTCTATCACTCTTTATCTCTCTCTCCCCACCCCTCTCTCTCTTACTCTTACTCTCTCCCTCTCCTTCTATCCCTCATCTCCCTATCTCCTTCCCTCTCTCTCTCTCTCTATCTCTCTCTATCTCTTTCTCCTCATCCCCGTCTCTCACTCCTACTCTCTCCCTCTCCTTTTATCCCTCCTCTCCCTATCTCCCTTCCTCTTTCTCTCTCTCTCCCCTCATCTCTCACTCTCTCTCCCTCTCTCCATCTTTGTCTCTCTCCCTCCCCCTCTCTTATTTTCTATCACCCACTCTCTCCCTCTCCCTTTCCCTATCTCTCTCCTTTTATCCCTCTTACTCTTTCTCCCTCTCATTCTCTCTCCCACTCTCTATCTCTCTCTCCTTTTCTCTCTCACACCTTCTCTCCTTGTTCCTCCCTCTCTCTCACAACTTCTCTCCTTTTCCCTCCCTTCCTTTTACTCTCTCTCTTTTCCTCTCTTCCTCTCCCTCTCTTATTATCAATCCCTCCCTCTCACTCTATCTTTCTCTCTCTCTATCCCTTTCCCTCCCTTTACCTCTCTTTCTCCCTCTCTCTTATCTACCTCACTCACTCTCTCTCCTTCTCTCCCATTCTCTCTCCCTCTCTCCTTGATCTCTCTCCCGCTCTCCCTCTCTCTCTCCCCTTTTCGCTCTCTCTCTCCTTCTCCCTCTCTCTCCTCATATCTCTCTACCTTTTAGCCTCTCCCTCTCTGTCTCTCACTCTCTCTCATCGTCTCTCTATCACTCTCTATCTCTCTCTCCTTTTCTCCTCTTCTCTCTTCCTATCCCTCTCTCTTCCCCTCCTATTCCTTCTCCCACTTCCTCCCCCCTTCCTTCCCTCTCTCCCTCCCTCTCCCTCTTATACTCCTTTCCTTTCTCTCCATTTCTCTCCCTCTCTCTCTCTCCCCTCACTTTCTATCCATTTTTCTTTATGTCCCTCTCCATCTCTCTCCCTCTCGTCCCTCTCCTAGTCTTTATCTCTCCCTCTTCTCACTCTCTCTCTTCCTCACTCTCTCCTTACCCTTCTTGCTTTCACCCTCTCTCCCTCTCTCGTCGTTCCCTCGCTCGCTCCCCCTCCCTCGCTATCTCTACCTACCTCTCCCTACCCCTCTGTCTCTCTCTTACTCTTTCTCTCTCTCTCTCTCTCCAATTCTCTCCCTCGTCTTCCTCTCCCTATCTCATTATCTCTCACTCTCTACCTCTCTTCCTCTCCTCTCCCTCCCCCTCTCTCTCCCTTTGTCTCTATCCCTCCCTATCTTTGTCTTTTTCCCTCTCTCTCTCCCCTCTTTTATCCCTCTCCTACCTCTCTCTCTCCATATTTGTCTCTATCTCCCTTCATCCTCCTCTCTCTCCTTTCTCTCCTTTTCTCTCTACCCTTTTTTCTCTCACCCCTTTTTCCCCATCCCTCCTTCTCTCCCTCTCTCTTCCCCATCCCTCTCTCTCCCTCCCTCCCATTCTCTCTCTCTTTCTCTATCTCTTTGATCCATCTCTCTCACTCCCACTTTTCCCTCTCTTTATCTCCCTCTCTATTTCCCTCTCTCTCTCTCTCATTCTTCCTCTCTTCTTTTCTCCCATACTCTCTCTCCCCTCTACCTCTATCTCCCTCTCCCTTTCACTCCTACTCTCTCCCTCTCCTTTTATCCCTCCTCTCCCTATCTCCCTCCCTTTTTCTCTCTCTCTCTCCCCCTATCTCTCACTCTCTCTCCCTCTCTCTATCTCCGTCTCCCTCCCTCACCCTCCCCCTCTTTCTCTCACCCTCTCCCTCCCTCTCCCTCTCCTTCTCTCTCTCCTTTTATCCCTCTTACTCTTTCTCCCTCTCATTCTCTCTTCCACTCTCTATCTCTCCCTTCCTTTCTCTCTCACACCTTCTCTCCTTGTTCCTCCCTCTCTCTCATAGCTTCTCTCCTTTTTGCTCCCTTCCTCTTACTTTCTCTCCTTCCCTCTCTTCCTCTCCCTCCCTTATCGTCAATCCCTCCCTCTCCCTCTATCTTTATCTCTCTCTCCCCTTTCCCTTCTTTTACCTTTCTTTCTCCCTCTCTCCTATCTACCTCACTCACTCTCTCTCCTTCTCTCCCCTTCTCTCTCCCTCTCTCCTCGATCTCTCCCTCACTCCCTCTCCCGCTCCCTCTCTCTTCCCATATCTCTCTACCTTTTAGCCTCTCCCTCTTCATCTCTCTTACTCTCTCTCATCATCTCTCTATCACTCCCTCTCTCTCTCTCTCCCTTTCTCCCATTCTCTCTTCCTATCCCTTTCTCTTCCCCTCCTATTCTTTCTCCCACTTCCTCTCTCCTCCCTTTCCTCTCCCTCTTATACTCCTTTCCTTTCTCTCCCTCTCTCTCTCTCCCTCACTTTCTCTCTATTTTTCTTTCTCGTCCCTCTCCACTCTCTCCCTCCGTCCCTCTCCCGTCTTCATCTCTCCCTCTTCTCTCTCTCTCTCTTCCTCACTCTCTCCCTACCCCTCTTGCTTTTACCCTCTCTACCTGTCTATCCCTCCCTCCCTCACTATCTCTACCTCCCTCTCCCTACCTCTTTTTCTCTCTCTTACTCTCTCTTTCTTCCTCCAATTCTCTCCCTCGTCTTCCTCTCCCTATCTCATTATCCGTCGCTCTCTACCTCTCTCCCTCTCTCTCCCTCCCTCTCTCTCCCTTTGTCTCCATCTCTCCCTCTCTTTATCTCTCTCCCTCTCTCTCTCCCCTCTCTTATCCCTCTTTTACCCTTTCTCTCTCCATATTTTTCTCTATCTCCCTTCATCCTTCTCTCTCTCCTTTCTCTCTTCTTCTTTCTACCCTATTTTCTCTTACCCCTTTTTCCCCATCCCTCCTTCTCTCCCTCTCTCTTCCCCCATCCTTCTCTCTCCCTCCCTCTCACTTTCTCTCTCTCCCTTTATCCCTTCGTCCCTCTCTCTCACTCCCACTCTCTCCCTCTCTTTATCTCCCTCTCTCTCTCCCTCTCTCTTTCCCTCTCTCTCTCTCTTTCTCTCTCCCTCATTCTACCTCTCTCATTTCTCCCATACTCCCCTCTCCTTTTCCCTCTATCTTCCTCTCCCTCTCTCCTTATCTCTCTCCCCCTCTCCCTCTCTCCTTATCTCTCTACCACTCTTACTTGATCTCTCTCCCTCTTTCTGTCCGTCCGTCCATCCCTCTCTCAATCTCTCTCTCCCTCCCTTTCCCTCCCTCTTTCCCTCTCTACTCACCATCCATTTCTCCCTCTCTATCTCTCTCTCCCCAATCACTCTCTCTCCCCTCTCTATCTCTCTTCCTCGCTCTCTCTCTCCCCCTTTATCTTGCTCTCTATCTCCCTATCTCTATCTCTCTCTCCCTCTCTCTCTCCTTGTCTCTCGCTCCCTTCCTCTCTCCCTCTCTCTCCCCCCTTCCTCTCCCTCTTTCCCTTCCTCTTCCTCTCTCCTTCACTCTCTCTCCCTCTTTCTCCTTCTCCCTTTCTTCTTCTTCTTCTCTCTCTCCCCCTCTCTATCCCTCCCTCTTTCCTTACCTCTCCCCTCTCACTCTCTTTCACCCCCTCTCTTCCTCTATCCCTCTCTCTCTCCCCTCACCCTCTCTCCCTCTCTCTCTTTTCTTCCCACTATCCTCTCTCCTTCTATATTTACCTCCCTCTCCCTCTCCCTTCCCTTTTCCCTCTCTCTTGCACTCTCGTGCTCCCTCTTTCCCTTTTTCTACCTCTCCCTCTCTCTCCCTCCCTTCTTCTCTCCTCTCTTCTTCTCTCTCTTCCTCTCATTTTCCCCTGTGTTCTTCCATCTCTCTCTCTCACTCTCTCTCCCTAACTCTCCATCACTCCTAATCTCCCTCTCTCTCTATCTCTCTCTATTTTAGCATTCCTCTCTCTTTCTTCCTCATTCTCCCTCTATCGCTCCCTTTGCTTCTATCCCTCTATTTCTCTTTCCCTCTCTCTTTCTAAATTTATCCCTCTCTCTCTCTCCCCTTCTCTATCACCCTTTTTCTTTTTCTCTCCCTCCCTCTCTCCCCTAATCTCCCTCTCTCTCTCCCTCTGTCCCTTCCTCTCTCTCACCCTCTCTCCCTCTCTCTCACCCTTTCTCTTTCCCACTATTTCTCCCTCACTCTCCCCCAATCTCTCCTTCCATCTCCCTCTCCTACTCCCTCTCTCACACACTCTCTCTCTCCTTCCCTCCCTCTCCTCTTCTCTCCCTCTCTCTTTTCATCTCACTCCTACTCTTTCTCTCTTACCCACTCTCTCTTTCTCCCTCTCCCTCTCTCTCTCTATCTAACTCCCACTCTTTCTCCCTCTCTCACTCTCTTTCCCTCTCTCCTATTCTCTATCCCTCTCTCCATCACTCTATTTTCCTTATTTTCCCTCTCTCTCCCTCTCCCACTTTCTTTACCCCTCTCTATCTTTCTTTCTCTTTCTCTCTCCCTCTCTCACCCTTTTTCCTCTCTCTCTCCCTCATTCACCCTCTCTCTCTCCCTCCCTTTCTCCCTATGTCTCTCTCCCTCTCTCTCTCCTTCTCACTTTCTCTTCCCTTTTCTTTATCTCCCTCTCCATCTCTCTCCCTCTCTTCCTCTCCCAATCTTCATCTCTCTCTCTTCTCACTCTCTATTCCTCACTCTCTCCTTACCTCTCTCACTCTCTCCCTCTCTCTTTCTCCCTCACTTTCTCTCCCTCTCTCTCCCTACCACTTTATCTCTCTCTTACTCTCTCTCTCCCTCCTATTCTCTCCCTTTTCTTCCTCTCACCATCTCATTATCCCTTGCTCTCTCCCTCTCTCTCTCCACCTCTCCCTCTTCCTCTCCTCTTCCTCCTCCTCTATTTCCCTTTGTCTCCCTCTCTCTCTCTCTCTCTCTCTTATCCCTCTTTCTCTCCATCTTTCTCTCCACTCACTCCATCCTTCTCTCTCTCCTGTCTCTCTTCTTCTCTCTACCCATCTTTCTCTCACCCACTTTCTCCCTTCCTCATTCTCTCCCTCTCTCTTCCCCCATCCCTCTCACTCTCTCTCTCTCCCTCTATCACTTTTTTCCCCCTCTCCCTTCCTCTCGCTCACTCCCACTCTCTCCCTCTCTTTATCTCCCTCTCTCCCCTCTCTCTTTCCCTATCTCCGTCTCCTTTCCTCTTTCTTTCAATCTCCCTCTCTCCCTTTCTCCTATACTCTCTCTCTTTCTCTCCCTCTATCTCCCTCTATCCCTTTCTCCACTACTCTCTCTCCCCCTCTCCTTATCTCTCTGTCTCTTTCCCACTCTCTCTCGATCTCTCTTCCTCTCTCTATCTCTCTCTATCCCTCTTTCAATCTTTATCTCCCTCATTTTCCCTCCATCTTTCCCTCTCTACTCACCCTCCCTTTCTCCCTCTCTATCTCCCTCTCTCCCTTTTTCTTTCTCAATCACTCTCCCTCCCTCCCTTCCTCATCTCTTTGACTCTCTCCCCCTCTTTATCTCTCTTCCCCCTCTCTTTATCTTGCTCTCTATCTCTTTATTTCTCTCTCTATCTCTCCCTCTCTCTCCTTATCCCTTCCTCCTTCCCTCCCTCTCCCCTGTTTCTCCCCCTTCCTCTCCATTTGTCCCTCCCTCTTCCTCTCTCCCTCTTTCTCCTTCTCCCTCTCTCTCATTCATTCCTTCTCTCTCCTCTTGTCTCCTTCTCCCTTTCTCCTTTTCTCTCTCTCTCCCCTCACTCTCTCACCATCTCTATCCCTCCCTCGGACCCTCTCTCCTTCGTCCTCTCTCTCTCCCCTCCCTTTTTCCATCTCTCTCCCTCTCTCGTGCTCCCTCTTTTCCTCTTTCTACCTCTCCTTCTCTCCTCTCTTCCTCTCTCTCCCTCTCTCTTTCCTTTTATCTTCTTCCCTCTCTCTCTCTCTCTCCCTATCTTTCCATCACTCCTAATATCCCTCTCTCCCCCTCTCTTCCTCTCTCTCTATTTCACCATTCCCCTTTCTTTCTTTCTCATTCTTCCTCTAGCCCTCTACCTCTCTTCCCCTCTCTCATTCTCTATTTATCCCTCTCTCTCCCTCCTCTCTATCACCTTCTCTCTTTTTTCTCTCTCTCCCTCCTCGCTCCCTCTCTCTCCCTCTTTTCCTCCCTTTCTCCCTCCCTTTGTCCCTCTCTCTCACCCTTTCTCTTTCCTACTATGTCTCCCTCTCTCTCCCCGATCTCTCCCTCCCTCTTCTCTTTTCTCTCCCATTCTCTCCCTTTTCTCTCCGTCTCTTTTCTTGTCTTGCTCCCACTCTTTCTCCCTCACCCACTCACTCTCTCCCTCTCTCTCTCTCTCTCTCTCTATCTATCTAAATCCCACTCGTTTCTCCTTCTCTTTCACTCTTTTCCCTCTCTCTTATTCTTGGCTCCTTTCTCCATCTCTCTCTTTCCTCTATTTTCCCTCTCCCTCTCCCTCTTTCTTTACCCCTCTTTGTCTCTCTTCCTCTTTGTCTCTCCCTCTCTCCTCTTTTTCCCATCTCTCCCTCACTCACCCTCTCTCTCTCCCCCTCTCCCTCTATCTTTCTTTATCCCTCTCTCCCTCTATCTCTCCCTCTATCTCTCTCCTTCCCTTTATCTCTCTTTTCTCACTTCACTTTTCAGCTTTTTTCCCTCACCCTCTCTCCTTTTTACTACCTCTCCCCCTCTCCCTTTCTTTCTTGCCTCCCTATATCTCTCTCTCTCCCTCCTACCTTCTCCCTCTATCCCTCTCCCCTCTCTATCCCTCCCTTCCATTCTCTCTCCCTCTCCCTCCCTCTCTTTCTCCCTCCCTCTCTTTCTCCTATGATTTCTCTATCTCCCTCACCCTCTCTTTCCCTCTCTCTCCCTCATGCTCTCTCTCTTTATCTCTCATTCTATCTATCTCTCTCTTCCTCCCTTCTCTCTCCCTCCCTCTCTCTTGCTCTCCCTCCTCTCTCTCTCTCTCTCTCTCTCTCTCTCTTCTTTCCTTCCCCTAACTCTCCCTTCTCCCTCCCTCCCTCCCTCTCCTGTCCTTTCCTTCCCTCTCTCCCTCTCTCTCACTCTCTCTCTTCCTCCCTCTCTTCCTCTCTCTCATTTCCTCTATCTTCCTCTCCATCTTTCTCTCTCTTTCCTTCCCCCTTTCTCTCCTTATTTCTTTCTCTCCCTCCCCTCTCTCTCCTTGTCTCCTCTCTCCTTCTCTTAATCCTTATCTCCCTCTCCCTTTCCCTTTCTCTCCCTCGATCTCTCGCTCTCTCTTTCTCTATCTCTCTATCCCTCTCTCCTACACTTTTTCTCTCCATCTCTCCCCTCCTTTCTTCTTTTATCTCTCTCTCTCTCTTCATCTTGCTCTTTTCTTCCTCTCTCCCTCTCACTCACTACATCTCCCTCCTTCTCTTTCCCTCTCTCTCCCTCTCTCTCACTCCTTCTCCCTGCCCCTCTCAATCTCTCTCCATCTCTCTCCCTCTCTCTCTCACTCTCTTTCCCTCCCTCTTTCTCTGTCTCTCCCCCTCCTCCTCTCTCCCTTGCTCTCCCTCTCTCACTCCCTTTCTCCCTCCTCCTCTCTCTTCTTTTCTCCCTCTCTCACTCCCTCTCTAACTCCCTCCCTCTCTATTTCTTTCTCCCTCCCTTGCTCCCTCTATCTTTCCGTACCTCTCGTTCTCCTTCCCTCTCCCTCTCCCTCTCCCACTCTCTCTCTATCTCTCCATCTCTCTCCCTCTCTCTAACTCTATCTCTATCTCCCTCTCACTCTCTCTCCTTCTCTCTCTTCTTCTCTCCTTCCTCCTCTCTCTTGCCTTCTCTTCCTTTCTCCTTCTCTCTCTCTCTCTCCTTCCTCTCCCTCCCTTTCCCCCTCTCTCTCATTCTCTCCCTCTCTCTATCCCTTCCTCTCACCCTCTCTCTTTCCTTCTCCCTCTCCTCCTTTTCTCTCTCATTCCCTCTCTCTATATATCTTTACCTCTCCCCTTCTCTCTCCCCCTATCTCTCCCTTTATTCTTTATTCTCTTTCTCCCTCTCTTTCTCCCTTGCTCCCAATCTCCCTCCTGCTCTCCAACTCTCTTCTACCCTCTCTCTTTCTCCCTTCACCTCTCCCTCTAACTCTTTCTCTCTCTTTCTCTCTCTCTCTCTCCTCCTCTCCCTCTCCCTCTCTTCTCTCTCCATCTCCTTCTTCCTCTCTCTCTCTCTTCCCCTCTTCCTCTCTCCCCTCTCTCCCTCTTTATCTCATTCTCTCTCACTCCATCTCTATCTCTCGTCCCTTCTCCTTCTTCCTCTCTCCCTTCTTTATCCCTCTCTCCCTCACTCTATCCCTTATTTTCCCTCCTCTCCCTCTCCCTCTCCCTCTCCTTCTCTACCTCCCACTCTCTCCCCCTTTCTCCATTTCTCTCCCTCTCTCTCTCCATCTCACTCTCTATCTACTCTCTCTCTCTCCATCTCTCTCTCACACTCTCTCCCTCTCCCTCTCTCTCACTCCCTCTGTTTCATTGACTCCCTCCCTTTTCACTCACTCCCTCTCTCTCCCTCACCCTCTCTATCTCTCTTAGGAGGGAGAAGGGGAAAGAGAGGAAGAGAGGGGGCTGAAGGATCATGCATCTTATGAAGTAGCGAGAATAAACTAAAATTTTCATCCATCTAAGGCCTCAAGATCAAGCTATTGAACCTACTAACCATACATACATGAATAATAAGCTATAAGTAAAGGATTACCTTTTGTAGTGTAGATATAAATTCTTTTTTAGAAAAGTCATCCATGTGTCCAATCTCTATTGATGATCCACGTAGTCCAAGTATCCATAAAGAAGCACTCAAAATCGGTGGGGTGCTAGCTTCACCTTTTCTAATTTAGTATTTCCTCTAGAAATCAATCCTAGACAAGTTTGTGACAACCTTAAAAGAGAAGGAAAAAGTATTTTTTGCTAGGGTTTAGGAGAAAACTATTTTCTCCTTGTTTTTCTCTCTTGGCCATATGCCTTATTTAATTTTAGGGCTGGCCAAAACTTTCTCCCTTTTTTTCTTTTGGTCGAATGTTAGCTTTTTCTTTCAACTTGGCCAAAATACTCTTTTGGGTTGATTAACCTCTTATATGCTGTACCTCACCTCCTATTTATAGGGGAGAGTTTCTTTGTCCTCCAAGGACAATAAGAGGGGTGGCCATAAGTCTTTTTAGGACTCTAGGTTGTTACTTCCTTATCCTTCGAGGATGAGGAGTTATTTTATATGTAGACTATTTGATTATTATCTTTAAAACATTCAACCTTATCCAATAAGGTTGATGTTTATCCTCCCACCAAAATATTTTAAGTCTTTTTAATTAAACCTAATGGGGTAAAACTATTTTAGCCTAATTAATTTATTTGAGCTATCCAAATAAATATTCTTAGATTAATTTAATGGGGTCCACATAAGGAAATAAGTTTCCAAAATACCCTTTAACCTAAATTAGGAAACTGCTTTCCTTTTAGGTTCTTTATTTCCAAATTTAAAACTAACTTCTAAATTAGGAAACTAATTTCTAATATAGGAAACTTTCAATTTTGAAAAATCTTTCCAAAATAGAAAACTTTTATAATTGGAAACCCTTTCTAATATCTTTGCTTCTCATTTATAATGTGAATACTTAAACTTATACATGTGACTCAATAGGCTCCTAGATATGTTGGCAATGTATCAAGAATAAAAGACTCCTCTTTTATCTCTTGATACATAAATTAAGATTGGCCTCTAGCAAGGCATCATGACTACCCAATTCTCTAGGAGGATTAGTTAATCCATTATTACCTTTCACGAGTATGGTTACCATACAATTTAGTCCTCATGTCGGCTTATCACAATGTGATCTTGAATTTGGTCCTAAGTCTTGTTCAATCATGATCTTATAAGTTTTGTTCGATTCCTATATGTCCTAGCTCTAAGAGTAAACCAACTATGCTCTATTGGTGTACTCCTACCGCCACAGATTTCTTGAGCAAACATTTATCAAACTATAATGTGATAACTCCTTAAACATACAAGGAATGACATATCCTATCTATGTCATACACTTACCTCCATTGGATTCCTAGTGCACCCAACAAATCGCCCACATGCAACACATTAATGGGTCCATCAAAACGAGTGTTAAACCGCATAAGTCCTCCAATAAGATGATTGTGATGACTTCAAGTCTAAGGACCATTTGTATCTATCTCATATGAAATTCCCATAGATAAAAAACCAAATGGGTTCTCATGGCGAGTCTAGTCCGGTGATATGTTCTATAACATAAATCACCTAAATGCTTGCTTTAGCATCACCATGCCAATAGGTGTGAGATCTCCTACCGCTATCATATAGCATGAGCATAACACTCATAAGTCTATTTGGATATTGTCAATGTCTATTCTTGACAATACTATGACTCGGGATGTTTAATGATACCATTTATATAGATTAGTATTTACCTCATATCTTTCGATCAATCATTATTACAAATGCATATCATAAAGACTTATATCTAATTCTACCGAATTTATCAACATGTAAATATAAGAATTAATAAAATAAATTTTTTATTATTATTAAAATAAATGATGCAATAATATATTAATTGAGCATATCCAAACATGTTTGGATCTTGGGCACCAACACTAATAAGGGAGAGAGTGAGTGAGATGAAAAGAGGGATAGAAAAGAAGAGAGGGGGAGAGAGAGATGGAGAAAAAGAGAGGGAGAGAGAAGGAAAGAGAAAGGGAGAGGGAGCTAGAGGGAAAGGTAGAGGGAGAGGGAGTAAGAGAGAGAGCAAAAAAGTGGGCAAGAGAGAGGGAGTTAAAATGAGAGAGGGATAAAGGAAACAAGAGAGAGGGAGAGGGAGAGAGAGATGGAGAGAGAGTGAGAAAGGGAGAGAGATGGAGGGGGAGCAAGAGGGTGGGAGAGATAGAGGGAGAGTGAGAGATGGAGAAGGAGATGGAGACAGCTAGAGGGAGAAAGGAGAGAGTTGGAGGGAGAGCGAGAGGAAGAGAGAGAGGGTGAGAGAGAGGGCGAAAGAGAGGGAGTGAGAGGGATATAGGTGGAGAGAGTGGGAAGAGAGTGGGAAAAGGGTGAGATGGGGAAGGAGAGAAAAAGAAAGAGAGAGAATGAGAGAGAGGGAATGAGAGGGAGAGTGGGAGAGAGGGAGAGGGAGGGGGAGAGAGTGAAGGAGGGAGAGAGAGATAGAAGGAAGAGAGAGGGAGAGAGAAAGAAAAGGAAGGAATGAGAAACGGAGAGGGAGAGGGAAGGGAAAAGGTAAGAGAGAGTGGAAGAAAGAGGGAGGCAGAGGAAGAGAGGGAGGAGGGGGAGTAAGAGAGATAGAGAAGGGTAGAAAGGAAGAGAGGGAGAGGGAGGGAGAGAGGGAGATGGAGGAAGAGAGAGAAGGGTAGAAAGAGATAGAGAAAGACTTTACCGAGAGAGAGAGGGAGAGAGAGGGAGAAAGAGGGAGAAAGAGAGAGGGAAAGAGGGAGAGGAAGGGAAAGAGGGGAGTGGGAGGAAGAGAGTAAAAGGAAGATAGAGAGAACAAAGGGAGAAGGAGGGAGAGAGGGGGAGAGAGAGGGAGAGGGGTAGAGAAAGGAGGAGAGAGGGGGAGAGAGAGGGAGAGGGGTAGAGAAAGGAGGAGAGAGGGGGAGAGGGAGAGAGAGTGGGAAGGAGAAAGGGAGTTAAACAGAGGTGTTAGAAAGAAGGAAAGGGGAGAGAGGGAAAGAGGGAGAGGTGGGAGAGGGATAGATATAGAAGAGAGAGGGAGAGAGAGATGGAGAGAGCAAGAGGGAAAGTGAGAGAGTGGGAGAGATAGAAGGAGAGAGAGGTATAGAGAAGGCGAAAGAGAGAGAAAAGGTGAGAATAGAGTAGGAGGTAGACGTAGAGGTAAAGGGAGAGAGAGAGAGAGAGTAGGAGGGAGAGTGGGAGGGGAGAGAGGGTGATAGAAAGAGAGAGCGAGAAGGATAAAGAGGGATAGAAAAAGGGAGAAAGAGAGAGGGAGAGATGAAGAGAGGGAAAGAGAGAGGGTGATAGAAAGAGAGAGCGAGAAGGATAAAGAGGGATAGAAAGAGGGAGAAAGAGAGAGGGAGAGATGAAGAGAGGTAAAGAGGGAGAGAAGGAGAGGGAGAGATGGAGAGAAGTAGAGAAGGAGACGAGGAAGAGGGAGGGAGAGAGAGAATGAAAGGGAGAGAGAGATATGAAGAGAGAAGAAGAGAGGGATATGGAAGAGATGAAGAGAGAGGGAGAGAGAAAGTGGGAGAGAGAAAGAGAGACCATGTGAGAGAAGAATAGGAAAAAGAGGGATATAGAGGGAGAAGGAGAGAGAGATGGTGAGATGGAGAGAGGGATAAAGGGAGAGGATAGAGAGAGGGAGAGAGAGAGGGTGGGAGAGGGAAATGTAAAGGAAGGGGGAGAGAGAGGGGGAGGGACAAAAGGAGAGTGAGAGAGAGGGAGAGAAGGATTAAGGGAGAGATAGAGAAAATGAGTGAAACAGAGAGAGAGGGTAAGAGAGAGGGAGAGTGAAAGAGAAGGAGAAAGGGAGAGGGAATGAGAGAGAGGAGAGAGAAAGGAAACAAAGAGGGAGAGGAGAGGTAGAGAGAGGAAAGGGAGAGAGATAGAGAGGGAGAGGGAGAGAGATAGAGAGGGAGAGGGAGAGGGACGGAGAAAGAGAGTGGGAGAAAAAGGAGAGAGAAAAGAGAGAGGGAGTGAGGGAGAGAAAAGGATAGTGGAAGAGAAAGAGAGAGAAGGAGAGAAGGGGAGAAAGAGAGAGGGGAAGAGTGAGAGGGGAGAAAGAGAGGGATAGAGAAAGAGAGGGATTGAGAGAGAGAGAGAGGGTGAGAAAGAGAGAGGAAGGGAGAGAGATAGAGAGAAGGAAAAAGAAAAGGAGAAATAAAGGAAGAGAGGGGGAGATAGGGATAGAGATAGAATGAGAAAGGGAGAGAGGGGAAAAGAGAATAAGGGAGAGAGAGTGGAGGGAGAGGTAGGGAGAGAGAATGAGAGAGAAGGAAAGATATGGAGGGAGGGAGGAAGGGAGGGGGAGAGAGAGAGGAAGGTATAGGGAGATAGGGAGAGAGGAAGGGAGAGGAAAAGAGAGAAGGGGAAATAGGGAGGGAGGGAGGGTGAAGAAGGGAAGAGAGAGAAAGTGGGAGAGAGGGAGAGATGGAGGGAGAGGAAGGAGATAGTAGGGAGAGAGGGAGAGGTAGAGAAAGAGAAAGGGAGAGAAAAGGAGAGGAAGAGAGGGGGAGAGAGGAAGTGAGATAGAGAGGGAGATAAAGAGAGGGCAAGAGGGGGGAGAGAGATAAAGATAGAGAGGGAGAGAGTATAGGGGAGAGAGGGAGAGGGACAAAGGGAGAGTGAGAGAGAGGGAGAGAAGGATTAAGGGAGAGAGGGAGAGAGTGAGTGAGAGGGAGAGAGGGAGAGGGAGAGAGAGGGAGAGAGTGAGTGAGAGGGAGAGAGGGAGAGTGAAAGAGAGGGAGAGGGGGAGTGAGGGGGAGACAAAGGGAGAGAGAGGGAAATAGAGCGAGAGAGGGAGGCAAAGAGAGGAATGGGAGAGAGATAGAAAGGGAGGGGGAGATAGGGAGAGAGATAAGAAGGGAGAGGGAGGGAAAGGGAGAGTGGGAGAGAAGAGGAGAGAAAAAGAGATAGGGAATGGGAGAGAGAGAGGGAAAGTGGAAGAGAAAGGGAGAGAGGAGGAGAGAGAGAAAAGGGAAATGAGAGAAGGGAAAAAGAGGAGAGGAGAGAGAGGGATAGGGAAAAGAGGGATTGAGAGAGAGAGAGAGGGTAAGAAGGTGAGAGGAAGGGAGATAGATAGAGAGAAGTAAAGAGAGAGAGAGAAAGGAAGAGAGGGGGAGATATGGATAGAGATAGTAAAGGGAGAGGTAGAGAGAGAATAAGAGAGAGAGAGGAAGAGGGAGGAAGAGAGAAAGAGTAAGGGGGAGAGAGAGAGGGAGGGAGGGGAGGGAGGGGAAGAGAGAGGAAAAGAGAGAGGGAAGGAGGGTGAAGAAAGAGAGAGAGAGGGGGAGAGATAGAGGGAGATGGAAGGAGAGAGTAGGAAGAGAGAGGGAGAGGTAGAGGGAGAGAAAAGGAGAGGAAGAGAGAAGGAGAGAGAGGATGTGAGAGGTAAGGGGCGATAAAGGGAGGGTGAGAGAGGGAGAGAGAGATAGAGATAGAGAGAGGGAGAGGAATAGGCGAGGAGAAAGGATGAGAGAGAGGGAGAAAGGAAAAGAGAAGGAGACAAGGGGAGGGAGGGGGAGAGAGAAGGAGAGTGGGAAAGTGAGAGAGAGAGAGGGAAAGGGATAGAGAGGAGGGTAGATAGAGAGGGAGAAAGATGAAGGGAGAGGGAGAGATAGATAGATAGAAGGAAAGAGTGAGAGAAGGAGAGGGGAAAGAGAAGGATAGTGAGGGGGAGAGAGACAAAGAGTGAGTAGGAGAGAGGAAAGAAGAGAAAAGAGAGAGGGAGAGAGGGAATTAGAGAGAGGATAAGAGAGTGATGGCTTATCGTACTGCCAATAAATTAGTAATTGGTATTTGTCTTTACAAAGCTTTCAATCATGATTCCGTAATTAGGACAAGTAAGGGTCAAATCTACAAAGAAAGAGGCTCAATTTATCATTTCTTTTGATTGAGGGTTCTTGTAGTGTAAAGGGGGTTTTTTGTGTTTGAAGTGTTTGAAAGCAATTTAAATTAATAAGAAATAACAATATTAAAGAAGCCTTAGTTGAACTTCGGTATCCACTTTCGGCTTGATGACTGATCATCAATTAAATAATTAACTTATCTCAAACATGAATATTCACCATAAGATAATACCATGTATGTTGTCCTTAGTCTTTTCTTACTTAGTCATTAATCAAATATATGATACCAAATTAATTCCCTAGCTACTAAACAACCTACTAAACATTAGATAGATTTAATCTAATAACAACATTAATTAGAGAAAGCAAAGTGAAGATAAACCACCATCTTAAGTACTATAGAAGATGTAACCTAGTTTTATGTTTTCCAAAGGATTGAATGAAAATGTAAAAAATAATCATCAACCCCTAGTTGCTATCTTAGGTAAATTTAGACAAGCAATTACATGGACTTGAATACTTAGTTAGTAGTAAATTAAGATGATCAAATAACTAGCATGCACTCTAATCAATTTAATCATACAACTATAAACCAATCATGCAAAAAATCATAAAATACCCAAACAAGATAAGTTTAGAAATTTAAATCATAATCTCACAATAATTTACCCAAAAGCTTCAATTTGATTCAACCAAGAATAGAGTTTAGTTGCCCATAATGTATTGCTAAGAGAGAGTTTTCTATGAATGGTGGCTGCTAGGAAGTTGGTCCTTCTTAAATAATATCCTAGCACACTATTTATAGCTAAAGCTAAGGTTACATCATATGTGTCCCAGCCCCACATGGCCATACAGATTTAATACATAAAGTTACATGGTTTGATGCTTAGTATTACACGTTTAGGAGCCTTGAAAAATCAATATTACATGGTTCACTAACTAGGGCACACAACTATGTGCCTTTGTTCATCATTCCGTGTTGCTTCTCTCCCGCCCGTGTAGACTTTTGCTTTAAGCCTTGTTGAATCTCTTCTTGCCCATATAGACCTATTTTGCCTTAGAGACATAGGCATGTGACTTTGCATTGCAAATCATGTGCAATGTCATCCACCCATATGATCTTTTTTTTTCCTTGGGTTATGCTAGGCTAGGAAACAAATACGGTTGTGTGGGATTTCTTCCTTTGGCCATGTGGAGTGCTTTTGCCCATATAGCTTGTTTTGTTGAGCAATCCATATGGTTTCTTCCTTTAAGTCACATGGCTAGTAGCTTCTTGCTTTTTTATATCACATGATTGTACGACTCTTTTAAGCCTCTTTGGTGACTTCTCTCTTCCTTGCTTTGGTTCATCATTTTTTATAATACAATATACACTAGAAAGTTCAATGTAACGGACCATAAAAAATCATGTTAATTATGCATCATCAAATACCCCGATACATAAACTTTGATAATCCTCGAGCAAAAAAAATAAAATAAAAATAAAACCTAACTCACTTTCGTAGGAATCATAGTTGCATTTAGCATATACAACAAGCCTTTAAACCCCTAGGTTACCCCCAATGGATGAGTTGTGTCTCATGAGGTTTTTTAGATTATAAATCCATAAAATCGTTCAAATAAATGTCACGTCGGTATTCTTCAAATATTGACGCTTAATTTAGAATTTAATGAAATTTGACAACCAACTCGATCATGTTTAAAATATTATTATTATATCGAGTACGTGTCTCTAAATTAATTTATGCATCTTCATAACCAAACATAATTCATGTATGCAAAACCAACTCTACTTTTACCCTTTTTCACACTATAAGTAAAGCAATAAACTGAAATTTTCTTTTACTCAAAACTTCTCATTTTTAAGCATCCCAAATTTTTATTTCAATGCTTTTAATAGCTTTTCTATAGGTGATCACTTGCCTTTTTACACTACTATCGACATTTGTGCTAAAGGTAATCGGTTACTTAGCAAGTCATCAACTTAGAGTGCTTTGCATACTCATAATTCGAATTGTCATTTGACATAAAAGTAAACATTTGTGATGAATACTTCTAGTTACTAAGCAACTCAAATCATTAGAATATAATTTTTGCTTACTTAGGATATTGTTTTTCTAATGGAATGCTTTTTAGATTTCTATTCAAATTTCCATACAACCTAAAAAATCTTATTTATTTAAATTGTGCTTAGGTCTAGTTTCCAAAGGGTTTTCTTTTCTTTCAAAGTTAGTATTACTACCTAAATTATATTCAATCGTAACACCATAGAAACCTTTTTAGCATGCATGCACTTCTATGACAATAATATCCCAAACATTTTCATTCCTATCATTAATTTTCATCGAATTCAGCATTAAACATCAAACAAGAAAAACATAATACTAAACCATGGCATTTGTTTCATTTTTTTATGTAGGGAATAACCTAAAACAAATATAAAAATTACATAAAACAATACAAAACAATAAAAACCTAAATGCTAAATATACCCCACACTTGAATTAGACATTGTTCACAATGTTCAACATAGATTATTAAATTAAAAAAATATAAAAAGATAAATAAAGGAATAAGAAAGCAAATCTGGATGGCCACTTTTAGAATAAAAGGTGTGGCAATGGTGGAAAATGTGTCATGAAGGCAATGTAGGGGTGGCCAATCTAGGCATTGACCATTTGAAATTCATCTATGACATTATTGTTCGTAGCCTAAATTTGCTCATTTAGTGCTTGAAACTAGTCGTTGACATTATTATTCATCATCCGAACTTGTTCATTCAAAATGTCAAATCGATCATTTACATTGAGTTAGAATTCATCCAATCACGATGCTAGTTGCTCCATCATTTTTGAATATCCACTTGAGGCACCCGTTTGTGGAACCTCTTTGACTCGTAGGTTGTGCCTCATCATTACCCTCTCCATTATTGTCACCTTCGGCCTTTTGCCTCTGTCTCTTAGTTGGATGGATGAAGTATCTTTTCCTTTTGTTTTTCGGAAATCGAATTTTGATCAATTTCTTAAAGGTCAAGCACTCCAACCCTTTTACTAGTGTTAAGGAGGTGGTGTTCCTATTGAACATTTCTCACTCTCTCGTAATATGGGTAATAAACTCACCCATAACAATTCCATCGTCAATCAACTTCTTGATCGTGTAGAAGCGATCGACTAGAATGTAGGAAAAATCTATCTTAATCTTATGAATGATAAAGAATAGGATTGCTAATTCTAACTTGCTCACCACCCATGGCTATTTTCCTTACCACATAATATCCATGCAAGTACATGGTGTATGTATTGAAAAGCCGAGTTTATGATTTTGAGGCTTTCGATCATGATGGATTATATATCTCCTACTATGAACTTGTGATTTCCCTCCAAAAAAGCTTCTCAAACTTAGTAGGTGTTTGTTTTTCACCATCAAGCAACCAACCAAACATATCTATTATATTTTCCATATCAACACCATATTGCCTATTTACTATCCCGAATGTGAAATAATCACAAGTTGGTTAATGTTCCTTCCT
The DNA here is from genome assembly GCA_963924115.1 of Dovyalis caffra. Classification (NCBI taxonomy): domain Eukaryota; kingdom Viridiplantae; phylum Streptophyta; class Magnoliopsida; order Malpighiales; family Salicaceae; genus Dovyalis; species Dovyalis caffra. Next base: position 34,022,095 of record CAWUPB010001173.1, read on the forward strand.
TAACATTTCTAATTGAAACAAACTCAAGAACTCCAAGGTTAGTTCCTTATAAAAAAGAGCATCCATTCTCAATAAGCCTACCCACCTCGTACTCTTTAGCATCTCATTTACTTCTCTTAACAGATCTTAGTATCTCTAATGCTTAAATATCCACATATCTATTTGACATAATTCTTCTATTTTTTAAGACATTATAGTGGAATTCTTTAGCATCATCTAAAAAATTGATTTTAGGGTAAGATCTAGATGGATAGCTTTCCCATTGAGCCACCACCTTTCGATGGATGCCTTATCCGGTTGTGCCACTTACTTCCCCTTTTCTTTTAAAGTAGACATTATTTTCTTTTAGGTGATTTTATATGGAAAAGGATGAGGATTCATTAGTTGTTTTATGGATGGTGAAGGTGAGGTTCTTTGGTGGCTTGTAATGGAGGATGGTATTGATTTATAGAGCCGGGATGGTGTGGTGGCTCGTTTTATGTTTGAGAGATATGCAACTTTAAAAGAGATAAAGAGATAGAGAAGAAGGCAATTTGATTTTTTGAGAAAAAGAAGTGACACCACTAGATTTTAGTTTATATAGTGGTAGGTTTTTGGGGAGTCAAGTCTTGTGACTTTTAGGCTAGAGAGAGACATGTCTTGTGTGGATTCCATGTGTAAATCTTCCTCTTTACCCATATGCCTTTGTTCCTTCCCAATCAATGTAGTCTTTTATATTCCACAAAGTCATATGGAATTCCTTCCTTAAACAATGTGAAAACATTCTTCCCGTGGTCCTCATAATTTGAAAAACTCCTTTCAACTCACATAGCAATGTCAAATTACTACATAAATCATGTGAAAACTATTCTACCTGTGTCTCTTTTTCTCCTTTGGAATCTAAATTTTCCCAATTGAGTCACATAGTCGTGTGCCTTTTGCTACACAAACCGTGTAGAAACCGACTACCCGTGTCTCCTTTTCCTTTGCTTCAATTTCCATCTCGTCTTTCGGGCACATGAGTGTGTAACTTTCTTCTATAAATTATGTGTCCGGCTACTACCCATGTTATCTCTCTCTTCTTCTTTGAATTTCTAGCTAAATACACACATATGACCATGCCATTTAATTACATGAACGAAGTGAAACTCCACTACTTGTCCGTATGTATGTATGTGTGTATGTGTTTCTTTGATTAGCACTCCAAAAATACTCGTGGTACAACATCCTTTTGATCAAGTCAAGTATGGTTGAAATTTAAAACAAAATTAAACAAGTAAATTGAAAATTGAATCAAAACATAAAAATTACAAGAATTTATTAAGTTGCCTCCCAATAAGTGCTTTTTTTAATGTCATTGGCTCGATGTTACCTTCCACATCAAGGGGGATCTTTTCCTTGTATCTTGGCATTATCCTTATCAAGGATATTGAATCGAATCACCTCTCCATCAAATTCCATGGTGAGAGCTCCCTTATAGACATTTATGTGCATTTTAGTCATCTTGAGAAATGGCCTCCCTAATAAGAGAGGTGCAAGGTTATAGGGAGATTCATCTCCCATCTTCAAAATGTAAAAATTAGCTAGGAACACAAACTTATTCACCTATACAAGAACACCTTCTACTACACCTTCAAGGTAGGCATTAGTAGAATCAGCTAATTGAATGATAACATTTATATATTTCAAAGGACATAGATTTATTGCAACATATGTAGAGTATGGCATTATATTAATCGATTCCCCTAAATTTGGCATAACCTTATTTATCCTATTGTTACCAATTTGGCAAAGTATTGTAAACATACCTAGATTTATGTTCTTAAGAGGAATTTTTCATTGTAATACCATGGAAACATTCTCCCCCATCGTCATGTTTTCAATCATGTCTAGTTTCTTCTTGTTCGTGCATAAGTCCTTTATGAACTTGGCATATCGAGACACTTGCTTAATGGCCTTTAAGATAGTTATGTTCACCTCTATGTTACTGAACAACTCAAAGATCTCTTTCTCTTTCTCCTTCTTTAACTCCTCTTCCTAGGCCTCTCTAACCTACTAAGAAATAGTACATGATTAGTTAAAAATGGAGTAGAAGGCCTTAGGACTAGGTGTAGCCCTATTAATGGGAGTGATCTCCTTCTCTTCCTCCAACTCCACTCTTCCTTTTTTAGCTAATTTAGATAATCTCTTTCTCGGATCGTCCATCCTAGCATCGCTTCTCAAGGTCATTGTATTCACATTTTCCTTAAGGTGTATCACCATTTAAGATGATAATTTCCCTTCAACTTAAACCTCTAGACAAATTACAATGGCCACCATTTGACTCATTGGGTTCTTAAGATTTTGAAAGCTTGACCTAGTCTCTTGCTAAAATTATTTGTACTCAAAGTAAGAGACTTTACCATTTTTTCTAAAGAATTGTTTGAATGTTGTAAGGCTTATTATTGATAAGGATTGGGTTGATACCCTTATTTTCTTTGCTAGTAGAAGTTTTACCCACCTTGCCTATTATCTCCATGTCTCAAATTGAGGTGGTCTCTCCAACTAGGATTATAGGTGTTAGAGAAAGGGTCATATGGTCTTAGTTATCCACCCCTAAAGTTTCTACCTATATTACATGTTTAATGTGCCTCTCTTGTAATGTTAGCCTTAACTCGCTTATAGATTATCGATAGTAACTTGCCTTACCAATAAAGTCAAGTCGGACATTTGTTGCTTTAAACTAGAGATGTTGACTTTATTTACCCTTTTTGGTGCTTGATTAATCATCACACCAAACTACTATAAATTGTCAATTATGTTTTATTAACGCTCTCACGAGCATCGAGTGTTTTATCCACTAGTGCTCCTCCACTAGCAGCATCTATCATGCTCCATCCAAGGGAGTAAACCCTTATAGAAGTATACAATCGATAACCGATTTGAAGTCCGATGGTGTGGGCGGCTTGAACATAACTTCTTGAACCACTCCCAATACTTATACAGGCGTTTCTCTAGTGAACTATCTAGTCTCATAGATTTCCTTCCTTATACTTGTAGCTCTTGAAGTAGGAAAATATTTCATTAAGAAGGCCTGCTTTATTCTATTCCATGAGTCAAGTGATCTTGCAAGGAGATCATATAGCCTATCCTTGGTATCCCCATCCAATGAAAAAGGAAATGCCCTCAATTTGATTTACTCCTTTGATATTTTTTGTGGTCTCATGGTTGAGCGGACAACATGGAACTCCTTTAAATGCTTGTGGGGATCTTCTCCAGCTAGACCTTGAAATTTAGGCAAGCAAGTGTATTAGTCTTGATTTGATTTGAAATGCCACTTTGAGATTATGAAACTTGATACATCGGGGCTATTGATTAAAGTCAAGAGTAGCTAACTCCTTTAAAGTCCGATTAGTCCTACTTGTAGTCATGATTTCTCCTTCCATGTCACTCAATGATAAAAACTCAAGAGCCATGGTTATGCTCGATGAAACCACTCTTTTGGATGACTCAATTCTTTCTATCGAAGCTAACCTAGCTTCCATTCTCAATCTACTCAATTCTCTCTTTGATTTGGGATTGAAAAGCAAATCTCACAGTTGTGACTCGGTCATAAACCAATTACAATAGAAACACAAGAACGATCAATAATACCAAAAATAATAAACTTAATCCGCAATCCCCAACAACGATGCCAAAATTTGATGGCATGTCATACCGCTAACAAATTAGTAATTTGTATTTGTCCTTAAAGAGCTTTCAATTATAATTATATAATTAGGGCAAGTAAGGGTTAAACCTATAAGGAAAGAGGATCAATTGATTATTTCTTTTGATTTAGTATTCTTGTAGTGTAAAGGAGGGTTTTTGTGTTTAAAGTGTTTGGAAGGAATTCAAAGTAATAAGAGATAACAATATTAAAGAAGCCTTGTTTAAATTTTAGTATCCACTTTCAGTTTGGTCGTTAATCATCGATTAAATAATTAACTTATCCTAAACATGAATATTCATCATAACACAACAACATATATGTTGTCCCTAGTCCTTCCTTACTTAGTCATTAATTGAACATACAATTCCTAATTAATTCCCTAGCTATTGAACAACCTACTAAGTGCTAGATGGATTTAATCAAATAATTGCATTAATCAAAGAAAGACAGGTGAAGCTAAGACAGACTTTGTAAGTGCTATAAAAGATGTATCCTAGTTCTATGCTTTTAAAGGGATTGAACAAAAATGAAAAAAAAAATCATCAACCCCTAGTTACTACTCGAGGCAAGTTTAGACAAGCAATTATATGAACTTCAATACTTAGCTAGCAGAAGTTGATATGATCAAACAACTAGTGTGCACTTTAATCAATTTAATCATACGAGCTATAAACCAATCATATAGAAAAACATAAAATACCCAAACAAGATAAGTTTAGAAATATAAACTATAATCTCACAGTGATTTACCTAGAAGCTTTAACTTGATTCAACTAATAATAAAGTTTTGTTGCTCATAATGGATTAGAAAAAGAGTTTCAATGAATGGTGGTTACTAGGAAGTTGGTCCTTCTAAAATAATACCCTAGCATACTATTTATAGCTAAAATTAGGGTTAAATCACATATGTGTTGGCCTCATATGGCCACATGATTTAATACATAAAGTTTTATGGCTTGATGCTTAGTATTATTCTTGAAAAATCAATATTACATGGTTCGCTAACTAAGGCACGGGGCTAGAGGCCTTTGCTCATCATTCCATGTTGCTTCTCTTTTGCTCATGTAGACTTTGCTTTAAGTCGCATTGAATCTCTTCTTTCCCATGTAAGCCTATTTTTTGTTAGAGACATGGGTATGTGACTTTACACTATAAACCATGTGTGATGTCTTCTACCCATATGGTTTTCTTTTTCCTTGGGTTATGCTAGGTTGGGATATACACACGGTTGTATGGAATTTCTTCCTTTGATCTCGTGGAATGCTTCTACCCATATGGCTTGTATTGTTGAGCAATCCATATGGTTTCTTCCTTTAAGTCACATGGCCAGTAGCTTCTTTCTTTGTTATTTCACATAGCCATGTGACTCTTTCAAGCCTCTTTGGCGACTTCTCTCTTTCTTTTTTTTGTTCATCATTTTTTATACAAAACCCGAAACTATCATCATATTGTTAAATAACATAATATAATACAATAAATACTAAAAATTTCAATGTAATAGAGCATAAAAATTTGCTAATTATGCACTCATCGAGAGGGAGAGAAAGAAAGAGACGGATGGGGAGAGAGAGATAGAGAGAGGGAATGAGAGAGAGGGAGAGAGAGGGAGAGAGGGATAGAGAGAGAAGGAGAGGGAGAGAGAGGGAGAGAGAGGGAGATGGGGAGGGAGAGAGAGGGAGAGGGAGAGGGTAAGATAAGGAATGGGGGAGGGAGAGAGAGGGAGGTAAAAAGAGTGAGAGAGGGAGAGGAGAGAGAGTGTGTGTGTGAGAGAGAGGGAGGGAGAGAGGAGGGAGGGAGATAAGGAGAGGGATAGAAATAGAAAGGAATAGAGAGAGGGAGAGAGAGTGAGGAGAGAAAGGGAGAGGGAGAGAAAGGATGGAGAGAGAAAAGGGATGGAGAGAAGGAGAGAGAGGTATAAGGGGAGAGAGAGAAAGAGAGAGATAGAGGGGGAAGAGAGAGAGAAGAGAGAGGGAGGAAGGGAAAGAGGGAGAGAAAGTGGGAGAGATAGAGATAGAGGGAAAGAGGGAGAGGGGAAAGAGAGGGAGAGAACGAGAGGGAGGAGGAGAGATAGAAAGAGATAGAGATAGAGAGAGAGTGAGAGGGAGAAAGAAAGAGAGAAAGGTTGAGAAGGAGAGAGGGAACGAGCAAGAAGGAGAGGGGGAGGGGGAGAGAGAGGGAAAAGGGAGAGATTGGGGGACATAGTGGAGAGAGAAAAAGATTAAGAGGGAGATTGGGAGGGGAGAGAGATAGGAGGGAGGGGAGGGAAGGAGAGAGTAGGGAGAGGAAGAGATGAGAGGGAGTGAGAGAGAGTGACAGAGAGGGGGAGAGGAAGTAAAAAGGAGAGAGAATGAGAGAGAGAAAGAGTGAAATGGAGAGAGATAGAATGAGAGGAGGGAAAGAAAGGGAGAGAAAGAAGGAGAGGGAGAGGGGAGGGAGAAGGATAGGGAGAGAGGGCTAAAGAGAGAAAGAAGGGAGAGAGAGAGGGAGGTAAGGAGGAGAAGGACAAAAGGGGATAGAGAGTGAGAGAGACGGAGAGGGAGAGGGGAAGAAGTAGAGAGAGAGGGAATGAGAGAGAAAGAGAGAGAGAAGAGAGAGGGAGAGGGAGAGGACAAAGAGAGAGGGAAAGGGAAAGGAAAGGGAGGGATAGAGTGACAGAGGGAGAGAGAGGAAGAGATAGGAAGAAAGAGAAAGAGAGGTAGAGAGAGAAAGAGAGAGTGGGAATGAGAGAGATAGAGTGGGGAAAAGCGAGTGGGAGGAAGAGAGGTAGGAGGAAAAGGGAGTGAGAGGGAGAGAGGAAGGGAGAGAGAGAGGGTGAAAGAGAAGGGAGTGAGAGAGAGATGGAGAGGGAGAGAGATTGAGAAAGAGTGGGAGAGAGAGATGGAGAAAGGGGGAGAGATAGGGAAAGAGGAAGTGAGATAAGAGAAATAAGGAAAGAGGGAAAAGAGAGAAAGAGAAAAAGAGAGATATGGGGAGAGAGGGATAGGGATAAAGATATGAAGAGTGGGAGAGGGACCGAAAGATGAAGGAGAGAGAGGGGGAGAGATGGGGAGAGAGAGGGGTAGGGAGAGGGAGAGGGAGTGAGGAGAGAGAAAAAGTGAAGGAGGGATAATGAGGGAGAAAGGAGGAGAGAGAGGGAGAGAGAGCGAGTGAGATTGAAAGGGAGAGAGGGAGTGAGAGGGAGGGGAAGGGGAGAGGGATAGAGAGGAAGAGGGAGGGAGAGGGAGAGAGAGGGAGATAGAGAGTGATAGAAAAGGGGGAGAGAGATGGAGCGAGGAAGGGAAGGAGTGGGAAAAAGAGGGAGAAATAGATAGGGACGAAAAAAATGGAAGGGAGAGAAAGAGACAGAGAGAGAGATGAGAGAGGGAGTGAGAGTGAGAGTGAGAGGGAGACTAACAAAAAGAGACAAAGAGAGATAAGGAAAGATAAAGATGGATAGAGGAAGAGAGAGAGAGGGAATGAGAGGAGGGAGAGAAAGAGAGAGGAATAGAACGAGAAAGAGAGAGGGAGAGAGATAGCGAAAGAAAGATGGAGAGAGAGTGAGAGAGAAGGAAAGAGAGAAAAAAGAGAGAAATAAAGAGAGAGAGGGAGAGGGAGATGAAGAGAGGTAGAGATATAGAGAGTGTGAGAAAATGGGTAGATAGGGAGGGGAGGGGGAGAGGGAGAGGGAGAAGGTGGGAGAGAGGGAGGGCAAGATAGTAAGGAGAGGAGAGAGAGAAAGAGACTAAGAGAGAGGGATAAAGGGAGAGAGAATGAGGGACAAAGGGAGAGAGGGGGAGGAAGGGAGAGAAAGGGAGGGGGAGGAAAGGACGAGAGAGGGAGGGAGGGAGAGAGAGAATGAGAGGAAAGAAGAGATGGAGAGAGAGAGGTAGAGAGGGATAGAAAGAGGGAGAGAAAAGGAGGGAGAGGGAGAGGGAGAGAGCAAGAGGGAAGGAGAGAGCGGGGGAGGAGGATGGAGAGATAGAGAGATAGTAAAAGAGAGGGAATGAGAGTGGGAGAGGGAATGAGAGAGGAAGAATGAAGAAGATGGAGATAGAGAGAGGGAGGGAGAGGAAGGGAGAAAGAAAGGGAGAGAGGGAGAGTAAGGAAGATGGAGAAAGAGATAGAGAGAGGGAGGTAGAGGAAGGGAGAGAGAGAGTGAGGAGTGAGAGAGAGAGGGAGAGTGAGAGAGATAGAGATAGAGAGAGAGAGAGGGAGAGAGTGAGTGAGAGAAGGAGTGGGAAGGATGGAAAGTGAGGGAGCAAGGGAGTAGGAGAGAGAAAATAAGAGATAGAGAAAAAAGAGGGAGAGATGGATAGAGTGAGAGAGGGAGAGAAAGGGTGGGAGTGAGAGAGGAAGAGATAGAGAGAGAAGGAGAGAGGGAGGGAGGTAGGGAGATAAAGAGGAAGAGAGGGAGAGAGAGGTGGAAAAAGGGAGGGAGAGAGGGGGAGAGAGAGGGAGGGAGATGGAGAGAGAAAGAGAGGGAGAGAGAAGAAAGGGATAGAGAGTGAGACAGAGAGATAGAGAGAGGGAAGGAGAGAGCAAGAGAGATGAGGGAGAGGAGAGAGAGAGGGGAGAGAAAGAGTGTGAGAGAGAGAGGGAGAGAGGAAGAAAGGAGAGAGAGAGGAGAGAGAGAGAGGGAGAGAGGAAGAGAGGAGAGAGAGAGGAGAGAGAGGAAGGGGAAGAGAGGGAGATAAAGGGAGAGAGGGATAGAGAGGGAGAGAGGGAGTGAGCGAGGAAAGGAGAGAGAGTGAGAAAGAGAAGGAGAAAGAGAGAGATGGGAGGAGAGGAAGGTGAAGAGAGAGATATATATAGAGAGAGGGAGGTAGAGGGAGAGAGGAGGAACATGAGAAATGAAGATAGAGAGAGGGGAGAGAGAGGGAGGGAGAGGGGGAGAAAGAGAGAGGAATAGAGGGAGAGAGCAAGAGAGATCGAGAGAGAAGAGGAAAAAGAGAAGGGGAGAGGCAGAGGGAGAGGGGGAGATAGGGAGAGAGAAAAACTTTGAGGGAGAGATTGAAGGAGAGGGAGAGATCGAGGCAGAGGGAGAGAGGGAAACATAGAGGGAGAGAGAGAGGGAAAGCGAGACAGAGAGGGAGAGAGGGAGAGAGAGAGGGAGAAGGGGAAAGGGAGAGAGGGGGAGAGAGAGAAAAGGAGAGGGAGAAAGGGAGAGAGAGTGGAGAGCAAGAGATGGAGAGAGAGGGGAAGGGAGAGATATGGAAAGAGAGATATCTAGAGAAATAAAGAGTAGGAGAGAGGACGAAGGGAGAGAGAGGTAAGGAGCAAGAGGAAGAGAGGGGGAGAGAGAATAAAGAGAGAAAGAGGGAGAGGGAGGGAGTGAGAGAGGGAGGGAGGGGGAGGGAGTGAGGGAAAGAGAGAGGAGGAGGGAGAGAGGGGAGAGAGGGAGAGTAGGAGAGAGAGAGCTAGAGGGAAGGAGAAAGAAACAGAGAAGGGTGGAGAGAGAGAGGAGGAGAGAGTAGGAGGGTGAGGGGTAGACAGAAGTAGAGAGAGAGCTAGAGGGAGGGAGAAAGAAAGAGAGAAGGATGGAGAGCGAGAGGAGGAGAGAGTAGGAGGGTGAGGGGTAGACGAAGTAGAGAGAGGGCGAGAGAGAAATAAAGGAAGAGAGAGAGACAAAGAAAGGGAGAGCTTGGGAGAGGGGGAGGGATGGAGAGGGAGAGGAAGAGAGTGAGAGAGAAAGGGAGAGATGAAGAATAAAGAGAGAGTAAGAGGGAGAGAAAGGAGGAAGGAGAGGGAGAGGGAGAGGGAGAGGGAGAGAGAAAGAAGGATTAAGAGAGAGAGTGTAAGAGAGAGAAAGAGAAGGATTGAGGGAGAGAGTGTGAGAGAGAGAAAGAGAAAGAGAGAGAAAAAGAGAGAGAGAAAGAGAGGAAGAGGGAGAAAAAGAGGGAGGAGGGAGAGAGAGGGAGAGAGCTGGGTAGAGAGGGAGAGAAGAAGAGAGGGAGAGAGGGAAATAAAGAGGGAGAGAGGGAGAGATAGGTGGAGAGGGAAAGGGAGAGAGGGGGAGAGAGAGAAAAGGAGGGGGAGAGAGGGAGAGAGAGGGAGAGAGGGATAGGAAATGAGAGAGAGGGAGAGAGATAGAGAGGGAGAGAAGAAGAGTGAGAGAGAGAGGGAGAGAAAGAGGGAGAGAGAGGGTGAGAGAGAGTGAGAGAGGGAGAGGGGGAGAGAGAGGGAAAGAGAAAGAGACAAGGAGAAGGATAGAGGGAAAGTTAGAAAGGGAGATACGAAGAGAGAGAAAGGGAGAGAGGAAAAGAGAGAGAGGTAGGGAGGAGGGGTAAATGAGAGAAGGAGAGGTAGATAGAGAGGGATAAAAGAGAGAGAAAGAGAAGGGAGATAGAGAGGTGGAGAGAGAAATAGAAAGAGATAGAAAGAGGGAGAGGATTAGAGGGGGAGAGAGAGTGAGAAAGGAGGAGAGGAAGGGAGAGTCATAGAGAGAGGGAGAGATAAGAGAGTAGAGGGAAAAAGAAAAGGGGAGAGAGAGAGGTAGAGGGGGAGGGAGGGAAAGAGAGAGAGAGGGAGAGAGATAAAGAGATGGAGAGGGAGAGAGGGGGAGAGAGGGATGGAGAGAGAGAGAGTGAAAGGGAGAGAGAGGTAGAGAGGGAAAACGGGAGAAGGAGGAGAGAGAAAGGGAGAGAGGGAGGGAGAGAGAGAGGAGGGACAGAGGGAGAAGAAGGGAGTGTAGGAGGGAGAAAGGGAGAGGGAGAGGGAGAGAGAAAGAATTATAGAGAGAGAGTGAAGGAGAGAGAGTGAGGGTGAGAAATGGAGAGGATGGGGTGAAGGGAGGGAGAAGCATAAGATAGAGAAGGAGAGAGAGAAAGGGAGAGAAAGGGAGAGAGAGGGAGAAGCATAAGATAGAGAAGGAGAGAGAGAAAGGGAGAGAAAGGGGAGAGAGAGAGGGAGAAGCATAAGATAGAGAAGGAGAGAGAGAAAGGGAGAGAAAGGGGAAAGAGAGGGAGAAGGAAATGGAGATAGGGAGTGGAAGGGAGAGGGGAGATGGAAAGAGAGAGGGAGAGGGAGAGAGAGGGAGATAGAGAGGGAGAGGAAGGAAGAGAGAGATGAAGAGAGGGGAGAGAGGAAAGGGGGAGAGATGGAGACATACCGAGAGAGAAAGGGAGACAGATTTGGAGAGAGAGTAGGGAGAGAGATAAAGGGGTAAGAGAGAGCGAGAGAGGGAGAGAAAGGGGTATTGAAATAGAGAGGGAGAGGGAATGAGTGAGAGCTAGAAAGGGAGGGAGGGAGGGAGGAAAGGAGAGCAAAAGGGAGAGGGAACGAGTGAGAGCTAGAAAGGGAGGGAGAGAGAGAGAGGAAATGAGAGGGAAAGGGAGAGGGAATGAGTGAGAGCTAGAAAGGGAGGGAGGGAGGGAGAGAGGAAATGAGAGGGAAAGGGAGAGGGAGGGAGAGAAAAAGAGAGAGGGAAAATGAGAGAGAGAAAAGTTGAGGGAGAGAGAGGGAGAGAGGTAGTGAGGAAGAGAAAGAAAGGGAGAGATGGAGAGAGAGAGCGAGAGGGAGGGAGAGAGATTAGAGGAGAGAGGAAGGTGGAGAGAGAAAGGGAAAGAGATAGAGAGCATGGGAGAGAAGGAGAGGGCTAGATGGAAAGAGTGGGTGAAAGAGGGGGAGAGAGGAAGGGAGAGAGGGGGAAACAAGGCGAGGGAGGGTGAAAGAGGGGGAGAGAGGGGGAGAGGGAGAGGATGTTAGAAGAGAAGGGAGGGATATGGAGATGGAGAGGGGAAGAGAGAAAAAAGAGAATGGGAGAAAGAGGAGGAGAGAGAGAGAGGGAGGAAAAGGGGGAGAAAAAGAGGGAGGGAGAAAGAATGAGGTGGAGAGAGAATGAAAGGGAGAAAGAGAGGGAGAGAGGAGAAATGAGAGAGGGAGGAGAGAGAAAGTGAAAGAGAGAGGGAGCAAGAGAGAAAGAGAGGAGGGAGAGAGGGTGGAAGGGAGAAAGAGATAGTAGGAGATGAAGAGAGAGGAAAGGAGAGGGAGAGAGAAAGAATTATACAAAGAGAATGAAGGGGAGAGAGAGAGGGAGATCGAGGGAGAAGGGAGGAAGAGAGGGAGATAGAGAGTAGGAGAGAGAGGGAGAGGGAGATAGAGATGGAGAAAGGGAGGAAGGGAGAGAGAGGGAGAGAGATAGAGAGAGATGTAGGGAGGGGAGAGAAGGAGTAAGAAGGAAGGAGAAGAGGGAAGGAAGGAGGGAGAGAGAGACGGACAGGAACGGAGGGATCGAGAGGGAGGAAGGAGGGGAGAGGGGTAGAGAGAGGATGAGGGGGAGGAAGGAGAGAAAGGGGGAGAGAGGGATCGATGAAGGGAGAGACAGAGTGAGAGTGAGAGGAAGAGAGAGAGGAAGTGAGAAGGAGAGAGGGGAGGGAGAGGGGGAGGATAGAGAGAGAGGAAGAGAGAGGGAGGGGAGAGAGGGAGAGAAAGAGAGAGGGAGAGAGAGGAGTGTGAGAGGAAAAAGAGGGAGAGAGCGACATAGAAAGGGAGAAAGTGAGACAGAGAGAGATATAGAAGGAGAGAGGAAGAAGGATAGGGAGATAGGGAGTAAGGGAGGGAGAGTTAGAGGGAGGGGGTGAGGGAGAGTTAGAAAGAGAAAGGGTAAGAGAGAGAGGGAGAGGAGGGGAGAGAGAGAGGGGGAATGGATAGGGAGGGAGAGACAGGGAGAGATTCAGATAAAGATAGGGAGAAAGAGTGAGAAGCAAGAAAAAGAGAGAGGAAACATGAGAGTTAGAGGTAGGGAGAAAGTAAAAGAGGGAGAAAGAGGAAGAGAAAGAGAGAGAGTGAAAGAGAGAGAGGGGAGAGAGTGGGTGAGAGGGAGGGATGGATAGAGAGTGAGGGAAAGACTAAGAGGGAAAGAGAGGCAAAAGGGAGGGAGGGAGCGATGGGGGAGGGAGTGAGTGAGAGGGAGAGAAAGAGATAGAAAAAGGAAGAGGGAGGCTAAGAGAGAGAGAGAGAGAGGGAGAGGGAGAGGGAAAAGGGAGGGAGGGAGCGATTGGGGGGTGAGTGAGTGAGAGGGAGAGAAAGAGACAAAAAAGGAAGAGGGAGGCTAAGAGAGAGAGAGAGAGAGGGAGAGGAAGAGGGAGAGATGAAGAGAAAGAGGAGAGGGAGAGAGGGAGATAAGAAGGGAGAGAGAGGGAGAAAGTGAGGTAGGGCGATATGGAAAGGGTGAGAGAGAGGGAAAGGGAAAGAGATTGTGAGGGAGAGAGAGATAAAGTGAGAGAATAAGAGAAAGATAGTGAGTAACGAGAGAGTGGGAGAGGGAGTGGGATTTTAAGGGGAAAGGGAGAGAGAGAAGAGAGTAAGGGAGGGAGGGAGGGAGAGGGAGAGATGGAGGGAGCAAGAGAGACATAGAGGGGGAAAGAAGTGGAGAGAGATAGGGAGAGGGAGAGAGAGGTGGAAAGAGAGAATAAGGGAGAGAGAAAGAGATGGAGAGGGAAGAGATAAAGGGAGGGAGGGAGAAGGAGGGAGAGAGGGGAAGTAAGAAGGGAGGGAGAGGAGAAGGGGGAGAGAGAGGAAGAGAGGGAGAGAGGGGAAGGGATTTGATGAGAAAAGGAGATGGTGAGAGAGAATGAGAGAGGGAGAGTGAGGAAAGGAGGGAGGGAGAAAGAGGAAGAGAAAGAGACACTAAGAGGGAGAGGGAGAGAGAGGGAGAGATAGAGGGATAGGAAAAAATAGATATGAAGAGAGGGAGAGAGGGATACGAAGAGAGAGAGGGAGAGGGGGAGAGAGAGAGGGAGAGAAGTAGAGAGAGGAAAGGAGCAAGATAGATAGAGGGAGTGAGAGAGAGAGATTAGGAGTGAGAGGGAGAGGGAAAGAATGAGGAAGGGAGGGACAAATGGAGAGTGAGAGAGAGAGAGAGAGACGTGAAGAAGGAGAATGAGGGGGAGAGAGGGGGAGAGAGAGGGAGAGAAGGAGAGAGAAAAAGAGAGAGTGGAAGAGGGAGGGAAAAAGGATAGAGAGGGAGAGAGATAGTAAGAGGGGAGAGAAATATAGAGAGGGGGAGAGAGGGAGAGAAAGGGAGGGAGTAAGAGAGTGAGGGAGATATGAGGAGAGAAAGAGAGAGAGGTAGGGAGGGAAGGAGAGAAAGAGTGAGAGAGAGTGGGAGCGGTGAGAGGAAGGAAGGGAGAGAGAGAGGGAGGAAGGGGGAGAGAGAGAGGAAGGGAGGGAGAGAGGAAGGGAGGGATAAAGAGAGGAAGAAAGGGAGAGGGAGTGAGGGAGGGAGAGGGAAAGAGAGATAGAGAGGGAGATAGAGAAAGAGTGAGAGGGAGAGAAAGGGAGGGAGGGAGAGAAGGAGAGATAAAGAGAGGAAGAAAGGGAGAGGGAGTGAGGGAGGGAGAGGGCAAGAGAGACAGAGAGGGAGATAGGAAGAGAGCGAGAGGGAGAGAGAGAGAAAGGGAAACAAGTAACATGGTGGAGAGAGAAGGAGAGAGAGATAGAGAGAGGGAGATATAAGAGAGAAAGGGAGAGAGGAAGAGGAGGGAGAGAGAGATCGAGCAAAAAAGAGATGGCGAGGGAGAGGGAGAGGGAGGGAGGGAGAGCTAAAGAAAGGGAGTGAGTGATAGAGAGAGAAAAAGAAGGAAGGAGGGAGGGTGAGAGAGAGAGAGAGAGAGAGAGGGAGAGAGGGAAAGAGGTAGGGAGAGAGGTAGGGAGAGGGAGGGAGAGAATGACTCGAGAGATAGTGAGAGGGGGAGAGAGATAGATAGTGAGAGAGGAAAAGGTAGAGGAAGAAAAAGGAAGAGGGAGAGAGAGATAGGAAAAAGGAGAGGGAGGTAGAGAGGGGGATAGAGAGGGACAGGGAAAGGGATAGAAAAAGTGAGAGGGAGAAGGGGAAAGGGGAAAGAGAGAGAGGGGGAGGGAAAGGGGGAAAGAGGGGAGAGATGGAAAGATAGAGAGAGGTAGAGATGAAAGGGGGAATGGGATGGAGAGAGGGAAAGAGGTAGAGAGGGAGAAAGAGAGAGTGAGAGGGAGAGAGAGGGGTAAAGAGAGGAGGGAAAGAGAGGGAAAGAGAGAAAGAGAGAGGGCAAATAGAGAAAAAAGAGGGAGATATAGAGGAAAGGAGAAGGAGGGAGGGAGAGAGTGAGAGGGAGAGAAACGGAGAGGGGGAGAGAGAGAGGAAAACAAATAAAGTGGTAGAGAGAGGGAGAGAGAGAGATAGAAAGGGAGAGATATAAGAGAGAAAGGGAGAGAGGAAGAGGGGGAGAGAGAGTGATGGAGCAAAAAAGAGATAGAGAGGGAAAGGGATAGAGGGAGAGCAAAAGAGAGGGAGTAGGGGATAGAAAGAGAGAGGGAAAGGGAGGGACGGAAGGGGAGGGAGAGGGAGGGAGAGAAGAGGGAGGGAGAGAGTGAGTTGGAGAGAGAGTGAGAGGGAGGAGAGAGATAGAGAGGGAAAGAGGAAAAGGCAGAAGGAGAGAGATATAAGGAGAAGGAAAGGGAAGGAGAGGGGGAGAGAGGGGGAGAGAGAGGGAGAGGGATAGAAAAAGTGAGAGGGAGAAGGGGAGAGGGTGAAAGAGAGGAGAGATAGAGAGATAGAGAGAGGTAGAGATAGAAAGGAGGAATGTGGTGGAGAAAGGGAAAGAGGTAGAGAGGGAGAAAAATAGAGTAAGAGACAGATTAGAAGAGAGAGAGACGGAGAGAGAGGGGTAGATAGGGGGAAAAAAGAGGGAAAGAGAAAAGGAGAGAGGGAAAGATAGAGAAAAGGAGATGGAGATAGAGAGGAAGGGAGAAGGAGAGAGGGGGAGGGAGAGGAAGAAAGAGGGGAAAAGGGAGGGAGATCTCCGGAGAGAGATGAGGAGAGGGGGAGAGAGGGGGTGGGAGTGAGAAGGAGAAAGATAACTAATGAGAGAGAGTTAGAGAGATTGAGAGAGGGAGAGAGAGAATATATGAGAGGAGAAGGGAGATAGGGAGAGAGGGTCGGGGAGACTAAGAGAGGGTGAAAAGGAGAGGGACAAGGAGAAAGAGTGGGGGAAGGAGGAGAGAGATAAGAAGAGAGAGAGATAGGAGGTGAGAGAGAGGGAGAAAGGGAGTGAGAGATAGTGAGGGGGAAAGGGAGGGGAAAGAGATAAATAGAGAGAGATAATGAGAGAGGGAGGAGAAAGACGAGAGAGAGATTGAGGAGGAGGAAGAGAAAGGGTGAGGGAGAGAGAAAGAAAGAAGGAATGGGAGAGAGAAGGAGAGATGAAGGGATAAAGAGAGTAAGCGAGAGATGGTGAGCTAGAGAGATAGAGAAAGAGAGAGGGAGAGAGGGAGAGGATGGGAAGCATAGTTTTAAATAACGGATGGGTGAAAAAATGATCACGGTCATCATCGCGAGATCACGACTTACTATAATACTAAAATAATGGTAACGAGGATGCTCCGAAATTATTATATAATGGTCGTTATATAACGTAACAAGAGGAAGAGGGAGAGATAGGAGGAGAGTGAGAGAAAAGGAGGGAGATAGAGGAAGAGTGAGGGAGAGAGGGATTGAGAGAAAGGGGAGAGAATGAGATAGAGAGAGAGAGAGAAAAAGTGAGGGAGATAGAGAGACAAAGAGAATGGGAGTGAGAGAGGGAGAGAGGAAGGTAAAGGGAGATGAAGATAAAGGGAGATGAAGAGGAAGAGAGAGGGATAAAGAGAAAGGTGGAGAGAGATGGATAAAGAGATAAAAGGAGAGAGGGAAAGAGAGGGGGAGAGAGTGATAGAGAAAAGAAAGAGAGGGAGAGAAGGAGGGGGAGAGAGAGTGAGAGAGAGAGAGGGATAGATAGGGTGAGAGGGAGAGAGATACAGAGAGTAGGAGAGAGAGGGGGAGAGATCGTGAGAGGTAAAGAGAGAGTTTTAAAGGGAGGGAGAGAGAGGTAGAGAGATGGAGAGGGAGAGAGAGGGAGAGGTAGAGGGAGAGAGAGGAGGAGAGAGAGAGAGAGTGAGAGAGACATAGAGATAGAAGAAAGAGAAAACGAGAGGGATAAAGGGAGAGATGGAACGAGAGAAGGAAAGAAAGAGAAGAAGAGAGAGAGAATGAGAGAGATAGAGAGTAAGAGAGATAGAGAATTAGAGAGAGAATAAGAACAAGCAAGAGTTAGAGAGAGGGAGAGAGTGAGAGAGGAAGAGAGGGAGGGAGAGAGGGCATGGGAGAGATAGAGGGAGAGGGAGAGGGAGAAAGGGAGAAAGAGAGAGGGAGAGAGAGATTGAGAGAGTTAGAGACAATAGGAGAGTGAGAGAGAAAGATAGATAGAGAGGGAGAGGGAGATAGAGAGAGGAAGAGGGGAAGAGAGAAAGGGAGATGGGGGAGGGAGAGGGAGAGGTAGACGGAAGGAGAGGAGGAGAGGGGGAGAGGTAGAGGAGGGGGAAGAGAGGGGGAGGAAGAGAGTGGGAGAGAGGTTGATAAAAAAGGAAAAGAGAAAAGATTAGTAGAACAAGAATAAAAGAGATAGAGGGATGGAGAGGGGGAGAGAGGGAGAGAGAGGAGAAAGATTAAGAAAGGAAGAGAGGGAGTGAGAGAGATAGAGAGAGGAAAAGAGAGATAAAGGGAGAGGGGTAGGGAGAGAAGGTGAGGGAGAGATGGAGAGAGAGGGAGAGGAGGGAGAGTGAGAGGGAGGTGAGGAGGGAGGGAGTAAAGGTGGGAGAGAGAGAGAGAGAGAGGAAAAGGGGGAGATAGGGATAAGGAGAGAGACATGAGAGGAAGAGAGAGAGAGAAGGATCATGCATCCCATAGAGGTTTAAAATAAAATAAAAAATTTTCACCCATCTATGACTCCCAAGATCAAGCCGTTGATTCAACTAATTATACATACATGATTAAAGTGTGAGTAAAGGAATACATCTTGTAGTGTAGATTTAACCTTTATAGAACATGAGTCATGCAAGTGTTTGACCTTTATCGATAATCCACGTAGTCCAAACACCTATACAAAAGAACTCGAAGTTGTAGAGTGCTAGCTCCATATTTTTCCGACTTGTTTTATGTTTTTCTCTTTAGAAATCTATTCAAGGATATTTTATGACAACCCTAATTGAGAGGGTGAGAGGTGGCAAGTTTTTTTAGAGGGAGAAAACTATTTTCTCTTTTTTTCTTATGACGTCATGTATGCTCTAGCTCTAGCTCTAGCTCTCTCCTTATCGCACCTCTCCTTCTATTTATAAGGAGAGCGAGCTTCCTTATCCTCAAAGGGCAAGGAAGTGGTGGCAATAAGTCCACAATGGAATCTAGATTATTGCTTTCAAGTCCTCCAAGAATTAAGGGTGATAATACATATGAACTTTTTTATCTTATCCTTTTAAAGCATGATCCTTATCCAATAAAGTTCATATTTATCCTTCCACAAAAATATCTTTCAGGATTTTAAATTAAACCTATTGGCTCAAACTCCTTTGGCCTAATTAATTACTAATTAATTTACACTATCCAAATAAATTAAGTTAGATATTTTAGGAGGCCTATTGGGAAATAATTTCGTAAATTGCCCTTAAACCTAAATTAGGAAACTAATTTCCTTTTTAGGTAACTTCTAAATTTGAAACTCACTTCTAAATTAGGAAACTAATTTCTAAAATAGGAAAATTTCCATTTTAAGAAACTTTCCATTTTAGAAATCTTTTTTCAAAACATGAAACTTTTTTCGATATAAGAAACTTTCAAAACTTGGAAACCTTTTCAAGAATCTTGCTTCTCTTTTATTATGTAAATGCTTAAACTTATGTGTGTGACTCAATAGGCTCCTAGATATGTTGGCAATCTATCAATAATAAAAGACACCTTTTTTATCCCTTGATACATAAATCAAGATTTCCTCTAGTAAGACATCATGGCTACTCAATTCTCTAGGAGGATTAATTAATTCATAATTACCTTTTACGAGCATGGTTACTATATAATTCAATCCGCATGTTAATTTATCACAATGTGATCTTGAACTTAGTAATTAGTCTATTCAATTATGATCACACAAGTTTTTTTCGATTCTCAAATGTCTTAGCTCCAAAGTAAACTAATTATGCTTTATTGGTTTTCTCTTACTATGGTCACAGATTTCTTGAGTAGACATATATTGAAGTTTAATTTGATAACTCTTTTAGCATACAAAGAATGACATGTCCTTTCTTAGTTATTCACATATCTCCCTTAGATTCCTAGTGCACCCAATGAATCACCCACTATAACCCTTTACTCGGGTCCATTGAAATAAGTGTTAAAGTACATAAATCCTTTAGTGAGATAACCATAATGACTTCAAGTCAAAGGACCAATTCTACCCATCTTGTATGAGATTCCCATAGACTAAACCAAATAGGTTCTCATGACGAGTCAAGTCTAGTGATATGTTCTTTAACATTAATCACCTAAGTGCTTACTTCTAGCATCATCATGCCAATATGTGTGAGATCTCCTATTGATTTCTTTACAAAAGGATTAGAGCTAGCACTCTATGATTTTTGTAGCTTCTTTTATAGATGTTGAAGCTATGTTGATAATCAATAGAGGCTAGATATTTGGATGATTTGCTTTTTGCTTAATTGTTTTCTCTACTATAAGAGGTAATCTTTCACCCATATTAATATTCATGTTAATGTATGATTAGTTGATTCAATGACATAATCTTAGGAAACATGGATGGAGGAAATTTTTTTGCTCTATTTCGCACCTCTATAGGATGCATGATTCTTTCATTTGGTATCGAGCCTCTACTAAATCATTAATTGTATGTTTTATTAATTATCATTAACTGCATGAATTATTAGTTTCTAATTATAAATATGAGATTTTTGGTATTTTATAAAGATTTAAAAATAATTTTGAGCTAAGAAAGTAGTGGACGCATGCAAGGCCAATGTTGGATGTTGGCATAAGCACATGTGCTTCGTTGGTTAGGTAGTCATGCGACGAGCAAGGTGTGCCTCACACACGTCAAGTTTTCTAGGTAGCCCGGTTATGTGTTGAGTGCATGATAGGCTAGGCATGCCTCGTGCACACCAAGCCTATGATAGGGCCGGACACGTACTAGGCATTCGGCTAGGGCGGGCATGCCCACACCAAGCACACGCAAGTGTGCTAGGCCATTGGTAGGCCAAGCATGCAAGTATGCATACTAGGCCAAGTGCACATTGGTTGCGTGCCAAGGTAGGCATGCCTTGTGCATGCCAAGCATACGCTAGGCATGCACTAGGCTTGTTGACATCGGCACTAGCCTGCGGGCGGCTAAGCGTGCCGGCCGATGAAGGCCGGTACTAAGCACCGGCCGGTGCTAGGCTAGGTGTGTGAGAGCATCCTAGGCTAGTAGTAGCTACAATGCTAGTGTTAGGCATTGGCCGGCTAGGGTGTGACGACCTATGGGCCTCATAGACCCAAAGCCCATGGGCCTCTTAGACCCAAAAGCCCATATGCCCAAGTTAGGCCCAAGGCCTAAAAAATCTAAAAACTTAATAGTTGGAAAATTTTTATGTTTTATAAAATGAAAAAGTCATGGATTTATAATTGTGTTCAAAATGAAATGCGTTTCATTTACTTGTATGCCATGTATCAATGTGATTAAAGCATGGGTGAATGGTACGGATGAGTCGACCTAGTTTTTAGGAATGTTTGTTTGTAATTTTTTTGTTAAATAGGCCATACGTGTTCTGTCTTCTATATTATTATAATGTATTTCTCTTCTCACCTTATTCCCTAAAATGTAACTTGAAGTTTCTTATTTAAAAAAAAGTAAGAGTGAAGATAGAATATTAGAATAGATGCAAGGAAAAGAAACCAAGAAGAAAAGATAATCTTGAAGAATTTGAAATAATTTTTCATCTAGATATTTGATCCACTAGTCTCTTTATGGTTCGATGGGACTAGTATTAGAGATCCATTACTATTCATCGATCCTTGAGTCATGTATGAGATATATGTGATTAATATATGATTGATAGTATGCATGATAGGATTAATGGGATTGATATCTAGTATATATGTCGGCATTAAAAATGATGAGAGCTACCATATTAAATCTTTCGAATTAATAGGCCTTCCAATGTTATAAGAAGAGAACTCTCTTGGTCATTATGGGCTTGTTGAGACAACGTAAGGTCACTTTTTATTTGAGGGAATCAAATCATGAGCCATACGATGTCCCCGAATATTTGGTTCTAAGTTGAGATGAATTAATAGGCTTGTTGAGATAACTCAAGGCCCATCAAATTTGTAGGCAAAGATCGGTATTCACATAAGATGTGAGATGATAGGGAGTTTTCATACCAATGAGATTAGGAATTACGTTAGATGCAATTGGTAAGGAGTTACCCTCTTAATTGTTTATGTATTACTTGTTGAGATAACTCAAGATTAATCCATGTTAGAGGATAGAATCCTAACCCATTAAGGAAAATAAATTTAAAAGTTTTCTTGAGTCTTATATTGAAGGTAATAGAACTTGAAAAAAGAAGTAAGAGCGAACATAGATTTTACTTCTTAATTTATGCTTTGTTTTTACTAATATAATTCAATTAACCAAACTGTATACTTTTCTATCCTATGAAATTACATAGTATGACTAGTAACACATTAATATGATCAATTATTGATGAAAGTATTGCCTTCAATAGCATAAACTTTCTTGATTGGAAAATGAATTTGAGGATAGTCTTCCAACATGAGAAGGTTCTTTATAAAATAGAGCACTCGTCCCAGTCGAGCCTCCTTAGGATCAAGTCGCAGACTTATGTAGCATAGGTCAAACATAAGGAGATGCTTGTCATCCCTCAAATTATGATGCTGAAAACTATGATGTTGGCGCATAGGCACAACCATAAAGGTACGAACACCTTTGATATCATAGTAAAGCTTAAGAGCTTATTTGAAGAGAATACTAGGCATGACTTGCTATGAGATAGCCACGAAGATCTTTTATAGATAGAATGGATGAAGAATCCAATATCAAAAAGCATGTCACTAAGATGACGAGGCTATATTGATAGGTTGGCCAAGCTTCAAGTTGGAATGGGTGCGGAATTATCCATTAACCTAGTATTGCAGTCGCTACCTAATAGCTTTGGACGAGTTTATCATGAACTTCAACATGATGCACATGGAAAAGACTTTTAGAGAGTTCCTATCCATACCGAGTGAAGGTTAGCTTAAGATAAATAAGAAGAATAAGAGTTTTATACTTCTTATTAACAAGGAAAAAGGCATGGTAAAGGGAAAGAAAAGGCTTAAGCACCGAAAGAAGAAATCTTCTACTACGCCTACTAGAGGGTGAAAAAGCATGAGGTTTAGAATAGTTCAAAAGATGTAATCTGCTTTCATTGCAATAAGAAAGAGCATTAAAATCATAGCTCTAAGGAGTACCTTAAAGAGACAAAAAAGAAGGATTCTATAACCACCTTAGGTATTTATATTATTAAAGCTAATTTTTCTATTTCTAATCCCACCTCATGGGTATATGATACTAAATATGGTGATCACATTTATACAAACGTGCAAGAGCTTGGAAAGAGAAGGAAGATTAGTTCAAGGAAGGATGATCTACACAACAACAATGGATCAAGAGTTGGACCATTAGTAGGGGTCTTTAAGTTAGCGTTATCATGTGGGCTTATGCTTAGACTCAATAATTATTATTGCATTCCTAGTATAGACTATGAAAATTATTTCCATTTCTTGTTTGAAATAAGATATTTTCATTTTATTTAAGAATAATAGTTGTTCTTTTTAAAGATGAATTGTTATATGAAAATGTTTTGATTGACAATAGTTTTCATGTTTTGAACATAATGAAACTCCCATATATTTGTAATATTGTCAACTTGGCCATATAAATAAGAATTGTATATCCAAACTACTTAAACGTGGATACATAGAATCATTTGATGATGTCTATGAATCTTGCTTACATGTAAAAATGACAAGAATTCCCCTTTTAGTGGAAAAAGGAGAAATATCTATTTATTTAACCAAGCCTTACACATAGAGAAGTATCTAGGCCTATGTATACCCAAACAAGAGAAGGACATGATTATTTCATAACCTTTATTGATTATAGATCATGTTTTATTTATATAAATGAGATACAAATCTGAAGCATTTAAATAGTTTAAAGAATTTAGATTTAAAGTCAAAAAATGAATTAGTAAAAGTGTTAAAGCATTTCAAAGATCAAGGTGATGAAAATTTAAGTAGTTAATTTTTTGGATCACTCATAAGAGAATGGGGTTTTCTATTAATGGACTCCATCCGGAGCACCATAATTGAATGGTGTGTCTAAAAAGGGGAATAGGATGTTGTTAGATATGGTCCGATCCATGATGAGTCAAATTGATATCCCTATTTCATTTTGGGATATGCACTCCTTACTACAACCCATATTTTGAATAGGTTCCAACAACTTTTATTGATCGGACTCCATATGAGATACAAAAATAAAAATAAAAACTAAATTTATCCTTTCTTAAGATTTTAGATCGCGAAGCATATGTCAAATGTTGATGGAGACAAGCTAGAGCCCAAATTAATAAAGCATAAACTTGTGAGATATCCAAAAACATAAATGGAAATCTTTTTTTCTACCACTATAATAAAATTTTGTTCGTTACTAGGCATGTTATATTCCTTGAGAAAGAATTTATATATGCTAGAAAAAGTGGGAGAACTCAATGAGATTTGAGTAGATTGCAAATTAACACACCATAAGTGGAACTCCAAGTAGATAGATTACCCCATAAACAGATACACAAGAACATTGTAAGTCTAAGCAAGTTTGTGAAAGAATAAAAAATGTATGATCCTTTTGTCTCGACATATGGTGATGTGTATCCTATAGACGATGATGAAGCTATTACCTATGAAAAGGCGAGTGTTAGACATTGAATATTAGACATAGCAAATGGATGAAAAAACCATTTTCCTTGATGGAAAATTGAATAAAGGATGTGTAGATGACACATCCTAATGGTTTTGTCATAAAAAACATGCAAATAAGATTTATAAATTATAAAGGTCCATTTATGAACTTATGCATGCCTCTAGGAGTGAGAATCAATGTTTTAATGACATAATCAAAGGGTTTGACTTTTTTCATAAAAAAATAGATAAACCTTGTGTATACACATGGTTAGTGGAAGCTCAGTAGTCTTTGTTGTTCTATATGAAGAAAACCAACTTGTTTTTTCTATAAAATCATCATGTTACAATCTATAAATGATTGGATATTTAATAATTTCTACATGTAGGACATAGGAGAACAACCTACATTCTAAGAGTAGAGATCCATAGAGATAGATCATATAGAATGTAAGGGTTCTCCTAAGGTAGATACATTGATATGATACTAAAAGGTTTAAGAGATATCAGCTTAAGAGACATGGCTAGTTGGCTCTAGTGTAAATGGAAGATTATTAGTGTAGGTGCCTAAGATCCAATCTTGTTTGAATGGTTTGATTTATTATAATGTTGTATTTTTATTTATTTATTCTTGTTGTTTATAATTTGATGGAATTAGATACTATTCCATATGATATTCATTGCATTAATGATTAATCAATTGATCCGAGATGAACATTGATGCATTAAATGATATTATTAAATGTCTCAAGTCATAGCATTGTTAAGAATGGACATTGACTATATATGGTAAGACTTGTAAGTGTTATGCTCATGCTATAAGATCGTAGTAGGAGATCTCACACCTACTAGTATGGTGATGCTAAAGCAAGCATTTAGGTGATTAATGTTAAAAAACATATCACCTGGATGTGACTCACCATGAGAACCCATTTGTTTTAGTCTATGGGAATCTCATACAAGATTAGTACAACTAGTCTTTTAACTTGAAGTCATCACGCTTATCTTATTAGAGGATTTATGTACTTTGAACTTGTTTTCATAGGTTAATTTAAGAGGTACATATGGATGATTCATTAGGTGTACTAGGAATCTAACAGAAATAGGTAGATGACTAAGATAGAACATGTCATTTCTTATATGCTAAAGGAGTTATCACATTGCACTTTGGTGAATGTCTATTCAAGGAATCTCGTGCCCAAAGTGGGAGTATACCAATATAGCATACTTAGTTTACTTTAGAGCTAAGACATTTAGGAATCGAACAAAACTTATGTGATCATAACCAAAATAAACCAAATTTGATAAATTGATATGTTTACTAAATTATATGGTAACCATGTTCATGAAATATAATTGTGAATTAATAATCCTCTTAGAGAATTCGGTATTCATGATGTCTTATTAGAGGCTAATCTTGATTTATGTATTAAGAGATAAAAGATATGTCTTTTATTCTTAATACATTACCAACATATATAGGAGCCTATTAAGCCACACACATAAGTTTAATCATTTACATAATAAAAGAGAAGTAATGATTTTGGAAAAGGTTTCCAATTTTTTAAAATTTCCTATTTTGGAAAAAGGCTTCGAAATGGAAAGTTTCCTGTTTTAGAAACTTTTCTATTTTGAAAAAGTTTCCTAAAATTGAAATTTTTCTATTTTAGAAATCGGTTCCATAATTTGAAACTTAATTCCAAATTTGAAAATCAGCTTATCTAAAAAAAATTAGTTTTCTAATTTAAGTTTAAGGATAATTTTGGAAATTATTTCCTAGTATGGGCTCCACTAAAATACTTGACCCAATTTATTTGAATGGTCTAAATTAAATGGTAATTAATTGGGATAAAAGAGTTTGGACCAATAGGTTTAATTTAAAAGTCTCGTAAGACACTTTGATAGAAGCATAAACTTTAGCATTATTGAATAAGGCTCGGGTTTACAAGGATAAGACTAAACAAGATTACACATGTTGTAACTCTTCATCCTTAAAGGGCAAGGATCCTGCTTCCCTTATATAAATAAAGAGGAGAGAGGCAATAAGAGTGAGCTAACCCATACATATGGCAACAAGAATTAAAAGGTGGAAAATGTTTTCTCCTAAAAACGCCCGAGTTGTCACGGATGCTTCTCTCAGAGGGTTACCGTGAAAAATCCTAACTAATTTCTTTATAAAGCAAATTAACAATGCGTAAGGATTGGAGTTAGTGTTTTGTAATTTCCTTTACTTCTTTTATAGGTTTAAGCTATAGAGATAATCAATATAGGTCGAGACACTTAGACAATTCCCCTCCCCTTAATTATTTTCTATGCTACAAGAAGTAATCTTCACCTATATTAATATTCATGTTAATAAATGGTTAGTTGATCCAACACCTCCATCTCTCCCTTCATGGGATGCTTAATCCTTTCACCATCTCTCTCTCTCACTCCCTCTCTCTTTCTCTCCCCTCCCTCTTTTTCTCTCCCTCTACCTTTATCTATATCTCTCTATCTTTCCCCCTATCTTTCTCCTCCTTTTCTCTTTATCTCTATCCCTCCTTGTAACGCCCGTGAAAACCTTAATTATATATATATATATATATATATAGGTCGGAATATTCAAATAAGTGAAGGTGTGATTGTGTCTATGTGCCAATTGAGTATTTTGTGATGACAACATGCTAGGTGTTTAGGTAAGGATTTATGGAATGAAATTTTGGAAAATTACTCCATGAGAAATTAATGCTTGAAATGTATGATTTGCATTAAATTAAAGCAATTTTACTTGAGATTAATGGTTTAATTATTAGAGAAATCAAGTATGCATAATCGGTGTTCTTGAAAATTAGATTCTATTTGAGTTTTGTATGGCCTATTCATGGACCTTAGAGTGATTTTTGGTTGAAACTTAAAGAATAACAGTTTTTTATATATGACTTGAATAACTCTATAAAATATTTTGATTATTAGATTTATATAGAAAATGTTATGCTTGTTTTAGAATATACTGTTCTAGATGAACTACCGTTGACATGATTGATCTTTAAAGTTCAAAATTATGTTATTAATCATGTGATTGTTATTTTAACCTAAATTTTGGATATGTTTTGAATTAATATATATAATTTCTAAGATAAATAGTATAGGATTTAATTGTGCCCAAAATTGGGACGTTGTCGCTTTAAAAGGGGCCGCCCTACAATACGACTACTACAATCGATTTGAGGTTATAACTAGAACTAAACTAGCTTAAGGGACTTTTTCACTAGAACCAAATTATTTTGAAGACTTAGTTAGCCTAATTATCTAGTTGGTTGACCATTAGACACCTAAGCACCTTAATTAAATGTTTGGAAGCCAACTCACCCCTAAACCCACCACTTGTCCCATGACTCACCCAATTACTTTACATTTTGTTAAATTGGTTTGAGACACTTGTAACCTTAATTTATGGGAAAGAAAAGCAAGTATATATGTTAGTAAAATGGGATGATGGCTGAAAATTTTAGCCAAAACCATAGCACCTAAAGGAAGAGACAAAAACCAATTGTGAGAAAAGGGAGAGAAAGTCACGGCAAGAAAAGAGAGAAAAAGAAAAGAAAGGAAAGGAAGGAAAGAAAAAGGGGAAAAGCTAGGGAAAACTCCTAATCAAATCTATCTAAGTAAGTGGGTTTCTTTAGTTTTTTATGCCATTCAATTGATGTTATTGTAATTGGTTAAGCTTGTGTTTATGTTATGATGTGTTTTGTTGGCTTGATTGTGTTGGTTAGGTTGTTCCATGATTGGTAATTGCTATGGTTTAATTGTGATGGTTATTTGTGTGGTTATTTGTTAAAATTTTGGAAGTTTTGTATCTAGCTAGATCAATGTATGGATGGGTGTGGCTAATGGAACTTGGTTGATCGAAACTTGGTGGGTGAATTTGGGATTTGTATAGACTCGAATAAAATAGAGTAGGAAGGAAAGAAAAATGAAATTTTAGGGTTTTTCTACGATCATATTCGGCCAAGAACGGTGAAAACGGATTTCCTTTGGTATTTAAGACTTGGTTTAGTTAGTTTTTGAAAAAAGAAAGGAAAAGAAAAGCCGTATAAAAACAAAGAAAAATTCTTTGCTAATTTAGGGACCATTCGACCAAGCTTGGGAAAAATGAGGGTTTGGGTTCCACTAAATCAATTGGGTAAATAATAATTCAATTAGGCCCTAAATAAGCATAAAAATAACGTTAGAAAGGTAAGATCGCGAAGAGAAATCGAAAATTCAACTTAACATTATTAGGAGCCTAGCTCACCAAAAAGTGTTAAATTCGAGAGGAAAGGGTAAGTTACACCATAATATGCTTTAATTAATTCAAAATAAAAAAAACCACATACTCGAACGTAGAACGAATTAATATCTAAACGTACCAAATTAAGTGAAGAAAAATATCTTCGTGTGAATTAAATTCACGAACTCAGCAAATATCAACCGTCGACCTTTAAACCTAATTACGTTAACATTGTGATAAAATGAACGTATGATCTTATGTGGGTTAGATATCGGGAATGGACTAATGGTGTAGGGTTTGGTACCCCAGTATCCTTAATACGGTAATCATAGCATCACATGCATTACGTACATGTGTCGGGGATGGACTAAGAAAGGATCAATTTGTTAAAAAGTGGGTTGCATGAATAGGTCCGGTAACCTAATAAGAATAAATGGGTATTAGCGGTTTAACCGTGTGTGTACTCTAAGTCGTGTGCCTACATTGTTAGATGATGGACTCCCACTAATAGTGGCTATAACGAGGGATAATTTCGTTATCGGCGAAGGTGATTCGTTAATCACCTAGATTAAAATAGAGTAGACTTACTAATACCTGTGGTACTTGGAATTAAAATTGATGAGTATGGTAAGAAGTCGGAAAAGCATTGCATATCACGTGCATCACCCCACCTACCGAGCTTTGACTCACCTTGTTCTTATTTGCATGTTATGACGAGTAGCAGATGATCGTAGTATCAATAAAGATGTTATCGAATCCTCCGAAAAGGCTTATGCGTGGCACAAATATACCGAAGTTTATTTTGATTGAAATTTTGAGTTGGGTTCTCGATAGATATTTTGATGGTAATGTAAATAAATTATAATTTCTTTTACCGTGAATATTCTTGTCATGTAATTTGTATTGTACATATTTCAATATGTAATTTGTTATTACGACACCGAGCATATACGTAGTAGGGTTTAAGTCGGATTGGATGTGTCGGCGTGATGCGCTCCTCATTTGGCCACTCCTTTTAGGTAGTTAGCAAGTGGGCCGGGGAGGGGGTGTCACAAGGTGGTATCGAGCTTTCATTTAATAGGTCGGGTAGTGTCTTAAGTGTCGTATGAGCCCGAGGATTAGTATGCCCCTGGACGAAAAAAGGTCGATTCATTATTTTTATTTGGTTAAATAAAAGTATGTCATTGTTGTATGTTTTCGAATTAGTAACGATCATAACCTAGAAAATAATGACGATTGTAATTATTCTTGTTTTAGATGCCATATGTATGACATGTTCTCCAGTGTCGCTAGGACCCACAAAGTGGAACTTAATGAACTAAATAACATCACTATGATAACGGATCGGGATATAGTGGCTCATGTCACTAGAGTACATGATTTGATTCGAGCAGATAGTATTTATCGATGAAATGTTTGAGCAATATCACGACCTAGATTTTATGAGGATGACCATGCGCTAGACTCTCCCGCCACTAAACCGAGTAATTGTTGGATGAGGTCCGGCCGAGTCAAATAGATATCTTTCCTACCGGTGCAAGTTATACAAACCCTTATCCGACTCATGTATAATTGGGGTTTACCTATATGTATTGCTCATGAGATAGCACTTACCATAGCGATCGATGCTATCAATTAGTGGTAGGTAGTGGACGCCTTTCCATGACACGTCCGATACGTTAACTTTCCACATTAAATGTATTATAATAAAGATATAATGTGCAACGTAGTAGCTTCGGTATGATTTACGATGTAGATAGGAGCACCTTTTTGGTCGTCAATATGTATGGAATCCCATAGGAGGGGAAACGATTATAAATACCTATTTTGTACGAAGTTCTTAATATATATTATACATATGTATAATCTCATACTTACCTAGTGATTTACATTATCTCGTTGATTTTGATACCAAAACTAACATAAGCATGCCAATAAAGTATCTAGTACGGATAGGAGGTGAAAGGACCTCCAACGATAATAATCGCAATCAACAAAACGCCTTAAATCGTATGATGGACATGATGCAATAACAACAATAGGTAATGTAACAATAGTAAGAAGTCCATACGGCACGGATGACACAACGCCTAGCCATGCATCAATAGCCTCCACCTCCATCACCTTCGCATAGGAATGATGCGAGTGGAGAGGTTTTGTAAAATGAATCCTCATAATTCATCGGGGATGTTAAGCCAATGATAGCAAAGAAATGGATTAAGTCTTTAGAAGTGATATTTGATTACTTGTAATTTACCAATAATGTACGAGTATCGTGTGCCATTTTTATGCCGACTAAGGATGCTTGCATATGGTGGGAGAGCGCATGATCGACAAGTGGACATACCTACCTTAACTTGGGAAGGATTTAAGGAGGTCTTCTACAACAAATACTTTACTCGTAGGTGTGAGGGCTAAGAAGATTCAAGACTTCCTAGAGCTAAAGTAAGATGGAATATCGATGGGTGAATATGTATAAAAATTTGAACAAGGGTGTAGATTCGCTCTATTCATCGCTAGGGATGAAAATCCGAAAAGAAATCGATTCTTAGCGAGGTTAAACCCAAGAGTACGGACATGGTACGGATGTTTGCTGCCCATACCTTTTCGAAATGGTGGGTAAGTCGATGTTGGCGGATGAAGATCAAAAGGAGATTACCAAGGATTTGTAATAAAAGAGACAAGTGTTTAAAATGAGAGCCTCTTCATTCGGACCATTAAGAAGATTTCCACCTAGAAATTTTAATTGGGGTGATGGATCAAGAGATGCACGAACTGCCGGACCTGCACCATTGCTCGAAGACCAATACCGAATAGTCAATCGAGACTAATGATGGGCAATCAGCCATGGCCGATGATGGGTAATCAGCCCCGATGCAATAAATGTGGGAGATTTCATACTAAAGAATATCGATCGGATGTAAGAACTTGCTTTATATGCCACGAGCTAAGAAACATGTGCTACAATTTCCCCTAGGTGCATAAATCGAGTTCAAGAAGGGTACTTGCTCGAGTTTACACAATGACCCAAGAGGAGGTCGACAAAAGGGATACGGTAGTAATTTATAATAATGGCTCAATCCTTGGCATGATCGCTTATGTGTTGATTGATTCCGGTGGCATACACTCATTTATATTAAAGACATTAGTAAAAAGCCTAGGTGTCAAACCTAAAACATTGACAATAGGATATTTGATAGTAGTCCCTTCTTGAGAAAATATGGAATCGACGAGCCTAGTCAAGCGATGTCCCATACAAATTGAGGATAGGGGCTTAGAGGCCGACTTAATAGTATTAGACCTCCAAGTTTTTGATTTAATTCGAGAATGGACTCGGTTAACGAGGCATGGTGCCACCATCGATTGTCGAGGTCAAAGGATAGTATTTGACCTACTTGGAAAACAACCATTAGAGTTTAAGGCTAATATGAAGTTTCGAGCTATGCCAGTCATTTCGGTCATAATGGCTCAAAAGATGCTGGAAAAAAAGTGTAGGGGTACTTAGCACACGTGGTGGATAGTCGAGTGGAACAAAAGTCAAAACCAAGAGATATAGAAGTAGTAAGGTAGTATTTAGATGTATTTCGGAAAGTTTACGGACGTTACCACTCGGAGATGAAGATAAAATTTGAGATTGATCTTGAGTCGAGCACAACTTCGATTTCTAAAACTCCCTATAGGATGGCACTAGTTGAGTTGAAAGAGTCGAAGGTGTAACTACAAGACTTACTAGACAAGGGATTCATACGCCCTAGTTCCTCACCTTGGGAAGCTCCAAGTACTATTTGTAAAAAAGGACGGTAGTGTAAGGCTATGTATTGACTACCGAGAGTTGAATTAGATGACGATTATAAATAAATACCCATTACCCCGGATTGACAATTTATTTAATCAGTTAGAAGGAGCGACAGTGTTTTCTAAAATAGACTTGCAATCGAGGTATCATCGGTTGAGGGTGAGATTGAAAGATGTGAAGAAAACGGTGTTCGGAATAAGATACGGACACTATAAGTTCCTAGTAATGCCGTTTGGATTGACCAATGCCCTAGCCACTTTTATAAACTTGATGAATTGAGTATTTAAAGAGTTTTTAGACAAGTTTATCATCGTGTTCATTGACGATATCCTAGTGTATTCTCAAAGCAAGGAGGAGCCTCTCACTCGCTCTCTTTCTCTCTCCCTCCCCCTTCTCTCCCACTCCTTCTATTTTCTTTCTCTCTCAATCTACATCTCTCACCCCTCTCCCCCTCCCTCTCTCCTTTTTTCTTTCTTTCTCTCTCTATCTCCCACTCTTTCTTTCCTTCTCCCTTTCTTTCCCTCCCTATCCCTCCCCCTTTATCACCCTCTCTTCCTATCCCTCCCAATCTCTTCCTCTCCCACTCACTCCCTCTCGTCATTATTCTCCTCTCTCCCCTCACCATCTTTCTCTCTCTTATCTTTCTCCCTCTCCCTCTCTTTCTCCCTCACTCATTCTATCTCTACCTTACTCTTTATGTCCTTAACTTTCTCTCCCACTCTCTCTATCTCTCTCTTCCTCTCCCTCCCTCTCTCTATCTCTCTCTTTCTCTCCCTCATTCCCTCTATCTCCCCCACTCACCCTCCCTCTTTTTTCCTTCTCTCTCTCCCCCTACCTCTCTCTTTCACCCTCTCCCTCTCGTTCCCCCACCTCTCATTTTCTCCCCTCTTCTCTCTCTCTCCCCCTTCCACTCCCTTACTCTCCCTCTCTCTCTCGCTCTCCCCCTCCCACTCCCTCTCTTCTTGTCTCTCTTTCTCTCTCCCTATCTCTTAATCTCTCCCTCCCTCTCCCCTTCTCCCTCTCTCCCTCTCTTCCTCCCCTTCTCTACTACTTCACCCTTCCTCTCTCTCTTTCTCTTTCTCTCCCCCTCCCGTTCTCCCTCTCACTTTGTCCCTCACTCTCTCTATCTCTCCCTCTCTTTCCTTCTCTCCTTACCCCTCCCTCCCTCTCCTGTTCTCCCTCTCACTTTATCCCCCACTCTCTCTATCTCTCCCTCTCCTTTTGTCTCTCCCTCTCTTCATCTCTCTCTCTCTCTTTCTCTCTCTTTCCTTCTCTTCATCTCCCTCTCTCCCTTTCCTAGTCTCCCTCCCACTCATTCTCCCTCTACCTCTCTCATTCTCTCTCTATCTCGTCTCTCTTATTCTCTATCTCTCCCACTCTCTTTCTCTTTTTCCCTCTCTCTCTATCTCTCTCTTTTTTAGCTTCATCCTCTCCCTCATCTCTCACTCCCTCTCTCTTTCCCTCTCTCTTCCTCTCTTCCTCCTTTTCTCTATCCCTCTATCTCTCCCTTTCCCTTTCCCTCTCTCTTTTGCTCTTTCTCTCTCACTCTTCCTCTCTTTATCTTTGTCTCCCTCTCCCTTCCTCTCCCTCTCTCCCTCTCTCCTCCTTTTTCTCTCCCTCCATCTCTCTCCCCCTCCTTATCTCTCTCCCTTTCCTTTTTTTTTGTCCTCTTCCTCTCTTCCTCTCTCGCGTTCTCTCTCTCTCTTCTTATACTCTCTATCTTTCCCTCTCTTTCTCGCTTCTCTCTATCCCTTTTTATCGCTCTTTTTCCCTTTAATTACTCTTTATCCATCTTCTTTTCACTCTCCCCTTCTTCATCCTCTTTACCTCTCTCTCACCCTCTCTCTCATTCTTGCTCTACTTTTATCTCACTCTCCCTTCCTCTCTCTCTTCCTCTCTCTCACTCCCTCTTGCTCTTTCTCTCTTTCTCCCATCCTCCCCTCTCTCTTACTCTCCCTCTCCCTCTCTCACTCTCACTCTCTCCTTATGTCCCCCTATCTATCTATCCCTCTATTTTTCTCTCTCACCCTCTCTCTCTCTCTTCTTCTCTCTTTATCTCTCTCTCTCTTAACCACTCCCTTTCCACTCACTCCTTCCTTTTATCTCCCTCCCTATCTCTCCCTCCTCGTCTCTCCTTCCTACTCTCTCTCCCTCTCTCCCCCGACTCTCCCTACCTCTCCCTCTCTCCTATCTCCTTCTCCCTCTCTATCCCTCTCTCTCCCACTTACCCTCTCCCCCTCCCACCCCCTCACTCTCCCTTTCTCTCTCTCTCGTTCTCCCCCTCCCACTCCCTCTCCCTCTCCCTCTCTCCATATCTCTTTTTTTCCTTCCCTCTCCCCCTCTTCCTTCCTCTCTCTCTCTCTCTCTCCTTCTCTCTCCCTCTTGCTTTTTCTCCCTTTTTCTTCTCCCTCTCCCCTCTCTCCCCATTCCTCTCTCTATCTATCTACCTCTCACTCTCCTTGCCTCTTGTAACTCCCTTTTTCTCTCTCCCTTCCTCTTTTACCCTCTCCCTCTCTCTCTCATCTCCACCTCTCCGTTCCTTTTCCTCCCTCACTCTCTCCCTCCCTTTCCCTCTTTCTCTTCCCTCTCCTTCCCTCCCTCCTTCCCACTCTCCCTACCTTTCACCCTTATTTTCTTTCTCTCGTCTCACTCACTCACGCTCTCCTTTCCCCCTCCCTCTCTCCCTCTTTCCCACTCTCTCGCTCCCTCTCTATCTCTCCCTTTCTCTCCTACTCTCTCGCTCCCTCTCTATCTCTCCCTTTTCCCTCTCTTAATCTCTCTCCCTCTCTTTTCCTCTCTATCTCCCTCTCTCCTTCTCTTTCTCACTCTCCTTCTCTCCCACTCTCTATATCTCTCTCTCCTTTTCCCTCTCCCTCTTTCTCTCCCCTTATTCTCTCTTCATCCCTCTCTATCTCTCCTTTCCTCTTTCCGTCCCTCTCTCTCTCCCTCTTGCTTTTTCTCCCTTTTTCTTCTCCCTCTCCCCTCTCTCCCCATTCCTCTCTCTATCTATCTACCTCTCACTCTCCTTGCCTCTTGTAACTCCCTTTTTCTCTCTCCTTCCTCTTTTACCCTCTCCCTCTCTCTCTCATCTCCACCTCTCCGTTCCTTTTCCTCCCTCACTCTCTCCCTCCCTTTCCCTCTTTCTCTTCCCCTCTCCTTCCCTCCCTCCTTCCCACTCTCCCTACCTTTCACCCTTATTTTCTTTCTCTCGTCTCACTCACTCACGCTCTCCCTTTCCCCCTCCCTCTCTCCCTCTTTCCCACTCTCTCGCTCCCTCTCTATCTCTCCCTTTCTCTCCTACTCTCTCGCTCCCTCTCTATCTCTCCCTTTTCCCTCTCTTAATCTCTCTCCCTCTCTTTTCCTCTCTATCTCCCTCTCTCCTTCTCTTTCTCACTCTCCTTCTCTCCCACTCTCTATATCTCTCTCTCCTTTTCCCTCTCCCTCTTTCTCTCCCCTTATTCTCTCTTCATCCCTCTCTATCTCTCCTTTCCTCTTTCCGTCCCTCTCTTTCTCCCTCTCATTAACCCTACCTCTCCTTTTCTCTATCTCCCTCTCTCTCCCTCTCTTTTTCTCCCTCACTCCCACTCTCTCCCTCTCTCTCCCTCTCCTTTTCTCCCTCACTCCCACTCTCTCCCTCTCTCTCCCTCCCTTTCCCTATCGCTTTCCCTCTCATTCTATCTCCCTCTCCTCTTCCATCTCCTTCTCTCTCTCCTCTCTCTCTTCCTCTCCCTCTCTCTCTCTTGCTCTCCCTTCCCCCTCTCTCTCTCCAACTCTATCCCCTCGCCTCTTTCCCTATCCCTCTCTCGCTCCCTCACGCTCTCTCCCCTCTCGTTTTTCCCTTTCTCTCCCTTCTCCCTTGCTATCTTTCCCTCTCCCTCTCCCACTCACTCCCCATATTTCCCTCTCGCTCGCTCTTACCCTCTCCCTCTCGTTCCTCTATCTCCCCCTTTCTCCCTCTCATTCCCTCTCTCTACTTCCATCTCCCTCTCTCTCTCCCTCTATTCATCTCTCCCTTCCTCTCTCTCCCTCTCTATTAATACCTCTCTCTATCCCCCTCTCCCCCTCTCCTTCTCTCTCCCTCCCTCCTTTCAATTCTGTCTCCCCCTCTCTCCCTCTCTCTCCTACTCTATCTCTCTTTCCCTCTCTCTCTCTCCGCTCTTCCTCTTTCCTCCTTTCTCTCCCTCTTTCTCCTTCTCTCTCTCACACACACTCTGTCCCTCTCTCTATCCCTCTGTTTCTCCCTCTCTCTCCCTCTCTCCCTTTTTTCCTCACTCACTCTTCCTCTCGCACTCCTCTCCCTCTCCCTCTCCCTTTCTCCCTCCGTCACTCCCTCTCGGTCTCTCTCCCTTTCTCTCTCAATCTCTCTCTCTCACTCCCTTTGCTCTCCTCCCTCTATCTCTACCCCTCTATCAATCTACCTCTCTCCTTCTCCCGCTCTCCCCTACTTTCACACCCACTCTCCCATGGTCTCCCTCTCCCTTTCTCACCCACCCACTCTCCTTTTCTCTCTCCCTTCCTTCTCTTTCTCTTCACTCCCACTCTCTCCCGCTCTCCCTATTGATTTTCCTCCCTCCTTCTCCTTCTCCCTCTCCTCTCCATCTATTTCTCTCTCCTTATCTCTCTTTCTCTCTCCCTCTCTTTCAATTTCTCTCTCTCCCTCCCTACCTCTCTCTTACTCCTTCTCTCCCTTCCTTTCCCTTCCTCTCTCTCACTATCTACCTCTCCCCAATCTCTCCCTTCCCTCTCTCTCCCTCTCTCTTTCTCTCTCTCCCTCCTACCCTCCCTCTCTCTCTCTCTCCCCTACTCTCTAACTCTCCCTCCCTCTATCCCACGCTTTAACACACCCTATATTTGTTCTTCTCTCTCCCTCTCCCTCTCTTTCTTTATCCCTCTCCCTCTCCCTCTCCTTCTCTCTCATTCTCTCTCCCTCTCCCTCTACCTCCCCTTCTCTCTCCTTCTTTCTCCCTCTCTCTCCCTACCCGACTCTCACATCTCTCTCCCCCTCTTTTTCCCTCTCTCTTTCTCACTCCCTCTCCCTCCTTCTCTCTCACTCTTTCTCTCTCCCTCCCTCTCCTTCTCTCCTTCTCCCTCTCTCTCACACTCCCTCTCTCTTTCTCTCGGTTCTACTCTCCCTCCCTCTCCCTTTCTTCCTATCTTGCTCCCTCAATCTTTTCCTCCCTTCATCTCTCCCATACCCTCTCCCTCTCCCTTTCTCTCTCCATCTCTCTCTTTATCTCTCCCTATCCCTCAATCTTCCTTTATCCTTTTCCTCCTACTATCCCTCTCTCTCCCTTCTCTTTCCCTCTCTCTCCCTTCATCTCCCTCTTGCTCTCTGTCCCCTTATCCCTCCCTCCCTCTCCCTCTCTTGCTCTTTCTCTCCTTCTCTCCCTCCCTCCCCCTCTCTCCTTTACCCTTCCTCTCTCTTTTCTCCTTTCCCTCTTTCCCTCTCCCTTTCTCTCCCTCTACCTCTCTCTTTCCTTTCTCCCTCTCTTCCATTCACTCTCTCCCTCTCTCTTTCTCTCTCCCTCTCCTACTCTCTCTCACTCTCCCTCTTCCTATCCCTCTCACTCTCCCTCTTCCTATCCCTCTCACTCTCCCTCTCCCTCCCTCCCTCCCTTTTTACTCTCTCTCCTTTTCTCTCTCTTTCTCACTCCTTCTCCCCATCCTCACTCTCTCCCTCTCCCTCCCTCCCTCTCTCCCTTTATTTCCTTTTCTATCCCACTCTTTCACTCTCTCCCTCCCTCTCTCTTTCTTTTCTCTCTCCCTTTCACCCTCTCCCTCCCCCTCTCTCTTTCTCCCCCTCTCTCTCACTCTCTTTATCTATCTTTCCCCTCTCTCTCACTCTTGTTCTCTTTCTCGTCCTTCCTTTCCACCATTTTGGTCCCTCCCTCCCTCTTTTACTCCCATCACCCTCACACTTTCTTCCACTATCCCCCTCTTTTTCCCTCTTGTCCTCCCTCCCTCTCTCTCCCTCTCCCTCTTCCTTTCTATCTCCTACTCTCTTTCCTTTTCTCTCTCCCCCTTTCTCCCCCTTTCTCCCTCTCTTTCCCCCTCTATTCCTCCCTCTCTCCCTCTTCATTTCCCTCTTTCTCTATCTCTTACTCTCATGCCCTATCTCTCTTCCTCTCTCTCTTGCCCTCTCTTTCGTACTCCCTCTCTCTCTCTCCCCTCTCCTTCTCTCCCTCTCCCTCTCTTTCGCTTTATCCCTCATACTTCCTCTCTCTACCTCTCTTCACCTCACTCTCCCCCACACTTTCCCTCTCCCTCCCTCTCTCTCCCTCTCTCCTCCTCTATCCCTCTTTTTCTCTCTCCTCTACCTCTCTCCCACCCTTCCTTTCTCTCTCCCTCCCTCTCTTTCTCTCTCCCTCTCTCTTTTTCTCTCTTCATATTTGCTTCCATCTCCCTTTCTCGCTCCCTCTCTCTCTCCTCATCTCTCTCCCTCTCCCCCTCTTTCTGTCCCCCATCTCTCTTTCTCCTACTCCCCCTCTCTTAACCTCTCTCCCTCCCTCTCTCCCTCTCCTTCATTCTCTCCCTTTCACTTTTTCTCCCTCTTCATCCCCCTCTCTCCTATCTAACTCCCTCCCCTCTCTCTCCCTTCCTCCCTCCCTCCCTCTTGCTCTCTCTCTCTCCCCTCTATCTAACGCTCCATCCCTCTATCCTTGTCTTTCACACACCCTCTCTCTCCCCCTCTCTCTTTCCTTATCCTTCCCTCTCTCCCTCTCCCTCCACTTCTCTCTCCATCTTTCTCCCTCTCTCTCCCCCAACCCGACTCTTACCTCTCCTTCCCGGTCTCTATCTCTCTCACTCTCTCTCTCCTTCTCTCTCCCTCCTTCTCCTATCTCTTTCTCCCTCTCTCTCACACTCTCCCACTCCTCTTAGTTCCTCACTCTCTCCCTATCCCTTTCTCCCTCTCTCACTCTGTCAATCTCTCATTCTCTCAATCTCTCCCTCTTACTCTCTGTCTCTCTCTCACCCTTTCTTTCTTCATCTCTCCCTCTCCCTCAACTTCCTCTATCCCTCTCTCTCCCCCTCTTCCTTCTACACTCATTATCCCTCCCTCTCTCCCTCTCTTTTTCCTCTCTCTCCCCCTTCATCTCACTCTCACTCTCTATCCCTTTGTCCCTCTCTCCCTCTCCCTCTCCCTCTCTCACTCCTTCTCTTCCTCTCTTCCTCCTCCTCCCGTTCTCCTTTAACCTCTCTCCCCCTCTTCTCCTCTCTCTCTACACCTCTCCTACCCTATCTATCTCTTTCCCTCTCTTCTTTCTATCCCTCTCCATTTCCTCTCTCTCTCCCCCTTCACTTCTCCCTCTTTCCTTCTTTCTCCCTCTCCCACTCTCCCTGTTTCTCTCTCTCTCTCACTCTCTGTTTCCCTCTTCACTCCCTCCCTCTCTCCCTCTCCCTCTCCCTCTCCCACTCTCTTTGTTTCTCTCTCTCTCACTCTCCTTTTCCCTCTCCCTCCCTCTCTCCCTCTCCCTCTCCCACTCTCTTTGTTTCTCTCTCTCTTACTCTCCTTTCCCTCTCCCTCCCTATCTCCCTCTCCCTCTCCCACTTTTCCCTCTCTCTCTCCCTCCCTCTCTCCTTCTCACTCCTTTTCCTCTCTCTCACTCTTTCCCTCTCTACCACTCTCTCTCTCTTTCACTTTCTTTCCCATTCTTTTTCTCTCTCCCTTTCACTCTCCCCTCTCCCCTTCTCTCTCTCACTCTCTCTATTTACCTTTCCTCTCTCTCTCTCCCTCCCTCCCTTTTCCTCTTACTCTCCCTCTCCCTTTCTTGTTCCCCTCTATCTCCATCTCGCTCTCTTTCCCCTTCTTCCTCTCTCACTCCTTCTCTCCTTCACCCCATCCCTCTTACTCTCTTCTTTACCTTCTCTCTTTTCGTATTCTCCTCTCCTTCTACCCCTCTCCCTCCCTCTCTATTGCCCCTTCTCTCTCTCCCTCTCCCTTTCCTCTCTCTCTCCTTCACTCTCTCTCTCTCTCCTTCTCACTCCCTCTCCTATTCTTTTTTCTCTCTCTCACTCTTCCTCTCCCTCTCCCTCCCTCCATCCCTCTCCCTCTCTTAGCCTTCCTCTCCCTTCTCAATTCTTCTCCCCCTCTCTCTCTCCGTCTCTCTCTCCCTCTCTTTCCCTTTCTATCCCACTCTTATGCTCTCTTCCTCCCTCTCCTTCTCTTTTCTCTCTCCCTCTCCCTCTCCCTACCCCTCCCTCTCTCTCTTCCTCTCTCTCACTCTCTCTATCTACTTTTCCTCTCTCTCTCACTCTCACTCTATTTCTCTTCTCCTCTCCACTATCTCTATCCCACCCTCTCTCTCACTTTCACTCCCACTCCCCTCACACTCTCTCCCATTATCTCCCCTCTCTCCCTCCTTCCCTCCCTCACTCTCCCTCTCCCTCTCCCCCTCCCTCTCCCTCTCTATCTCTTACTATCTTTCCTTTTTTCTCTCTCTTCTCTCTCCCCCTCTCTCTTTTCTTATCTCTCCTCCTCTATTCCTCTCTCTCCCTCTCCCTCTATCCCTTGCTCTCTCTCTCGTCCTCTCTTTCCCTTTCCCTCTCCTTCTCTCCCTCTTTTTCTATCTCTTCCTTCTCTCTCATCATCTATTTCCCGCTCCTTCTCTCCTTCACACTCCCTCTCTCTCTCTCCCTCTTGCCCTTTTTCCTTCTATTCATCCCTCTCCCTTGCTCTCACTTTATCCCTCTCTCCCCCTC
Organism: Dovyalis caffra; assembly: GCA_963924115.1. Classification (NCBI taxonomy): domain Eukaryota; kingdom Viridiplantae; phylum Streptophyta; class Magnoliopsida; order Malpighiales; family Salicaceae; genus Dovyalis; species Dovyalis caffra. The sequence continues at coordinate 34,062,287 of CAWUPB010001173.1, forward strand.
ATTTTCCCTCTCTCTCTCCCCCATACTTTCCCTCTCCCTCCCCCTCTCTTTTCCTCTCTCTCTCCCCCTTTATTTCTCTCTCCTCTACCTCTCTACCTCCCTCCCTCTCCCTCTCTCATTTTTTCTCTCTTTTTCTCTACCTTTCCACTTCCATCTCCTTTTGTCCTCCCTCTCTCCCCATCTCTCTCTTCTCCCCATGTCTCCCTATCTCTCTCTCACCCTCTCTCTCCCTCTCCCTCCCTCCTCTCTCACCCTCTCTCCCTCTCTCTCTCCCTCTCTTTCATTCTCTCTCCTTTTCTCCCTCCCTCCCTCTCTCAACCTCTCTCCCTCTCTTTTTTTCTCTCTCTATCCCTCTCTCCCTCTCTCCCCCTCCCTCTCTCTATCTCCCCTTCGTCTCTCCCACCCCTCTCTCTCTTCCCCCTCTCTCTATCTACCTCCCTCCTTCCCTCCATGTTTCGCTCTCTATCTCTCTCCTTTGCTCTCTATCTACTATATTCCTCCTTCTCCCCTCTCTCTATCTTATGGTCTCTCTCCCTCTCTTTCCCCTACCTACTCCCTCCCTACCCTCTCTCCCTCTCTCACCGTCCTTATCCCCCTGTCTCCTTTTCTCTCTATTTTTTCCCTCCCCCTGTCTCTCTATCTACTAGTTCCTTCCTCTCCCTCCCTCCTTCTCCCTCTCCTTCCCACTCCTTATCTCTCACTTGCTCTCTCATTCTCCCTCTTTTTCTCTCTCTCTATCTCTCTCTCACCCTTTCTCCCTCCCTCCTTCTCTCTCTCCCCCATCTTTTTCCTTATCTCACCCTCTCTCTACTTCTATCCCTCTCCCTCCCTCCCTCTCTCCCTCTCCAGTCCTCTCCCTTTATCTCCCTCTCCCTCTCTCGATCTATCTCTCACTCTCTCCCTCTATGTTCATCTCTTTCTACCCCTCTCTCTCTCTCACTATGTCTTATCTCTATCCCTCTCTTTAACACTCTCCATCTCCATCTCTCCACCTCTCTCCTTTTTTCCTCTCCCTTCCTCTCTCTATCTACCTCTTCCTTTCTCTCCCTCTCCCTCTCTCTCTCCATCTCTTCCTTATTTCTCTCTCTCACACTCTCCCTCCTTCTCTTCCTCACCCACTCTCTCTCACCCTCTCTCATTTTCTCTCTCCATTATGTCCCTCTTTCCCTCTTTATCCCTCTCTCTATCTCTCTCACCCTCTCCCCCTCCCTCTCCTTCCCTCACTCATAATCTCTATCTCTCTCTCCCTCTCTCTACCTCCTTCCCACTTTTTCTACCTCTCTCCCTCTCTTCTTATTCCCTCCTATCTCTTTCTCTTCCCCCTAACTCCTTCTCTCACTCTCTCTAACCCCCTCTCCCCTTCTCTTACTCCCTCTCCCCCTCTCTCTCCTTCTCTTTTATGCTCCCTCTCCCCCTCTCTCTCCTTCTTCCCACTACCCTCTCTCTTCCATCTCTTGCTCTCTCCCTTCCTCCCATTCTCCCTCTCCCTCTTTCTTCTTCTCTCTCCTCGTCTCTCCCTCTCCCTCTTTCTTCTTCTCTCTCCCCATCTCTCTCTCTCCTTCCCTCTCTCTCCGTTTCCCTATCTACCTCTCTCCCTCTTCTTTTCCCTTCCTCCCTCTCCCACTATCTCTCACTTTTTCTCTATTTCTCTCTCCATCCCTCTTCATCTCTCCCTCTCCCTCTCTCTCTCCCTCTTTCCCTATCCCTCTCTCTCCTCCTCCCTTTCTTCTTTTCCCTTTCCTATCCCCCTCTTTATCTCTCTCTCCCCGTCACTCTCTCTCTATCCCTCTCTCTCTCTATTTCTCCCTCTCTTTTCCCCCATTCCTCTCTCCCCCTTACACCCTCTCTCTCTTCCCCACTTTCCCACTCTCCTCTCCCTCTCTCTCCCTTTCCATCACTTTCTCTCCCTCTCTCTCCCTCTTTCTCTCCTTTTCTCTCCCTCTCCCTTCTTCTCCATCACTTTCCCTCCCTCTCTCCCTCTCTCTCCTCTATCTATCTTCCTTTTTTTCTCTCTCTCTTTCTCCCCTTCTCAATTTGCATTCTCCTCTCTTTTCCTCCCTCTTCCTGTCTCTCTCCATCTTTCTTCCTCTCTCTGTCTCTCTATCTCTCCCTCTCTCCCCCTCTCTCTCTCGTTTTCCCTCTTTCCCTCTCCTCTCTCCTTCCCCATCCTCATCCCACTCTCTTACTCTCTCTCTCACTCTTATCTCTCTCTTCCTTTCTCTCTCCCCCTCTTTCATCCTCTCCTCCTCTCTCCCTATCTCTCCCTCTTCCCCTCTCTCTTCCTCTCCCTCTCTCTCTCCCTCTCCCTATCCCTCTCGCCCTCTCCGTCCCTCCCTCTCTCTTATTCGCTTTCAATCTCTCCCCTTTTTTCTCTCTTTATCTCTTCCCCTTTTTTCTCCTCTCCCTATCTCTCCTCTTCTCTGCATCTCCCCTCCTCTCTCTCTATCTCTTTATCCTTCTCTCTCTCTCGTCTCTCTCACCCTCTCCCTTCCTCTCTCCCTTTATCTCTCCCTATCTCCCTCACTCTCTCCCTTTCTCTCTCTTTTCCTCTTTCTCCCCCTATCTCCCTCTCCATCCCTCTTTCTCTCTCTTCTCTCTCTCCCACCTTCTCTCTTTTTCCCCCTTTTTCTCTCCATCCCCCTCCCTCTCTCTCTCCTCACTCTCTCCTTCTCCCTCTTACTCCATTCTCTCCCTTTCACTCTCCCACACTCTCTCCCCCTTTTGCTCCTACTTTCTCCACTCTTTCTCCCCCTCTATCTCTCCCTATGTCTCTCTCCTTATGTCTCTCCTTCCTTTTTCCCTAGCCCTTTCCCTCCCTATCCCACTTTCTCTCCCTCTTCCTCTCTCTCTCCCCTATCTCACTTTCTCTCTCCCTTTCATGCTCCCTCTCTCCCTTCCTCTCTCTTTCTCTCTTTCCCATTCTCGTCCTCTCTCCTCTCCCTCTCCCTCTCTCCTCTCTCTCCCCCTCTCCCTCTCCCTCTCACCCTCTCCCTCTCACTTACCTTCTCTCTCTCTCTCTCCCTCTCCCTTTCTCTTTTCCTCTCCCTATCTCTTTCTCCCTCCCTCTCTCTCTCTCACACTTCCTTTCTCCCTCCCCCATATCTTCTCACTCTCTCCTTCTATCTCTCTTCTCTCCATCTCCTATTCTCCTTGTACCTCTCTCCCTTCCTTCTCCCTCTCCTTCTCCCTCTCCATCTCTCCCCCTCTTTTTCTCTCTCTCTTGGTCTCTCTTTCTCCCTCCATCTCGCTCTCTATCCTTTCCTAGCTCTCTCTGCCTCTCCTTCTTCCCTCCTTCCATCTCCCTCTCTCCCACTCCACTCCCTCTCCTTCTCTCTCTCCCTCTCTCTATCTCCCTCTCTCTCTCCCTCCCCATTCTCCCCCTTTTCTCCCTCTCTCCCTCCCTCTCTCTCCTCTTCCATTTTTCTCTATCCCTCTCCCTCCCAATCCTATTCTCTCAACCTCATACTCTTTCCCCTCTATCTTGTTTTATCTCTCCCTTTTGATATCCCTCTCTTCTTCTCTCTCATCCTCTCTCCTTCATCAACTCTCTCTCCCTCTCTTTCTCTATCCTCTCACTTTTTCTCTTTCTCTCTTTCTCTCTCTACCTCTCTCCCCTTTTCTCCTTTTTTCCTCTCTCTCACTCTCCTCCTCTTTCACTCTCTCCCTCCCTCCCTCTCTCCCTATCTCCCCCTCTTATTCACCTTTCACTCTCCCCTCCCCCTTTCATTCTCTCTTTCACTCTCCCTCTCTCTCTCTTTCTTTTACTCCCCTTTCTCCCTTTCTTTTATCCTCTCACTCTCTCCCTCCCTCTCTCTCCTTCTATCACTCTCTCTTCTTCTCCCTTTTTCTCTCCACCTCCCCCTCCCTCTCTCCATCTCTTTCTCTTTCTCCTTCTCTCTTGCCCTTTCTCTCTCCTTTTCTCCATCTCTCTCTCACTCTCTCCCTCCTTAACTTTCTTCCTCCTAGTCTCTCTCTCCCTCTCTCTCTACCTTTCTCTCCTCTTCTCTCCCTATCTCCCAATCTCTATCTCTCCCTCTCTAAATTATCCTTCCCTCCCTCTATCTCCATTTACCTCTCTCTCCCCCTCTCACCCTCTCTACTTCTCTTTCCCTCTTTTTCTCTCTCTCCCTCTCTTTTGCTTTTGCTCTCTGCCCCCTCTCTCTCCCTCCCTATCTCTCTTTCTCTCTCTATATCTCTAACCCTCTCTCCCCTTCTTTCTCCCTCCTTTACTCTCACTCTCTCTCCCTCTCTCTCTCCTCCCTCTTTCTCTCTTCCCCTCTCTCACTCTCTCTCCCTTTCTATCTCTCTCTCTCCCATTTTTTCCTCTCTCTACCACTCTTCCTCTTCCTCTCTCTCCATCTATTCTTCAATCCCTAGTACCCTTTCTTCCTCTCTTCCTCTGTCTTCCACTCTTTCTCTCCCTCTCTCCTTCGATCCCTATCACCCTCTCTCCCTCTCTCTCCATCTCTCTCTCCCTTCCTTTCTCTTCCTCTCCCTCTCCCTCTCCCTTCGTCTTTCTCCCTCCCTTACACTCTCTCTCCCTCCTTCCCTCTCTTTCCCTCTATCCCTCTCCCTCCTCTCTCTCTCTCTCGCCCCTCTCAATCACTATCTCTCGCTCTCTCGTTCTCTCACTTTCTCCTTTATCCCTCTCTCCCTTCCTATTTACCTTTCCTTCTCTCTTCTCTCTCTTCGCCCGTCTCTCTCCCTCCTCCCCTCTCTTGCCCTCTCTTTCCCTCTATCCCTCTCCCTCCTCTTAATCCCTATCTCTCGCTCTGTCTTTCTCTCTCTTTCTCCTTTATCCCTCTTTCCCTTCCTCTTTGCCTTTCCTTCTCTCCTCTCTCTCTCTGCCCCTCTCTTTCCCTCTCACTTTCTCCTTCCCTCTCATTTTTCTCCTTCTTTCCCTCTCTCTATCTCTCTCCCTCTATCTCCCTCTCCCTCCTCTCTTCCCCACTTTATCTCTCTCTCTCTCCTATTATCTTTCTCCTAGTTTCTCACTCTCCTTTCTCTCCCTTTCTCCTTCTCCCTTTCTCCCCCTCCCTCTCTTTCCCCCTATCTCGCTTTTCTTTCTACCTTTTGCACTCTCTCGCTCTCTCTCCCTCCCTCCCTCCCCTACTCTCTCCTACCCTCTTTCTTCGTCCCACCTCTTTATCCTTCTCCTTCTCTCCCTATCCTTATCTCTCTCTCCTCTCTCTCTATCCCTCTCTTAGCCTCTCTTCCTCCATATCCCTCTCTTTCTCTCTCCTTATCTCTCTTTCCTTTTTCACTTCCTTCCTCTCTCTTCCTCTCTCTTTCCCTCTCTCCCTCTCTTCCTCCCACTCTCCCTCTTTACCTCTCTCTCTCCCTCCCTCTCTATCACTCTCTATTGCTCTCTCTTCTCTCTGTCTCTCGCCCTCCCCTTTTCCCCTCTCCCTCTTACTCTCTCATTCACCCTCCTCCTCTCTCTCTCTCTCTCACATTTTCTCCTTCTTACTCTTTCCTTTTCCCTCTCTCTCTCAACCTTCTCTCACCTCTCTCCCTATCTCTACCTCTCTCTCCCTTCCTATCTCTCTCTCTTTTCTCTCCCACTCACTATATCTCCCTCTCTCTCTCTCCATCCCTCCTTCTTCCTACATCCCTCCCTCCCTTTATCACTCTCTCTCCCTTCCTCCCTTTATCTCTCCTTTCCTCTCTCTCAATCTCTCTCTCACTCTTTCCTCTCTCTCTCTCTTTTTATATACTGTCCCACTCTCTCCCCATCTTTCTCTCTCTATCTGCCTTCCTCTCACCCTTACTCTCTCTCTTTCTCCCTCCCTCTCCCTCTCTCCCTTTCTTTCTATTTCTCTCATTTTGTCTCTCTCTTTTTTGCTATCTCCCCCCTTTTCCCTCTCTTCTCTCTCTCCCCTTTTTTATCTCTTCCTCTCTTTACCTCCTTCATCCGCTCCCTATTCCTATCTCCCTCTCTCTCATACTCCCTTCCTTTTTCTCTTTCCCTTGTCTCTTACCCTCTTTCTCTCCCCTTTTCCTCTCACCCTCTTTCTCTCCCCTTTTGTCTCCCTCCCTCTTTCTCACTCTCTCACTCTCTCCCTTGCTTTCCCACTCCCCCTCTCTCACTTCATCTCTATCTCTCCCTCCTCGCTCTCCCTCTCCATCTCCCTCTATCTCCTTTTTACCCTCCCCTTCTCTTCGACCCCTTCAATCTCCATCTCCTTCTCCCTCTCTCTTCCCCTCAATCCCTCTCTCTCACTCCTTCTCTCTCCTTCCTCCTTCTCTCCTTCTCTTTCTCTCGTCCATCCCTCTCTTCCTCCCTCCCTGTCTTTCTCACTATCTTTCCCTCTCTCTTTCTCTCTCTCATTCTCTCCCTCTCTCTCCCTCCTTTTGTCTCTCCTTCCCTCCTTCCCTCCCTATCTCTCTTTATCTCTCACCCCTTCTTTCTCTCTCCCATCTTGATCTACCCTTCTCCTTCCCTCCCTCTCTCGTCCTTTTTTCCCTCTCTCCCTCTCCCTCAATCACTCCCTCTCTCTCCCTCCCTCTCTCTCTCTCTCCCTTACTCCCTATCACTCGGTCTCTCTATCCCTTTCTCTCCCTCTCTCCCTTTCTCTTCTTAGCTCACTCTTCCTCTCGTCTCCGTCTCTTTCTCTTTTCTCTTATTCACTTTCCCTCTCCCCTTCTTTCGCTCCCTCTCTCTCCCTCTCCCTTTCTCTTTCCTCTTGCCCATCCCTCTCTATCCCGGCCCCCTTTATTCCCTCTTCCTCTCCCTTCCTCTCAATCTCTTTGTCACTCTCTCTCACTCCCTCTCTTTCACCCTCCCTTTCTTCTTCTCTTCATCCCTCTATTCCTCCCTCCCTCTCTTTCTCCCTCTCTCTCCCTCTATTTCTCCATCTCTCTCACTCTCTCCCCTCTTTGTATCCCTCTTTCTCCCCACCTCCTTCTCCCTCTCTCCCTATCTCTCTCTCTCTCTATATCTCTTCATCATCCTCTCTAACTCTCTCCCTCCCACCTCTCTCCCTATCTCTCTAACCCTCTCCCTACCTCTCTCTCCCTCCCTCTTTTTCTCCCTCCTTCTTGATCAACCCTTCTCCCTCTCTTCCCCTCACTCTTTATCCCTCCCTCTCTCCCTTTTTGCTTTTCTATCTCTCCCTCCCTCCATCGTGCTCTCTCTATATCCCTCTCACTCCTTCTTTTATCCTCTCTCCCTGTCTCTCTTTCTCCCTCTCTTTCTCTATCTCTCTTTTTCTCTCTCTTTCTTTATCTCTCTTGCTTCCCCTCTCACTCTCTCCCTCTCTCACACTCCCTCTCTCCCCCTCTTTCCTCTCCTTTTCTCTATCTCCTTCCATTTTCTCTCTCCCTCTCCCTTTCTCCCTCTCTTTCCCTTAAACTCCCTCTCTCTTCTCTATTCTCTCTATCTCCTACTCTTCCTCTCTCTCCTTCTTCTTTTAATTACGTCCGTACCTCTCTCTCACTCTCCATCTCCTACTTTCTCTCCCTCGATCCCTCTCTCCTTCTTCCTCTCCCTCTCCCTCTCCCTCCCTCTTTCTCTCTATACCTCTCTATCTACCTCTCTTTCACTCTCTCGATCTCCTCCTCGTTCTCCCTCTCCCTCTTTCTCTCCCCTATTTTTCCCTCCATATCTCCTTACCCTTTCCTTCTTTCTCCCTCTCCCTTTCTCTCCCTCCCCTGCCCCTCTCTTTCTCTCCTTATCTTTCTCTTTCCCTCTCCCGATCCCTCTCTTCCACTCTCTCTTTCCCTTCCTCTCTCCCTCTCCCTCTATCCCTCTCTCTCCTTCACTCTCCTTCTCTCCCTTTCTCCCTCTCACGACCTTTTCTCCCTCCACTAATCTCTTTCCTTACATCCCTCTCATTCCTTTTCCCTCACTCTCACTTTCTATCTCTCTCTCTCCCTCCCCCTTTATTCCCACTCACTATCTTTATCTCCATCTCCCTCTCCCTCTCCCTCTCTCTCATCATTTCTCTCCCTCACTCTACTCTCTCTCTTCCTCTCGCTCTTTCTCCCTCTCTGTCCCTCCCTCTCCTTATCTTTCCCTTTCTCTCTCCCTTTCTCCCCCCATCTCTCCGTCTCCCTCTTCATCTTTCTTCTCCTCTCTCTCTTTTCTTTCTCTCTATCCCTCTATCTCTCTCCGCTCTCCTCCCTCCCTCCCTCTCTTTCCCCTCCCTCTCTTCCCTTCCCTCTCTCCCTTCTCTCCCCATCCCTATCCCACTCTTTCTCTCCATCTATATCCCACTCTCTCCCTATCTTCTTTTCTCTCATCTTTCTTCCTCTAGCCATCCTTCTCTCCCTCCCCTTCTTTCCCTCTCCCTCTCTCCCCTCCTTATTCTCTCTCCCCTCTCTCTTTCACACTTTCTTCCTCTTTCCCTCGCTCTTTACCCTTCTCCCTCCCTTTCTCCCTCCCCTCTCCCTCCTTCCTTCTCTCCCTCTCCCTCTCTTTTCCTCCCTCATTATCTCTCTCCTTCTCTTTCTCTATCACTTCCTTTCTGTCCCTTCCTCTCACCCTCCCCCTACTCTCTCCCTCTCTACTCTCTATCCCTCCTTTGTCACTCTCTCTCATCCTCTCTCTCCTCCTTCTTCTCTCTCCTCTTTCCCTCTCCTTCTCTCTATCTCTCTCCTACTTTCTCCCTCCTTCTCTCTTCTTCTCACTCCTTTATTTTCTTTCCCCTCTTCTTTCTCCCTCCCTCTTTCTATCTCCCTCTTTTGCCTTCCCTCCTCTCTCCCTCTCACTATCCCTCTCTCTCTTTCTCCATCCTTCTCTCAATTCCTCTCTTTGTCCCTTTGTCCCTTTCTCCATCCCTCTCTTCATCCCTTTGTCTCTCACTTACTCTCACTCTCTCACTCTCCCCTCTCTACCTGTCTCTTCCTCTCTCTCCCCTCTCTCTCTCACTCCCTCTCCCTCACTCTCCCCCTCTCTCTGCCTCCCTTGCCTCTCCCTCTCTCTTTCTCTATCTCTATCTCTATCTCTCTTCATCTCTCGGTCCCTCCCTCCCCTCTCTCTCCCCTCTCCTTCCTTCCCTCTCTCTCTACCTCCCCTCTCTATCAACCCTTCTCCTCTCCTTTGTCTCTTCCCCTCTTTACCCCTTTATCCCCCTCTATCTATCCATCTCTCCCTCCTTTTTCTCTCTCCTCCTCTCCCTTTTGCCTTACCTCCTCTCTTTTTACTCCCCCTTTATATCTCTCTCCCTCCTCTCGCCCTCTCTCCCCTTCCTCCTTGTCTCCCTTCATCCTACTCTCTCATATCTCTCCCTCCCTCCACCCTATTAGAGTTAGATAGAGGCAAGGAGAGAGGGAGAAAGAGGGACACAGAGAGGGGGGATAATGAGGGAGGGAGAAAAAGTGAGAGAGAAAGAGAAGGAGAGAGAATGAAAAATAGAGGGAGAAAGGAGGGAAAGATGAAGAGGAAGAGGTGTAAAGAGAGGGAGAGTGAGGGAGAGAGAGGGAGAGAGAGATAGGGTCAAAGGGAGAGACATAAGGAGAGGGAGAGATATACAGAGAGTAGGATGAAGGAGAGAGGGAGGGAGGGGGAGAGAGGGAGATGGAGGGTGAGAGAGGGAGAGAAAGATAGAGGAGAGAGAGATGGAGAGAGAGATAAGGCAAAAGGGAAAGAGGGATAGATGGAGAGAGAGGGATAGAGAGAAAGGGGAAGAAAGAAGGTAGAGAGGGGTGAGAAGGATCGAAAGATGGAGAGAGAGAGATAGAGAAAGTGGGATGGAGAGACAATAGAAAGGAGAGAGAGGGAGAGAAAGGGAGAGGGAGGGAGAGAAAAGAAGAGGGAGGAAGAGAGGTTGATAGAGATGGGAGGGAGGGAGAGAAGGGGAGAAAGATTAAAAGATAAAAGAGAGGGAGGGATGGAGGGATGAGAGAGATATAGAGATGAAGAAAGAGAGAGAAGAGACATAAAGGGAGGGAGGGAGGGAGAGGGGGACGGAAAGAGAAAGGGACAGAGAGGAGAGAGAGTGAGAGAGGGAGGGAAAGAGTAAGAGAGGGATAGAGAAAGGGAAAGAGGGGCGAAGAGAGGGATGAAGAGAGAGAGAGGGAGTAAGAGAGGGATAGAGAGGAAGGGAGAGGAATAGGGAGAGATGGGAGAGGATGAGAGAGGGAGTGAGGGAGGGAGGGTGAGAGTAAAAGTAAGGGGGATGAGGGGAGAGAGATGGACGGGGAGAGAGGTAAATCTTTCTCATTTTTTTTATCTCACTACCTATATCCCTCTCTCTCCCTATCTCCCTTTTCCTCTCTCCCTCTCTCTACATTCCTCACTCTCTCTACCCCTCCCTCTCATTTTTCCTAATCTCTCTTACTTAATCTCTCTTTTCCTCTCCCTCTCTATCACTTCCCCTCACGCTCCATTTCTCCCTTTGTATCTCTCTCCACCTCTACCTCTCTCTCCCTCTCACTTTTGCTCTTAACTCTCTTCCTCACCATCCCTTTCTCTTCCATTCTCTCTACCTCCCTCTCTCGAAAGAGGGAGAGAGAGAAAGATATAGAGAGAGAGAGGGAGAGGGAGGAAGAAAGAGAGCGAGAGAGAGGGACAGATGGACAAGGAAGGAGAGAGAGTGAGAGAGAGAGATAGAGGAGAGAGATAGTAGAGAGAGAGAGGGTGAGAAAGAGAGGGATAGAGGGAGAGAGGGAGAGTGAGAGAGAGGGAGGGTGAGAAACAGAGGGATAAAGGGAGAGAGGGAGAGTGAGAGAGAGGAGGGATAGAGAAGGAGAGGGAGGGAGACAAAGAGAGGGATGGAGAGGGAGAGAGAGAGAGAGAAGGGGAAAGTGAGAGAAAGATAAATAGAGAGGGAGAGAGGGAAAGCGTATGAGGAAGAGAGAGAGAGGAAGAGTGGGATTGAGGGAGGTAGATAGAGAGAGGAAGTAAGAGAGATAAATAAGGAGAGAGGCATAGAAGGGGAGAGAAAGGGAGATAATGAGGGGGAGAGGTGAGATAGATAAAGAGAGAAGGAGAAAGAAGAGAGAGAGATAGGGAAAGAGAAAAGGGGTGGGAGAGGGAGAGGGAGAGAGAGTGAGGTAGTGAGTGATGGAGGGAGGGTGAGAAGCAGAGAGAGAGGGACAGGAGAGAGAAGGAAAGAAGGACAGAGCAAGAGAAAGATGAAAAGCAAAAGAGAAAGAAAGAGAGGGAGAAATAGAGAGGGTGAGGGAGAGAAAGAGGGAGGGAGAGGATGGTAAAGAGAGGTAAGGAGAGGAAGAGAGGGAGATAGAGAGAGATAGAGAGTGGGAGAGAGTGTGAGAGGGAGAGAGGGGAAGAAAGGGAGGGAGAGAGAGTGAGGGAGAATGATGGAGGGAGAGAGGTAGAGAGAGATCCGGAGGGTGAGAGTGAAGGAGAGGAAAAGGGAGAGCAAGAGAGGGAAAGAGTGATAAAGAGAGGGGGAGAGTGAAGGAGAGGGAGAGGGAGTGAGAGAGAGGGAAGGAGAGAGAGATAGAGGGAGAAGGAGAGAGAGAGATGGAGAGGGAAGAGAGAAAGAGTGTGAAACGAGAGGAAGAGAGGGAGAGAGAGGGAGAGAGAAAGGGAGTGAATGAGGAGAGAGAGTGAAATGGAGAAAGCAATATGGAGAGAGAGGGAGGAAGGGAGGGAGAGAGAAATGGAAAGGGAGGGAGGGAGACAGAGATAAGAGAGCAAAAGGAGGAGAGAGAGTGAGAGAGAAAAGGAGTAAAAAGGAAGGAGGGAGGGGGAGAGAGTAGGGAGGTAGGGAGAGGTAGAGGTAGAGATTGATGGATAGAGGGATAGATGGAGAGACAAAGAAAGATAAGGAGAGAGAGAGGAAGGAGTAAAGAGGGAAGGAGAGAGAGGTTGAGAGGAAGGGGAGAGAGGGAGGAAGAAAGAGAGAAGAGAGGGAGAGAGGGGAGAGAGGGATTTTAATGGAGAGGGAGTGGGAGATAGAGAGAGAAAAAGTGAGACAAAGAGAAAGTGAGGGAGAGAGAGATAAAGGGCATGCATCCTATGAGATTGCGAAATAAATTTTTTTCTCCATTAATCCTTCCAAGATCAAGCTCGCTCAATTAACTAATCATACATACATGAATAAATAATTAAAGCAAGTGTTTACCTCTCATAGCATATAAACTATTTATGTAGAAAGATGTAATCTAAGTGTTCGGCTTATATTGCTAATCCATGCTAGTCAAACACCCATAAGAGAAGCTATAGAAATCATGGAGTGCTAGCTCTAATCCTTCTATGTAGTTAATTTATTCTCTTAAGAAATCAATCAAGGTATTTTGCAAACACCCTAGAGAGAGGTATGTGTGGTAACTCGAGCTTTTGGGAGAAAACATTTTTCTTATTTTCTTTTTCTTGTTGCCATATATCTTTTTGTGTTAACCTTTTCTTGCCACCCTTCTCTTTATTTATATAAAGGGGTGTTATTTTTATCCTCTAAGGATAAGGAGTTGCAACATGTATGGGTTTGTTTCATCTCATCCTTGTATACCTTGAGCCTTATCTAATATTGCTCAAGTTTATCCTTCAACCGAAATATCTTGCCGCCTATTGGCCTAAACTCTTTTGGTTCAATTAAATACAAATTAATTTGAACCATCCAAATAAATTATGTCATATATTTTTAAGGAAGTCCATATTAGGAGATAATTTCCAAATTACCCTTAAACCTAAATTGGGAAACTAATTTCTCTTTTATGTAGTGACTTCCAAATTTGGAGCTAATTTCCAAATTAGAAAATTGATTTCTAAACTAGGAAACTTTCAATTTTAAGAAACTTTTTTTCCAAAACATGAAACTTTTCATTTTCAAAAAACTTTTCCAAAATATGAAACTTTCTAAACTAGAAACCTTTTTTCCAAAATCTTTGTTTCCCTTTTATTATGTAAATGTTTAATCTTATGCATGTGACTCAATAGCTTCCTAGATATGTTGACAATATATCAAGAATAAAAGACACATCTTTCATTTCTTGATACATAAATCAAGATAGGCCTCTAACCGGACATCATAACTATCTAATTCTCTAGGAGGATTAATTAATTCATAATATTTTTCTTAAGCATGGTTACTCGTATAATTTTGGTTCTCATGTCAATTTATCATAGTGTGATCTCAAACTTGGCTTAAATTCTATTTGATTATGATCACATAAGCTTTCTTTTATTCAAAAAATGTCTTAGCTCTTGAGTAAACCAATTATGCTCTATTGGTATACTCTTACCGTGACCATAAATTCTTTAAGCGGACATTCATGAAAGTACAATATGATAACTTCCTTAGCATACAAGAATGACATATCCAATCTTAGTCATCTACCTACCTCCATTAGATTCCTAGTACACCCAATGAATCATCTACATGCAACTCTTGATTGAGCCCATCCAAACAAGTGTCAAAGTATATAAATCCTCTAATGAGATAAATGCGATGACTTTAAGTCAAAAGACTAGTTTTACCCATCTCATATGAGATTCTCATAGACTAAACCAAATAGGTTATCATGGCAAGTTACATCTAGTGATGTGTATAGAGGGAGAGGGAGGGAGGGAGGGAGGGGGAGAGAGAGAGGAAGGGAGGGAGAGATAGTGGGAGAGAGAGAGGGAGAAAGGGATAGAGGGGGAGAAGAAAGGGGGAGAGGGAGAAGGAGATGGAGAGGGAGTGGATGATAGAGGGAGAGGGAAGGGAGATAGAGAGAGATAGAGAAAGAAGGAGGGAGAGATAGAGTAAGAAAGAGAGGGAGAGAGGGGGAGAAAGAAGGAGAGAGAGAGGTAGAGTGAAAGAGGGAGAGAGAGAAAAAGAGAGGGAGAAAGGGAGAGAAAAAGGAAGAGGGAGAGGAAGATAGAGGTAGAGAGATAGAGGTAGAGCGAAAATGGAAGAGAGAGAAAGAGGGAGAGAAAGAGAAGGAGGGGGAAGGGGAGAGAGAGGTAGAGAGAGGGGGAGAGAGAGAAAGAGGGAGGAAGGGAGAGAGGGAGGGAGAGAAAGGGAGGAAGAGATAAGGGAGAAGAGGGAAAGAGAGATGAAGAAAGAGAGGGAGAGAGAGATGAAGAAAGAGAGGGAGAGAGAGAGAGAGCAATAGAGGGAGAGATAGATGGGAGAGAGGGAGAGCAAGAGAGGAGAGGGAGAGAGAGATGGGAGGAGAGAGAGAGGGGGAAGAGAAGGAGGCTGGGAGAAGGAGAGCAAGGAAGGGAGTAAGAGAGGGAGGTTAAGAGAGCTAGAGGGGGAGAGAGGGAGAAATAGCAAGGGAGGAAGTAAGAGAGGGAGGTTAAGAGAGTTAGAGGGGGAGAGAGAGAGAAATAGCAAGGGAGGAAGTAAGAGAGGGAGAGAAAAAGAGAAGGGGGAAAGAAAAAGGAGTGAGGGTAAAGAGAGGAAGAGAGAGAATGAGAGAGAGGGAGAGAGTGTGAGAGAGAGAGAGAGAGAGAGAGAGGGAGGGAGATAGAGGGAGGGAGGGAGGGAGGGAGGGAGAAAGGAAGAAAAGAGGGAGATAGAGAGGGAGGGAAGGAGAAATAGTGGGATGGAGAGAAAGGTAGGGGAAAAAGTGAGTGAGAGAAAGGGGAGAGAGGGAGAGAGAGGGAGGGAGGGAGTGAGAAAGGGAGAGTAAGAGAGAGAATATAAGTGAAACAGAGAGGGAAAGAGTAAGAAAGAGGAAGAGAGAACGGGAGGGAGAGGTAAATAGATAGAAAGGGGGATGAAGAGATGGAGAAAGGGAGAGGGAGAGGGAGAGAGAAAGAAAGAGGATGGGGAGGGGGAGGGAGAGGGAGAGGGAGAGAGGGAGGGAGAAAAGGAGAGAGAGAGGGAGTGAGGTAGTGAGATATATAGAGGGAGAGAGAGAGCAAAAAAAAGAGAATGAGCGAGGGAGGGAAAGAGTGAGAGAGAGAGGGAAAGAGTGGTAGTGTGGGAGAGAGAGGGGGAGGGAGAGTGAGAGAAAAGAGACAAAGGGATAGGGGAAAGAGAGGTAGCGGGAAGAGAGAGGAAAAGAGGGAGAGGGGAAGAGAGGGAGATGGGGAGGGAGGTTGGAAGAGAGAAAAAGGGTGAGAGGGAAACATGAGAATGAAAGAAGGAGAAAAAGGTAAAAAGGGAAAGATATGAAAGGAGGGGGAAAGAGGAAGCGACGAAAGGAAAGAAAATAAGATGAAGAGAGAGAGAGGGAGGGAGTGAGGAAAGAGAAAGGAGGAAGAGAGAAGAGGGAGAGAGGGAGAGAAAGAGTGAGAGCGAGAGAGATAGGACACAAAGAGAGAGAAAAAGAGACAGAAAGGGAAAGGGAGAGAGGGAGGGAGGGAAGGAAGTAGTGAGAGTGAAGTAGAGAAAGGGAGATAGAGGGAGGAAAGGAGAGAGGGAAAGAGAGGGAGAAAAAGGAGGGAGAGAGAGGGAGGGAGAGGGAGATGGAGGGGGAGAAAAAGGGAAAGAGAGGGGGAGGTGAAAGGAAAGAGAGAGGGAGAGAGGGAAAGAGTAGGAGAGAGGGAGAGAGAGAGTAAAAAAGAGGAAGAGAGAGGGAGAGAGGCAAAGAGAAGACGAGAGGGAGAGAGAGAGAGAGAAAGAGAGGAAGAGGGAGGGAAGGAGAGAGAAAGGGAGAGGGAGAGAAGGAGTATTGGAGGGAGAGCGAAGGAGAGAGAGGTAGGGAGTGGATGATGGAGAGTGAGAGAGAGGGGTGAGAGAGGGATGAAAGGAGAGAGATGGAGGGAGGGAGAGGGACAGAGATGGAGAAAGGGGAGAGAGATGGAAAGAAAGGGAGATAAGAAGAGAGGGAGAGCGATGGAGGCAAATGAAGAGACGGATAAAAAAAGAGAAAGAGAGGGAGAAGGAGGAGAGAGGGAGGGAGAGAGAGGGAAAGGGATAGAAGGAGAAAGAGAGAGAGAGGGAGTGGAAGAGAGAGAAAAATAAGGGAGATAGAGGGAGAGAGAGGGAGGGAGATGGAGGAGAAGGAGAGAGAGAGGAAGAGAGGGAGAGAGAGGGAGAGTGGGAGAGAGAGACAGAGGAAGAGAGGGAGGGGAAGAGAGGGATAGTGGGAGAGAGAGAGAGGAATAGAGGGAAAGGAAGAGAGGGAGAGAGAGGGAGAGTGGGAGAGAGAGGTAGAGGAAGAGAGAGGGAGAGAGGTAGTGAGAAAGAGAGACGAGGAGCAAAAGATAGGAGAGAAAGGGAAAGAAAGAGATGGAGAGATAGAGAGAGGGAGAGAGAGAAGGATGGAGAGGGAGAGAGATGAAGTGAGAAGGAGATAGAGGGAAGGAGAGGGTTCAAGGGAGAGAGGGAGAGAGTGGGAGGGAGAGAGAGGGAGCGAGGGACAAAGATGGAGAGCTAGAGATAGAGATAAAGGGAGAGCAATCAAAATCAGCAGAGAGAGGGGGAGCGAGATAGGGAGGGAAAGGGAGGGAGAGAGAGAGGGAGAGGGAGAAGGAGAGGAAAGGGAGGGAGGAAAGTAGAGGGAAGGTCGGAGGGGAGAGAGAGGGAGAGAGGGAGATAGAAAGGAGAGAGAAAGGGTAAGGGAGAGAGGTAGAGAAAAGGGAGGGAGAGAGGAAGAGGGAGGGAGGGAGAGGGAGAGAGGGAGAGGGAGAAGGAGAAGGAGAGGAGAGAGGGAAGTAGTGGGAAGGTCGGAGGGGGAGAGAGAGGGAGAGAGGGAGATAGAGAGGAGAGAGAAAGGGTAAGGGAGAGAGGTGGAGGTAGAGAAAGGGAGTGAGGGTGGGAGATAGGGGGAGATAGATGAAGAGAAAGGGAGAAAGAGATAGAAGAAGGGAGTGAGAAAGAGGGAGAGAGGGAGATAAAGAGAGAGAGATAGAGAGAGGAAGAGAAAGGGAGAGGGATTAAAGGAGGAGAGAAAGAAAGAGAGAGAAAAGGAGAGAGAGAAAGGAAGAGAGGGATGCAAGTCAAGAAAGTGAGAGGGAAGAAGGAAAGGGAAAGAGAGTGAGAGAGGGATTGAGAGAGGGAGAGGGAGAGAGGGCAAGATAAAGAGCAGAAGAGTGAGAATGAGGGAAAAGGAGTGAGGGAGAGAGGGAGAGAGTGAGAGATGGAGAGAGTAAGAGAGAAAGAAAGAGAGAGAAAAAAGGGAGGGAAAGAACGAGAGATAAAAAGACAGAGGAGGGAGAGGGAGAAAAAGAAGAGAGAGGAGAGAGGGATAGAGAAGGATGGATGGAGAGGAGAGAGAAAAGGAGAGTGGGAGAGGTAGAGAGAGAAAGAGGGAGAGAGAAAGGAAGAAAAAAGACAAGGAGAGAGAGATGTAGAGGGGTGAGAGAAAGAGAGAGAGAAAGAGGTAGATATGAAGAGAGAGGTGGAGGGAGACGAAAGAGGGATGGAGATGAAGAGTAGAGAGAGAAGGAGAGAGGGGGAGTAAGAGAGGGAGAGTAAGGTAGGGGAGGGAGATAGAGGGGAAAGGAGGAAAAAGAGGAAAAGTGGAGAGAGGGAGGGATGGGGGAGAGGGATAGAAAGAAAGATGAAGAGAGGTAGGGAGAGGGGGAGAGAGAGGGAGTAAGATGAAGGGAGAGATGGAGAGCAATTGGAAGAGAGAGGGGAGAAAGGGTAATAGAGAGAGAGGGAGGAAAGGAGAGAGGGAGGGAGATAGAAAGAGAGAGAGGTAGAGAGGGAGAAAGAGAGGGAGGGAGGGGGAGAAAGGATAGAGAGGAAGACCGAAAGATGGAGAGAAAAATAAGGTGAGATGAAGAGAGAGATAGGGGTGAGATAAAGAGAGAGGGAGAGACATGAAGAGAGAGGTAATGAGAGGGAGAAAGGGACCAATAGGAAGAGTGGGAGAGAGGGTAGGAGGGATAGAAAGGAAAGAGGTAGAGAAGGTGGGAGAGAGAGAGGTAGATAGAAGGAGGAAGAGAGGAGGAGAGAGAAAGAGAGAAAGAGAAAGGGAAAAAGAGGGAGAGGGAGGAGAGCGAGGTGGGGAGAGGGAAAGGGAAGGAGAGGGGGAGAGGGAGGGAGGGAAGGTGGGAGAGAGAGATGGAAAGAAGGAGGGGGAGAGAGAGAGAATAGGAGGGAGAGTGAGAGGTAAAAGGAGAGAAAAGAAGAGAGGGAGGAGGAAGGAATAGAGGGAGAAGGAGAGGGAGAGGGAGGAAGGAATAAAGGGAGAGGGAGAGGGAGGGAGGAAGGAATAAAGGGAGAGGGAGAGGGAGGGAGGAAGGAATAAAGGGGGAGGAAGAGAGAAAGAAGGGACGAGAGAGGAAATAGAGAGAGTGGGAGAGAGATGGAGAGCTAAATAGAGAGAGGGAGGAGTGAGAGGAAGAGAGAGGAGAGAAAGGAAGAGAGTGGGAGCGAGAGGGAGAGAGAGCTTAAGAGGGGGAAACAAAAAGGGAAAGCGAGAGGAAGAGAGGGAGAGAAAGAGGGAGAAAGCAAGAGCGGGGTGTGAGAGGAAACGGGGGTGGGAGAGTGAGATGGAAAGGGAGAAAAGGAGGGAGAGGAAGTGAGGGAGGGAGGGAGAGAGGGAGAGGGGGAATGGAGAGGGGCATTGAAAGGGAGAAGGACAAATGAAGAAGAGGAGAGGGAGGGATACAAAGACATAGGGAGAAAGGGAGAGAGAGGGAGGGAGATGGAGTTAGAGGTAGGAAGAGGGAGAGAGATGGAGAGAGGAAAAGAGGGGAGAGAGAGAGAATAGGGAGATGGGAGAGGGAGGAGAGAAAGGGAGAGAATGAGAGAGAGAGAGGGAGAAAGAGGGAGAGTGAAAGAGAGAGGGAGGGATAAAAAGAGTGGGGGAGAGAGAAAGAAAGGTAGAGAGAGTGGAGAGAGAGAAAGATAAGGAGAGGGAGGGAAAGAGGGAGAGAGGTGAGAGAGGGATAAGGAGAAAGACTAAGAGAGGGAGAGAATGAGGGAGAGAGAGAATGGGAGAGAGGAGAGAGAGAATGGGAGATAAAGAGAGGGAGAGGGACCGATAAGAAGAGGCAAAAAGAGCGAGGGAGAGAGAAATAAAGAGGGAGAGAGAAGAAGGGAGAGGAAAGAGGGAGGGAGATGATGAGAGAGATGGAGAGAGGGAGACATGGAGAGAGGGAGATAGGGATGGAGAGAGGAAGCGAGAGGAAGGAAGAGAGAGAGAGAGAGGGAGAGTGGGTGAGAGAGGGAGGGAGAGTGGGTGAGAGTGAGTGCAACACCCCCTCCCCGACCCACTCGCTAATTACCTAAAAAGGAGTGGCCGGACGAGGAACGCGTCACACCGACATGACCAAATCTTGACTTAATCCCTAATTCGTACATGCTCATACATTAAGGGCATATTATATAATGAAATGCGTATAGTACAATTATATAACATTAACAAATACAACGAAAGAAATTACAAATTATTTACAATACCATTAAAATGTCCACCACCACCCTAACCCAAAATTACAATCAAAATAAACTTCATTACGTTTGTGTCACACATGAGCTCTTTTTAGGAGGAACCAGCAGCATCCATGCTACTTTGACCCTTTCTTATCATAACATGGAAATAAAAACGAAGTGAGTCGAATCTCAATAAGTGTGGTGATGAACGTAATATGAAATGCTTTTCTAACTTTCCCACCATACTCATAGATTTTAATTTTGGGTACCCCGGGTATTAGAAAATCTACTCTATTGGTGATTACCGAATCACCTAATGCTAACAATGAAATTATCCCTCGTTGTAGCCATCGTTAACGGGAATCCATTGCCCAATAGTCCAGATCACACATATTAGAGCATGCACATAGCTGGATCGCTAATACCCATTTATTTCCGCTAAGTTACCAAACCTAATCATGTAAACCAATTCTCAATCAATTGACATTTCTCGATCCGCCCCACAATGCACATGATGCATGTGATGTTACATTTACCGGATTAAACATATCCAACCCATACAGGATTTGATTTCATATATTTTCATAGGTCTAACCCATACAAGGTTTTGGGTACTCTCTTACCCTTTGTCATAATGTTCACCTCGTTAGAGTTAAATATCGATAATTAGTATTGGTTGAATCGTGGATCTAACTATGTACGTGAATACTTCCCTTTTGTTTCCTTTAGTAAATCGAGTCGTTAAATTGTTTCACACTTGAATTGCATCGTTATTAGCACTTGGACCAATTTTTAACATGGTAAGGTATAATTTTACTTTCTAGCCCGATTTTAACACTTTTAGGCCAAATTTAGTTCTTAAATCAAATCTAGGTTTCTTTGGAAAGCTTACGTGTCCAATTTCAATTTTATTCCTATTTGGACCTATTTGAACCATTACTTATCAAATTAATTTAATGGAACCCTAAACCTAATTTTTCTAAGTTTGGGCTGAATGGGTTTCTTAATTTTGCAAGAAATGTTCTTTGGTGTTATATGAAGTTTTTTTTTTTTTTTTTGTTCAAAATGACTAATTAAACCTAATTTGTTCATCATTAAAATTTAAGTCCTTAACTATCAAAAAGATACCATCTTTCGCATTTTGGCCGAAAGTCACCTTAGGAAAAACCCTAAAATTTAATTTCTCTTCCTTCCAATTTTACTTTGTCCAAGTTTATATCAATTCTAGTTTAGTCCACCAAGGTTCAATTAAGCCCTAATTCTTTCAATCAAACCTATCAATACACAAACACAGCCATGCACAAGGCTTTCCAAACTTAATAAGTAATATATCAACCATGCCTTACATATTCCATAACAACCAACAATTATATGCCAAGCCATCCAACATAATACCAACACAACAATACAACACAACATAATCAAAAGCTTAATCAATTATATAAATTAACATTTAAAAATCAAATAGATGGCATAGATAAAAACCCACCTACTTAGTTTAGGTTTGTTAAGGATTTCCCTAGCTTTTTCCTTCTTTTTCTCCTTTCTTTCTTTCCTTTCTTTTTCTCTTTTTCTTTTCCGTGTTTCTCTCCCTCTCAATGATGTTTTTTTCTTCTTTTGGGTGAGCTAGAATTTCACTAAAATAAATGGCTAAATTTCATCTTTTCCTTATATATATATACTCCATTTTCCTTCATTATTTAGTATGCCACATGTCCTTAATTAAGTTGTCTAAGAATAAAGTAAAGGAAGACTTTGGAAGGCAAGGTGGTTATTTGGAAGTCAAAGGTGATGAGTTGTCATCAATTACATTAAATGAAGTGCTTAGGTGTCTAGTTAGTTGCTAAAGATGGTCATTAAGCTAACTAAATCCTTAGGCTAGTTTAGTTTAAGGGACATGCCATTTCTTTCCTAGAAAAATTCGACCATTCCTCTTACGGAATTAATTCGGCAATTTCCTTCCTAAACATTTTCCAACATTCCCCACATTGTAACATACCTTTCTCACTTGTATAATTGTTTCCATATATATATACTAAAGAAAATGCATGATAATTAGTTGGCTTACTTGAAAATTCATCCCCTAATTCCTCACATAAACACCAAGCATCATAAAATCACCAAAACATTAAAATGGCACATAAATCACAGCCTTGCTCAATGTATTTACGTACGAATATTCTTGTACATATATTTATATGGTTAAGGACTTTACGTGGGTGACATTTCTCTCCCCTTAAAGGAATTTCATCCTTAAAATTAACTCATTCGAATAATTTTGGGTATTTATTTCTCATTTCTTCCTCCCGTTCCTAAGTCATCTCTTCTAGGTTATGATTTTCTCATAAAACTTTAACTAGATCAACTCCTTATTCCTTAATTGTTTGAACTAGCTATCAAGAATCTGGATCGGTCTTTCTTCATATGTTAAATCTAGGGTAAGATTTGACAGACTCTATCTCTAGAATTTGACTCGACTCTCCTATGCACTTCCTCAGCATGGATACATGAAATACATTATGTATTCCCGTTAATAATGGCGATAGCAACGGGCGATAGGCCTTATCTCTTACTCGATCCAATATTTCAAATGGCCGTATGTATCGTGGACTTAACTTTTTCTTTTTTCCTAAATCGTAGTATGCCCTTCATCGATCAAACTTTTAGGAATACATAGTCACCGACTATAAACTCCAAATCTTTCCCGCTCTTATCGTCGTAGCTTTTCTATTTGCTTTGAAGTCGTTTTCATCCGTTGGTAGATCTTATCTACCACTTTAGCCATTTGTTGCACTAGCTCTAGCCCTAACAACTTTCTTTCCCCTATTTCATCCCAATGCATGAGAGATCTACATCATTTCCCATATAAAGCTTCATAAGGAGCCATCCCAATTGAAGTTTAGTAGCTATTGTTATATGCAAATTCAGCTAAGCGTATGTATTTCTTCCATTTTTCGAACCTCTCCCATTTTTCGAACCTCTAGACCGATCCAGAACACATGCTCATAAAATATCTTCAAGTATTTGAGTCGTTTGGATTGTCCATCATTTTATGGATGATAAGTCGTGCTGAATTTTAGCTTCATGCCCATGGCTTTCGTGCGGATTCTTCCAAAATATGGAGGTGAATCTAGGATCTCGATCCGACACCATTCGGATATAAATCCTATGTAGTCTTACAATTTTTTCAAGGTACAACTAGGCGTATTGGTTAAGATTATAAGTGGTTTTGACCGGAAGAAAGTGCGCCGATTTGGTCGACCTATCCACTATCACCCAAATAGCATATGACCTCCTTTTCGATCATGGCAATTCCATAAAAAAATCCATATTTATATTCTCCCACTTCCATTCCGGAATCACTAATGGTTTTAACATTTCGATGGTCTTTGGTGTTTCACCTTTACCTATTGACGGACTTGATACCTTGCCATAAAATTAGCTATGTTTTTCTTCATTCCGAGCCACTAATAAGTTTGTCACAAGTCCCGGTACATCTTCGTGCTTCTTGGGTGTATAGAATAGGGAGTCACATGCACTTCTTTCAGTATTTCTTCCTTCACATCCTCTACCAAGAGAACACACAACCTTCCTTTAAATCTAATTATGCCTTTGTCATCTACCACAAAATCGATTCCTCCCTAGCCTTTACGTTTTTCTTCACTTCATTAAGCTTTTCATTCGTTTATTATCCCATTTGAATTATTTCCTAAAGACTTGGATGAACTAATAAAGCCGATAAAATGCTCGCATGACTCGTCAAAATTAGGTCCAATTCTAGCTTTTGTAAATCTCTCACTATCAATGGCTAAATCACTTCTATCGTTGCTACCGATTGTCTACTTAAAGCATCAATAACAACATTGGTCTTTCCCGGTGGTAGTTGATTATGCAATCATAGTCTTTCACTAACTCTAACCACCTTCTTTGCCTCATGTTTAGCTTCTTCGGTGTAAAAATATACCATAAACTCTTATGATCCGTGTATATCTCACATTTTGCACTCGTATAAATAATGTCTCTAGATTTTCAAGGCAAAGACTACTATCGCTAACTCCAAATCATGCGTTGGATAATTTCGTTCATATTCCTTCGGCTTTCGTGAGGCATAAGCTACTACTCTTTCATTCTACATCAACACCACCCCTAGCCCATTTTTAGAAGTGTCACTATACACCATAAAGTTTTCAGCCTTGGACGAAATGGTAAACACTCGGGGTCGTGATTAGCCATAGTTTCGACTCTTGGAAGCTCTCCTCATAAGCATTCGTCCACTCGGAACTTAACAATCTTTTTCAACAAGTTAGTAAGAGGCATGGCTATCTCGGAGAAGCCCTTCACAAATCTCTCGATAATACCCGACTAGCTCTAAAAACTTCATACCTTTGTCACGTCTTTAAAGTAGGCCAGCTTTGGATAGCCTCTATTTTCTTCAAATCCACTCGTTATATCTTCCTTCATCATCACGTGACATAGAAAAGCTATCTCGCTCTATCCAAAATTCACATTTCTTGAATTTGGCGTATAGCTACCACTCCCTTAGAGTCCGAAAGTAGCTTTTAGGTGCTCTCTATGTTCCTCCTTGCTTTGAGAATAAACCGAATATCATCGATGAATACGATGATAAATGTATCTAGGAATCCCTTAAAGACTTGATTCATCAAATCCATAAAGGAAGTCAGGGCGTTAGTCAATCCAAATGCCATTACTAGGAACTTATAGTATTGTATCTCATCCCGAACGTCGTTTTCCTCACATCCTCCGATCTTACCCTCACGTCGGTGATACCTCGATTGTAGGTCTATCTTGGAGAACACCATCACACCTTGCAATTGATTGAATAGATCATCAATCCGGGGTAGTGGGTATTTATTTTTAATCATCCCGATTCGATTCTCAATAATCGATGCATAGCCACGTACTACCGTTCTTCTTTTTCACGAACAATATTGGGGCTCCCGAAAGAGAAGAACTAGGGTGTATGAATCCCTTATCCAACAAGTCCCGTAGCTGCACTTTCATCTCTTTTAACTCAACTAGGGCCATTATCTAGGGAGTCTTAGAAATCGAGTCGTGCCCGACTCCAAGTCAATCTTAAATTCTATTTCCCTCTCCGATGGGAACGTAGTTAAACTTTCTAAAAATTCATCCAAATACTCATGTATGACCTCTATGTCTCCCGATTTTGACTTTTGTTCCACCCGACTATGCACCACATGTGTTAGGTTCCTCATACATCCTTTTCCTAGCATCCTTCAAGCTTCATGGTCCGGATGATCGATACAGACTTAAAACTTCATATCAACCTTAAACTCTAATGATTGATTTCTTGATAGATCAAAAATTACCCTTCTACCTCAATAATCAATAGTGGCATCATGCCTCGTTAACCAATCCATTCCCAAAATCAAATTAAAATCTTGGAGATCCAATACTATCATAGCAGTCTCTAGACTCTTATCTTCGATTTACATTGGACACTCTTTAACTATGCTCATCGATTCCAAAATTTCTCTAGACGGAACCGCTATGAGATACCCCGCAGCCTAATGTCTCAAGTTTGATGCCTAGGCTCTTTACTAATTTTTTTGATATAAATGTATGTGTAGCACTAGAATCAATCAAAACATAAGTAACTAAGCCAAGGATTGAGACATTACCATAAATTACTATTGCATTTCCTCGATCAACCTCTTTTCGCATCATAAGGTATGCCTAAGCGAGTATCTTTCCCGATCTTGGTTTCTCGCACTCTGGGGAAATTGTAGGATATGTGCCTTGGTTTGTGACATACATAGCAAGTTCTTAGGTCCGATCAACATTCCTTGGTATGAAATCTCCCACACCTATTGCATCGGGTTGATTACTTATCATAAATCCTAGCCGATTAGCCGATAGTGGTCTCGAAACATATGGTGCCGGTCCGACGATCCGTGAATTTCCTTGACCACCACTTCGATTAAACTTCTAAGCGGAACCCACTTTACTAGTCCGGATGAAGAGGCTCCCGATTTAAATGCTTGCCTCTTTTATTTTAATTCCTTTGCAATCTCCTTCGATCTTCATCTCGCTATCATTGCCTTATCTAACATTTTTGGAAAGGTGTTGGTGGTCGACATACATACCATGCTTCGTACTCTTAGGTTTAACCCCGTCAAGAATTGATTCTTTTTCATATTTTCATCCCCCGTAATGAATGGGGTGAATCTACATCCTTGTAAAATTTTTCATACATATTCACCCATCGACGATCAATCTTGCCTTAGTGCTAGGAAGTCTTGAATTTTCTTAGCTCTCACATCTGCAGATAAAATATTTATTGTAGAAGACTTCCTTAAATCCTTAAATCGTGCGCTCTCCCACCATGTGCGGGCATCCTTGATTAACATAAAGATGGCACATGATACTTGCTCATTAGTGGTAAATTTCAAATATCCAAAATCGCCTCCAAAGACTTAATCCATTCCTCCGCTATCATTGAGTTAACACCCCCGAAGAATTGCTAGGGATTCATTTTACAAAAACTCTCCACCACATCATTCCTATGTCTGGGACGGCGGAGGTGGAGGTCGTTGATGCATAGCCGGGAGCTATCTCATTTGCTCCGCATGGACTTCTTGTTGTTTTTACATCATGTCCATCATACGATTTAAAGTGTCTTGTTGATTTCCATTATTATCATTGGAGGTCCCTTTACCTCCTCCTCGTACTCGGATTCTTTCTTGGCATGCTTTGACTTTGTATATGCCATATTATGGTCAAGTTAGTTTTGTTTCCTTTATAAAATCTCGTCTTTAAACCATTCCACTCTTGAATTGCATTGTTATTAGCATTTGAATCAATTTTCAACATGATAAGGTATAATTTTGCTTTCTAGCTTAATTTTAACACTTTTAGGACGAATTTAGTTCTTAAGTCAAAATCTTAGCTTCTTTGGCAAGCTTAGCTTTCTAATTTCAATTTTATTCCTATTTGGACCTATTTGAACCATTACTTATCAAATTAATTTAATGGAACCAAAAACCCCATTTTTCCTAAGTTTGGGCCGAATGGGTCTCTTAATTTTTAAAAGAAATGTTCTTTGATTTTATGTGAAGTTTCCTTATTTGTTCAAAATGACTAATTAAACCTAATTTTACATATTCCATAACAACCAACAATTATATGCCAAGCCATCCTACACAATACCAAAACAACAACACAACACAACATAATCAAAAGCTTAATCAATTACATAAATTAAGATTTAAAAATCAAATAGATGGCATAGATAAAAACCCACTTACTTAGTTTAGGTTTGTTAAGGATTTCCCTAGCTTTTCCTTCTTTTTCTCCTTTCTTTCTTTCCTTTCTTTTTCTCTCTTTCTTTTTCTTGTTTCTCTCCCTCTCAATGACATTTTTTTCGTTTAGGTGAGCTACGGATTTCGCTAAAACAAATGGCTAAATTTCATCTTTTCCTTATATATATATACTCCATTTGCCTTCATTATTTAGTATGCCACATGTCCTTAATTAAATTGTCCAAGTATAAAGTAAAGAAAGACTCGGAAGGCAAGGTGGCAATTTGGTAGTTAAAGGTGATGAATTGTCATCAATTACATTAAATGAAGTACTTAGGTGTCTAGTTAGTTGCTAAAGATGGTCATTAAGCTAAGCAAATCCTTAGACTAGTTTAGTTTAAGGGACATGCCATTTCTTTCCTAGAAAAATTCAACCATTCCTCCTAAAGAATTAATTCGGCAATTTCCTCCCCAATAATTCGCCAATTTCCTTCCTAAAATTTTTCGAACATTCCCCAAATTGTAATATACCTTTCTCATAACATGAAAAAATACAGCAGAAGAAATTATAAATTATTTACAATACCATTACAATGTCTACCGACATCCCAACCTAAAATTACAATCACAATAAACTTCGTTACATTTGTGTTACACATGAGCCCTCTTTAGGAGGAAACGACAAGCATCCTTGCTACTTTGATCCTTTCTTATCATAATATGAAAATAACAATGAAGTGAGTCGAAGCTCGGTAAGTGGGATGATGCACGTGATATGCAATGCATTTTTGACTTTCCCACCATACTCATAGATTTTAACTCCGGTACCCCGAGTATTAGCAAGTCTACTATATTGGTATTACTAAATCACCTAATGCTAACAACAAAATTATTTTTTGTTATTGCCACTCGTTAGCAGGAATCCATCACCCAATAGTGCAATCACACATGATTAGAGCATGCACATAGTTGGACCGCTAATACCCATTTATTTCAGCTAGGTTACCAAACCTAACCGTATAAATCAATTCTCAATCAATTAACTTTTCTCAATCCGCCCCACAATGCACATGATGCACGTGATGTTACATTTATTGTATTAAACATATCCAACCCATACATGATTTGGTTTCATATATTTTCATAGGTCTAACCCACACAAGATTTTGGGTATTCTTTTACCCTTTATCATAATGTTCACCTCGTTAGAGTTAAATATCGACAATTGGTATTAGTTGAGTCGTGGATCTAATTGTGTACGTGAATACTTCTCTTTTTATTTCCTTTAGTAAATCGAGTCATTAAATTGTTCCACACTTGAGTTGCATCGTTATTAGCATTTGGATCAATTTTCAACATGGTAAGGTATAATTTTACTTTTTAGCTCGATTTTAGCACTTTTAAGCCGAATTTAGTTCTTAAGTCAAAATCTCGATTTCTTTGGCAAGCTTACCTTTTCAATTTTAATTTTATTCCTATTTGGACCTATTAGAACCATTGCTTATCAAATTAATTTAATGGAATCCAAAACCCCATTTTTCTAAGTTTGGGCCGAATGGGTTTCTTAATTTGCAAGAAATGCTCTTTGGTGTTATATGAAGTTTCCTCTTTTTCTTTCAAAATGACTAATTAAACCTAATTTGTTCACCATTAAAATTTAAGTCCTTAAGTATCAAAAAGGTACCATCTTTCCCATTTTGGCCAAAAGTCACCTTCGGAAAAACCCTAAAATTTAATTTCTCTTCCTTCCTATTTTACTTTGTCCAAGTTTATATCAATCCTAGTTTAGTCCACCAAGGTTCGGTCAAACCCCAATTCTTTCAATCAAACCTATCAATACACAAACATAGCCATGCATAAGGCTTTCCAAACTTAATAAGTAATATATCAACCATGCCTTACATATTCCATAACAACCAACAATTATATGCCAAGCCATCCAACACAATACCAACACAACAACATAACACAACATAATTAAAAGCTTAACTAATTACATAAATTAATATTTAAAAATCAAATAGATGGCATAGATAAAAACTCACTTACTTAGTTTAGATTTGTTAAGGATTTCCCTAGCTTTTCCTTCTTTTTCTCTCTTTCTTTTTCGTGTTTCTCTCCCTCTCAATGATGTTTTTTTCTCTTTTTGGTGAGCTATGAATTTCACTAAAAAAAATGGCTAAATTTCATCTTTTCCTTATATATAAACTCCATTTTCCTTCATTATTTAGTATGCCACATGTCCTTAATTAAGTTCTCCAAGTATAAAGTAAAGGAAGACTTTGGAAGGCAAGGTGGTAATTTGGAAGTCAAAGGTGATGAGTTGTCATCAATTACATTAAATGAAGTGCTTAGGTATGTAGTTAGTTACTAAAGATGGTAATTAAGCTAACTAAATCCTTAGGTTAGTTTAGTTTAAGGGACATGCCATTTATTTCTTAGAAAAATTCAACCATTCCTCTTAAAGAATCAATTCGCCAATTTCCTCAATAATTCGGCAATTTCCTTCCTAAAAATTTTCTAACATTCGCCACATTGTAACATACCTTTCTCACTTGTATAATAGGTTCCATATATATATATATATATATATACACAAGAGAAAATGTATGGTAATTAGCTAGCTTACCTGAAATTGATCCCCTAATTCCTCACATAAACACCAAGCATCATAAAATCACCAAAACATTAAAATGGCACAAAAATCACACCCTTACTCAATATATTTATGTATGAATATCCTTGTATGTATATTTATATGGTTAAGGACTTTATAGGGGTTACACCTATTCTCTCCTCTCTTCCTTTCTCTCTCTTTCTCTTTCCCCTCTCTTCCTTCCTCTCGTTTCTCTCTCTCACTCTCTCTCCCTATCTCTCAATTTCCCTCTCTCCCCTCCCTTTGTCCCTTCTCTCCATTTCACCCTCCCTCTCTCTTTCTTCCTCATTCTCCCTTTATCTCTCCCCTCTCCCTTTCTCTCTATTTCACCTCCCTCTCTCTTTCTTCCTCATTCTCCTTTTATCTCTCCCCCTCTTCCATTATCTCTTTTTCCCTCTATCTTTCTCCATTCATCCCTCTCTCCCCCTATCTCTCGGTCACTCTTAATTTCCCTCTCTCCCCTCCCTCTCTACTTCAACCTCCTTCTCTCTTTCTTCCTCATTCTACCTTTATCTCTCCCTCTCTCCCTTTGTCTCTTTTTCCCTCTCTCTTTTTCCATTCATACCTCTCTCTCTCCCCCTCTTTCTATAACCCTCTCTCTTTTTCTTTGTCCCCCTCTTCTCTTCCTCTTTCTCCTCGCCTACTCCCTCTCATCCTTTCTCTCTCCCATTATTTATCACTCTCTCTCCCCCTATCTCTCCCTCTCTCCCTCTCTTTTATCCTTTCTCTCTCCCACTAGCTTACCCTATCTCTCCCCCTCTCCCTCCCTTACTCCCTCTCTCTCACTCTCACTCCCTCTCCCTCTTTCTCCCATTCTATCTCATATTCTCTCCCTCTCTCTTCTTATCTCACTCTCACTCTCACTCTTTCTCCCTCTCTCACTAAGATAATTTTAGTGGGAGAATAAACATCAACCTTATTGGATAAGGCTGAATGTTTTAAAGATAAACATTAACCTTATTGGATAAGGTTGAATGTTTTAAAAATAATAATCAAGTAGTCCATCTATAAAATAACTCCTCATCCTTGGAGGATAAGGAAGCAACAACCTAGAGTCCTTTATGGACTCATGGCCACCCTCTCCTTATTCTTAGAGGAAAAGGAAACTCTCCCCCTATAAATAGGAGGAGATATGCGACATAAAGATGAGAATGACCAAAAAGAGTATTTTTGGCCACGTAAAATCATAAGAAAAAATCTAGTCAATAAAAGAGAGAAAAAGGAGAAAAATTCAGCCAGCCCCTAAAATCATCTAGTGGCATACGACCAAGAGAGAAAAAATAGAGAAAAGAGTTTTCTCTTAAAACCTTAGCAAGAAATACTCTTACCTTCTCTTTTAAGGTTGTTGCAAAGTTACCGTGGATTGATTTTTAAAGGAAATACTTAATCGGAAAAGGTGGAGCTAGCACCCCATTAATTTTGATGCTTCTTTGTGGATATTTGGGTCGCGTGGATCATCAATAGAGGTCGGACACTTGGACGACTAATCAAAGAAAAGGAATTTAGATCTACGCTACAAGAGTTAATCCTTTCCTCTTAGCTTATTATTTATGTATGTATGATTAGTAGATTCAACGGTATGATCTTGGGCCCTTAGATGGAGGAAAACTTTTTATTTATTTCGTACCTCCATAGGATGCATGATCCCTTCGGGGAGAGAGAATAGAGGAGAAGGAGAGAGTGTGGGAGAGAGAGAGGGAGAGGGACAGAGAAAGGGTGAGAAGAGAGTGGGAGGGAGAGAGAGGGGGAGAACAAGAGGGAGAGAGAGGGAGAGTAGGAGGAAGAGTAGGAGGAAAAGAGAGAAAGATAGAGGAAAGAAGGAAGGGAGAGGTAGAGTGACGGAGGGAGAGATCGGGGAAAGAGTGGGAAGATGGAGAGATGGAGATAGAGAGAGAGGGAATGATAGAGAAGAAAGCAGAGAGAGAGTGAAAGAGAGAGGGAGAGGGAGGGAGAGATGGGGAAATGAAGAGTGGGAGAGAGAGAGGAGAGAGTGAGAGAGAGAGAGAGAGAGAGAGAGAGGGTGAGAGATGGAGGGAGGGAGGGACAAAGAGGGATAAAAAGATAGAGAAAGGAACATGGAGAGATAGAGAGAAGTAAAGAGATATAGAAAGAGGGAGAAGGGAGAGGGAGAGATGGAGGAAGGTAAAGAGGGAGAGTGGGAGAGGGAGAGATAGAGAGAGGGAGAGAAAGGGGGAGAGAGAGGGTAAGAGAGAGAGAACGAAAGGGAGAGAGAGGGAAAGAGCAAGAGAGAGGGAGAGAGAGAGTGGGAGAGATAGTGGAGGGGAGAGAGGAAGAGAGAAAGAGAGAGAATGTGTGTTAGAAGGATAGGAAAAGAGAGGATACGAGAGGGAGAAGGAGAGAGAGATGGAGAGATGGAGAGGATAGAGAGAGGGAGAGATAGAGGGGGTGCGAGGTTAAGAGAAAGGATGGGAGAGGGAAGTGGAAAGGGAGGGAGAGAAAGGAGGGGGAGGAAGGGGGAGAGAGGGAGTAAGGAGAGAGAGAAAAAAAGAGTGGGGAGGGAAAGGGATTGAGGGAGAAAAGGGACAGAGTGAGAGAGAGGGAGAGGGAGAGAGGGAGATAGTGAAAGAGAAGGTGAGAGAGAGCAAGAGGAAGAGAGGGAGCGCTAAAAAAGAGGGAGAGAGGGAGAGGAAGGGAGAGACATAGGAAGAGAGAGTGAAAGAGGGAGAGAGAGAGGTAAAGAGAATAAAGGAAGAAAGATAAAGAGGAAGAGGGAGAGATAGAGAGAGGGAGATAAGGAGAGAGAGGGAGGGAGAGGGAGAAAATGAGAGAAAATGAGGGAAAAGGAAAGATAAATTATGAGAGAGAGAGAGTGGATGAGAAAGAGAGAGAAGGAGAGAGGGAGAGGGAGAGTA
This sequence comes from Dovyalis caffra, assembly GCA_963924115.1. NCBI lineage: Eukaryota > Viridiplantae > Streptophyta > Magnoliopsida > Malpighiales > Salicaceae > Dovyalis > Dovyalis caffra. The sequence continues at coordinate 34,094,271 of CAWUPB010001173.1, forward strand.
AGAGGGGGAAGGGAGGGAAAGAAAGGGATAGGGAAAGAAAGGGATAGAGAGAGATAGGGAGAGAGAGACCGAGGAAGGGAGAGAGATAGAGAGAAGGAAAGAGAGAGAGGGAGAGAAAAAGAGAAAGAGAGGGGAGATAGGGATAAAGGTAGAGGGGGAGAGGGAGAGAGGGAATGAGGGAGAAGAGTGGAGGGAAAGGGAGAGAGGGAGAGGTACAATAAGAGAATGAGAGAGAGAAAGAGAGAGATGAAGGGATAGAGAGATAGAGGGAGAAGGAGAGAGGGAAAGAGAGGAAGGAAGAGGGAGAGAGAGAGGGGAAGAGCAAAAGGGCAGGAAAAAAGAGAGAGAGTGGGAGGAAGAGGGAGAGGTGAAGGGAAAGGGAAGGAGAGATAGGGGGAGAGAGAGAGGTAGACGGAGAGAGAGGGAAAAAAGGGAAAGAGAGATAGAGATAAAGAGGCAGAGAGTATAGGGGAGAGAGAGATAGAGATAGAGAGGGAGAGAGGAGGGAGAGGGAAAGGGAGAGGGAGAGGCAAGAAGAGAGAAAGAGAGAGAGGGAGAGAGGAAAAGAGAGGGAAAGAGTAAGAGAGGGAGAGGGAGGACGAGAGAAAGAGAGTGAGAGTGAGAGAAATAGGAAGAAAGAGAGAGGGAGAGAGATGGAAAGGATGAAGGGAGAGAAAGAGAGGGAGAGGAAGAAAGAGAGATAGATAGAAGAAGAGAGTGAGAGAAGGAGAGAGGGAGAGAGAAGGATAGAAAGGGATAGAGAAAATGTGAGAAGGAGAGAGGAAAAAAGAGAAAGATAAAGAGAGAGAAAGGGAGAGAGGGAGGGATAGATAGATAAAGGAAGTGAGAGAGGGAGAGAGAGGAAGAGACATGTAGCGAGGGAAAGAGAGAATGGATGGAGTGAGAGGGAGAGAGAAAAAGGGGTTAGAGAGAAAAAAAAGAGAGAAAAAGAGCAAGAGAGAGGATAAAAGAGTGATGGCTTATCGTACTACCAACACATTAGTAATTTGTATTTTTCTTATAGAGGTTTCAATCATGATTATCCAACCAAGGAAAGTAAGAGTTGAATCCATAAGGAAAGAGGCTTGATTTATCGTTTCTTTTGATTGAGAGTTCTTATAGTGTATAAAGGTTTTGTGTTTGAAGTGTTTGAAAGCAATTTAAAGTGATAAGAAATAAAAATATTAAAGAAGCCATGGTTGAACTTCGGTATCCACTTTCGGCTTGATCATTGATCATCGATTAGATAATTAACTTATCCTAAACATGAATATTCACCGTAAGATAATAACATGTATGTTGTCCTTTGTCTTTTCTTGCTTAGTTGTTAATCAAATATATGATACCAAATTATTTCTCTCAGCTACTTGAACAACCTACTTAGCATTAGATAGATTTAATCTAATAACAACATTGATAAGAGAAAAATAAGTGAAGCTAAACCACCTTTCTAAACACTATAAAAGGTGTAACCTAGTTCTATGTTTTCCAAAGGATTAAACGAAAATGTGAAAAATAATCATCAACCTCTAGTTGCTACTTTAGGCAAGTTTAGACAAGCAATTACAAGGACTTGAATACTTAACTAGCAATAACTTAATATGATCAAATAACTAGCATGCACTCTAATCAATTTAATTATTCAACTATAAACCAATCATGCAAAAAACATAAAATACCCACACAAGATAAGTTTAGAAATATAAACCATAATCTCACAATGATTTACCCAAAAGCTTCAACTTGATTTAACTAAGAATAGAGTTTGGTTGCTCATAATGGGTTACAAAAAGAGAGTTTCTATGAATGGTGGTTGCTAGGAAGTTGGTCCTTCCGAAACAATACCCTAGCACACTACTTATAGCTAAAGCTAAGGTTACATCATGTATGTGTCAGCTCTATATGGCCATATAGTTTAATACATAAAGTTACTTGGTTTGATGCTTAGTATTATATGTTTTAGAGCCTTGAAAAATCAATATTACATGGTTCACTAACTAGGGCACACAACCATGTACCTTTGTTCATCATTCCATGTTACTTCTCTTCTACCCGTGTAGACTTTTGCTTCAAGCTATGTTGAATCTCTTATTGTCCATGTAGTCTTATTTTTCCTTAAAGATATAGACGTGTGACTTTGTACTATAAATTACGTGCAATGTCTTCTACTTATGTGTTCTTCTTCTTTTCTTGGGTTATGCTAGGCTAGGATATATATATGGTCATGTGGGATTTCTTCCTCTAGTCATATGGAGTGCTTCGTCATGTAGCTTGTATTGTTAAGCAATCCACACTATTTCTTCCTTTAAGTCACATGGCTAGTAGCTTCTTCCTTTGTTATTTCACAAGATCATGTGACTCTTTCAAGCCTCTTTAGTGACTTCTCTCTTCCTTTCTTTGGTTCATCATTTTTTATAATATAATATACACTACTAAGTTCAATGTAATAGAGCATAAAAATCATGCTAATTATACACTCATCAAATACCTCCACGCTTAAACTTTGCTAGTCCTCGAGCAAAACAAACAAATAAAACCTAGCTCACTTTTCTAAGAATCATGGTCGCATTTAGCATATACAATAAGCCTTTAAACCCCTAGGTTACCCACAATGAACAAGTTGTGTCTCATGAGGTTTTTCGGATGATAAACCTATAAAATCGTTCAAATAAATGTCGTACTAGTGTGATTGTTCTTCAAACATTAATGCTTAATTTAGAATTTACTAAAATTTGACAGATCAACTCGATTATGTTTAAGATATTATTATCATATCAATAAGTGTCTCTAAATTAATTTATGCATCTTCATAACGAAACATAATTCGGGCATGCAACACCAACTCTACTTTTACCCCTTTTTCACCACTACAAGTAAAGCAATAAACTAAGATTTTCTTTTACTCAAAACTTTTCCTTGTTAAGCATCCTAAATTTTTATTTCAAGGCCTTTAATGGCGTCTCTTTAGGTGATCACTTGCCTTTGTACACTAATACCGACATTTGTGATAAAGGTAATCGATTACTTAGCAAGTCATTAACCTAGAGTGCTTTGCATACTCATAATTCAAATTTTTGTTTGACATAAAAGTAAACATTTGTGATGAATACTCCTACTTACTAAGCAACTCAAATCATTGGAATATAATTTTTACTTACTTAGGCTAATTTTTTTCTAATGGAATGCTTTTCGATTTCTATTCAAATTTTCATACAACTTAAAAATCTCATTTATTTAAATCGTGCTTAGTTCTAGTTTTTAAAGGGTTTTCTTTTCTTTCAAAGTCAATATTACTACCTAAATTATATTCAATCATAATGTCACATAAAGCTTTCTAGCATGCATGCACTTCTATGATAATAATACCCCAAACATTTTCATTCATGTCATCAACTTTCATCAAATTCAACATTAAACATCAACCAAGAAGGATATCATACTAAACCATGGCATTTGTTTCATTTTTTTATATAGAGAATAACCTAAACAAAACATACAAACTATATAAAACAATACAAAATAGTAAAAACCTAAATGCTAAATGCACCCCCACACTTGAATAATAAAAACCTTAATGCTAAATACACCCCAACACTTGAATTAGGCATTGTCCTTAATGTTCAACATAGATTATTAAATTAAAAAAAATAAAAGGATAAATAAGGAGATAAGAAAGCAAATCTAGATGGCCACTTTCAGAATAAAGGGTGTGGCAATGGTGGAAAATGTGTTGTGAAAGCGTTATAGAGGTGGGCAATCTAGGCATTGAAAATTTAGCTATGGCATTGTTGTTCGTAGCCTAAATTTTCTCATTCAATACTTAAAACTAGCCGTTGACATTGTTATTCATTGTTTGAACTTGTTCATTCAACATGTCAAACCGACCATTTAGATTGAGTTAGAAGTCATCCAATCGCGATGCCGGTTGCTCCACCCTTTTTAAATATCCACTTAAGGCACCCATTTATGGAACCTTTTCAACTATAAGTTGTGCCTCATTATTGCTCTCTCCATCATTGTTACCTTCGACCTTTCTCATCTATCTCTTGGTTGGTTAGATAAAGTATCTTTTCCTTTTCTTTTCTAGAAACCCAATTTTGATCAATTTCTTAAGGGTCAAGCACTTCAACCCTTTTACTAATGTTAAGGAGGTGTTTCGTTGAACATCCTCACTCTCTCAATAATGTGGGTGATGAACCCACCCATAACAATTCCACCATCAATCAAATTTTTGATTGTGTAGAAGTGATCAACCGGAATGTAGGTAAAATCTAACTTCATCTTATGATTCATTAAGAATAGGATTGCTAATTCTAACTTGCTCACCACCCCATTGCTATTTTTCTTACCACATAATGTCCATACGAGTATATGGTGTATGTATTAAAAAGCTAGGTTTATGATTATTGAGGCTTTCGATCACAATGGATTATATACCGTCTACTATGAACTTGTGATTTCATTTCAAAAAGCTTCTCAAACCTAGCAGGTGTTTGTTTTTCACCATCAAGCAACCTCCCAAACATATTTTTTATGGTTTCCACATCAACACTATACTTCATATTTGGTATCCCGAATGTGAAATAATCACAAGCTAGTTGTTGTTCCTCCCTTAATGTTTGCATTTTAAACAAACTCAAGAACTCCAAGGTTAGTTCCTTGTAAGAAGAAGCGACCATCCTCAACAAGCCTACCCACCCTATACTCTTTAGCATCTCCTTTACTTCTCTTAATAGTCCCACTATCTATAATGCTTGAATATCTACATACTTGTTTGACTTAATTCCTCTATTTTTTAAGAAATTATACTAGAATTCTTGAGCATCATTTGTAAATTTGATTCTAGGGTAAGATTTGAATGGGTAGCCTTCCTCTTGAGCCACCACCTTTCGATGAGTGCCCTTATCTGGTTGTGCCATTTGTCTCTACTTGTCTCTTAAAGTAGGCATTTTTGTCTTTTAGGTAGTTTGAGTGGAAAAGGATGAGGATTCTTTAGTTTCATTGTGGATGGTGAAGGTGAGGTTCTTTAGTAGCTTGTAATAGAGGGTGGTCTTGATTTATGGAGGGAGGATGGTGTGGTGGCTAGTTTTATGTTTGAAAGAAATGTAGTTTTGAAAGAGATGAAGAGATGGAGAAGAAGAGGCTGGTGACAACAATTTGATTTTTAGAGAAAAAGAAATGACGCGACTAGGGTTTAAGTTTATATAGTGGTAGGTTTTTAGGGAGTCAAGTCGTGTGACTTTTGGGTTAGAGAGAGACACGTTTGTGTGGATTCCATGTGTAAATCTTCCTCTCTACCCATGTGCCTTTGTTCCTTCCCAATTAGTACAACCTTTTATGTTCCATAAAGTCATATGGAATTCCTTCTTCAAACTCGTGTGAAAACATTCTACTTGTTTTCCCTAGAATCCGAAAAACTCCTTTCAACTCACATGGTAATGTCAAATTACTACATAAACCGTGTGAAAACTATTCTACTTGTTCTTCTCTTCTCCTTTGGAATTTGAATTTTCCCAATTAAATCACATGGCCATGTGGCTTTTGCTACACAAACCATATAGAAACCCACTACCTATGTCTCTTTTTCTTTTCTTCAATTTCCATCCATCTTTCAAGCACACAAGCGTGCCACTTTCTTTTATAAATCCTGTGTCTAGCTACAACCCGAGTTGCCTCTCTCTTCTTCTTTGAATTTCTAGCTAAATACACACACATAACCGTGCCATCTAATTGCATGAACCATGTGAAACTCCACTCGCTCGTGTGCATGTATATGTGTGTATGTGTGTATGTTTCTTTACTTAACACTCCAAAATACCTATGTTGCAACATCCTTTTGATCAAGTCAAGTATGGGTGAAATTTAAAACAATATTAAACAAGTAAATCAAAAATTAAATCAAAACATAAAATTTATAAGAATTTATTAGGTTTCCTCCTAAAAAGTGCTTTTCTTAATTTCATTGGCTCGACGTTACCTTCCCATCAAATGGATCTTTTCCTTGCATCTTAGCATCATCTCCATCAAAGATATTGAATCAAATTACCTCACCATCAAATTCCATGTTGAGAGCTCCCTTATGGACATTTATGTTCATTCTTGTCATCTTGACAAATAGCCTCCCTAATAAGAGAGGTATAGGGTTTAGGGAGATTCATCTCCCATCTTCAAGACGTAAAAATTGGCTAGAAACACAAACTTATTCACCTGCATAAGAACATCTTCTACTAACCCTTCGGGGTAGGCATTAGTATGATTAACTAGTTGAATGATAACATTTGTATGTTTCAAAGGACCTAGATTTGGTGAAACATATATAGAGTTTGGCATTATATTAATAGATGCCCCTAAATCTGGCATAGCCTTATCTATCATATTGTTGCTAATTTAGCAAAGAATTGTAAATATACCTAGATCCATATACATAGGATGAATTTTTTCATTGTAATACCATGGAAACTTTCTCCCCCATCCTTACATTTTCAATCATGTCCAGTTGCTTCTTATTGATGCTTAAGTAATTCATAAACTTAACACATTAATCACTTTCTTAATGGCCTTTAAGAGAGGTATGTTGACCTCTATGTTGCTGAACAACCCAAAGATCTCTTTCTCCTCCTTCTTCTTAAACTCCTCTTCCCTAAGCCTCTCTAACCTACTAGGAAATGGTACATGATTAGTTAAAAATGGAGTAGAAGGCCTTAGGGCTTAATGTAGTCCCGTAAATGGGAGAGCTCTCCCTCTCTTCCTCTAACTCTACTCTTTCTTCTTCGACTAATTTAGACATTCTCTTACTCGGTTTCTTCACTCGAGCATCGCTTCTCAAGGTCATTGCATTCACATTTTCTTTAGAGTTTATCACATTTACGATGATAATTTCCATTCAACTTGAGCCTCTAGACAACTCACAATGGTTTCCATTTGGCTCATTTGGCTCTCAAGATTCTGAATGCTTGACCTAGTCTCTTCTTTAAGCATAAACAATTTTAGCTACATTGGGCATACATGCATCATATGTCCAGTATGTGCTCAAAGCAAGAGACTTTATCAATTCTTCTAGATAATTATCCGAATGTTGTAAGGCTTGTTATTAATAAGGCTTGGGTTGATATCCTTATTGTCTTTTCTAGTAGAAGTTTTACCCACCTTGCCTATTGTCCCTATGTCTCAAATTTGGGTGGTCTCTCCAACTAGGATTATAGGATTTAGAGAAAGGGTCATATGATCTTGGTTGTCCACCCCTAAAGTTTCTACCTACATTACATGTTCGAGTGTGCCCCTCTTGTAATATTAGGCATACATCCATCATATGTCTAGTAATCGAAAAAATCCCATGAGCCTTAATGGCTTGTAGATTACCGACAGACAATTTGCCTTACCAATGAAGTTAAGTTAGATATTTGTTACTCTAAACTAGAGATGTTAACTTGATTTAGCCTTTTTGGTGTGTGATTAATCCTCATACCAAACTACTATGAATTGGCGACCATGTTTGATATTAATGCTCATGCGGCATCGGGTGTTTTGTCCACTAGTGCTCCTCCACTAGCAACATCTACCATGCTCCTCTCCATAGGGAGCAAACCCTCGTAGAAGCACACAATTAGTAGCTAATTTGAAATGCGGTGGTGTGGGCAACTTGAACATATCTTCTTGAACCACTCCTAATATTTATACGAGCATCTTTCTAGTGAACTATCTAATCCTATAGATTTTCTTCCTTATAATTATAGCTCTTGAAGCAAGGAAGTATTTCATTAAGAAGGCTTGCTTTGTTCTATTCCATGAGTCAATTGATCCCATAGGAGATCATATAGCCAATCTTTGGCATCCCTATCCAATGAAAAAGGAAATGCCCTCAATTTGATTTACTCCTTCGATATTTCTTATGGTCTCATGGTTGAGCGAGACCAAATGGAACTCATTTAAATGCTTGGGGAGTCTTCTCCAACTAGACCTAGAAATTTAGGCAGCAAGTGAATTAGTCCTCATTTGAGTTCAAACGCCACTTCGAGATTAGGAAACTTAATACGGAGGGGCCGTTGATTAATCTCAAGAGTAGCTAACACCTTTAAAGTCCGATTAGCTCTATTTGCAGTCATGATTTCTCCTTCGAGTCACTCAATGATAAAAACTCAACAACTATGGTTATACTCAATGAAACCACTTATTTGGATGACTCAATTCTTTCTATCGAAGCTAACCTAGCTTCTCTTCTCAATTTATTTAGTTCTCTCTTCAATTTAGGGTTAAAAAACATATCCCTTAGTTATGGTTTGGTCATAAACAAACAACAATAAAAATACAAGAATAGTCAATAATACCAAAAACAATAAACTTTAGTCTCAATGGTTGATAACGATGCCAAAATTTGATGGCATGAAATATCATCAATAAATTAGTAATTTGTTTTATCCTTATAGAGCTTTTAATCATGATTATAGAATTAGGGCTAGTAAGGGTCAAACCCATAGAGAAAGAGGCTAAATTTATTATTTCTTTTGATTGAGTGTTCTTGTAATGTAAAAAGGAGGGTTTTTGTGTTTGAAGTGTTTAAAAGCAATTCAAAGTAATAAGAGATAACAATATTAAAGAAGCTTTAGTTAAACTTTAGTATCCACTTTCGGTTTGGTCGCTGATCATTGATTAAATAATTAACTTATCCTAAACATGAATATTCATTATAAGATAGCAACATATATGTTGTCCCTAGTCTTTCCTTACTTAGTCGTTAATCGAACATACAATGCCCAATTAATTCCCTAGCTATTGAACGACTTATGAATTGCTATATAAATTTAATCCAATAATTACATTAATCGAGAGGAAGATAAGTGAAGCTAAACCATCTTCTTAAGCACTAGAGAAGATGTAACCTAGTTTTATGCTTTCAAAAGGATTGAACAAAATGTGAAAAATAACCATAAACCTTAGTAACTATCTTAGGTAATTTTAGACAATCAATTACAAGACTCGAATACTTAGCTAGCATTAAGTTAATATGATCAAATAACTAGCATGTAATTTAATCAATTTAATCATATAATTATAAACCAATCATGCGAGAAAAATATAAAATACCTAAACAAGATAAGTTTATAATTGTAAATCGTAACGCCCCTCCCCGACCCACTTGCCAATTACCCAAAAGGAGTGACTAGGCGAGGCGTGTCATGCCGACACAACTAGTTTCCAATTTGACCTTAAGCATGTATGTACTCATACATTAAGGACTTATTATATAGTGAAATGCATACAAGATAATTTACATAACATTAGCAATACAATGGAAAAAATTACAAAGTTTAGTTACAATACTATCAAAATGTTTATCGACACCCCAACCTCAAAATTATAGTCAAAAGAAATTTTGATACATTTGTGTCATACATGAGCCTTTTTGGAGGAGCCGGTAGCATTCGAATACTTAAACTCGTTCCTATCATAACATGAAAACAACAATGGGGTGAGCTGAAGCTCAATGAGTAGGTGATGCACGTGATATACAATGTAGTTATGTTTCCTATTCTACCTATCCATTTTAATCCGAGTATCCTAGGTATTAGCAAGACTGTGCGTTCCATCTCTCGGTGATCTTGTTATCACCTACTCGCTCTATTACTCTCTCTCGGTGATCCCATTATCACCTACCGCTCACAATGGAATTACCTCTCATTATAGCACACGATTAGGGAAATTATTCCTCACTTAATGGTGTTAGTAACAAAGCACGCATATGGTTTTATGTTGTTACCCATTCCATTCGGTTTCGTTACCAAACCACATTTTCTCATGACTCAATGATTTTTCTCGATTTCATATCACCCTCGAATGCACGTGATGCACATGGTATTATGTTTAATACATTCAACTATTTATGCTATCAACATTTTTTTTCTTATACCATTCTCATGTCCGATGCACAATTGGGACTTCATAGGTGTTTCATGTACCATTCAAAGTATTCAAAACTAGAATGCTAATTTCATTCATTGGTAGTATTCATTGCATAAATCTACTTCGTACTTATGAGTTTTCTCTTCTTGTGTACCTTGTAAGTCTAGGCTCATATTTTTGATGTATTACTTAGTTTACATGACCAATTAAACCTAAGCATGTATATATGACATACTTAAGCAAAAATCATGTTTAATTCGAACCTTTAATCTTAGTGGTCGAAGTTGACTTATAATTTATCTAGGTCTCTTTTTGGTTTTTCCTTAGGTCACCACCCCTTCAATATTTCATTTTACATTTGTTTAAATGTACTTTAACCCTTAGTTACAAATTCAAAAGGTGAGAACCTAAATCCCTAAAATTTATGGGTTTATGTCGAATGTGTCCTTAAGTGAGCAAGGAATTATTTTTCCATTTCTAGGTCAATTCCTTTTTATATTAACTTACCAAATCACACTTAAAAGTTACCAAGGAAATCTAAACCTTAAGGCTCACAAAGATAATCAAATTAGGCATCAAGTATCTAATTTACCTAATGAAATCCAAAACCCTATTTTTCTTTTTTAGTTCGACCGATTGAGTTTTAAGGTAGCCATGGATTGCCTTTTATATCTACTGAATTCATTTCCACCCTAAAAAATTAATCCATAGCTAATTAGGTTACCATGATATTCTAGACCCTTCATTACCCCACAAAGATCCATTCTTTTCAAATTTTTCCCACTTGGCCGAATGGTTTTAACCTAAGAAAACTCTAGAAATGTATTTCTTTTCTTTTCCAAGTTTAACTTCAATCCATTCAATCCATACCCTTTTTCTTTCTTCTTCCTTTCCAAACTATCCACACATTTAAACACATCAAACAAGCCTTGCATCACCATAAAAACACATAAATCCATCACAATTTAGCAAGCCCTAACACTAACACAAACAACCATAGCAAACCATTAAAAATTATTACAAACCCATGAAATAAACACTAAAAAAAATAACTTAAAACATTAATCAACCAAAAATGAAACCTAATTACTTTGCTTGAATTTCCTAAAGGTTGGTAAGGCTTTCCCCTTCTTTCTTTTCTTTCTTCTTTCTTTTTCTTTTCCTTTTCTCTTCCTCTTTTTCCTTACCATTTTTCTCTCCTTTTTGGGTAGCTATGGGCTGCCTAAAATTTCTTACCACTTTCACTCATTGTATATATATACATGCTTAAAGTCTTAGTATAATTAAGTGTACAAATGGCTGAATTTAATTTGGGAGAGTGGAAAGCTATTGGTGAGTCAAGAGTGAGAGTGACAGTTTTGAGGGGTTTAGGGTGAGTCGACTTTAATTCATTAATTTGGGGGAGGGGTTAGGTGTCCTAATTCATTTGTTAGAGTAACTAAACACCCTAAATAATCTAGTTCAAGTAATTAAACACATTTCTTTTCATTAAATTTTAGAAATCCCTCTCCTTAAACTCGGACTTTTCTTCCCCTAAAATATTCCAGCAATGATGCTTCAAGACCATCATATACTAAAATAATCGTAAATCTTTATTTATAGATCTACAAATCATGAAAGTTTACAGAGAGCTAGTAGACACATAGATGAACAACTTTTTTCTTTGAGTTTTACTCACAAAATCACTCTAAGATCCCTAAATAAATCATACAAAATTCGGACGGAATATAGTCCTCAACACACTAATTTTGTATATTTGATTTCTTAAATAATTAAACCATTAATCTCAACCACAATGAATTTAATTTAACATAAATCACACATATGAAGCATTAATTTCTCAGTAGTTTAATGAGAATTATAATTACACTTAATACATGTATATATATAAATATTCTAATAGTGTTGCTTTACGGTTAAGGATTTTTACGGGGGTTACAATTCTTTCCTCCTTAAAAGAAATTTTTTTCCCCAAAATTGACTCATACAAATAGTTCTAGGTATTTCTCTCTCATTTCGTCTTCCCATTCCCAAGTCAATTCTTTGAGGCTATGGTTTCCCACAAATTTTAACCGAGACCAATTTTCTTATTCCCGAGTCATTTCACTCGTTTATCCGGGATTTGGACTGGTCTTTCCTTGTATGTTAAGTCTACAAAGACGTTCGGCAAATCCATGTCTAAAATCTGCTTTGGTTCCTCGATAGAATTTCTTAACATAGATACATGGAATACATTGTGTACTCTTGCTAATGATAGCGATAGCGATAGGCGGTGTGTCTTACTTGTCTACTCGACCCGGTATCTCAAATGGTATGATGTATCACCGACTCGGCTTTCCTTTCTTCTCAAATTGAAGTATGCCTTTCATTGGTGATACCCATAGGTATACATAGTCATCGACTTCGAATGCTAGATCCCTTTGCCTCTTATCGACGTAACTCTTCTATCTACTTTGAGCCGTTTTTAATCCTTGGTGGATGTTATTCACCACTTCGGTCATTTGTTGCACCACCTGCGGTCGAGTAACTTCCTTTTCCCTATCTCATCCCGAGTGCACGAGAGATCTATATCGACGTCCATACAAAGCTTCATAGGGAACCATCCGAATTGAAGCTTGGTAGCTATTGTTATATGTAAATTCAGCTAAACGTACATATCTCTCCCATTTTCCGGACTAATCCAAAATGCATACGGGCGAGCATATCCTTGAGAATCTAGACTCTTTCAAAATGCCGAGGTGAATCTAGGATCTTGATTTGATATAATTGAGATTGGGATCCCATGTAGTCTTACAATTTCGTCAAGATACAACTAGGTGTACTAGTTTAAATTATAGGTTGTTTTGATCGAAAAAAGTGCACTCGATTTGGTCCATCTATCAACAATCACCTAAATAGCATCCGACTCCTTTTTGGATCTTGACAACCCTATGAAAAAATCCATAGTTATATGTTCCCACTTTCATTTTGGAATCGCTATTGGTTTTAATATTCTTGAGGGTCTTTGATGTTCCACCTTCACTTATTGACGGACTCGACACCTTTCCACAAAATTAGCTACATCTTTCTTCATTTCGAGCCACCAATAGCTTTATCGTAAGTCCCGATACATCTTTGTACTCCCCGGTGTATCGGATAGGGAGTTGTGTGCACTTCTTTCAATATTTCTTCCTTCACATCCTCCATCAAGGGAACACATAACCTCCCTTTAAATCTAATTACACCTCTATCATCCACCATAAAATTGAATTCCTTCTCTCGCCTTTATGTTTTTTTTAATTCATTCGAGTTTTTCATCCGTTTCTTGCCCCATATGAATCCTTTCATGCGAGGTCTCATTGGACTAATAAAGCCGATAAAATGTTCTCATGCCCCATCGGAACTATCTCTAAGTCTAGCTTTTATAGATCTCTCACTATCAATGGTTGGATTACACGTATCGTTGCTATCGATTTTCTACTTAAAACATCGACAACAATGTTAGCTTTGCACGGGTGATAATGGATTATACGGTCATAATCCTTCACCGACTCTAACCACCTTTTTTGTCTCATGTTCAGCTCATTTTGTGTGAAGATATATCGTAGGCTTTTATGATCCGTATATATCTCACACTTAGCCCCATATAAATAATGCCTCTAGAGTTTTAGGACAAAGACTACCGTTGCTAGTTCTAGATCATGCATCGGATAATTTTATTCATATTCCTTCAATTATTGCGATGCATAGGTGACTACCTTCTCATTTTGCATCAACATCGCTCCCGGCCCATTCTTGAAAGCATCACTATAAACCACAAAATCTCCATCTTCGGATGGAATAGTTAGCACTAGGGTTGTGACTAACCTTCGCTTCAATTCTTGGAGGTTTTTCTCACATGCGTTTGTCCATTGGAACTTAATGCTCTTTTTCATCAAATTAGTAAGAGGCCTAACTATCTTAGAGAAGCCCTCCATAAATCTCGGATAGTAACCGACTAGTCCCAGAAGCTTCATACCTCCGTCACGTTCTTTAAGGTAGGCCAATTCGGATAGCCTTTAACTTCTTCGATTTATCACTATGCCTTCTTTTTTCACCACATAATCTAGAAAAGCTACTTACTCGGCCAAAATTCACATTTCTTCAATTTGGCACGTAGCTGCTCTGCTCCCTTAGCGTCCGCAAGGTGGCTCTTAGATATTCCCTATTCTCCTCCTTACTTCAAGAGTAAACCGGGATATCATCAATGAATATGACGATAAACTTGCCTAGGCATTCTTTAAAGGGTAGATTCATCAAGTCCATGAAAGTGACTCGGGATGTTAGTCAACCTAAACGACATTACTAAGTATTCATGGTGGTCATATCTCGTCTTGAACATCATCTTCTTCACATCTTTCAATTTTACCCACAGTGGTGGTATCTCGATTATAGATCTATTTTGGTGAACATTGTCATAGCTTGTAATTAATCGACCAAATCGTCAATCCGGGGTAATGGGTAAATATTTTTAATCATCATCTAGTTCAATTCTCGATAGTCAATACATAGCAACGGACTATCATCTTTCTTTTCACGAACAATACTAGGCTCCCCAAGGTGAGGAACTAGGGCATATAAATCCCTTATCCGGTAAGTCTTGTAGTTGCACCTTCTACTCTTTTAATTTAAATGGGGCCATTCTATAGGGAGTCCTAGAAATCAAAGTCGTGCCGGGCTCCGACTCAATCTCAAATTCTATCTCCCTCTCCAATGGCAATATAGTCGATTTTTTTACAAATACGTCCGGATACTCTCGCACGACTTCTATATCGTCTAGCTTCGACTTTCACTCTACCCGGTTATCCACCATATGTGCTAAATACCCCGTCCACTATTTTTCTAGCATTCTTCGAGCCTTTATGGTCGAGATGATCGATATGGCTTGAAACTTTAAACTCAAATGGTTGATCTCCAAGTTGATCAAAAACTACTCTCCTCCCTCAACAATCAATGGTGGCACTATGCCTCGTTAATCAATCCATTCCTAAAATCAAATCAAAATCCTAGAGGTCTAATACAATCAAATGAGCCTCCAAACTCCTATCCTTAATCTGGATCGGACACTCGCTCGACTAGGCTCGTTGACTCCATAAATTCTCCGAAAGGGACTGCTATCGGGTATCTTATTGTCAATGTCTTAGGTTTCACACCTAGGCTTTCTACTAATGTTTTCGATATGAATGAATGTGTGGCACTAGAATCAATTAAAACACAAGCAATTAAGCTTAAGGATGTAGACATTATCACATATTATTGTTGTGTCCCTCTTCTCGACCTCCTCCTAGATCATTGTATAAACCCATGCGAGTACTTTTCTCGATCCTGGTTTTTGTGTCCGAGGATAGTTAGAGGCTATGTGCCTTTGCTTGTGACAAACATAATAGACCCTCAAATCCGGTCGACACTCCCCATGTAGAATCTTTCACATTTGTTGCACGGAGATTGATTACTCATTATTGGTCTCGACTAATTCCTTAACGATGGCCTCGGGGCATAAGATGATGGTTTGGCGGCCCATACATTTCCTAGACCACCATTTCGATTGAAATTTCTAGGAAAATTTCATCTTTGTGGCCTAAAGGAAGAGGCTACAAGTCAAAATGATTACCTCCTCCGTTGAACTTCCATTGCAATTTCTTTCTAATCTTCATCTACCAACATTGCTTTATCTACCATTTTTGGAAAAGTGTTGGCGATGGACATTTGGACCATGCTTTAGACTCTTGGGCTCGATCCCGTTAAGAACCAACTCTTCTTCAAGTTGTCATCCTTTGCAATGAATGGGAAAAATCGACACCCTTGCTCAAATCATCGTACGTATTCATCTACGGACATTCCATCTTGCTTTAATTTGAGGAATTCTTAAATTTTCTTCGACCTCACGTCCGTTGTAAAGTATTTATTATAGAAGACCTCCTTAAATCCTTCCCAAGTTAAGGTAGGTAGGTGCATTATCAATCGTGCGCTCTCCTACCATGTGTGAGCATCCTTTGTTAGTATAAAAGTGACACACGATACTCACTCATTGTTGGTAAATTGTAAGTATTCAAATATCGCTTTTAAGGAATTAATCCATTCGTCCACTATCATTAGGTTAATACCCCTAGAGAATTCATGAGGACTCATCTTACGAAACCTTTGCACTCGCATCATTCCTATGCTAGGGTGGCAAAGGTGGAGGTCGTTGATGCATAGCCGTAAGTCTGTCTCATTTACTCCGTATGGTCTTGTTGTTGTTTTCGCATTGCTTGTTGTTGTTATTACATCATGTCCATCATACGACTTAAAGCATCTTGTTGATTTCTATTGTGATCATTTGAGGTCCCTTCACCTCCTCGCTCGTGTTGGTTCCTTTCTTATCATGCTTGGGCTTTGTACATGCTATGTTATGCCCATGTTAGTTTTGGTATTAAAAACAACATATATTGTAAATCATCCATTTATGTGTGAAATCATAGATATTTATATATGAAGCATTTCATACACAACAAGTATTTACAAGCACTTCTACCTTCTAAACGTTTTTGTTCTCTATTTACAATCAAAAGTGTACTTATTTACATCGGGAAATACACGAGTACTACATCACGTTATCGAGGTATGATCTATTATGTCCGACCAACATATCGGACGTTTCATGGGAAGGAGTGCTTGACCCTCCACCGACCAATAACATCATCCGATGTAATGCGTATTATCTCGCGAACGAGGGGCAACGAGTAGACCCCGACTATACATCAATTGGGTATGGGTCCGCTTAATCTATATCGAAGGAAGGCTCGAACCAAGTCTTGATAACACAATCGACCTATCGGTCCTTCCTAAACCTCATCTAACAACTCGCTAATCTCTCGGTAAAAGAGTCCGACGTAGAGTCGGTTGTAGGAAATCCATACTCGCGGTACTCGCTGGAAAGAAGCATCATTGAATGTTATTCGCCGAGTCGAGTCATCCACTCGAGTGACGTAGGCTACTATATCCCGATTTGAGGTCATAGTCGGTCGCTTAGTTCAGCCCGATAGGTAGCTAGGGTGGCCCGTTGTTGGCACGTCCTAGCAACGTAGAGTGTGCGAAATAAATATGGCATCTATAGCAAAAATAATTACCGAGTATTAAGATTTTTAGAAATAATTATACCAACATGAAAATCACAAAATAATAATCAAACACATTTTCAAAAAAAAAATCAAGAATCAAATTGTTACTCGTTGAGTAGCACATCGATCCTCGAGCTCGGGTGACACTTAAGGTTCTACCCGGTTAACTAAACCATAGCTCCGATACCACCCTATGACGACTCCTCTCCGGCCCACTTGCCAATTACCCAAAAGGAGAGGCTAGGCGAGGTGCGTCACGCTAGCACGACCAGTTTTCAATTTGACCTTAAGCACGTATGTGCTCATACATTAAGGACTTACTATATAGTGAAATGCATACAAGATAATTTACATAATATTAGCAATACGATGGAAGAAATTACAAAGTTTAGTTACAATACTATCAAAATGTTTATCGACACCCTAACCTTAAAATTATTGTCAAAAGAAATTTTGCTACATTTGTGTCACACATGAGCATTTTTAGAAGACCCGTAGCATCCTAACTAGTTTAACTCGTTCCTGTCATAACATGAAAACAACAATGGGGTGAGTCGAAGCTTAGTAAGTAGGGTGATGCATGTGATATGCAATGTAGTTTTGTTTCCCATTCTACCCATCCATTTTAATCCGGGTACCCTAGGTATTAGCAAGATCGTGCGTTTCATCTCTCGATGATCATGTTATCACCGAGTACTCTATTACTCTCTCTCGATGATCCCATTATCACCTACTCGCTCATAACGGAATTATCCCTCATTATAGAACATGGTTAGCGGAATTATCCCTCGCTTAACGGTGTTAGTAATAGAACACGCACATGGTTTAATGTTGTTACCCATTCCATTCAAATCGGTTACCAAATCACATTGTCTCATGACTCAATGATTTTTCTCGATTTCATATCACCCCCGAATGCACGTGATGCACATGGTATTATATTTAACACATTCAACTAATTATGTTATCAACATTTTCTTCTTAGACCATTTCTACGTTCGATGCACACTCAAGACTTCATAGGTGTTTCATGTACCATTCAAAGTATTCAAAACAAGAATGCGAATTTCATTCATTGGTAGTATTCATTACATAAATGTACTTCGTACTTTTGAGTTTTTCCTTCTCATGTACCTTGTAAGTCTAGGCTTGGATTTTCGATGTATTTCTTAGTTTACAAGACCGGTTAATCATAAGGATGTATGTATGACATACTTAAGCAAATATCTTGTTTAATCCGAACCTTTGATTTTAGTGGTCAAAGTTGACTCATAATGGGTCTAAGTCCCTTTTTGGTTTCTCCTTGGGTCACCACCCCTTCAATATTTCATTTTACATTTGATTAAATGTACTTTAACCCTTAGTTATAAACTCGAAGGTCCAAACCTAAATCCCTAAAATTTATGGGTCTAGGCCGAATGTGCCCTTAAGTGAGCAAGGAATTGTTTTTCCATTTCTAGGTCAATTCCTTTTTATATTAACTTACCAAATCATACTTAAAAGTTACCAAGGAAATCTAAACCTTAAGGTTCACAAAGGAACCCAAATTTAGCCATCAAGTATTCAATTTACCTAATGAAATCCAAAACCCTATTTTTCCTTTTTAGTTGACCGATTGAGTTTAAGGTAGCCATGGATTGCCTTTTATATCTACTGAATTCATTTCCACCCTAAACAATTAATCCATAACTAATTGGGTTACCATGATATTCTAGAACCTTAATTACCCCACGAAGATCCATTCTTTTCCAATTTTTCGAACTTGGCTAAATGGTTTTAACCTAGGAAAACTCTAGAAGTGTATTTCTTTTCTTTTCCAAGTTTAACTTCAATCCATTTAGTCCATACCCTTTTTCTTTGTTTTTCCTTTCCAAACCACCCACCCATTTAAACACATCAAACAAGCTTTGCATCACAACAAAAACATATAAATCCAACACAATTTAGCAAGCCCTAACACTAACACAAACAACCATAGCAAACCATTAAAAATTATTACAAACTCATGAAATAAACAAAAAAAAAAAAAACTTAGAACATCAATCAACCAAAAATGGAACCTACTTAATTTGCTTGAATTTCCTCAAGGTTGGTTAGGCTTTCTCCTTATTTCTTTTTCTTTCTTCTTTCTTTTCTTTTCCTTTTCTCTTCCTCTCTTTTCATACCATTTTTCTCTCCTTTTTGGGTAGCTACCGATCGCCTAAAATTTCTTACCACTTTCACTCATTCTATATATGTATACATGCTTAAAGTCTTAGTATAATTAAGTGTACAAATGGATGAATTTAATTTGGGAGAGTCGAAAGCTATTGGTGAGTCAAGAGAGAGAGAGATGGGGTTAAGGGGTTTAAGATGAGTCGGCTTTAATTCATTAATTAGGGGGTTTAGTTGTCCTAATTAATTGGTTAGAGTAAATAAACACCCTAAATAATCTATTTTAAGTAACTAAACACTTTTCTTTCCATTAAATTTCAAAAATCCCTCTCCCTAAACTCGAACTTTTCTTCCCCCAAAATATTCTAGCGAGTGATGCTTCAAGACTAGCATATACTAAAATGGCCATAAATCCTTATGTATAGATCTAAAAATCATGAAATTCTACGACGTGCTAGTAGACATATAGATGAACAACTATTGTACTTTGCATTTTATCTAAACATAACTCTAAGATCCCTAAATAAATCACATAAAATTCGAATAGAATATAGTCCTCGACACATTGATTTTGCATATTTGATTTCTTAAATAATTAAACCATTAATCTCAAGCATAATAACTTTAATTTAACATAAATCACACATTTCAAGCATTAATTTCTCAATGGTATAATGAGAATTATACTTACATTTAATACATGCATATATATAAATATTCTAATATGTGTCGCTTTACGGTTAAGGATTTTTACGGGAGTTACAATTCTCCCCTTTTTAAAAGAAATTTCATCCCGAATTGACTCATACAAATAGTTTTAGGTATTTGTCCGTCATTTCTTTTTTTGTTACTAATTCAATTCTTTGAGGCTATGGTTTTCCCACATAATTTAACCGGATCAATGTTCTTATTCCCGAGTCGTTTAACTCATTTATCCAAGATTTGGACTCGGTCTCTCCTCATATGTTAAGTCTACGATGAGGTTCGATGGCTCCATCTCCAAAATCTGCTTTGGTTCCCGGATACACTTTCTTAACATAGATACATGGAATACATTGTGTACTCCCGTTAATGATAGCAATAACGACAAGCGGTATGCCTTATCGCCTACTCAACCCATATCTCAAATGATCCGATGTATCGCGGACTCGGCTTTCCTTTCTTCTCAATTCGAAGTACGCCTTTCATCGGTGATACCCATAGGAATACATAGTCACCGACTTCGAATGCTAAATCCCTTCGCCTCTTATCGACGTAACTCTTCCGTCTCGCTTTGAGCCATTTTTAATCGTTGGTGGATGTTATTCACCACTTCGGTCATTTGTTACACCAGCTCCGGTCCTAGCAACTTCCTTTCCCCTAACTCATCCTAATGCTCGAGAGATCTATATCGACGTCCATACAAAGCTTTATAGGGAGCCATCCCAATTGAAGCTTGGTAGCTATTGTTGTACGTAAATTTAACTAAGCGTGCATATCTCTCCCATTTTCTCGCACCAATCTAGAATGCATGCTCGTAAAGTATCTTCAAGAATCTGGATCACTCGTTCTAACTATCTATTAGTTTACGAAGGATAAGCCATGCTGAAGTTTAGCTTCATACCCATGACCTTGTGCGAGAATCTTCCAAAATGTTGAGGTGAATCTAGGATCTCGATCTAACATAATTGAAATTGGGATCCCATGTAGTCTTATAATTCTTTCAAGATACAATTGGACGTACTCGGTTCAAATTATAGGTGGTTTAGACCAAAAGAAAGTGCACCGATTTGGTCGGTCTATCAATGATCACCCAAATGGCATCCGACTCCATTTTCAATCTTGGCAATCCCATGAAGAAATCCATAGTTGTATGCTCCCACTTCCATTCTGGAATCGCCAATGGTTTTAATATTTCTAAGGATCTTTCATGTTTCACCTTCACTGTTGACGAGCTTGACACTTTGCCACAAAGTTAGCTCATATTTCTTCATCTCGAGCCACCAAAAGCTTTGTTGTAGGTCCCAATACATCTTTATACTCTCCGGGTGTATCGAATAGGGAGTTATGTATGCTTTTTTTAATATTTCTTCCTTCACATCCTCCATTGAGGGAACATATAACCTCCCTTTAAATCTAATTATGCGTCTATTATCCACCATAAAATTGGATTCCTTCTCTCGCCTCTATGTTTTTCTTTAATTCTTTTAGTTTTTCATTCGTTTGCTACCCCATCCGAATTCTTTCCTAAGAGTCGACCGGACTAATACAACCGATAAAATGTTCTCACGCCTCATCAAAACTATCTCCAAGTCCAGCTTTTTTAGATCTCTCACTATTGATGGCTAGATTACTCGCATCGTTGCTATCAATTTTCTACTTAAGGCATCGGCAACAACGTTAGCTTTGCCTAGGTGATAATTGATTATACCGTCATAATCCTTCACCAACTCAACCACCTTCTTTGTCTCATGCTCGGCTCCTTTTGTGTGAAAATATATCATAGGCTTTTATGATCCCTATATATCTCACAGTTGGCCTCATATAAATGGTGTCTCTAGATTTTTAGGGCAAAGACTACCATCGCTAGTTTTAGATCATGCGTTAGATAATTTCGTTCATATTCCTTCAATTACCGTGATGCATAGGTGACTACCTTTCCATTCCGCATCAACATCATTCCTAGTCCATTCTTGGAAGCATCATTGTAAACCACAAAAATCTCCATCTTCGGATGGAATAGTTAGCACTTGGGGCTATGACTAACCTTCGCTTTAATTTTTGGAAGCTTTTCTCATGGGCGTCCATCCATTGGAACTTAATGCTCTTTTTTTATCAAATTAGTAAGAGGCCTAGCTATCTTAGAAAAGCCCTCCACAAATCACCGATAGTAACCAGCTAGACCCAATAAGCTTCGTACCTCCGTCATGTTTTTTAAGATAGGCCAATTCTAGATAGCTTCTATCTTCTTCGGATCTATCGCTATACCTTCTTTTATCACCACGTGACCTAGAAAAGCTACATGTTCTAGCCAAAATTCATATTTCTTAAATTTAGCATGTAAGTCGCTACTCTCTTAGCATTTGTAAGGTGACTCTTAGATGTTATCTATGCTCCTCCTTACTTGGAGAGTAAACCGGGAATCATCGATGAATACGATGATAAACTTGTCTAGGCATTCTTCAAATACTCGATTCATCAAGTCCATGAAAGGGGTCGAGGCATTAGTCAAACCAAACGACATTACTAGGAATTCATAGTGACCGTATCTCATCCCGAACATTGTCTTCTTCACATCTTTCGATTTTACCCTCGAGTGGTGGTATCCCGATTATAGATTTATTTTAGAGAACATCATCGCACCTTGTAGTTGATTGAACAAATCATCAATCTAGGGTAACGGGTACTTAGTTTTAATCATCACATGGTTCAATTCTCGATAGTTAAAGCATAGCCTCGGACTACCGTCCTTCTTTTTCAAGAACAATACTAGAGCTCCTCGAGGTGAGGAACTAGGGCGTATAAATCCCTTATCCGATGAAGTCCTAAGCTAGACCTTCAACTCTTTCAATTCAACCGGGGCCATTCTATAGGGAATCTTAGAAATTGGAGTCGTGCTCGGCTCCGACTCAATCTCAAATTCTATCTCCCTCTCCGGTGGCAACATAGTCTAATTTTCTAGAAACACGTCCGGATACTCCCGTACGACTTCTATATCATTCGGCCTCGAATTTCGATCTACTCGGCTATCCACCACATGTGCTAGATACCTTGTACACCCTTTTTCTAGCATTCTTTGAGCCTTTATGGTCGAGATGATCGGTATGGCTCAAAACTTTATATCGGCCTTAAACTCTAATGGCCGATCTCCGGGTAGATCAAAAACTACTCTCCTTCCTCAACAATCAATGGTGGCATCATGCCTCATTAACCAATCCATTCCCGGAATCAAATCAAAATCTTAGAGGTCTAATATGATCAAACCGAGTCTCTAAAATCCTATCCTCAATCTAGACTAGACAACCGCTTAACTAGGCTCGTTGACTCCATAAATTCTCTGGAAAGGATCTGTTATCGGGTATTCTATTGCCAATGTCTCAAGTTTCAAACCTAGGCTTTCTACCAATATTTTCAATATGAATGAATATGTGGCATCGAATCAATTAAAACATAAGCAATCAAGCCAAGGATGTAGATATTACCACATATTACTATCGTGTCCCTCTTGTCGGCCTCCTCCGGGTCATTGTATAAACCCGTGTAGGTACTTTTCTCGGTCCCGGTTTCTATGTCCGAGGAAAGTTAGAGGCTATGTGCCCTTGCTTGTGACAAACATAATAGACCCTCAAATCTGGTCGACACTCCTCCATGTGGAATCTTCCATATTTGTTGTACGGAGATTGATTACCCCATTGTTAGTCTCGACTGATTCCACGATAGTGGCCTCGGGGCATAAGGTGATGGTCTAACGACCCATGTATTTCCTGGACCACCAGTTCAATTGAAATTTCTAGGAAAAGTTCATCTTTGTGGCCTACGGAAGAGGCTCCGAGTCAAAATGATTACCTCCTTTCGTCGAACTTCCTTTGTA
The DNA here is from genome assembly GCA_963924115.1 of Dovyalis caffra. Classification (NCBI taxonomy): domain Eukaryota; kingdom Viridiplantae; phylum Streptophyta; class Magnoliopsida; order Malpighiales; family Salicaceae; genus Dovyalis; species Dovyalis caffra. The sequence continues at coordinate 34,118,010 of CAWUPB010001173.1, forward strand.
ATTTTTTTCTAATCTTCATCTGCCGAGTATTGCTTTATCTATCATTTTCGAAAAAGTGTTTGCGGTACACATTCATACCATACTTCGGACTCTTGGGCTCGGTCTTGTTAAAAATTAATTCTTCTTTAAGCTATCGTCCTCTACACCGAATGGGATGAATCGACATCCTTACTCAAATCTTCGTACGTATTTTCCTATGGACATTCCATCTTGCTTTAATTCGAGGAATTCTTGAATTTTTTTCACCCTCACGTCCGTTGTAAAGTATTTATTATAGAAGACCTCCATAAACCCTTTCCAACTTAAGGTAGGTAGGTCCACTTTCAATCATATGCTCTCCCACCATGTGCGGGCATCCTTCGTTAGCATAAAAATGGCACACGATACTCGTTCATCATTGGTAAATTGTAAGTATTCAAATATCACTTCTAAGGACTTAATCCATTCCTCTCGCTATCATTGGGTTAATAACCTCAAAGAATTCCCGAGGACTCATCTTACAAAACCTCTCCACCGCGTCATTCCTATGCTCGGGTTGGTGGAGGTGGAGGTTGTTGATGCATAGCTAGGAGTCGTCTCATTTGCTCCACATGGTCTTGTTGTTGTTGCTACTTCATGTCCATCATGTGACTTAAAGCTTCTTATTGATTTCTATTATGATCATTGGAAATGCCTTCACCTCCTACTCGTGTTGGTTCCTTTCTTGGCATGCTTGGCCTTTGTACATGCCGTGTTATGCCCATGTTAGTTTTGGTATTAAAAAAAACATATACTATAAATCATCCATTTACATGTGAAATTATAGATATTTATAGATGAAGCATTTCGTACACAACGTGTATTTACAAGCACTTCTACCTTCTAAAAGTTTTTATGCTCTATTTACAATCAAAAGTGTACTTAATTACATCAAAAAATACACAATAAGTACTACATCGTGTGATTGAGTTACAATCTATTATGTCCAACCAACATATCGGATGCATCATGGGAAGGAGTGCTCGACCCTCCACCGATCAATAACATCATCCGATATAATACATACTATCTCGTGAGGGATGGGCAATGGTAGACCCCGGCTATACATCAATCGGGTATGGGTTCGCCTAACTCCGTACTTAAAGGAAGGCTCGAACCAAGTCTCAATAACAAAATTGACCTATCAACCCTTCCTAAACCTTATCTAACAACTACCGATCTCTTGGTAAAAGAGTCCAACGTAGAGTCGATCGTAGGAAATCTATACTACGATACCGTTGAAAAGAAGCATCGGCGAATGTTATTTGCTCGAATCGAGTCATGCACCCGAGTGACATAGGCTACCATATCCCGATCCGGGGTCATAGTCGAGTCGTTTAGTTCAGCCCAGTAGGTAGCTAGGGTGGCCCGTTGTTGGCACGTTCTAGTAGTGCAGGGTGTGTGAATTAAATATGGCATCTATAGTAATAATAATTACTAGTATTAAGATTTTTAAAACATAATTATACCAGTAATAAAATCACATAATAATAATCATACATACTTTTTTAAAAAAATCAAGAATCAAATTGTTACTCGTCGAGTAGCACACCAATCCTCAAGCTCGGATGACACTTAAGGTTCTACCCAGTTAACTAAACCATAGCTCGATAACACCCTATGATGTCCCCTCCCCGGCCCACTTGCTAATTACCTAAAAGGAGTGGCTAGGTGAGGTGCGTCAGCCGACACAATCGGTTTCCAATTTGACCTTAAGCATGTATGTGCTCCCCAAAACCTCAAACAAGTGCTTATAGTTTTTCTATAAATTTCTTCATGCTCGCTCACGTCGACCATTCCATGACCTCGAAAGCCCGCATGCCCGCATCATCTCAAAAAACTAAAAAAAGGTTTTTTTGGGCCTAAACGTCTTTTTTTGCAAAAACTACATCGAGGTCAAGGCCAAGGGTGATGAGTTTCGTCGTTTACTCATTTGGCATCGAACTAGGTCTAAAAATAGTAACAACTTGGTCGGTCGTTTTTGGCCCAAAATCAACCTCGCCTTATAGTCGAGGCCGACGAGTCTCGATGGTAGTCCCTTTTTTCATGAGGCAGCCTCCCAAAACCTCAAACAAGGGCTTATAGTTTTTCTATAGATTTCTTCATGCTCGCTCACGTCGACCATTCCATGACCTCGAAAGCCCGCATGGCCGCATCATCTCAAAAAACTAAAAAAATGTTTTTTGGGCCTAAACGTCTTTTTTTGCAAAAACTACACCGAGGTCAAGGCCAAGGGTGATGAGTTTCGTCGTTTACTCATTTGGCATCGAACTAGGTCTAAAAATAGTAACAACTTGGTCTGGTCGTTTTTGGCCCAAAATCAACCTCGGCTTATAGTCGAGGCCGATGAGTCTCGATGGTAGTCCCTTTTTTCATGAGGCAGCTCCCCAAAACCTCAAACAAGGGCTTATAGTTTTTCTATAGATTTCTTCATGCTCGCTCACGTCGACCATTCCATGACCTCGAAAGCCCGCATGGCCGCATCATCTCAAAAAGCTAAAAAAAGGTATTTTTCGGCCTAAACGTCTTTTTTTGCAAAAACTACACCGAGGTCAAGGCCAAGGGTGATGAGTTTCATCGTTTGCTCATTTGGCATCGAACTAGGTCTAAAAATAGTAACAAGTTGGTCGATCGTTTTTGGCCCAAAATCAACCTCGACTTATAGTCGAGGTCGATTAGTCTTGATGGTTGTCCCTTTTTCCATGAGGCAAGTCCCCAACACCTCAAACAAGGGCTTATAGTTTTTCTATAGATTTCTTCATGCTCGCTCACGTCGACCATTCCATGACCTCGAAAGCCCGCATGCCCGCATCATCTCGTAAAGCTAAAAAAGGTATTTTTCGGCCTAAACGTCTTTTTTTGCAAAAACTAACCCGAGGTCAAAGCCAAGCGCGATGAGTTTTGTCGTTCGCTCATTTGGCATCGAACTAGGTCCAAAAATAGTAACAACTTGGTCGGTCGTTTTTGGCCCAAAATCAACCTCGACTTAAAGTCGAGGTCGATGAGTCTCGATGGTTGTCCCTTTTTCATGAGGCAGCTCCCCAAAACCTCGAACAAGGGCTTATAGTTTTTCTATATATTTCTTCATGCTCGCTCACGTCGACCATTCCATGACCTCGAAAGCCCGCATGCCCGCACATCTCGGAAAGCTAAAAAAAGGTATTTTTCGACCTAAACGTCCTTTTTTGCAAAAAATAGCCCGAGGTCAAAGCCGAGCGCGATGAGTTTTATCGTTTGCTCATTTGGCATCGAACTAGGTCTAAAAATAGTAATAACTTGGTCTGGTCGTTTTTGGCCCAAAATCAACCTCGACTTATAGTCGAGGCCGATGAGTCTCGATGGTGGTCCCTTTTTTCATGAGGCAGCTCCCCAAAACCTTAAACAAGGGCTTATAGTTTTTCTATAGATTTCTTCATGCTCGCTCACGTCGACCATTCCATGACCTCGAAAGCACGCATTGCCGCATCATCTCAAAAAGCTAAAAAAGGTATTTTTGGGCCTAAATGTCTTTTTTTGAAAAAAGTAACCCGAGGTCAAAGCCAAGCATGATGAGTTTTGTCGTTTTCTCATTTGGCATCGAACTAGGTCTAAAAATAATAACAACTTGGTCTGGCCGTTTTTGGCCCAAAATCAACCTCAGCCTTATAGTCGAGGCCGATGAGTCTCGATGGTTGTCCCTTTTTTCATGAGGCAGCCTCCCCAAAACCTCAAACAAGGGCTTATAGTTTTTCTATAGATTTCTTCATGCTCGCTCACGTCGACCATTCCATGACCTCGAAAGCCCGCATGGCCGCATCATCTCAAAAAGCTAAAAAAAGGTATTTTTGGGCCTAAATGTCTTTTTTTGAAAAAAGTAACCCGAGGTCAAAGCCAAGCATGATGAGTTTTGTCGTTTTCTCATTTGGCATCGAACTAGGTCTAAAAATAATAACAACTTGGTCTGGTCGTTTTTGGCCCAAAATCAACCTCGACTTATAGTCGAGGCCGATGAGTCTCGATGGTTGTCCCTTTTTTCATGAGGCAGCTCCCCAAAACCTCAAACAAGGGCTTATAGTTTTTCTATAGATTTCTTCATGCTCGCTCACGTCGACCATTCCATGACCTCGAAAGCCCGCATGGCCGCATCATCTCAAAAAGCTAAAAAAAGGTATTTTTGGGCCTAAATGTCTTTTTTTGAAAAAAGTAGCCCGAGGTCAAAGCCAAGCGTGATGAGTTTTGTCGTTTGCTCATTTGGCATCGAACTAGGTCTAAAAATAGTAACAACTTGGTCGGTCGTTTTTGGCCCAAAATCAACCTCAGCTTATAGTCGAGGCCGATGAGTCTCGATGGTTGTCCCTTTTTTCATGAGGCAGCTCCCCAAAACCTCAAACAAGGGCTTATAGTTTTTCTATAGATTTCTTCATGCTCGCTCACGTCGACCATTCCATGACCTCGAAAGCCCGCATGCCCGCATCATCTCGTAAAGCTAAAAAAGGTATTTTTCGACCTAAACGTCTTTTTTTGCAAAAACTAGCCCGAGGTCAAAGCCAAGCGCGATGAGTTTTGTCGTTTGCTCATTTGGCATCGAACTAGGTCTAAAAATAGTAACAACTTGGTCAAGTCGTTTTTGGCCCAAAATCAACCTTAGCTTATAGTCGAGGCCGATGAGTCTCGATGGTGGTCCCTTTTTTCATGAGGCAAGCTTCCCAAAACCTCAAACAAGGGCTTATAGTTTTTCTATAGATTTCTTCATGCTCGCTCACGTCGACCATTCCATGACCTCGAAAGCCCGCATGCCCGCATCATCTCGTAAAGCTAAAAAAGGTATTTTTCGGCCTAAACGTCTTTTTTTGCAAAAACTAGCCCGAGGTCAAAGCCAAGCGTGATGAGTTTTGTCGTTTGCTCATTTGGCATCGAACTAGGTCTAAAAATAGTAACAACTTGGTCTGGTCGTTTTTGGCCCAAAATCAACCTCAGCCTTATAGTCGAGGCCGATGAGTCTCGATGGTTGTCCCTTTTTTCATGAGGCAGCTCCCCAAAACCTCAAACAAGGGCTTATAGTTTTTCTATATATTTCTTCATGCTCGCTCACGTCGACCATTCCATGACCTCGAAAGCCCGCATGCCCGCATCATCTCGTAAAGCTAAAAAAGGTATTTTTCGACCTAAACGTCCTTTTTTGCAAAAACTAGCCCGAGGTCAAAGCCAAGCGCGATGAGTTTTATCGTTTGCTCATTTGGCATCGAACTAGGTCTAAAAATAGTAATAACTTGGTCTGGTCGTTTTTGGCCCAAAATCAACCTCGACTTATAGTCGAGGCCGATGAGTCTCGATGGTGGTCCCTTTTTTCATGAGGCAGCTCCCCAAAACCTTAAACAAGGGCTTATAGTTTTTCTATAGATTTCTTCATGCTCGCTCACGTCGACCATTCCATGACCTCGAAAGCACGCATGGCCGCATCATCTCAAAAAGCTAAAAAAAGGTATTTTTGGGCCTAAATGTCTTTTTTTGAAAAAAGTAACCCGAGGTCAAAGCCAAGCATGATGAGTTTTGTCGTTTTCTCATTTGGCATCGAACTAGGTCTAAAAATAATAACAACTTGGTCTGGTCGTTTTTGGCCCAAAATCAACCTCACCTTATAGTCGAGGCCGATGAGTCTCGATGGTTGTCCCTTTTTTCATGAGGCAGCCTCCCCAAAACCTCAAACAAGGGCTTATAGTTTTTCTATAGATTTCTTCATGCTCGCTCACGTCGACCATTCCATGACCTCGAAAGCCCGCATGCCCGCATCATCTCGTAAAGCTAAAAAAAGGTATTTTTCGACCTAAACGTCCTTTTTTGCAAAAAATAGCCCGAGGTCAAAGCCAAGCGCGATGAGTTTTATCGTTTGCTCATTTGGCATCGAACTAGGTCTAAAAATAGTAATAACTTGGTCGGTCGTTTTTGGCCCAAAATCAACCTCAGCTTATAGTCGAGGCCGATGAGTCTCGATGGTGGTCCCTTTTTTCATGAGGCAGCTCCCCAAAACCTTAAACAAGGGCTTATAGTTTTTCTATAGATTTCTTCATGCTCGCTCACGTCGACCATTCCATGACCTCGAAAGCACGCATGGCCGCATCATCTCAAAAAGCTAAAAAAAGGTATTTTTGGGCCTAAATGTCTTTTTTTGAAAAAAGTAACCCGAGGTCAAAGCCAAGCATGATGAGTTTTGTCGTTTTCTCATTTGGCATCGAACTAGGTCTAAAAATAATAACAACTTGGTCTGGCCGTTTTTGGCCCAAAATCAACCTCGCCTTATAGTCGAGGCCGATGAGTCTCGATGGTTGTCCCTTTTTTCATGAGGCAGCCTCCCCAAAACCTCAAACAAGGGCTTATAGTTTTTCTATAGATTTCTTCATGCTCGCTCACGTCGACCATTCCATGACCTCGAAAGCCCGCATGGCCGCATCATCTCAAAAAGCTAAAAAAGGTATTTTTGGGCCTAAATGTCTTTTTTTGAAAAAAGTAGCCCGAGGTCAAAGCCAAGCGTGATGAGTTTTGTCGTTTGCTCATTTGGCATCGAACTAGGTCTAAAAATAGTAACAACTTGGTCGGTCGTTTTTGGCCCAAAATCAACCTCAGCTTATAGTCGAGGCCGATGAGTCTCGATGGTTGTCCCTTTTTTCATGAGGCAGCCTCCCCAAAACCTCAAACAAGGGCTTATAGTTTTTCTATAGATTTCTTCATGCTCGCTCACGTCGACCATTCCATGACCTCGAAAGCCCGCATGCCCGCATTATCTCGTAAAGCTAAAAAAGGTATTTTTCAGCCTAAACGTCTTTTTTTTGCAAAAACTAGCCCGAGGTCAAAGCCAAGCGCGATGAGTTTTGTCGTTTGCTCATTTGGCATCGAACTAGGTCTAAAAATAGTAACAACTTGGTCAGTCGTTTTTGGCCCAAAATCAACCTTAGCTTATAGTCGAGGCCGATGAGTCTCGATGGTGGTCCCTTTTTTCATGAGGCAGCTCCCCAAAACCTCAAACAAGGGCTTATAGTTTTTCTATAGATTTCTTCATGCTCGCTCACGTCGACCATTCCATGACCTCGAAAGCCCGCATGCCCGCATCATCTCGTAAAGCTAAAAAAGGTATTTTTCGGCCTAAACGTCTTTTTTTGCAAAAACTAGCCCGAGGTCAAAGCCAAGCGTGATGAGTTTTGTCGTTTGCTCATTTGGCATCGAACTAGGTCTAAAAATAGTAACAACTTGGTCTGGTCGTTTTTGGCCCAAAATCAACCTCAGCTTATAGTCGAGGCCGATGAGTGTCGATGGTGGTCACTTATTTCATGAGGCAGCCTCCCAAAACCTCAAACAAGTGCTTATAGTTTTTCTATAGATTTCTTCATGCTCGCTCACGTCGACCATTCCATGACCTCGAAAGCCCGCATGCCCGCATCATCTCGTAAAGCTAAAAAAGGTATTTTTCGACCTAAACGTCTTTTTTTGCAAAAACTAGCCCGAGGTCAAGGCCAAGCGCGATGAGTTTTGTCGTTTGCTCATTTTGCATCGAACTAGGTCTAAAAATAGTAACAACTTGGTCTGGTCGTTTTTGGCCCAAAATCAACCTCAGCCTTATAGTCGAGGTCGATGAGTCTCGATGGTGGTCCCTTTTTTCATGAGGCAGCTCTCCAAAACCTTAAACAAGGGCTTATAGTTTTTCTATAAATTTCTTCATGCTCGCTCACGTCGACCATTCCATGACCTCGAAAGCCCGCATGCCCGCATCATCTCAAAAAACTAAAAAAAGGTATTTTTGGGCCTAAACGTCTTTTTTTACAAAAACTATACCGAGGTCAAGGCCAAGGGTGATGAGTTTCGTCGTTTACTCATTTGGCATCGAACTAGGTCTAAAAATAGTAACAACTTGGTCTGGTCGTTTTGGGCCCAAAATCAACCTCGCCTTATAGTCGAGGCCGATGAGTCTCGATGGTTGTCCGTTTTTTCATGAGGCAGCTCCCCAAAACCTCAAACAAGGGCTTATAGTTTTTCTATAGATTTCTTCATGCTCGCTCACGTCGACTATTCCATGACCTCGGAACCCCGCATGGCCGCATCATCTCAAAAAGCTAAAAAATGGTATTTTTGGGCCTAAATGTCTTTTTTTGAAAAAAGTAGCCCGAGGTCAAAGCCAAGCGTGATGAGTTTTGTCGTTTGCTCATTTGGCATCGAACTAGGTCTAAAAATAGTAACAACTTGATAGGTCGTTTTTGGCCCAAAATCAACCTCGGCTTATAGTCTAGGCCGATGAGTCTCGATGGTTGTCTCTTTTTTCATGAGGCAGCTCCCCAAAACCTCAAACAAGGGCTTATAGTTTTTCTATAGATTTCTTCATGCTCGCTCACGTCGACCATTCCATGACCTCGAAAGCCCGCATGCCCGCATTATCTCGTAAAGCTAAAAAAAGGTATTTTTCAGCCTAAACGTCTTTTTTTGCAAAAACTAGCCCGAGGTCAAAGCCAAGCGCGATGAGTTTTGTCGTTTGCTCATTTGGCATCGAACTAGGTCTAAAAATAGTAACAACTTGGTCTGTCGTTTTTGGCCCAAAATCAACCTTAGCTTATAGTCGAGGCCGATGAGTCTCGATGGTGGTCCCTTTTTTCATGAGGCAGCTCCCCAAAACCTCAAACAAGGGCTTATAGTTTTTCTATAGATTTCTTCATGCTCGCTCACGTCGACCATTCCATGACCTCGAAAGCCCGCATGCCCGCATCATCTCGTAAAGCTAAAAAAAGGTATTTTTCGACCTAAACGTCTTTTTTTGCAAAAACTAGCCCGAGGTCAAAGCCAAGCGTGATGAGTTTTGTCGTTTGCTCATTTGGCATCGAACTAGGTCTAAAAATAGTAACAACTTGGTCTGGCCGTTTTTGGCCCAAAATCAACCTCAGCTTATAGTCGAGGCCGATGAGTCTCGATGGTGGTCACTTATTTCATGAGGCAGCTCCCCAAAACCTCAAACAAGTGCTTATAGTTTTTCTATAGATTTCTTCATGCTCGCTCACGTCGACCATTCCATGACCTCGAAAGCCCGCATGCCCGCATCATCTCGTAAAGCTAAAAAAGGTATTTTTCGGCCTAAACGTCTTTTTTTGCAAAAACTAGCCCGAGGTCAAGGCCAAGCGCGATGAGTTTTGTCGTTTGCTCATTTTGCATCGAACTAGGTCTAAAAATAGTAACAACTTGGTCTGGTCGTTTTTGGCCCAAAATCAACCTCAGCTTATAGTCGAGGCCGATGAGTCTCGATGGTGGTCCCTTTTTTCATGAGGCAGCCTCTCCAAAACCTTAAACAAGGGCTTATAGTTTTTCTATAAATTTCTTCATGCTCGCTCACGTCGACCATTCCATGACCTCGAAAGCCCGCATGCCCGCATCATCTCAAAAAGCTAAAAAAAGGTATTTTTGGGCCTAAACGTCTTTTTTTGCAAAAACTACACCGAGGTCAAGGCCAAGGGTGATGAGTTTCGTCGTTTGCTCATTTGGCATCGAACTAGGTCTAAAAATAGTAACAACTTGGTCGGTCGTTTTTGGCCCAAAATCAACCTCGACTTATAGTCGAGGCCGATGAGTCTCGATGGTAGTCCCTTTTTTCATGAGGCAGCTCCCCAAAACCTCAAACAAGGGCTTATAGTTTTTCTATAGATTTCTTCATGCTCGCTCACGTCGACCATTCCATGACCTCGAAAGCCCGCATGCCCGCATCATCTCAAAAAGCTAAAAAAGGTATTTTTCGGCCTAAACGTCTTTTTTTGCAAAAACTAGCCCGAGGTCAAAGCCAAGCGTGATGAGTTTTATCGTTTGCTCATTTGGCATCGAACTAGGTCTAAAAATAGTAACAACTTGGTCGGTCGTTTTTGGCCCAAAATCAACCTCAGCTTATAGTCGAGGCCGATGAGTCTCGATGGTGGTCCCTTTTTTCATGAGGCAGGCTCCCCAAAACCTCAAACAAGGGCTTATAGTTTTTCTATAGATTTCTTCATGCTCGCTCACGTCGACCATTCCATGACCTCGAAAGCCCGCATGGCCGCATCATCTCAAAAAGCTAAAAAAAGGTATTTTTGGGCCTAAATGTCTTTTTTTGAAAAAAGTAACCCGAGGTCAAAGCCAAGCATGATGAGTTTTGTCGTTTGCTCATTTGGCATCGAACTAGGTCTAAAAATAATAACAACTTGGTCTGGCCGTTTTTGGCCCAAAATCAACCTCGACTTATAGTCGAGGCCGATGAGTCTCGATGGTTGTCCCTTTTTTCATGAGGCAGCTCCCCAAAACCTCAAACAAGGGCTTATAGTTTTTCTATAGATTTCTTCATGCTCGCTCACGTCGACCATTCCATGACCTCGAAAGCCCGCATGGCCGCATCATCTCAAAAAGCTAAAAAAAGGTATTTTTGGGCCTAAATGTCTTTTTTTGAAAAACGTAGCCCGAGGTCAAAGCCAAGCGTGATGAGTTTTGTCGTTTGCTCATTTGGCATCGAACTAGGTCTAAAAATAGTAACAACTTGGTCTGGTCGTTTTTGGCCCAAAATCAACCTCAGCCTTATAGTCGAGGCCGATGAGTCTCGATGGTTGTCCCTTTTTTCATGAGGCAGCTCCCCAAAACCTCAAACAAGGGCTTATAGTTTTTCTATAGATTTCTTCATGCTCGCTCACGTCGACCATTCCATGACCTCGAAAGCCCGCATGCCCGCATTATCTCGTAAAGCTAAAAAAGGTATTTTTCGACCTAAACGTCTTTTTTTGCAAAAACTAGCCCGAGGTCAAAGCCAAGCGCGATGAGTTTTGTCGTTTGCTCATTTGGCATCGAACTAGGTCTAAAAATAGTAACAACTTGGTCTGGCCGTTTTTGGCCCAAAATCAACCTCAGCTTATAGTCGAGGCCGATGAGTCTCGATGGTGGTCCCTTTTTTCATGAGGCAGCCTCCCCAAAACCTCAAACAAGGGCTTATAGTTTTTCTATAGATTTCTTCATGCTCGCTCACGTCGACCATTCCATGACCTCGAAAGCCCGCATGCCCGCATCATCTCGAAAGCTAAAAAAGGTATTTTTCGACCTAAACGTCTTTTTTTGCAAAAACTAGCCCGAGGTCAAAGCCAAGCGCGATGAGTTTTGTCGTTTGCTCATTTGGCATCGAACTAGGTCTAAAAATAGTAACAACTTGGTCTGGCCGTTTTTGGCCCAAAATCAACCTCGCCTTATAGTCGAGGTCGATGAGTCTCGATGGTAGTCCCTTTTTCCATGAGGCAGCTCTCCAAAACCTTAAACAAGGGCTTATAGTTTTTCTATAAATTTCTTCATGCTCGCTCACGTCGACCATTCCATGACCTCGAAAGCCCGCATGCCCGCATCATCTCAAAAAGCTAAAAAAGGTATTTTTGGGCCTAAACGTCTTTTTTTGCAAAAACTACACCGAGGTCAAGGCCAAGGGTGATGAGTTTCATCGTTTGCTCATTTGGCATCGAACTAGGTCTAAAAATAGTAACAAGTTGGTCGATCGTTTTTGGCCCAAAATCAACCTCGACTTATAGTCGAGGTCGATTAGTCTTGATGGTTGTCCCTTTTTCCACGAGGCAAGTCCCCAACACCTCAAACAAGGGCTTATAGTTTTTCTATAGATTTCTTCATGCTCGCTCATGTCGACCATTCCATGACCTCGAAAATCCGCATGCCCGCATCATTTCGTAAAGCTAAAAGAAGGTATTTTTCGGCCTAAATGTCTTTTTTGCAAAAACTAACCCGAGGTCAAAGCCAAGCGCGATGAGTTTTGTCATTTGCTCATTTGGCATCGAACTAGGTCTAAAAATAGTAACAACTTGGCCTGGCCGTTTTTGGCCCAAAATCAACCTCGCCTTATAGTCGAGGCCGATGAGTCTCGATGGTTGTCCCTTTTTTCATGAGGCAGCCTCCCAAAACCTCAAACAAGGGCTTATAGTTTTTCTATAGATTTCTTCATGCTCGCTCACGTCGACCATTCCATGACCTCGAAAGCCCGCATGGCCGCATCATCTCAAAAAGCTAAAAAAGGTATTTTTGGGCCTAAATGTCTTTTTTTGAAAAAAGTAGCCCGAGGTCAAAGCCAAGCGTGATGAGTTTTGTCGTTTGCTCATTTGGCATCGAACTAGGTCTAAAAATAGTAACAACTTGGTCGGTCGTTTTTGGCCCAAAATCAACCTCGCCTTATAGTCGAGGCCGATGAGTCTCGATGGTTGTCCCTTTTTTCATGAGGCAGCTCCCCAAAACCTCAAACAAGGGCTTATAGTTTTTCTATAGATTTCTTCATGCTCGCTCACGTCGACCATTCCATGACCTCGAAAGCCCGCATGGCCGCATCATCTCAAAAAGCTAAAAAAGGTATTTTTGGGCCTAAATGTCTTTTTTTGAAAAAAGTAGCCCGAGGTCAAACCCAAGCGTGATGAGTTTTGACGTTTGCTCATTTGGCGTCGAACTAGGTCTAAAAATAGTAACAACTTGGTCTGGCCGTTTTTGGCCCAAAATCAACCTCGCCTTATAGTCGAGGCCGATGAGTCTCGATGGTTGTCCCTTTTTTCATGAGGCAGCTCCCCAAAACCTCAAACAAGGGCTTATAGTTTTTCTATAGATTTCTTCATGCTCGCTCACGTCGACCATTCCATGACCTCGAAAGCCCGCATGCCCGCATCATCTCGTAAAGCTAAAAAAGGTATTTTTCGGCCTAAACGTCTTTTTTTTGCAAAAACTAGCCCGAGGTCAAAGCCAAGCGCGATGAGTTTTGTCGTTTGCTCATTTGGCATCGAACTAGGTCTAAAAATAGTAACAACTTGGTCGGTCGTTTTTGGCCCAAAATCAACCTCAGCTTATAGTCGAGGCCGATGAGTCTCGATGGTTGTCCCTTTTTTCATGAGGCAGCTCCCCAAAACCTCAAACAAGGGCTTATAGTTTTTCTATAGATTTCTTCATGCTCGCTCACGTCGACCATTCCATGACCTCGAAAGCCCGCATGCCCGCATCATCTCGTAAAGCTAAAAAAGGTATTTTTCGGCCTAAACGTCTTTTTTTGCAAAAACTAGCCCGAGGTCAAAGCCAAGCGCGATGAGTTTTGTCGTTTGCTCATTTGGCATCGAACTAGGTCTAAAAATAGTAATAACTTGGTCTGGCCGTTTTTGGCCCAAAATCAACCTCAGCTTATAGTCGAGGCCGATGAGTCTCGATGGTGGTCCCTTTTTTCATGAGGCAGCTCCCCAAAACCTCAAACAAGGGCTTATAGTTTTTCTATAGATTTCTTCATGCTCGCTCACGTCGACCATTCCATGACCTCGAAAGCCCGCATGGCCGCATCATCTCAAAAAGCTAAAAAAAGGTATTTTTGGGCCTAAATGTCTTTTTTTGAAAAAAGTAACCCGAGGTCAAAGCCAAGCATGATGAGTTTTGTCGTTTGCTCATTTGGCATCGAACTAGGTCTAAAAATAATAACAACTTGGTCGGTCGTTTTTGGCCCAATATCAACCTCGGCTTATAGTCGAGGCCGATGAGTCTCGATGGTTGTCCCTTTTTTCATGAGGCAGCTCCCCAAAACCTCAAACAAGGGCTTATAGTTTTTCTATAGATTTCTTCATGCTCGCTCACGTCGACCATTCCATGACCTCGAAAGCCCGCATGCCCGCATCATCTCGAAAAGCTAAAAAAGGTATTTTTCGGCCTAAACGTCTTTTTTTGCAAAAACTAGCCCGAGGTCAAAGCCAAGCGTGATGAGTTTTGTCGTTTGCTCATTTGGCATCGAACTAGGTCTAAAAATAGTAACAACTTGGTCTGGTCGTTTTTGGCCCAAAATCAACCTCGGCTTATAGTCGAGGCCGATGAGTGTCGATGGTGGTCACTTATTTCATGAGGCAGCTCCCCAAAACCTCAAACAAGTGCTTATAGTTTTTCTATAGATTTCTTCATGCTCGCTCACGTCGACCATTCCATGACCTCGAAAGCCCGCATGCCCGCATCATCTCGTAAAGCTAAAAAAGGTATTTTTCGACCTAAACGTCTTTTTTTGCAAAAACTAGCCCGAGGTCAAAGCCAAGCGCGATGAGTTTTGTCGTTTGCTCATTTGGCATCGAACTAGGTCTAAAAATAGTAACAACTTGGTCGGTCGTTTTTGGCCCAAAATCAACCTCGACTTATAGTCGAGGCCGATGAGTCTCGATGGTGGTCCCTTTTTTCATGAGGTAGCTCTCCAAAACCTTAAACAAGGGCTTATAGTTTTTCTATAAATTTCTTCATGCTCGCTCACGTCGACCATTCCATGACCTCGAAAGCCCGCATGCCCGCATCATCTCAAAAAACTAAAAAAAGGTATTTTTGGGCCTAAACGTCTTTTTTTGCAAAAACTACACCGAGGTCAAGGCCAAGGGTGATGAGTTTCGTCGTTTACTCATTTGGCATCGAACTAGGTCTAAAAATAGTAACAACTTGGTCGGTCGTTTTTGGCCCAAAATCAACCTCGCCTTATAGTCGAGGCCGATGAGTCTCGATGGTTGTCCCTTTTTTCATGAGGCAGCTCCCCAAAACCTCAAACAAGGGCTTATAGTTTTTCTATAGATTTCTTCATGCTCGCTCACGTCGACCATTCCATGACCTCGAAAGCCCGCATGGCCGCATCATCTCAAAAAGCTAAAAAAAGGTATTTTTGGGCCTAAATGTCTTTTTTTGCAAAAACTACACCGAGGTCAAGGCCAAGGGTGATGAGTTTCATCGTTTGCTCATTTGGCATCGAACTAGGTCTAAAAATAGTAACAAGTTGGTCGATCGTTTTTGGCCCAAAATCAACCTCGACTTATAGTCGAGGTCGATTAGTCTTGATGGTTGTCCCTTTTTCCATGAGGCAAGTCCCCAACACCTCAAACAAGGGCTTATAGTTTTTCTATAGATTTCTTCATGCTCGCTCACGTCGACCATTCCATGACCTCGAAAGCCCGCATGCCCGCATCATCTTAGAAAGCTAAAAAAAGGTATTTTTCGGCCTAAACGTCTTTTTTTACAAAAACTAACCCGAGGTCAAAGCCAAGCGCGATGAGTTTTGTCGTTTGCTCATTTGGCATCGAACTAGGTCTAAAAATAGTAACAACTTGGTCTGGTCGTTTTTGGCCCAAAATCAACCTCAGCTTAAAGTCGAGGCCGATGAGTCTCGATGGTTGTCCCTTTTTTCATGAGGCAGCCTCCCAAAACCTCAAACAAGGGCTTATAGTTTTTCTATAGATTTCTTCATGCTCGCTCACGTCGACCATTCCATGACCTCGGAACCCCGCATGGCCGCATCATCGCAAAAAGCTAAAAAAAGGTATTTTTGGGCCTAAATGTCTTTTTTTGAAAAAAGTAACCCGAGGTCGAAGGCAAGCATGATGAGTTTTGTCGTTTTCTCATTTGGCATCGAACTAGGTCTAAAAATAATAACAACTTGGTCGGTCGTTTTTGGCCCAAAATCAACCTCGGCTTAAAGTCGAGGCCGATGAGTCTCGATGGTTGTCCCTTTTTTCATGAGGCGGCTCCCCAAAACCTCAAACAAGGGCTTATAGTTTTTCTATATATTTCTTCATGCTCGCTCACGTCGACCATTCCATGACCTCGAAAGCCCGCATGCTCGCACATCTCGTAAAGCTAAAAAAAGGTATTTTTGGGCCTAAACGTCTTTTCTTGCAAAAAATAGCCCGAGGTCAAAGCTAAGCACGATGAGTTTTATCGTTTGCTCATTTGGCATCGAACTAGGTCTAAAAATAGTAATAACTTGGTCTGGTCGTTTTTGGCCCAAAATCAACCTCGGCTTATAGTCGAGGCCGATGAGTCTCGATGGTTATCCCTTTTTTCATGAGGCAGCTCCCCAAAACCTTAAACAAGGGCTTATAGTTTTTCTATAGATTTCTTCATGCTCCCTCACGTCGACCATTCCATGACCTCGAAAGCACGCATGGCCGCATCATCTCAAAAAGCTAAAAAAAGGTATTTTTGGGCCTAAATGTCTTTTTTTGAAAAAAGTAACCCGAGGTCAAAGCCAAGCATGATGAGTTTTGTCGTTTTCTCATTTGGCATCGAACTACGTCTAAAAATAATAACAACTTGGTCTGGTCGTTTTTGGCCCAAAATCAACCTCGCCTTATAGTCGAGGCCGATGAGTCTCGATGGTTGTCCCTTTTTTCATGAGGCAGCTCCCCAAAACCTCAAACAAGGGCTTATAGTTTTTCTATAGATTTCTTCATCCTCGCTCACGTCGACCATTCCATGACCTCGAAAGCCCGCATGCCCGCATTATCTCGGAAAGCTAAAAAAAGGTATTTTTCGGCCTAAACATCTTTTTTTGCAAAAACTAGCCCGAGGTCAAGGCCAAGCGCGATGAGTTTTGTCGTTTGCTCATTTGGCGTCGAACTAGGTCTAAAAATAGTAACAACTTGGTCGGTCGTTTTTGGCCCAAAATCAACCTCGACTTATAGTCGAGGCCGATGAGTCTCGATGGTTGTCCCTTTTTTCATGAGGCAGCCTCCCAAAACCTCAAACAAGGGCTTATAGTTTTTCTATAGATTTCTTCATCCTCGCTCACGTCGACCATTCCATGACCTCGAAAGCCCGCATGCCCGCATTATCTCGTAAAGCTAAAAAAAGGTATTTTTCAGCCTAAACATCTTTTTTTGCAAAAACTAGCCCGAGGTCAAGGCCAAGCGCGATGAGTTTTGTCGTTTGCTCATTTGGCGTCGAACTAGGTCTAAAAATAGTAACAACTTGGTCTGGTCGTTTTTGGCCCAAAATCAACCTCGGCTTATAGTCGAGGCCGATGAGTCTCGATGGTTGTCCCTTTTTTCATGAGGCAGCTCCCCAAAACCTCAAACAAGGGCTTATAGTTTTTCTATAGATTTCTTCATGCTCACTCACGTCGACCATTCCATGACCTCGAAAGCCCGCATGCCCGCATTATCTCGTAAAGCTAAAAAAGGTATTTTTCAGCCTAAACATCTTTTTTTTGCAAAAACTAGCCCGAGGTCAAAGCCAAGCGCGATGAGTTTTGTCGTTTGCTCATTTGGCATCGAACTAGGTCTAAAAATAGTAACAACTTGGTCGGTTGTTTTTGGCCCAAAATCAACCTCAGCTTATAGTCGAGGCCGATGAGTCTCGATGGTGGTCCCTTTTTTCATGAGGCAGCCTCCCCAAAACCTCAAACAAGGGCTTATAGTTTTTCTATAGATTTCTTCATGATCGCTCACGTCGACCATTCCATGACCTCGAAAGCCCGCATGCCCGCATCATCTCGTAAAGCTAAAAAAGGTATTTTTCGGCCTAAACGACTTTTTTTACAAAAACTAGCCCGAGGTCAAAGCCAAGCGTGATGAGTTTTGTCGTTTGCTCATTTGGCATCGAACTAGGTCTAAAAATAGTAACAACTTGGTCGGTCGTTTTTGGCCCAAAATCAACCTCAGCTTATAGTCGAGGCCGATGAGTGTCGATGGTGGTCACTTATTTCATGAGGCAGCTCCCCAAAACCTCAAATAAGTGCTTATAGTTTTTCTATAGATTTCTTCATGCTCGCTCACGTCGACCATTCCATGACCTCGAAAGCCCGCATGCCCGCATCATCTCGTAAAGCTAAAAAAGGTATTTTTCGACCTAAACGTCTTTTTTTGCAAAAACTAGCCCGAGGTCAAGGCCAAGCGCGATGAGTTTTGTCGTTTGCTCATTTGGCATCGAACTAGGTCTAAAAATAGTAACAACTTGGTCGGTCGTTTTTGGCCCAAAATCAACCTCAGCTTATAGTCGAGGCCGATGAGTCTCGATGGTGGTCCCTTTTTTCATGAGGCAGCCTCTCCAAAACCTTAAACAAGGGCTTATAGTTTTTCTATAAATTTCTTCATGCTCGCTCACGTCGACCATTCCATGACCTCGAAAGCCCGCATGCCCGCATCATCTCAAAAAACTAAAAAAAGGTATTTTTGGGCCTAAACGTCTTTTTTTGCAAAAACTACACCGAGGTCAAGGCCAAGGGTGATGAGTTTCATCGTTTACTCATTTGGCATCGAACTAGGTCTAAAAATAGTAACAACTTGGTCGGTCGTTTTTGGCCTAAAATCAACCTCGGCTTATAGTCGAGGCCGATGAGTCTCGATGGTAGTCCCTTTTTTCATGAGGCGGCTCCCAAAACCTCAAACAAGGGCTTATAGTTTTTCTATAGATTTCTTCATGGTGATGGGTTTGATTGGACTTGGACTAAATTTATGTGAATGAAAACATGTTTAAAGTTGGCTTGGAATGAACTAATAAATTAGTATTGATAAGGAGTAAATTCCGTGCGAATTTTGAGGTGCATTTTGAAGGATTTTAGGTCGATTTTTGGGTGAAACGTAAAGAATAAAAGTTATTCATCTATATTTCAACTAACTTCCTTTAAAATTTCTTGGTCATTGGATTCTTGTACAAAGAGTTATACCCAATTTAGTACATACAGACTATAGACAAACTACTACTAGGCAGATTACTCCCTAAGTCTCAAAATTTACAATTAATTGTGTAGTTGGTATTTAGACCTAATTTTTGGATATGTTAGAAATAAATATGTTTATTATCTAAAATAAAATAGGTAAGATTTAATTATGTTCTGAAATTTGAAAATTATTTACTCGATTAGGAGTTGCTTGGTAATAAACCCTAAAACTAAGGAATTAGACTTGGACAGAATTAATGGGTTTGGAATAAACTAAATGGGCTTGGACTAAATAAAATGGAATTGAATAAATTCAATGGACTTAGGATAAAGTTAAGGGACTTGGATGAAGTTAATGGGCTTGGATTATAGTAAATAGACTTGGACTAAAGTCAAATAGGCTTGGTTTTAAAGTAAATGGACTTAGACCGAAAGAAATGGTCCGGGACTAAAATAAGTGGACTTAGATAGAAATAAAAGGGATTTGAAAATTCTAAAGAAAATTTATTCTTTTAAGGAGGAAATAAGGAAAAAGACTTGGATCTTCTTTTAAATATTAATGAAACTAATGAACAATATTAATGAGCGAGAGGTTGTGTTCCCACTATGAGTATCATGATTAGTATGTGAGCAACGGGTAAATTTTGAGTGTTGGTTAGCCCATGAGTATGGCATGAGAATGGAGGGTTTGTATCCAAATTTGGTTGCATATGATTAAATATGTCATCACGTGCGTCATGTGCATAGTGGGTGGTTTAAGACAAGTCAATTGATTAAGAAATTGTTTATACATCTAGGTTTGATAACCTAACTGGAATAAATGGGTATTAGTAGTCCAATACTCTAGGTTGTGTGCCCGCACTATTAGATAATGGATTCCCGCTAATAGTAGTTGCAACGAGGGATAATTCTATTATAGCGAGAAGATGATTCGAGGATCATCTAGATGAAATTAAGCTCGTGTGCTTGCATTGTTAGACGATGGATTCTCGCTAACGGTAGTTACAACGAGGAATAATTTTGTTATAGCAGAAGGTGATCTCGCGAACCACCCGAATGATAAATAGAGTAGATCGGCTAATACCCGTGGTACCGAGATTGAAATTTATGAGTATGGTGATAATGGATTCCCGCTAATAGTAGTTACAACGAGGGATAATTTTGTTATAGCAGAAGATGATTCGAAGATCATCCGGATGAAATTAAGCTATGTGCTTGAACTCGTTAGATGATGGATTCTCGCTAACGAGTAGTTACAACGAGGGATAATTTTGTTATAGCGGAAGGTGATCTCGCGGACCACCCGAATGATAAATAGAGTAGACCGGCTAATACCTGTGGTACCGAGATTGAAATTTATGAGTATGGTGAGAAGTCAAAACAACATTGCATATCACGTGCATCACCCTACTTATTGAGCTTCGGCTCACCCTGTTGTTATTTTTATGTCGTGATAGAAAAAGGACAAGTTGGTATGGATGTAGCTGGCTCCTCCTAACTAGCTCATCCGAGGCACCATTTATTAGTGTTTATTTTATCTCGTAAATTTAGGGTATGGAGTTCATGAGAAATTGAATATTGCCTATAAGGTTTTATTAATGTATTTAATTATGTTATGTAAATTTTCTTTTAAGGAGTTATATACGTAATGTGTTGTTAAAGTTTTAAGAATATCATAAGAGAACTACTTAGAGTTTAGGGTATGTCGGCGTAACGCGCTTCGTCCGATACTCTACTTGGGTAGTAGAAATATGATCGGGGTGGGGGCATTATACTATGGTATCGGAGCAATGGTTTAGGGAGTTGGGTAGAACCGTAAGTGCCACATGAGCCTAAGGACCGGTCCGCTCCTAGATGGGTAAATTTAATTTCGGTTCTCTTAAATTGTGTATATTTTTATTGTGTAATGTGTATAAAATTTCATTTGAAATTATTAATAACAACAAACCCTATTACTATAGATGCCGGCTTTGTATCGAGTACCAAACGTGCCTAGAATGTGATGGCGACGGGCGATGCTAGCTACGTTTAGGGCCGAGCTAAATAACCTCACTATGGTTCTAGAAGAAGACACGGTAGCGCATATTGTGTGATTTCATAATCTACTTTAGCGAATCGCATTCGTCGATGCCTCCTTTAATCGGTATTTTAGCTCGGACTTCCTTCGGACAACTCTACGTCGGACTCTCCCATCGGGAGACCAACGATTGTTAGACGAAGTTTAGGAAGACATGATAGACCAACACTCTTATCGGGCTCTAATTCGGACCTTTCTACCAACCCGAGTCGGACGATCCCTCATTCGGCTGATGTACGGATGGGGACTACCCTTACCCATTGCTCGTGAGATAGTCCATGCGGCAATGGAAAACCGCATTGATCGGTGGTTACTAGAGGGTTCTTTTCCTTGGCATGTCCAATAAATAGGTTAATAGGGATCTCATCGGATGACGTGGTGTCTTTTTTATGTTCTATAATGTAAATAGGAGTGCTTTTGATTGTAGATATAGCACGAAAAACCTAGTAAAGGTGTGTATGAGATGCTTACTATGTATAAAAATGTATAATTTCATACGAGCATGAATGATTAGCATTAAATGCTAAAATCCATACTAAAACTAATGTAAACTTAATGTGTACATAAAGATAAACTATGCTCGCCAAGAAAGAACCTCGTACGAGCCAAAGGTGAAGGGACCTCCAACGATAATAGCCCGAACCCGCAAGAAATGTTGAATCAAATGATGGAAATAATGCAACAGCGAGTAATAAACTCTATAGCAACAACAATAGTTTTACGCCGAACCGATGAGGCGAGCTTTTAGCTACACAACAACGACCTCCACCCTAGCATAGGAATGATATGGTAGAAAGGTTCCACAAGATGAACCCTCAAGAGTTTGCTCGGGGAGTAAACCCAATAATAGTTGAGGAGTGGATTAAGTCTCCGGAGGCAATATTCGAATATCTACGGTTTGTCAACCAAAAGTGAGTGTCGTGCGCTATTTTCCTATTAACTAAAGATGCCCGCACATGGTGGGAGAGCACGCGACTAACCATAGACGTACCAACTTTAACTTGGGAAGGATTTAAGGAGGTCTTCTATAATAAATACTTTACCGTAGACGTGAGGGCCGGGAAGATTCAAGACTTTCTGGAGTTAAAGCAAGATAGGATGTCGATCTATGAATATGTATGAAAGTTTGAACAAGGTCGTAGATTCGTCCCATTTATTACTGGGGATGAAAATCTAAAAAGGAATAGATTCTCGATAGGGTTAAACCCAAGAGTGCGAAGTATGGTACGGATGTCAGCCGTCAATACCTTCTCGGAAATGGTGGATAAGGCGATGATAGGCGACGAAGATCGAAGGAGATTTCAAGGGACTTACGAGTAAATGAGACAAGGGTTTAGATTTGGATCCTCTTCATCGGGACTAGTGAGACGAGTTCCGCCTAGGAATTTCAACCAAAGTGGTGGTCCGAGAAACTCTCGAACCACCGGACCGGCACCATACGTTTCAAGACCACCGTCGAACGACCAATCGAGGTCAATGACGAGCGGTCCACCCCGAGTGTAGAAAGTGTGAAAGGTTCCACGCCGGGGAATATAGATCGGACGAGTCGGGTATGCTACGTGTGTCAAAAGCCGGGGCACATGTCCTACAATTGCCCACAAGTACGAAACCGGGACCGGGAAGAGTACTTGCCCGGGTGTATACTATGACCCGGGAAGAGGCGGATCGGAGGGATACAACCATAATTCACAATAATGTCTCAATCCTTAGCTTAATTACATATGTTTTGATGGATTTCGGTGCCACGCATTCTTTTATAACAAACACATTAGTGAAAAGCCTAGGAGTCAAACCGAGAGATATTAGCCGTAAGATATCTTATAGCGGTTCCTTCTAGTGACACTATTGAATCGTCAAGTGTGCTTAAAAAGTGTTTGGTACATATTGAAGACAGGAGATTAGAAGCCGATCTAATAGTTACGGACCTCCAAGATTTTGATTTGATCCTAGGGATGGATCGGCTAACAAAGCATGGCGCCACCATAGATTGTCGAGGAAAAAGGGTAACTTTTGATCTACCCGAAAGTCGACGAGTTAGAGTTTAAGGTCGATTCAAAGCTTTAAACGATATCGATCATTTCGGCTATTAAAGCTCAAAAAATGCTAGGAAAAGGATGTATGGGGTACTTAGTGTATGTAGTGGATAGCTAGGTGGAGCAAAAGTTGAAACCGGAAGATATAGAGATTGTATGGGAATATATAGATGTGTTTCCGGAGAGTTTGATCATGCTACCACCGGAGAGGGAAATAGAGTTTGAGATTGAACTAGAGTCGGATACAACTCCGATTTCGAAAACCCCTATAGAATGGCTCCTACCGAGCTAAAGGAGTTGAAGGTGCAATTATAGGACTTACTAGACAAGGACTTTATACATCCTAGTTCCTCACCTTGGGGAGCTCCAGATCTTGTTTGTGAAAAAGAAGGATGGAAGTCTAAGGCTGTGTATCGACTATCGAGAACTAAACCGGGTGACCATTAAAAATAAGTACCCATTGCCCCCGATCGATGATTTATTTGATCAATTACAAGGGGCGATGGTATTCTCTAAAATAGACTTACAATCTAGATATCACCAATTGAGGGTGAGACCGGAAGACGTAAAGAAGACAACATTCGGAATGAGATACGATCACTACGAGTTTTTAGTGATGCCGTTTGGGTCGACGAACTCCCCGACCGCTTTCATGGACTTGATGAATCGAGTCTTCAAAGGGTTCCTAGATAAGTTTATCATCATATTCATCGATGATATCCTGGTTTATTCTCGAAGCGAGAAGGAGCATATGGAACATCTAAGGGCCACCTTCCATATGCTAAGGGAGCAACGATTGTATACCAAATTCAAGAAGTGTAAATTTTGGCTAGAGCAAGTGGCCTTTCTAGGCCTTGTAGTGACGAAGGAAGGCATCATGGCGGACTCAAAGAAAGTAGAAGCTATTCGGAATTGGCCTACCACGAAGAGCGTAACGGAGGTATGAATCTTTTTAGGATTGGCGGGTTATTACCGGAGATTTGTGGAAGGCTTCTCAAAGATAGCTAGGCCTCTTACTAACTTGATGAAAAAGAGCATCGGATTCCAGTGGACGGATGCTTGTGAGGAGAGCTTCCAAGAGCTAAAACGATGACTAGTCACGGCTTCGGTGCTAACCATTTCGTCCGAGGATGGAACTTTTGTAGTTTATATGGACGCCTCCAAACATGAATTAGGAGTGGTGTTGGTGCAAAATGAGAGAGTAATAACCTATGCATCATGATAATTAAAGGTGTACGAACGAAACTACCCGACACATGACCTAAAATTAGTAACGGTAGTCTTTGTGCTAAAAATCTAGAGACATTATTTGTATGGGGTAAAGTGTGAGATATACATAGATTATAAGACTTACGATACATCTTCACATAAAAAGAGCTAAACATGAGACAAAGAAGGTGGTTAGAGTTGTTAAAGGATTATGACGAGTATAATCAACTACCATTCGGGTAAAGCCAATGTTGTTGTCGATGCCTTAAGCGGGAAATCGATTCGCTGTAGTGTGAGTGACCCGGACACCGATAATGGAGGACCTACAAGCATTGGGACTAGAAATAATTCCTATAGGCCACACGAGCGTGCTATCGGCACTATTAATCCAACCGATGCTTGCAAGAAAGAATTCAAATTGAGCAACGAAAGGATGAAAAGCTTAAGGAATTGAAGAAAGGTATAGAGGCCGGAGTAGAGTCTAATTTTGCAATGGATGATAAAGGAATGATTAGATTCAAAGGAAGGCTATGTGTTCCCACGAGTGGAGGACATAAAAGAAGAGATACTGAAGGAAGCACACACAACCCCATATTCAAAACACCCGGGGAGTACGAAAATGTATCGGGATTTACGACGGTATTATTGGTGGCCTGGAATGAAGAAAGATGTAGGCGACTTTGTGGCAAGGTGTCAAACTTGCCAACAAGTGAAGGCGGAGCACCAAAGACCCTCGAGAATGTTAAAGCCATTAGCAATTCTAGAATGAAAGTGAGAGCATGTAACTATGGACTTTGTCATGGGATTGACAAGATCGGATAGAGGGTCAAATGCCATCCGGTAGTCATAGACGGAGTTGACCAAATCAACACACTTTTTTCCTGTCAAAACCACCTATGATCTAAACCAATATACCCAATTGTATCTGGACAAAATCATAAGAATACATGGGATTTCGATCTCAATTGTGTTAGATCGAGATCCTAGATTCACCTCCGTATTTTGGAAGAATGCGTATAAGGCCATGGGCACCAAGCTCAATTTTAGCACGGCTTATCATCCACAAACCGATGGACAATCCGAACGTGTAATCCAGATTCTTGAAGATATGCTACGAGCGTGCATTCTAGATTGGTTTGGAAAGTAGGAGAAATACATACGCTTAGTTGAATTTGCGTATAACAATAGTTATCAAGCTTTAATTGGGATGGCTCCCTATGAGGCTTTGCATGGAGGACGATGTAGATCTCTCGTGCATTGGGATGAAATAGGAGAAAGAATGTTGCTAGGACTAGAATTGGTATAGCAGAAAGTCGAAGTAGTAGACCGGATCCGCCAACGGATGAAAGCGACCCAAAGCGGACGGAAAAGTTACACGAACAAACGGAGGAAGGATCTAGAGTTCGTGGTCGGTGATTACATATTTTTAAGAGTCTCACCAATGAAGGGCATACTAAGATTTAGGAAAAGGGAAAAGTTAAACCCGTGGTATAGAGGACCATTTGAGATACTTGGAGCGAGTAAGAGATAAAGCGTATCGCATATTACTACCACTATCCTTAGCGGGAATACATAATGTATTTCATGTGTCTATGCTAAGGAAGTGCATTAGAGAGCCGAGTCAAATTTTGAATATAGAGCTACTAAATCTTACTCCGGATTTAACGTACGAAGAAAGACCGATCCGGATTCTCGATCGACGGGTCAAACGGTTGAAAAATAAGGAGATCGGGCTAGTTAAAGTTTTATGAAAAAACCATAACCTCGAAGAAATGACTTGCGAGCATGAGCAAGAAATGAAAGATAAATACCCCGAGTTATTCAAGTGAATCAATTTCGAGGATGAAATTTCTTTTTAAGGAGGGGAGAATTGTAACCCTCGTAAACACCCTTATCCGTAACACGATGTGTATTAGAATAATTATATATATATATATATGTATATTAAGAGTAAGTATAATTCTCATTTCATCATGAGAAATTAATGCTTGAAATATGTGATTTATGTTAAACTAAAGTTATTGTGGTTAAGATTAATGGTTTAATTATTAAAGAAATCAAATATGCAAATCGGTGTTTTAAGGACTATATTCCACCCGAGTTTTGTGTGAATTATTTGAGGACTTTAGGGTGATTTTTGGGTAAAACTTAAAGAATGAAAGTTGTTCATTTATGTGTTAAATAGACCTATATAAAATTTTATAATTTTGGACCTATACATTAAGAGTTATATCAATTATGGTGAGGGTTGTTTCGAAATGCATTACGTTGGAATTTCGAGAGAAGAATCTGCCCGAATCTTGTGAGATTTATTTGATGATTTTAAATTGATTTTTGAGAAAACTTTAAAGAATAAAAGTTGTTTTTCTATGTGTTTAATAACTCTATATAAAAGTTCATAATTTTTGGATATATATAGAAAGAGTTATGCATATTTTAGTATGGATGAGTTAGGAGGTAACACTGCTGAAATTTTAGGAAAAAAGAAATTCTGAATTTTAAAAATGAAAATTTCTGAATTTTTTTATGAAAGAACGTAGGTTTAGTTACCTGAATTAAGTTAATTAATGAGTTTAATTAGTCTAAATTTTATGTAGACACCTAACCAAATGCAATAAAAGAATTTAAGGCTAACTCACCCATTATGGTCCCAAAGTAGTCACCTTTCCTCATGACTCACCCATAACTTATACACTTTGTCTCATTAATTTCTAACACTTATAGCTGAAGGAAAGTAAGTATATATATATAGCAAGTGTAAAAATAGTGAGAAAAATTTTAGCAACCCGTAGGTACCAAAAATTGGGAGACAAAAGGCAAGAAAGAAAAGAAAGGAAAAAAAAACATGAGGAGAGAAAGGAAAGGAAAGAAAAAGAGAAAGCGAAAAGGGAAAGGAAAAGAGCTAAGGAAATTCTAATCAAACATAAAAGAGGTAAGTAGGTTCCATTTTTTGGTTGATCAATGTCTTAAATTATGTTTTTTAAGTCATTTTGTTAGTGTTTATTTCATGAGTTGTAATAATTTTCAATGGTTATATGCTTGATGTTTGGGATGAATCTATGTATGGATGCCTTGTTGTGATGATTTATGATGTTTTGAAAAATATCCAAGTATGCGGTGATGGGTTGGATTGGACTTGGACTAAATTTAAGTGAACTAAAACATGTTTAAAGTTATCTTGGAATGAACTAATAAATTAGTGTTGATAAGGAGTAAATTCTATCCGAATTTTGAGGTGCATGTTCAAGGATTTTAGGTTGATTTCTTAGTGAAATGTAAAGAATAAAAGTTGTTCATATATATTTCAACTAACTTTCTTTAAAATTTCTTGGTCATTGAATTCGTGTAAAAAGCTTTATACCCGATTTAGTATGGACATCTCTAGACAAACTACTACTAGGCAAATTACTCCCTAAGTTTCAAAATTTGTAATTAATTGTGTACTTGGTATTTAGACCTAATTTTTGGATATGTTATAAATCAATATGTCTAGTATCTAAAATAAAATGGGTAAGATTTAATTATGTTCTGAAATAGGAAAATTATTTACTCGATTAGGAGTTGCCCGGTAATAAATCCTAAAACTAAGGAATTAGACTTGGACGTAATTAATGGGTTTGAAATAAACTAAAAGGGCTTGGACTAAATAAAACGGAATTGAATAAATTCAATGGACTTAAGATAAAGTTAAGGGACTTGGATGAAGTTAATGGGCTTGGATTAAAGTAAATTGACTTGGACTAAAATCAAATAGGCTTGGTTTTAAAATAAATGGACTTAGACTAAAAGAAATGGGTCGGGACTAAAATAAGTGGACTTAGATAGAAATAAAAGGGATTTGGAAATTATAAAGCAAATTTATTCTTTTATGGAGGAAATAAGAAAAAAGACTTAGACCTTCTTTTAAATATTAATGAAACTAATGAACAATATTAATAAGCGGAGGTTGTGTTCCCGCTATGAGTATCATGATTAGTATGTGAGTATGGCATGAGAATGAACGGTTGGTACTCGAATTTGGTTGAATGTGATTAAATATGTCATCATGTTCATCATGTGTATAATGGGTGGTTTAAGACAAGTCAATTGATTGAGAAATTGTTTATAGATCTAGGTTTGATAACCTAACTAGAATAAATGGGTATTAGTAGTCTAGTACTCTGAGTCGTGTGCTTGCACTATTAGATGATAGATTCTCGCTAATAGTGATTATAATGAGGGATAATTCCATTGTAACAAAAGATGATCCGAGGATCATCTGGATGAAATCAAGTCGTATGCTTTCACCGGTAGACGATGGATTCTCGCTAACAGTAGTTACAATGAGGGATAATTCTATTATAGCAAAAGGTGATCTACGGACCACCCGGATGATAAATAGAGTAGATCGGCTAATACCCGTGGTATCGAGATTAAAATTTATGAGTATGGTGGGAAGTTAAAACAACATTGCATATCACGTGCATCACCCTACTTACCGAGCTTCGGCTCACCTCGTTGTTATTTTTATGTCATGACGGAAAAAGGACAAGTTAGTACGGATGCGACCGGCTCCTCCTAACCGGCTCATATGAGGCACCATATATTAGTTTTTATTTTTTCTATAAATTTAGGGTATGGAGTTCGGGAGAAATTGAATATTGCACTGCAAGGTTTTATTAATGTATTTAATTATGTTATGTAAATTTTCTCTCAAGGAGTTATATACGTAATGTGCTCGTTAAAGTTTTAAGAATATCATAAGAGAACTAGTTAGAGTTTAGGATATGTCGGTGTAACGTGCTTCGTCCGATACCCTACTTGGGTAGTAGAAATATGATTGGGGCGGGGCGTTACAAGTAGGCTGTCAAAGGAGAGAAGAAAAACCAAGTGTGAGGAAGAGAAAAACGATAAAGAAAGAGAGAAAATAGAGGGAAGCAAGAGAGAAGGAAAAATAAAGGAAAAAAGGGAAGAAAAGCTAAGGAAACCTAACTTCATCCAAACTAGGTAAGTGGTTTTTTGTTTATGTCATTTATTTTGTCCTTCCATGAAAATTGATGTATTTGCTTAAGCTTTGAATTATGTTGTGTGGTATTGATGTGTTGGTCTTGTTATGCTTGTTTGGCATAATATTGTTTGTTATTATGAAATATCTATATAAGTAAGTTTCTTTAATGCTTCATGCCATTCGATTGATGTTATTGTAATTGATTAAGCTTGTGTATAGGTTGTGAGGTGTTTATTGGCATAGTTATGTTGGTTAGGTTGTGTGGTTAAACAAAACATGAGAGGCAAACTTAGAACTTGTATATGTATGAATAAAATGGAGTAGGAAGGAAAGCAAAATGAAACTTTAGAGTTTTCTTAAGTAAACGTGAAGTCGGAGAGTTACACGGCCTCCCACACGGGCGTGTCTTTACTCGTGTAAAGAAGAAATGTATTTTTCTTTAAGTTAGAGAGTTACACGACCTCCCACACGGGCGTGTCTTTGCATGTGTAATGAAGAAATGCATTTTTCTTGAAGTCGAGAGTTACACGACCTCTCACATAGGTGTCTCTTTTCTCGTGTAATGAAGAAATGTATTTTTCTTGAAGTCGGAGAGTTACACGGCCTCCCACATGGGTGTCTCTTTTCTTGTGTAATGAGGAAATGTATTTTTCTTGAAGTCGGAGAGTTACACGACCTTCCACACGGGCGTGTCATTGCCTAGGTAATGAAGAAATGTATTTTTCTTGATGTCGGAGAGTTATACGGCCTCCCACACGGGTGGGTCATTGCTTGTATATTGAAGAAAGGTCTTTTTCTTCATGTCGAGAGGTACATGGCCTCCCATATGGGCGTGTCTTTGCCCATGTAATTCACTAGCCACTTGAAATTTACCACTTTTACTTAATACTTGCTTGGTTTCCATTCCTCTCACCCAAATAACATAATTAATGATCAATAAGGCTCAAATAGATATAAAATAAAAATATTTCATGATGGTAAGGGGTATGAGTATGCTCGAAACCCCGTGTGGGGTTGGACTTATGAAAATATATGGAGTTAGATCATATGTGGGTTGGATATGTTTAATATGGTACCGTAATTGTAGTATTACGTGCATCATGCACATCAATAGGAAAGAAATGGGAACATAATCAATTAATTGAGAACCGAGTTGTATGAATAGGTTTGATAACCTAATCGAATAAAAAGAGATTAGCAATCCAACTATGTGCGTACTCTAAGCCGTGTGCTCGCATCTGTTAGGCGATGGATTCCCATCGGTAGTGGGTACAACGAAGGAATAATTCCGTTGTTACATTCGGTGATTTGGTGATTACCTATAGAGTAGACCGCTAATACCTAGGGTACCCAAAATTAAAATTGATGAGGATGGTGGGAAGTCGGAAAAGCATTGCATATCACGTGCATCACCCCTCTTACCGAGCTTCGACTCACCCCGTTGTTGTTTCTCCGACGTGACGGGAAGAGGATAAAATACTAAGGATGTGGTCGGCTCCTCCTAAGAGGCTCATGTGTAACACGTAAAGTCGAAACAAGTTTTGTCACGTAATTTGGAGGTATGGAATCTATACGGTATCAACCATTATTTGTAATATTCTATTACCGTAATTAGTTATGCCATGTAAAATTTACTATATACAATTTGGTTATGTAATATGTTGTTAATTTCTTAAGTAAATGGTATAAGACATGATTAGAGTTTAGGTAGTGTCGGCGTGACGCGCCTTGCCTAGTCACTTCTATTTGAGTAATATACAATGGATCGAGGTGGGGGGTCCCAAGGTGGTATCGGAGCTATGGTTTAGATAATCGGGTAAAATCCCTATGTTACATGAGCTTGAGGATCGATGTGCTCGTTCGACAATATATATATATATACACACACACACACATATATTTATAATTATTGTTTTTAATTTTGATTCTTTGATTAATATATATGGTTATTATGATGTTTTTATATGTTAATGTATGATTATGCTTCACAAAAATGATAAGGGTCAATGTTG
This sequence comes from Dovyalis caffra, assembly GCA_963924115.1. NCBI lineage: Eukaryota > Viridiplantae > Streptophyta > Magnoliopsida > Malpighiales > Salicaceae > Dovyalis > Dovyalis caffra. Next base: position 34,148,776 of record CAWUPB010001173.1, read on the forward strand.
GTGTTGTAGATGCCGTATCTATTTCGTACACCCCGTATTGCTAGGACACGCCGGCGGTGTGCCACCGTAGCTAATTATTGGGTGGAGCTAAACAACCCGGTTATGACCCGGATCGGGACATAGTAGCCTATGTTACTTTGGTGTATGACTTACTTCGGTGAATAATATTCGTTGATGCTTCCTTCTAGCGATGCGGAGCATAGACTTTCCGAGGTCGAACTTACGTCGGACTCGACATCGAGAGATTGATAGTTATTAAACGAGGTTTGGGAAGGTATGATAGATAGGTATTTCTATAAGAATTTGGTCCGAGCCTTCCTTTTGATGCGAGTTAGGTAGACCCATACTCGATTGATGTACAGCTGGGGTCTACTATTACCACTTGCATAAGAGATAGTACATCATGCCTCGGACGACGTTATTGATTGGTGGAGGGTCGAGTATTCTTTCCCCCAACGTGTTTGATATGTAGGTTATTAAGGACCCTACCACATGATGTGGTGTCTTTTGTGTGTTCTAGGATGTAAAGAAGAGCGCTTCTAATTGTAAATATAACATAAAAACCTTCGAAAGGTAAATGTGTGTACGAAATGCTTACTATGTATAAAGATGTATAATTTTATACAAACGTGAATGATTTATATTAAATGTTAAAATTCGTACAAAAACTAATTTGAACTTAATGTGTATTTAAAGATAAACCATGCCACCAAGAAAGAACCCCGTATGAGTAGGAGGTAAAGGGACCCCCAATGATAATAACTTGAACCAACAAGAAACGTTGAACCGAATGATGGAAATCATGCGGTAGCAATAACAACAAACACTATAATCGTAACAACAAGTCCACACTAAACGGATGAGGCAGCTTTTAGTTACGCAACAACGACCTCCACCCCGAGCATATGAATGATGCGGTAGAAGGATTTCATAAAATGAACCCTCAAGAGTTTGTCGGGGGAGTGAACCCAATGATAGCCGAGGAGTGGATTAAGTCCCTAGAGCCAATATTTGAGTACTTATATTTTGCCAACCATGAGCGAGTGTCATGCACCATTTTTATGCTCACTAAGGATGCTCGCACATGGTGGGAGAGCACACGACCGATAGTAGATGTGCCGACTTTAACTTGGGAAGGATTTAAGGAGGTCTTCTATAACAAGTGCTTCACCACAAACGTGAAGGCTAAAAAGATACAAGACTTCCTAGAACTAAAGCAAGATGGGATATCCGTAGGTGAATATGTATGGAGATTTGAGCAAGGATGTTGATTCGTCTCATTTATTACAGGGGACGACAACTTGAAGAAGAATCAATTTTTAACGAGGCTGAGTCCAAGAGTACGAAGCATGGTATGGATGTCCGTTGCCAACACCTTTTCGAAATGATAGATAAAGGTATGTTGGCGGATGAGGATCGGAGGGAAATCGCAAAGGAAGTTCAATAGAGGAGGCAATCATTTCGACCCGAAGCCTTTTCCTATGGATCACAAAGATGACTTTTGCCTAGAAATTTCAACCGAACCGGTGGTCCAGGAAATGCATGGGCTACCGGACCATCACCTTATGCCCCGAGGCAACTATCGGGGAATCAACCAAGGTCAATGATGAGTAATCAACCCCGATGCAATAGATGTGGGAGATTTCACATCGGGGAATGCCGGTCGGATGTAAGAACTTGCTTTATATGCCACAAGCCGGGACACATATCCCACAATTGCCCCTAGGCGTAAAAATCGAGCTCGAAAAGGGTATCTACTCGGGTGTACACTATGACCCGTGAAGAAGCGGATCAAAGGGATACAACATAATTTATGGTAATGTCTCAATCTTTGACTTGATTGTTTATGTCTTGATTGATTCCGGTGCTACACATTCAAGACATCAAACCTAAGACATTAGCCATAGGATATCTTATAGCGGTTCCCTCCGGTGAAACTATGGAATCGACAAGTATAGTTAAAGAGTGTCTAGTGCGGATTAAGGATAAGAGATTAGGAGCCGATTTAATAGTGTTAGATCTCCAAGATTTTGATTTGATCTTAGGGATGGATCGGTCGTTAGATATGGTGCCAACATAGACTCGTCGGGGAAAAAAGGTAATTTTTGAGCTATTCGAGAGTCAACAATTAAAATTTAAGGTCGATTCAAAGCATCAAACTATATCGATCATTTCGACCATCGAAGCCTAAAAAATGCTAAAAAAGGGTGTGTGGGGTACCTAGCGCATGTGGTGGATAGCCAGGCGAGCAAAATTTGAAAATGAGAGGTATAGAGATTGTACAAGAATATTTAGATGTATTTCTAGAGCATTTAACAACGCTACCACCGGGAAGGAAAACGAGTTTGAAATTGAACTAGAACCGGGCATGACTTCGATTTGAAAAACTCCTTATAGGATGGCTCCCATCGAGCTAAAGGAGTTAAAGGTGCGATTACAGGACTTACCGGACAAGGGATTCATACACCTTAGTTCCTCGCCTCGAGGAGTTCCAATATTGTTTGTCAAAAAAAAGGACGAGTAGTATAAGATCGTGTATTGACTATCGAGAATTAAATTGGGTGACTATTAAGAATAAGTACCCATTATCTCGGATTGATGATCTATTTGACCAGTTGCAAAGAGTGATGGTATTTTCAAAAATAAACCCGCGATCCGGTATCACCAACCGAGGGTAAAATCGAAGATGTGAAGAAAACGATATTTAGAACGAGGTACGACCACTATGAGTTCCTAATGATGCCGTTTGGGTTGACCAACGCCCTAGCTCGCCTTTATGGACTTGATGAATCGAGTCTTTAAAAAGTTCCTAGATAAATTCATCATCATATTTATGGATGATATTTTGGTTTACTCCCGGAGTAAAAAGGAGCATGAAAGGAATTTGAGAGCTACCTTGCGTACGCTAAGGGAACATCAACCGTATGCCAAATTCAAGAAATGAGAATTTTTGTTGGAACAGGTAGCTTTTCTAGGTCACGTAATGGCGAAGGAGGGTATAGCAAGTAGATTCGAAGAAAGTAGAGGCTATTGAGAATTGGCCTACCCTAAAAAGTGTGACAGAGGTACGGAGTTTCTTTGGGTCGGCTAGTTACTATTGAAGATTTTTTGAAGGCTTTTTTAAGTTAGCAATGCCTCTCACTAATTTAATGAAGAAAAGTGTCAAGTTCTAATGGATGAATGCTTGTGAAAAAACTTTCCAAGAATTAAAACGAAGGTTGGTCACGGGCCTTGTACTAACCATTCCATCCGAGGGTGGGAACTTCATGGTGTAAGTGACAATTTAAAAAATAGGCTAGGAGCGAGTATTGATGCGGGATAGGAAAGTAATAGCCTATGTATCATGACAATTAAAGGATTAGGAACGAAATTACCCGACATATGACCTAGAACTAGCAAGTGGTAGTCTTTACTCTAAAGATCCGAAGATATTATTTATACGGGACAAAGTGTGAAATATATAGGGATTATAAAAGCTTACGGTATATCTTCACACAAAAAGAGTTGAACATGAGGCAGAGGAGGTGGTTGGAATTGGTTAAAGACTATGATTGTATAATCAATTACCATCCGATCAAAGCCAATGTTGTTGCCAACGCCTCGAGCAGAAATCGATCATCGTGGTATAGGTGATTCGGATGCCGATGGTAAGAGACCTACAAAAGCTAGAACTAGAGAAAGTTCCTATAGGTCACAAGATTGTGCTATCAACGCTATTAATCTAGCCGATGTTATGAGAAAGAATTCAAATGGGGTAGCAAACGGACAAAAAGTTGAAGGAGTTAATGAAAAGTATAGAGGTGGGAAAAGAGTCCAATTTTGTGGTGAATGATAAAGGAATAATTAGATCAAAGGAAGGTCGTGTGTCCCCGCAATGAAGGATGTAAAAGATGAGATAATAAAGGAAGCACAAACAACCCCATATTCGATACACCTAGGAGGTATGAAAATATATCGAGACTTGCGACGAGTGTTATTGGAGGTCAAAAATGAAGAGGGATATAGCTAACTTTGTGGCGAGGTGTCAAATTTGCCAACGGATGAAGGCAGAGCACCAAAGACCCTCGGGAATGCTAAAACCATTGATGATTCCCGAGTGGAAATGGGAATATATAACAATGGATTTCATCAAGGGATTGCCAAGATTGAAAAAAGGATCGGATGCCATTTGGGTAGTCATAGATAAACCGACCAAATCAGCACACTTTCTTCCCGTTAAAACCACTTACAGCTTGAAACTACTATGCCAAGTTATACTTGGATAAAATTATAAGACTACATGGAATTCCAATTTTGATTATGTCGGATCGAGATCTCGCATTCACCTTCTTGTTTTGGAAAAGTCCGCATAAAGTCATAGGTACCAAGCTAAATTTCAGTACGACTTATCATCAACAAACCGACAAACAATTCGAACGCGGAATCCGCATTCTTGAAGATATGCTTCGAGCATGCGTTCTAGATTGGTCTAGAAAATGGAAGAGATATGTATGCTTAACTGAATTTACGTATAACAATAACTATCAAGCTTCAATTGGGATGCCCCCTATGAAGCTTTATATGGACAGAGATGTAGATCTCCCGTGCATTAGGTTGAAATAGGAGAAAGAAAGTTGTTAGGGCCGGAACCGGTGCGAGAAACGTACCGAAGTGATGGACCGCATTCACCAATGGATGAAAGTAGCTTAAAGTAGACAAAAGAGTTATGCCGATAAAAGGAGGAAGGATATGGAGTTCATGGTCGGTGATTATGTATTTTTAAGAGTCTCACCAATGAGGGGCGTACTATAGTTTAGGAAAAAGGGAAAGTTAAGCCCGGATACATAGGACCATTCGAGATATTGGACCGAGTAGGAGATAAAGCATATCACCTGTTGCTACCACCCTCCTTAGCAGGGAGTACACAATGTATTTCATGTGTCTATGTTAAGAAAGTGCGTAGGAGAGCTAAGTCAAATTCTAGAGATGGAGCCATCAAACCTTACCTCGGATTTAACATATGAAGAAAGATCGATCTAGATTCTTGATAGACAAATCAAGCGGTTAAGGAATAAGGAGATTAGCCTTGTTAAAGTTTTATGGGAAAACCATGATCTTGAAGAAATGACCCGGGAGCGGGGAAGAAATGAGAGATAAATACCCCGAGTTATTCAAATAGGTCCATTTCAAGGAAGAAATTCTTTTAAGGGGAGATAAATGTAACCCCCACGAAAATATTTAATGAGACATATATATATGTTAGAATATTTATGTAAATAAACATTAAGTACGAGTGCAATATTAGGTGTCATTTTAACTATTTAGTGATGATGGTTATTTAGTACTTATGTGGAAATTTTGGAGCACTTATTTAAGAATTTTAGGGTGCAGTTCCAAGAAATTAATTAATTATCACTCGTTATATATTAAGTACTTGGGACATATTATACACGGGAAATAGGGATGTGTATAACATTTTGGGAATATAGGAATATTTTTCTGGGAAATATCGAATGGAAGGGAAGGGAATTTTCGAGTTAAGAAGGGGCATTTATGAAAATCTATGAAGGAAATATGTTAATTACTTAAATCTAAGTTAATTAGGGTATTTAATTAGTATAATCCCTTAGTTAGGACACCTAATCCATTTCATTAAATGCAAGAGAGCCAACTCACCCAACTTGCACACAAACCCGCCACCTTCACCATGACTCACCAAGTTACTTTACACTTTGCCTAATTAATTCAAGACACATATAGACCTATTTAATACAAGGAAATGGAAGACACATATATATAGAGAAAGAGAGGGGATGGCCAACATTTTGGAAAAACTAGTAGTCGCCAAAGGAGAGAAGAAAAACCAAGTGTGAGGAAGAGAAAAATAGTAAAGAAAGAGAGAAAAAAGAAAAAGAAAGAGAGAAGGGAAAAGAAAGGAATAAGGGGAAGAAAAGCTAAGTAAACCTAACTTCATCCAAACTAGGTAAGTGGATTTTTGTTTATGTCATTTATTTGATTCTTCCATGAAAATTGATGTATTTGCTTAAGCTTTCAATTATGTTGTGTGGTATTGATGTGTTGGTCTTGTTATGCTTGTTTGGCATAGGACTATTTGTTATTATGGAATATCTATATAAGTAAGTTTCTTTAATGCTTCATGCCATTCAATTGATGTTATTGTAATTGATTAAGCTTGTGTATAGGTTGTGAGGTGTTTGTTGGCTTAGTTATGTTGGTTAAGTTGTCCGGTTAAACAAAACATAAGGGGTGAACTTGGAACTTGTATAGGCATGAATAAAATGCAGTAGGAAGGAAAGAAAAATGAAAGTTTAGGGTTTTCCCGAGCAAACATAAGTTAGAGAGTTACACGGCCTCTCAAACGGGCATGTCTTTGCCCGTGTAATGATGAAATGTATTTTTCTTGAAGTCGAGAGTTACACGGCCTCCCACAAGGGCATCTCTTTGCATGTGTAATGAAGAAATGTATTTTTCTTGAAGTCGAGAGTTACACGACCTCCCACATAAGCGTGTCATTGCTCGTGTATTGAAGAAAGGTGTTTTTCTCATGTCGGAGAGTTACATGGCCTCTCACATGGACGTGTCTTTGCTCGTGTAATTCACTAGTCACTCGAAATTCACCACTTTTACTTCATACTTGCTTGGTTTCCATTCCTCTCACCCAAATAACATAATTAATGATGAATAAGGCTCAAATAGATATAAAATGAAAATATTTCATGATGGTAAGGGGTATGAGTATGCTCGAAACCTTTTGTGGGTTGGACTTATGAAAATATATGAAGTCACATCATATATGGGTTGGATATGTTTAATATGGTACTATAATTGTGGTATTACATGCATCATGTGCATCAACAGGAAATAAATGGGAACAGAATCAATTAATTGAGAACCGAGTTGTATGAATAGGTTTGATAACCTAATCGAATAAAAAGGTATTAGCGATTTACTCGTGTGCGTACTCTAAGCCGTGTGCCTACATTGTTAGGCGATGGATTCCCGTCGATAGTGGCTACAACGAGGGATAATTCCGTTGTTAGCATTCGGTGATTTGGTAATCACCTATAGAGTAGATCGCTAATACCCAAGGTACCTAGAATTAAAATTGATGAGTATGGTGGGAAGTCGAAAAGCATTGCAAATCACGTGCATCACCCCACTTACTAAGCTTCGATCGACCCTATCGTTATTTTTATGACATGGTAGGAAGAGGACAAAATAGTAAGGATGCGGCCGGCTCCTCCTAAGAGGCTCATGTGTAACATAGAAAGTTGAAACAGGTTTTGTCCGTAATTTGGGGGTATAGAATCCGTATGGTATCAATCGTTAGTTATAATATTACGTTATCGTAATTAGTTATGTCATGTAAAATTTACTATATACGAGTTTGGTTATGTAATATGCTCGTTAATTTCTTAAGTACACTATACGAGACATGATTACGGTTTAGGTAGTGTCGGCATGACGCGCCTTACCTAGTCACTTCTATTTGAGTAATAGACAATGGATCGAGGTGGGGTCATCCCAAGTGATGAGTATGTCCATACTTATTAGAAGCAAAGGTGGCTAATTGGTCCCTATTGCATCGATCACCAATATATTAATGGGTATATATTAGTAAAGTAAGAATAGATACCCTTATAATGGTTATATAGAGATAATATGAGTAATGCTTGATTTATTGTTGTAGTGAGGGCATATACCTTTACGATAGAGATTATTTATTCCATGAACTTGATTTAAATGATAGCATATGGTGATTAAAACAAGGAGAGAGTTTGATAATATGATAATGAGGCTCGATTGGTCATGTCATAGAAAATATGGTATATTGTTAATGGTTTAATTAGCTATTATTAACAACACTTTATTATGAGTACATTAAAATAGTTAATATTATTGGTCCATACTTGATCCTTATCATGAGTGATCATATATTTAATCGTATATTTATATTATAACCTCCATTGGGATTTATATGGAGGGTATTTACATAGAAAAAATCTATCCAGGTGATAATACACTACTCTATGGATATTTACCGAGGGACAATATTATAGGCCTATTTGGGGGACTAATATCTTGAGGGATCACTTTATATTATTGAAAAATATAAATTGGTTATGTATATTAGCAACTATGCCTATTAATTTGTTAAATAATATCTAATGGTCATTTATAAATGTATGATCACTCACGGTAGGTGATCTCTCAAATAAGAACGACCCAATATATACCTTTGGGTTTACTATGAGGTGGTTCTCATCCTACATATTATTATAATCTTTCCATGGGATATAATGGTACTAATACCTATAACCACATTTGATGTCATAATTAACTAACATAACTTACTCTAATTAACTGAATTAATTATCTATTAATAACCTATACAGGAATATTTAATAAACTCCATAGAGAACCCAATCTTTTAAGCAAACTCCATATATATAAGTTAATTAGAGTAAGTTATGTTATAATAGAAAAGTCATGGGTATCCAACTAGATAACTAAAGTTCTCATGGAGCAAAATCACAAGGATAGAGGGACCTCACTCATTATTCTATAGTAAGCCCTCACCTCTCCATAGTTAATGGAAAGGTGATAATACTTACCACTAATATAACTAATAAAATTGTTAAGTTACCATGATAGACATGAATTTTAACAAAACATATAGACTTTATATAAACAATACTAAGCCAAACATAAAATATATCCTTAATATACTTTGCCTATGTTCAACACCTATTACTAATAAAGCCAAGGTGATTAATAACTTATAAGTAAATAGATACATATACCTTATTCGGGATCCATGAGGATTACTCAAATATGGCCTTATTTTATGTTTCTAATAGTTTAACCCTATCTCAATATAACCAAGGATAGAGTATGTTTTGTAAGTCAAATATTTCTCCTCGACTTATAATCTATTCAATATATCACTATATTTTATATGTCAAATATCCTTTATTTGGTAAAGTAAGCCAATGATGTCTTTTCTTACCGGTTCATAGTTACCACTATTACTAATGATAATTTGGTTGTTTGGTTAGTATATGGCATCCTATTATATGTCATGTCCAAGATTATAAACTATTATAGCTATATTGCATCCTATTAGGCTAACTTTTGGGTGGATTATCAAGTATTTAATGTTAACTAGAATAAGGATTAATATCTTTATTCCATACCTCATTCACCCCTACTGTAAATTATGTTATTATAATTGATCGATATTATACTATGATGGATAGTATATAAGCATACCTACAAGCTAGGACCATAAATAATTGGGACTGATATGGGATAAAGAATTTATCTAAAGATAGGCATGATTAATCACATAAATGGGGTTAACCCTATAGCTCACCATGATATAAACTAGTTAATTGATACTCCATGTTAGTAAACTATCATAGGTATTAGTAAGGACCAATGATCGAATTGATAAATTGAAACGTAGTATGATCATGGGAATAGTTATCCTACTTAATTATCTTTAACCATGGGGTAATATTATCAATTTAGTACATTTATAGTATATTAGAGGTTAATTACTTGAGGTTATACCCTTGATATACTTATGCCATACTCCATATCTTAGGAGGGGGAACAATAATTGATGGTAAGTTAATTTATAATGGCTTTAGTTTGATACCCTCATTAAAGTTCCACTCCATATATGTCAATTAACATTTTGGAATTAGTACTATCAATTAGCCATACCTATAACATATGGGAAACACGGATAAGTTATAATCTATAGGATAATTCAGCAATTGTTATCCAAGTCTCGTTCAATCCTAATATTATAAATAATAAATACACGTTATTGGTTAAATATAAATTGATAGATATATAAAGTAAGGGAATGATATATTCTCAATTGATTTAAAATAGTATAAACACATACATAGAGCAACATAAAAAGAGTAGTTCAAATCCATTACTTAAGACGTTCACTCCAAGAATTGGTATTAATTCCCTTTTAAGATGAAGGGAGAATAATATAGGGATTTAAATGTTATGAAGGATGATTATTTATAATATATGATCAGTAAGCTCCACTTTGTTTCAACTTAGTTGAACTATTATTTATAGGGAGTTAACCATAGGTAGTTCTATATAAAATCCTCTAGGCCACCTATGATATTTTATTAATATTGATATTATCGAAATTATATTTGTCTATATAAGTCCCCAACTTATATAGTGGCCCATCCCCACTAAGCATTATAAAAATATGATAATATATCATATAATAGTTCAACTACTATTAACATGGGCCTTATTTACCTACGGGAGGATAATTATATTAGATCATTCCTAGAAGAGACTATGTTATTATAATAACATTATAAATCAATATGATTTTTAATACGAATAATGTATACTGAAGGGATAATGTTATCGGCTCCTAGAAGATTATCAAGATAGTTAAGATGGTCGTACATCTTATATCATTCGATGATGTACCTAATTAATATATAGGGTCATAAATATTCACTCCAATATAAAAGATTATATAAACCCGATCAATCATTAACTCAAGTTGATTGTCCCTTTCCTAGAAGAGACTTATTGCCCTTTCCAAATGGAATGATATTGGAGTGGGCTACGCCTCCATATTACCTAATCTATTAAGAGAGTTCTTATCCTAACAATAAATTTAACATATAATCCACTGTTACATTTTAGTCCCAAATAATAATGTCATGTCCCTCTCGTTATCGTAACTTACAATATTTATCTAATTAGACTTTTCTTATATAAATACCTATCTGTTTATCTAGGCAATTTTACTACGTTAATTTCTTTATTATAATCTCTCATACTTATAGTTAAGATAATGATATGTAAACATTTAATATTTTTTATAGCTGAAGTATTAATATCAGGTGCCCATTATATGATATCACTATATGAAGGGATTAGTTGGATTATAACCAAATAATTGAGTCCCTTCCATTATATGTTATCATAACTATAATGATGATATCCTTTTATAAGTTAGACCATAGCATGGGCCACTCGTTAGGTTGATCGAATAATGATTGGCCCACTATATATTCCGATGTATATTAGTGTTGAACGAATTAACTAAGTATATTATGTACCACTATATTTACGTTTGCCATATATGATTGATCCTTAAGGATAATATTATATTAAACTAATTTAATAGTAGGTGGGTACATTTTTTAAGAGGAAATAATGAGTTAAGATATTTTGTTAACCCTCATTAAATGACTAATCCTCAAATTTAAGAAAACTAGTAAAGTATTTCTTTTTAACTCATTCTCTCTCGGTTATTTAAGATAAGCCTATTTAATAGTAATAACTAGACTAATCCATTACAGTGGAGACAATGTATTTATAAGTTAGGGATGGCAACTATTATCATTAACATCTAACATTAGTCTCATTTTAGAATGAGGTTAATATTAATCAACTATAAGTATTAATCATGGGTTATCATTGTGTTATCAATATACTACTATCTTTATATCCTACATTAACAATAGGAAAACTTGATATATTAACCCATTAGTTCTCTATAAAGTGAACATATTGGGAATAACTATCTTAATATGTTATCACCATAGGTAGATATTCTCCCTATAGGATAGTTGTCACTAAAGAGACTATGTTATCGGCTATAATTAATTATCATTAGGGTAATTCACCTCCCATGATCACCTAGAAGAGAATAAACATTATAGCGAAGCATAATAGGAGTCAAAAACCCATGTATTTAAATCGGGGTTCGGATGCTAATTGGTAAACATATGGCATATATCTAGGAAGAGTTAAATTATTTTGTAAATTTAGACTTATAATTATCAAGTAATCTCTTTTCCTATCCCTCTCCCTCTCTTTCCCCTCTCTTCCTCTCTACCTTCTCTCTCTCGCTCCCTCTCTCCCTCTCTCTACCCTATCTCTCCCACTTTCTTCTTCACTCTCTTTCCCTCCTTCTCTCTCTCCCTCACCATCCCTCCCTTTCTTTCTTCCTCTCTCCCTCCCTCTCTCTATCTCTCCTTCTTCCTACCTCTCTCTCCCTTTTCCCCCATTCTCTCTCTCTTTCCCTCTTTTCCCTCTCTCTCCCCTCTTTCTCCCTCTCTCTCTACCTCTCCTTCTCTCCCTCTCTCTCCATTTATCCTTATCTCCCTTTCTCCCTTTCTCCCTTTCTCCCTTTCTCTCTCTATCTCTTAATATCTCTCTCTTCATCAACCTTCTCCCTCTCCCTCTTCCTCCCTGTCTCTCTTCCTTTGCCTCTCTCTCTCCCTCTCCCTCCCCGTCCATCTTCCTTTGCCTCTCTCTCCCTCTCCCCTAACTCTATCCCCCTCCCTCACTTCCTTCATCTCTCTCTCTCTCTTACCCTTCAACCTCTTCCTCTCTCTCTCTCTCCCTCTCCCTCACTCTTTGACTCCCTCTCCTCCCTCTCTCTCTCCCTCATACTCTCTCCCTCCCTTGGTCTCTCTAACTCTCTCTCCACTCGCTCTATCTCCCCCTCTCTCTCCCTCTCACTCTCTCCATATTGCTCTCTCCCCCTTTGCCTCTCCCACTCTCCCCTATCTCCTTCTCTCTCACTCCCTCTCCCTCCCTCCTCTCCCTCTCACTCTCCCTCTTCCTCGCCTCCTCCCTCTCTACCACTTTCTCTCTCCCTATCCCTCTCTCTTTCTTCCTCTCTCCCTATCCCTCCCTCTTTCCCCTCTTTCTTTGTCTCTCTCTCACCCACTCCCTCGGTCCTTTTCTCTGTCCCTCTTTCTCCCCTCCATAACCTTTCCTCTCTTCCTACCACCCTCCCTTTTACTCCTTCCCTCTCTCTCTCTCCTTCTCTCTCTCTCCCTCCTTTTCTCTTTCATCCTCTTCCTTTTCTTTGCCTCCCTCCCTCCTTCTCTCTCTCTCTACCACTCCCTCCCTTCCTCCTTTTCTCTTTTTCCTTCACACTCTTTCTTCCTATCTACCTCTCCTTCCCACCCTTCCCCCTCTCTCTCTCCCTCTCCTTTTCTCCCACTCACTCTCTCTCTCTCACTCTCCCTTTCTCTATCTTCCTCTCCCTATATCCCTCTCTCTCCCTCCATCCCTTTCTCTTTATCTCTTTCTCTCTAACTCCCTCCCTTCCTCCTTCTCTCTCCATCCCTCTACACCTCCTTCCTTTTCTCCTTCCCTCTCTTCCTCTCTCTCCCCTTCTACCTCACTCTCTCTCTCGCTCTATCTCTCCTTCTCTCACTCCCTCCCTCTATCCCTTCCTCTATCTCTCTCCCCCTCCTCTCCTTTTCACCCTTCCTTTCTCCTTCTCTCCCTCTCCCTTACCCTCTCTCTCTCTACCTCTCTCTCCCTTCTTTTTCTCTCTCAATCTCTCTTTCTCTCCCTCTTTCTACCTCTCCCTCACTCTTTCTCTCCCTCTCTCTTTCCCTCCCTCCCTTATTCATATCCTCTCTCCCTCCCTCTCCCTCTCCCTCCCTCTCTCCCTCTTCCTCCCTCTCTTCCTCTCTTTGTCCTCTCTTTCTCACTCTCTCTCTTTATCTCTCACTCTCTTTCTTGTTCTACTTATATCCCCTTGTCTCTCCCCTATCTCTCCATCTCTATCTTTTCCTCACTCCCTCTCTCTTCCTCTATTTCCCTCCCTCCATCTCTCTATACTTTTCTCCCTCTCCTTTTCTTTCACACTCTCTTCCTCTCTTCATGTCTCTCTCTCACTCCCACCCATCCTTCCTCTCTCTCTCTCTCCCCCTCACTCCCTCCCTCCCTCCCTTCCTCCTTCTCTCCGTCCCACTCCCTTCCTCCCTCCTTCTGTTTCTCTCGCACTCCCTCTCTCCATCCCTCTCTCTCTCCCCCACTCTCTTCTTGCCTCCTCCATCCTTCTATTTCTCCCACTCCATCCCTTTCCCTCTCTACCTCTCTTCCTTTATCCCTCCCTCTCTCCTTCTTTCTCTCCTCCTCTCTTCTCCCCCTCTCTTCTCCCTCTCTCCCTCCTCCCTCTCACTCTTCCTCTCTCTCACCCTCCCTTTCTCCCCCTCTCTATCCTCTTCCTCTCCCTCTCTCCCTCACTCTTTCTAACTTTTTCTCCCTCTCTCTCCATCTCTCTCTGTCTCTCACCTTTTCTCTCATTCTCTCTTTCCCTCTCCCTCTCTCATACTCCCTCTCCCTCTTTCTCTTTCCCTATCTCTTGAACTTTCTTCTCTATCTTTCTCTCTCTATCTCCCTATCTATATCCCTTTCTCTCCATCTCACCCTCTCTCCCTCTCCCTTTCTTGGTCTCTCTCTCCCTCCCATTTCTCACTATCTCTCTATCTCTCCCCCTCTCTCTCCCTCTCCCTTTCTTGGTCTCTCTCTTACCCTTCCTATCTCTCACTCTCCCCTTTTAGCTCTCTTTACCTCTTTCTCCCTCTCCCTCTCTCCCTACATTTTCCTTACTCTCTCCCTATACTCTCTCCTTATCTCTCTCTCTTTCTCTATAACTCTCTCTCCCTTCCTCTCTCATCCTCTCTCCTTGTCTTTTCTTCCTCTTTCTCTCCCCTCCCTCTCTCTTTATCTCTCAATCTCTCTGTCCCTCCCTCCCCTCTCTCTACTTTTCTTCCTCTCTCTCTCCCTTTCTCCATCTCCCTCCTCATATGTCCCCCTCCTTTATCTCCCTTTCCTTCTATCCCTCATTATCCCTTTTTCTCCCCCTCTCTCCCTTTCCACCTCTCTCTCTCCCTCTCTACCTCTCTTCTTTCTCTATCCTTCTCTCTTCCTCTTCCTCTCTCTACCCCACTCCTTCCCTCCCTCTCCCTCCCTCCCTCTCTCCATCCCTTTCTCTCTCTCCCTCCTTTTCCCTCCCTCTCCCTCCCTCCCTCCCTTCCTATCTCTCTCCCTTTCCTCCCTTCCTTTCTCTCTCTCCCTCTCCTTCCCTCCCTTTCTCTCCCTCTCTACCCCTTTCACCCTCCATCTCTCTCTCTCCTTCTTTCTCTTCATCCCTCCACTCCCTCTCTACCTCTCTTTCCTTTTACTCTCCCTCTCTCCCTCTCTAACTCTCTTTCGCTCTCTCTCCCCCTCTCTCCTTCTCTCTCCATTCCTCTCTCCCCCTCTCTCTCCTCTTTCCCTCCCTCTCTCCCTCTCCCTCTCTCTTTACCTTCCTCTCTCCCTATTTGCTCTCTTTACCTCTCTCCCTCTCTCCCTCTCCCTCTCACCCTCCCTCTCTACCCCTCTCTCTCCCTCTCTCTCTCCCTTTTATCTCTACCTCTCTCTCCCTTTCCCTCTATTTCTCTCTTCTCTCTCTCCCACTCCCTCCCTCCATCCCTCCCTTACTCTCTCCTACTCCCTTCCTTCCTCCCTTCCTCCATCCCTCTCTTTCTCCAATTCCATCCCTCTCCCTCTCTACCTCTCTCCCTCTATCTCTCCTATTTTCTCTCTATTTCTCTCTTTTCCCTCTCTCCTCCCTCCCTCTCACTCTCCCTTTCTCTCACCCTCCCTTTCCCCCTTTTTATCTCTCTTCCTCTCTCTATCTCCCTCTCTCTACCAACTTTCTTTCGCTCTCCTTCTTCCTCTCTCCCTCTCCTCTCTAACTCTCTCACCCTTTCTCTCTTTCTCTCTCCTTCTCCCTTCTTACCATCTCTCCCTCTCTTTCTTTCCCTATCTCTTAACCTCTCTCTCTTTATCTCCCTCTTTCTCTCCCTTTCTCTCCATCTCACCCTCTCCCTTTCTTAGTCTCTCTCTCCCTCTCGGTCCTCATTATCTCTCCATCTCTCCCTCTCTCTCTCCCTCTCTCTCGCCCACTCCGCTCCTTTCCTTCTTTTCTCTCTCTCTGCCCACTCCACTCCTCTCCTTCTTTCTCTCTCTCCCACTCCCTTCCTCTCCCTCCCTACCTCTCTCTCCCTTTCTTTGTCTCCATCTTCCATTCTCTCTCCTCCTTTCTCCCTCCTTTTGTATCTCCTTTTTCTCTATCACCCTCCCTCTCTCCTTCTCTCTCTTCCTCTCCCTCTCCCTCTCCCTCTCCCTCTCTTTCCCTCTCTCTACCTTTCTCCCTCTTTCTCTCTCTCCTTCTCCTTCCCTCCCTCCCTTCCTCTCTCCCTCTCCCTTTTCCTTCTCTCCCTCGGTCTCTCCTTCTCCTTTTTCTCTCTCTTTATCTTTCCCTCTCTCCCTCGCTCTCTCCCCCACTCCTCTCTCCTAGTCTCTCTTGCCTCTCTTTCTTCCTCTCTCTCTCTCCCTATTTCACTCAACCACTTTCTTCACTCTTCTAATCTATCTATCTCTCCCTCTCTTT
Source organism: Dovyalis caffra (assembly GCA_963924115.1). NCBI lineage: Eukaryota > Viridiplantae > Streptophyta > Magnoliopsida > Malpighiales > Salicaceae > Dovyalis > Dovyalis caffra. The sequence goes on from CAWUPB010001173.1 coordinate 34,165,031, forward strand.
CCCTACCGCCCCTCCCTTTCTCACTCCCTCTTTCTTTCTCCTTCTCCCTATCTCCCTCTCTCTCTCCCTCTCTAGCTATCTCTCTCTATCCTTCTCTCCCCTCTCCCATTCCCTCTCTCCCTTTGCTCTCTCCTTCCCTAGCTCTCTCTTTAACTCTTTATCTCTCTCTCCTCTTTCTCTCTCCTTTTTATTCTCCTCCTCTTTCTCCCACTTTTTATCTCCCTCACTATCCCTCTCTATTCGATCTCTCTCTCTTCCCTTCCCCTCTCCTTCTTTCTCCCTCCCTCCCTCTCTCTCTCCCCTTCTCCCCTCCTTCCCCCTCTCTCCCCATTCTCTCTATCCCTCTCTATTCATCTCTCTCCCCCTCCATCTTTACCTCTCTCTCCCCTCCCTTTCTCTTCCTCGTCTCTACATTTCTCTCCCTCTCTCTCTCTCCCTCCCTCCCTCCCTCCCTCTCTCTCCATCCTTTCATCTCTCTTTTGTCCTCCCTCTACCCTCTCTCTTCCTCACTCCCTCACTCCCTCTCTCCTTCTCTCTCACTCCTCTTCTCTCTTTCCCTCTCTCTCTTTTTATCTCTTATTCTCACTCCTTCTTCTTCTCTCTCTCTCCCTCTATTCCCCTCTCCCTCTCTCCCTCTTCCTTATTTCCTCTCTTCTTCTCTCCCTCTCCCTCCGTCTTTCCCTCTCTCTCTCTCTCCCTCTCTCTTTATCCTTCTCACTCTCTCCACTCTCTCTCCCTCCCACTATCTCCCTCTCTTTCCCTCCCTTACCCTCTTTATCCCTCTTTCTCCCTCTCTCCCTCCTCTCCCTCTCCCTCTCCCTCTCACTCCCACTCCCTCTCTACCTCTTTCTCTCTCTTTTTCTTCCTCTCTTCTTTTCTCTCTCTCACTCACTATCCCTCCATCCCTATGTCTCTCCCTCTCTCCCTCCCCCTCTTTTCCTTCTCTCCCTCTCCCTCTCCCTCTCCCTTTCTACCTCTCCTTTTCCCACTTCCTTTCTATCCCTCTCTCTCTTTCCCTTTTTCTCCTTATCTTGCTCACTCTCTCTCACTCTATCTTCATGTATCTCCCTCGGGGGGAGAGAGGGACATGGAGCAAGAGAGAAGGAGGGAGAGAGAGGGAAAAGGGAGAGGGAAAGGGAGAGGGAAGGGAGAGAGTGTGTGGGAAAGAAAAGAAAGAGGGCAAGAGGGAGTGACGAGAGAAAAGGGAGAGGGAGAGAGAAGGAGAGGGAGGTATGAGGGAGATAAGAAGTAAAGGAGAAAGAGTGATAGAGAAAATGATAAAGGAAGAGAGAGGGAATGAAAGAGAGAAGGGAAAGGGAGAAAGGGAGAGAGGGGGAAAGAGAGGGAGAGGGAGAGACTAAGAGAGAAAGGGAGAGCAAGTAAGGTAAAGAGAGAGTGAGTATGAGAGGAGGAGGAAAAGAGGGAGGGAGAGAGGGAGAAATAGTGAGGAAGAGAGACGGAGAGGGAGAGATGAGGATATGGAGAGAGAGCAAAAGAGCAAGCAAGATAAAGAGAGAGGGAGAGTGAGTGAGGGAGAGAGAGAGGGAGGGGGAGAGGGAGGAAGGGAGAGACAGAGGGAGAGGGAGATAGGGGTAGAGAGAAGAAGACAAGATAAGGGAACAAAAGGGAAGAGGGAAAGCAAGAGTGGGGGAGATAGAGAGGGAGAGAGGGAGAGGTGAAGAGCGAAAGACAAGAGAGAGGGAGAGGGAGGAAGAAACAGAGAAGGAAGGTGAAAGGGAGAGAAAGAGATAGAGAGGGATAGAGAGAGAGAGAGAAAGGGAGATGATAAGGAGAGGGAAAGAGAGATAGAGAGAGGGAGATTGAGAGGGAAAGACAAACAGAGAGGGAGAGAGATGAGAGATAGGGAGAGAGGGGAAGGGAAGAGAGGGATAGTGAGAGAGGGAGATAGAGAAAGAGAGAGAAAGAGAGAGGGAGAGAAAAGGGAGAGAGAGACCGAGGGAGAGAGGGAAAGTGTGGAGAGACAGACAAAGAGTGAGAGGAAGAGAGAGGGATAGAGAAAGTGGGAGAGGGATTGAGAGGGAGAGGGGGAGAGAGAGAGGAGGAGAAGGGGAGAGAGGAAGGGAGGGAGATAGATAGAGAGAAATAGAGGGAAAGAAGGAGATCAAGAGAGGTAGGGAAAGAAGAGAGAGGGATGGGGGAGAAAGGGATAGAGAGAAAGAGAGAAATGAAAGGAAAAGAATTAGAGAGAGGAGAGAGAGTGGGAGAGAGAGGGAGTGGGAGAGAAAGATAGGGAGGGAGAGGGAGATAGAGAGAGGACAAGAGAAGCAAAGATAAAGGGTGAGGTAGAGAGAGGGGGAAGAGATTAAGAGAGAAAGGGAAAGAGAGGAAGAAGGATAGATAAAGAGGAAGAGATGGATAGATAGGGAGAGATAGAAAGGGAGTGAGGGTAAGAGAGAGAGGGAGAGTGAGGGAGAGATGGTGAGAAGGTGAGGGGGAGAGAGAGTGAGAAAGAGAGGGAGAGAGTGAGAGAGAGGGAGAGGAAGAGAGAGAGGTAGAGGAAGGGAGAGAGAAAGAAAGATAGAGGGACAGAGAGTGAGATACATAGAATGAGAATAGGAGAGGGAGGGAGGGAGATAGAGAGGCAGAGAGAGGTAAAGTGAGAGAGGGAGAGAGAGAGAGAGAGAAGAGGGTGAGAATGAGTGATAGAGAGTGAGAGAGAAAGAGGGAGAATGAAAGGAAAGGAGAGGTGGAGAGAGAGGGGTAGAGAGAGGAAGAGGGAGGGAGGGAGGGAGAGAGGGAGAGAGAAGAGGGAGGGAGAGAGGGATTTAGAGAGGGGAGGGAAAGAGGGAGAGAGAGGGAGGGTGAGGAAGAGTTAAGAGAGGAAAGGGAGAGGGGATAGAGAGAGAGGCAAAAAGATAGATAGAGAGTAGCAGAGATATAGGAAGGGAGGGAAATGGAGATAGAGATGTAGAGAGACAAAGAGGGGGAGAGAGATAAAGAAAGAGAGAGAAGGAGAGACAGAGAGGAGAGGAGTGAGAGGGAGAGGAAGGGAGAGAGGGAGAAAGAGAATGAGTGAGAGGGAGGGAGGGAGAGAAAGAGTTAAGAGAGGAAAGGGAGAGGGGGTATAGAGAGATGCAAAGAGATAGATAAAGAGTGGGGGAGATATAGGAAGGGAGGGAAATAGAGATAGAGATGTAGAGAGATGAAAAGGGAAGAGAGATAGAGAAGGAGAGAGGGAGAGGAGAGGAGAGAGAATGAGTGAGAGAGAGAGGGAGAGAGAGTGAGATAGAGAGAGAAGGAGAGAGGGAGAGGAGAGGAGAGAGAGTGAGAGACAGGGAGAGAGGGAGAGAGAATGAGTGAGAGAGAGGGGGAGAGAGAGTGAGATAGAGAGAGAAGGAGAGAGGGAGAGGAGAGGAGAGAGAATGAGTGAGAGACAGGGGGAGAGAGGAAGAGAGTGGGAGAGAGGGGGAGAGAGAGTGAGATAGAGGGATGTAGAGAGGAAGAGGGTGAGGGAGAGAGTGGGAGGGATGGAGGGAGATAACAAGGTAGGGAGAGATGGTGAAAGAGAGAGAGATAGGGAAGAAGGAAAGAGAGATGAGGGAGAGGAAGCAAAAAGAAGGGAAGAGAGAGAGATAGAGAGGGAGGGAGAGGGAGGGAGAATAGGAGAGAGGGAGAGAAAAGAAAAGAGGGATAGAGAAGGAGAGAGAAAAAATAAATATAGGAGGGAGAGAGTGGGATAGAGAGGGAAAGAGGGAGAGAAGGAGGAAGAGAGAGCGAGAGGGAGAGAGAGGGAGAGAGGGAGGGTGAGAAGAGAGGGTCAATGAAGAGAGAGATTAAGAGAGGGAGAGAGGGAGGGAGAGAGAGAGTGAGATGGAGAGAGCAAGGTAGGAAGGGAGAGAGAGAGATGGAGAGAGCAAGGTAGGAAGGGAGGGAGAGAGAGATGGAGAGAGAAAGAAGGAGAGAGGGAGAGGGAGATAGAAAAAGTAAGAGAGGGAGATGAGAGAGAGAATGAGAGAGGGGAGAGGGGAGAGAGGGAGAGAGGGAGAGGAAGAGAGAGAGGGGGAGAGCGAGTTGTAGAGGGAGAGAGGGTTAGGGAGAAAGGAAGAGAGAGGAAGAGAAAAGGAGGAGGAGAAGGGAGAGAGAAGGAGAGCAATAGGGAGAGAGATGTAGGGAAAGAGGGAGAGGGAGGGAGAGGTAAAGAGGGAGAGTGATAGAGAGTGGGGGAGAGGGAAAGAAAGAGAGAGAGACTCAAAGATATTAAGGGAGAGAGGGAGAGAGAGCAAAAGAGAAGGAGAGAGAGAGAGAGATAGAGGGAGGGAGGGAGAGAGTTGGAGAGAAGAGAAAGAAGGTGAATGAGGGGGATAAGAAGAGAGAGAGATAGTTAGAGAGAGATTAGGATGGAGAGAGAGAGTGGGGGAGAGAAGGGTAGATGGAGAGGGAGAGAGAGAGGGGGAGAGAGTGAGAGAGAGAAAGAAAGAGAGAAATAGAGAGGGGGAGGGAGAGAGAGAGTAGGAGTGAGAGTGTTGGAGAGAGGGAGAGTGAGAGAAAAAGAGAGAGAGAGGGAGGGAGGGAGAGAGAGAGTGAGAAAGGGAGAAGGGGAGAGAGGGATATAGAGGGAGAGATGGTTATGGAGAAAGGAAGAGAGAGGAAGAGAAAAGGAAGAGGAGAAGGGAAAGAGGAAGAGAGCCATAGGGAGAGAGATGTAGGGAGAGGGAGGGAGAGGTAAAGAGGGAGAGAGATAGAGAGTAGGAGAGAGGGAAAGAAAGAGAGAGAGACTCAAAGATATTGAGGAAGAGAGGGAGAGAGAGAGCAAGAGAGAAAGAGAGAGAGAGAAAGAGAGAGGGAGGGAAAGAATGGGAGAGAAAAGAGAGAAGGTAAAGGAGGGGGATAGGAGGAGAGAGAGATAGTTAGAGAGAGATTAGGATGGAGGGAGAGGGAGAGAGAGGGTGGGGGAGAGAAGGGTAGATAGAGAGGGGGAGAGAGTGAGAGAGAGAAAGAAAGAAAGGGAGAGAAAGAGAGAGGGGGAGAGAGAGAGAGTAGGAGTGAGAGTGTTGGAGAGAGGGAGAGGGAGAGAAAAAGAGAGAGAGAGAGGGAGAAAATAGAGAGGGAGTGAGTGAGAGAGAGAGAGTGAGAGGGGAGAAGGGGAGAGAGGGATATAGAGGGAGAGATGATTATGGAGAAAGGAAGAAAGAGGAAGAGAAGAGGAAGAGGAGAAGGGAAAGAGGAAGAGCGCCATAGGGAGAGAGATGTAGGGAGAGGGAGGGAGAGGTAAAGAGGGAGAGAGATAGAGAGTGGGAGAGAGGGAAAGAAAGAGAGAGAGAGAGACTCAAAGATATTGAGGGAGAGAGGGAGAGAGAGAGCAAGAGAGAAGGAGAGAGGGAGAGAAAGAAAAAGGGAGGGAGAGAGTGGGAGAGAAAAGAGAGAAGGTGAAGGAGGGGGATAGGAGGAGAGAGAGATAGTTAGAGAGAGATTAGGATGGAGGAGAGGGAGAGAGAGGGTGGGGGAGAGAAGGGTAGATAGAGAGGGGGAGAGAGTGAGAGAGAGAAAGAAAGAAAGGGAGAGAAAGAGAGAGGTGGAGAGAGAGAGGGAAAGAATGAGAGAGAGGGCGAAGATAGAGGAAGAGAGAGGGAGAGAGGATGAGAGAGGAGAGAGAGGGAGAGGGTGAGGGATAAAGAGAGGTAGGGGAGAGAGGATTAGAGTGAGAGGGAGAGAAAAAGAAGGTGAGGGAGAGAGGATAAGAGAAAGAGGAAGAGGGGGAGGGAGAGGGGGAGGGGGAGGAGAGAGGGAGAGAGTGGGGAGAGATGGAGAGATTAGGAGAAAGGAAGGGAGGGAGGGAGGAATGGAGAGATACGAAGAGAAGGAGATAAGGAAAGAGAGGGAGAGAGAGATATATACAAGGAGAGAGTTAGGGAGAGAGGAAGAGAAAGAAAGAGATAGAGAGGGGGAGAGAAAGGCAAAGAGTAGGAGAGAAAAAGTGAGAGAGGGATAGAGGGAAGGAAGGAGAGAGGGATGGAGAGGGAGAATGGGAAGTAAAGAGGAAGGGAGAGGAAGAGAGAGGAGAGAGAAAGGGAGAGAGGGAGAGAGAAAAAAAGAGAAGGAGGGAGGGAGAGGGATAGAAAGTAGATAAAGGAAGAGAGAGTGAGGGAGAGAGAGAGGAAAAATAAGGGAGAGATAGAGATAGAAAGAGAGGGAGATATAGAAAGGGAGAGAGAATGGGAAAAGGGAAGAGAGAGAAAAAGAGTAAGAGAGAGATATGGGAGAGAGTGTGGGGTCGAGGGAAACAGAGAGGGAGGGGGAGGGAGGGAGTGAGGGGAACGAAGAGAGAGAGAGAAAGAGCGAGGAAGGGATAGAAGTAAAGAGGGTGGAAGAAAGAGAAAGAGTAAGAAAGAAAGAGAGAGTGAGAAAGAGAGAAAGGGAGGGAGAAATAGAGAGACGGGGAAAGAAAAAGGAAAAGAGGGAGGGGAGAGAGAGGTAGAGAGGGAGAGAGAGAGAGGGAAAAGGAGAGAGAGGGAGAGAAAGAGGTAGAGAGGGAGGGAGAAAATGGGTAAGGGAAAAAGGGAGGGAAAAAGATGGGGAGGGAGAGAGAGAGAGAAGAGGGACATAGAGGGAGAGGGAGAGTGGGAAAAAGGGAAAGAGAGAGAGAGGTAGAGGGAGAAGGAGAGAGAGAGAGATTAGGAGAGGGATGGAGATAAGTAGGAGAAAGGAGAGAGAGAGGGAGAGAGGGAAAGAGGAAGGGTAAGAGAGGGAGAGAAAGAGAGAGAAGTAAAGAGGGAAAGAGAGGGAGAGAAGTAGAGAGGGAAAGAGGAAGAGAGAGAAGGAGAGAGGGAGGGAGGGGGTAGGGGAGAGAGAGGGGTAGATGGAGAGGGAGGAAGTAGAGAAATAGGAGAAAGAGGAAGGACGAGAGGAGAGTGAGAGAGAGAAAGAGAGGGAGGGATAGAAAGAGAGAGGGAGAGAGAGAGAGAAAAGGAGAGAGGGAGAAATAAGGAGAGGGAGGGAGAGAGAGGGAGAAAGGGAGGGATAAAGAAGGGGGAGACAAGGAGAGGGATGGATAGAGGAAGAGAAGAGGAAAAAATGAGGTATAAAAGTGTGGGAAAGGTTAAACTTAGTCATTTTTTTAGGCCAAAACCGTAGCACCCAAAGGAAGAGAGAAAAACCAATTGTAAGAAAAGGAATAGAAAGTCATGTCAAAGAAAGAGAGAAAAAGAAAAAAAAAGGAAAGGAAGAAAAGAAAAAGGGGAAAAACTAGGGAAAAGTCATAATCAAATCTATCTACGTGGGTTTCTTTAGTTCTTTATGCCATTTAATTGATGTTATTGTAATTGGTTGAGCTTGTGTTTATATTGTGATGTGTTTTGTTGCTTGATTGTGTTGGTTAGGTTGTTCCATGATTGGTAATTGTTATGGTTTAATTGTGATGGTTAGTTATGTGGTTATTTGTTAAAGTTTTAGAAGTTTTGTATCTAGCTAGATCCATGTGTGTAGCTATTGGAGCTTGGTTGACCGAAACTTGGTGGGTGAATTTAGGATTTGTATGGACTTGAATAAAATGGAGTAGGAAGGAAAGAAAAATAAAATTTTAGGGTTTTCCTAGAGTCATATTTGGTCAAGAATGGTGAAATGGACTTCCTTTGGTACTTAAGACTTGGTTTAGTTAGTTCTTCAAAAAGAAAGGAAAAGAAAAGTCATATAAAAACAAAGACAAATTCTTTGCCAATGTAGGGACCATTTGGCCAAGCTTGGGAAAAATGTGGGTTTTGGGTTTCACTAAATCAATTGGGTAAGTACTAATTCAATTAAGCCCCAAATAACGATAAAAATAATGTTAGAAAGGTACGATTGCGAAGAGAAACCAAAAATTTGACTTAACATTATTAAGAGCCTAATTTAGCCAAAAAGTGTTAAATTCGAGAGAAAAGGGTAAGTATACCGTAACATGTTAATTAATTCAAAATTTCAAAAACCACATACCTCGAATGTAGAACAAAATAATATCTAAACATACCAAATTAAGCAAAAGAAAAATATCTTCGTGCAAATTAAATTCACGACTCAACAAATATCAACGATCGGCATTTAAACCTAATTAGGTGAATGTTGCGATGGAGTGAACGTATGATCCTGTGTGGGTTAGATATCGGGGATGGAATAATGGTGTAGGGTTTGGTACCCCAGTATCCTTAATATGGTAATCATAGCATCATGTGCATCATGTACATGTGTCGGAGACGAACCGAGAAAGAATCAATTTGTTGAAAAGTGGGTTGTATGAATAGGTCCGGTAACCTAATAGGAATAATTGGGTATTAGCGATCCAGCTATGTGCGTACTCTAAGCTATGTGCCCGCACCGTTAGACGATGGACTCCCGCTAATAGTGGCTACAACGAGGGATAATTCGTTGTTAGCGGAAGATGATTCGGTAATCACCGGATTAAATATATAGACTTACTAATACCCGTGGTACCCGAAATTAAAATTGATGAGTATGGTGGAAAGTAAAAAAAGCATTATATATCATGGGCATCACCCCACTTACCGAGCCTCGGCTCACCTCGTTGTTATTTGCATGTTATGACAAGTAGCGGTGATCGTAGTAATAATAAGGACATTGCCGGATCCTCCAAAAGGGCTCATATGTGACACAAACCTAAGGGAATGTTATTTTGATTGTAATTCTTGTGTTAGGGTGTTTCTAGATATTTAAACAAGACTATAAATAAATTATCATTTCTTCTACTATGAATAGTCTTGTCATGTAATTTATATTGTACATATTTTAATATGTAATATGTTATTACAAGTACTAGCATGTACGTAGTAGGGTTCAATTCGGGTTGGACGTGTCGAGCATGACGTGCTCCTTGCTCGGCCACTCCTTTTTAGGTAGTTAGCAAGTGGGATAAGAAGGTGGGCACATAGGATGTGTGAGAGAGATAGAGAGATGGAATGAGAGAGGAAGGAATAAAGAGAGAGAGACGAGAGAAAAAGAAAGGTATAGGTTAGAGAGAGGGAGCAAGAGAGGTAGAGAGGTAGGAGAGAGGAATAGAGGTAGAGGGAGAGGGGATGGAGAGGGAGAGAGGGAAAGATGGAGAGAGGGAGAGAGAGAAAGAGAGATAGGAAGAGATTAGTAGAGGATGGAGAGAAGAGAGAAAAGGAGAGAGAGAGAAGGAGAGAGAAAGGGAGAGGAAAAGAGAGAAGGAGAGAGGGAGAGAGAAGGGAGAGGGAAAGAGAGAATGAGAGAGGGAGAGAGGAAGAATGAGGGAGAGAGAGAGGGAGAGAGGAAAAACGAGGGAGAGAGGGAGGGAGTTGGAGAGAGAATGAGATAGAGGGAGGGAAAGAGAGTAGGAGGGAGTAAGAGAGAGAAAAAAGGTGAGAGGGAAAGTGAGGGAGGTAGAAAAAGCGAGGGAGAGAAGAGAAACGAAGGAGAAAAGAGAGAGAAAGAGGGGGAGGGAGAGATGGAGAGAGATAAAGAGAGGGAGAGAGAGGAAGAGGGAAAGAGTAAGAGATATAAGGGAGGAGAGAGAGAAGGAGAAGAAATGGAGAGGAGAAAGAGAGAGGAAGAGAGAGATTAGGGGAGAAAGAGAGAGGGAGAGAGTGAGGGAGAGAGGGAGAGAGTGAGGGAGAGAGGAGAGAGGGAGAGAGGAACACAAAATGAGAGGTAGAGAAAAAGAGGGAAAGAGAAAGGGAGAGAGTGGTAAAGGGGGAAAGAGGGAGAGAGAGAGGGAGAGAGAGGAATGAGAGAGGGAGAGAGAGGAATGAGGGAGGGAGAGAGATGGAGAGAGAATGAGATAGAGGGAGGGAAAGAGAGTACGAGGGAGTAAGAGAGAGAAAAAAGAGGGAGAGGGAAAGTGAGGGAGGTAGAAAAAACGAGAGAGAGAAGAGAAACGAAGGAGAAAAAGAGAGTGAAAGAGGGGGAGGGAGAGATGGAGAGAGATAAAGAGAGGGAGAGAGAGGAAGAGGGAAAGAGTAAGAGATATAAGGGAGGAGAGAGAAAAGAGAGAGGGACGGGGGAAGAAATGGAGAGGAGAGAGGGAGAGGAAGAGAGAGATCGGGGAGAAAGAGAGAGGGAGAGAGTGAGGGAGAGAGGGAGAGAGTGAGGGAGAGAGGGAGGTAAAGGAAGGGAAATATAGAAAGAGGGAGAGAGGAACACAAAATGAGAGGTAGAGAAAAAAGGGAAAGAGAAAGGGAGAGAGTGGTAAAGGGGGAAAGAGGGAGAGAGAGAGGGAGAGAGAGGAGTGAGGGAGGGAGAGAGATGGAGAGAGAATGAGATAGAGAGAGGGAAAGAGAGTGGGACGGAGTAAGAGAGAGAAAAAAAGGGGGAGGAAGAGTGAGAGAGGGGGTGAGGGAAAGTGAGGGAGGTAGAAAGAGAGAGAGAGAGAAGAGGAAGTGAAGGATAGAAATAGAAAGAAAGAGGGGGAGAGGAAGAGAGGGAGAAGGGGAGAAATGGGGAGAGAGAAAGAGAGGGAGAGGGCAAGAGTAAGAGAGAAGGGAGGAGAGAGAGGGAGAGAAGGAGAGGGAAAGAAAAAGGGAGAGATATCAAGAGAGGGGGACAAGTGGAAGAGAGAGATAAGAGGAGAAAGAGAGAGAAAGAGAGAGAGAGTGAGAGTTGGAGAGGGAGAGAGTGGGGGAGAGAAGGAAGGAAAGGGAGGGAAAGATAGAGAGAGGGAGAGAGGAAGACAAAATGAGAGGTAGGGAAAAGAAGGGGGAGAGAGAGGGAGAGATGGAGAGAGGGAGAGAAAAGAAGGGATAGAGGGTGGGGGAGAGGGAGAGCGAGAAAGGTAGGAAGAGTTGGAGAGAGAGGGAGGAAGAGAGAAAGCGACAAATGGAAGAGACATAAAGACAAGTGAGAGAGGGAAAAAGAGAAGGAGAGAAAACGAGAGGGAGGGAGAGATAGATAGGGAGAGAGGATAGGAGAGTGGGAGAGCGAGAGAGTAGAATAGAGAGAAGGGAGAGAGAGAGGGGAAGGGAGAGAGCTAGAGGTAGTGAGGAAGAGAGAGAGAGTGAGAGAGGGAGAGGGAGGGAGAAGGAAGGAGAGAGAGAGGAATTGAGAGAGAGAGTTAGACAAAAGGAGGGAGAGAAAGAGAGAGAGGGAGAAGGAAATAGAGGAAGAGAGAGGGAGAGAGATAGGGAGTGAGGGAAGAGAGGCTAAGCAAGAGAGGGAGAGAAAGTATCGAAAAGAGAGATAGAGGGAGAGCAAGAGTGAGAGTGTGAGAGAGTAAGGAAGAGTGAGAGAGAGAGGAAAGGAAAGAGATACAGATAGAGGAAGAGAGAAGGAAAGAAAGGGGGTGAGAGAGTGAGAGGGAGGGACAGATAGGGGAGAGAGGTAGAGAGATATAGGATGGGAGAGAGAGGGAAAGAGAGGGAGAGGAGAGGGCGAGCAAGAGAAAGAGGGAACGTGAGAGAGAGAGAGAGAGAGGGAAAGGGAGTGTGAGAGAGGGATCAAGAGAGAGCAAGAGAGAGGGAGGGAGGGAGAGGGATAGAGTCGGATAAAGGGAGAGGGGAAGAGAGGAAAAGAGAGTAAAAGGAGAGAAGAAGGAGAGGGAGAGAGGGGCAGAGAGAGCAACAGAGAGAGGGAGACATATAGATGGAGAGAGAGAGAGGAAGATAAAAGGAGAGTGGGAGGGGAGAGAGAGAGAGAGTAAGGGTGAGTGGGAGGGAGAGATGGAGAGGGAAAGAGAAAGAGGGGATAGGGAGAGAGAGAGGAATAGAGTGGGAAAAGAGAGGAAGGGAGAGAGGGAGAGATGGAGGGACAAGTGAGAAGGAGAGAAAGGGATAGAGTGAGAGGGAGAGAGAGGGAGGGAGAGGGATAGATAAAAGGTGAGAAAAGGAGTGAGAGAGAGGGGAAGAGAGAGGGAGAGAGAGAGGGAGATAGGGGAGAGAGAATGTGGGAGGGTGAGAAGGGGAGATAGAGAGAGTTAGAAAGGGAGAGAGAGATTAAGAGATGGGTGAAAAGAGGGAAAGGGGGAGAGCTAGAAGGAGAGAGGGAGATAGAGTGGGAGATAAGGAGAGGGATAGAGCTGGAGGGAGAGAGGGAGATAGGGGAAGAGAGAGGAAAGGAGGGAAATGAAGAAGAGGGAGGAAGAAATAGAGAGGGAGGGAGAGAGGGAGAGAGATGGCAGGGAGGGGGAGAGAGAGGTAGGGAGAAAGAGAGAGAGAGAGCAAGTGAGATGAAGAGGGAAAGGGAGAGGGAGAGAGCAAGATAGGGGTATGGAGAGAGCTAAGAAGAGATAAAGATGAGGGGAGAGAGAGGAAGGGATAGGGGAGAGAGCAAGAGAGGAAAAAAGAGTGAGAGAGAGATAGAAAGGGAAGGAGACGAGAAAGGGAGAGAGATAGAGATAGAGGGAAAATGATGGAGAGAGAGGGTGAGAGAAGGAGAGAGGGAGAGAGAGAGAGAGGGAGGGAAAGATGGATCGAGGGAGAGATGGATTGAGAGAGAGGGGAAGGGAGGGAGAGGGGGAGGGTGAGAGAGAATTAGAAAGAGGGAAGGAGGAAGGACGAGAGAGATAAAGAGAGGGTTAAAGGGGGAGAGAGGGAGAGGGAGGGAGAGAGGAGAGAGAGGAGGAGATAGAGGGATGGAGAGAGGTAGAGGAAGAGTGAGGAAGATGGAGAGGTGGAGTGAGAGAGAGATGGAGCTAAGGAGTGAGAGAGAGAGAGGGAGAGGTAGGGGAGGTAAAGAAGGAGAGAGAGGGAGAGGGAGAGAAAGAAGGAGCAAGAGAGAGTGAGAGAGAGAGGGAGACAGAGAGAGAGCAATAAAGAGAGAGGGAGAGAATGGGGGGAGAAAGAGAAAGGAGAGGAAAGGAGATAGAATAACAGGGAGAGAGATAAAGAGCGATAGGGAGTTAAAGAGAGTGAGAGATGGGGAGGGTGAAAGAGGGAGGGAGGGCAAGAGACCGGAGGAGAGAAGGATATAGAGAGCGAGAGAGAGGGGGAGAGAGAGATAGGGAGAAAGCAAGGGAGAGGAAGAGAGGGATAGAGAGAGAAAGAGAGAAATGTGGAGAGGGAGAGAGTGGCAAAAAGAGGTAGAGAGAGGGATTATGAAGAACGAGAGAGAGAAAGGGACAATGAGGGAGAGGAGGAGACAGAGAGGGAGGGTGAAAGGTGAAAAGAGGGGGAGATAGAGAAGGAGAGTGGGAGGGAAAGAGAGAGAGATAGATAGAGAGAGAGGGAGGGAGGGAAAGGGAAAGAAAAAGACGAAGAGTAGGAGGGAAAAAGAGTGGGAGAGAGGGTGATGGAGAGAGTAGGTGTGACACCCCCTCCTCGGCCTACTTGCTAAATACGCAAAAGGAGTAGCTAGGCAAGGAGCGTGTCATGCCGACACGACCAATTTTCAAATGAACCTCAAACACATATGTGCTCATACATTAAGGACTTATCATACAATGGAAGAAATTGCAAAATTTATTTATAATACTATCAAACTATTTGTCGACACCCCAACCCCAAAATTACAATCAAAAGAAATTTCAAGTACACTTGTGTCACACTGAGCCTTTTTGGAGGACCCAGTAGCATCCCTACTACTTTGACTCATTCCAGTCATAACATGAAAACAACAATGGGGTGAGCCAAAGATAAGTAAGTAGGGTGATGCACATGATATGCAATGAAATTTTATTTCCCATTCTACCCATCCATTTTAATCCGGGTACCCTAGGTATTAGCAAACCGTGCATTCCATCTCTCGATGATCGTATTATCACTACTCGCTCTATTACTCTCTCTTAGTTATCTCATTATCATCTATCGCTCACAATGAAATTATCCCTTGTTGTAGCAAACAATTAGCGAAATTATCCCTCGCTTAATGGTGTTAGTAATAGAGCACGCACATGGTTTCATGTCGTTACCCATTCCATTCAATTCGGTTACCAAATCGTATTATCTCATGACTCAATGATTTTTCTCAATTTCATAGCACCCCCAAATGCATGTGATGCATATGGTATTATGTTTAACACATTCAACTAATTACGCTATAATATTTTCTTCTCAATCCATTCCCGTGTCCCGATGCATACTGGGACTTCACAAGTGTTTCATGTACCATTCAAAGTATTTGAAACGAGAACACAAATCCCATTCATTGGTGTCATTCATTGCATAAATCTACTTCGTACTTACAAGTTTTCCTTTTCGTGTACCTAGCAAGTCTAGGCTTGAATTTTTGGTGTATTACTTATTTTACAAGATCGGTTAATGCTAAGGATTCATGTGTGACATACTTAAGCTAAACTCTTGTTTAATCCGAACCTTTAATCTTAGTAGTCGAGGTTGACTCGTAATGGGTCTAGGACTTAATCTCGATTTTTCTTGAATTCTCTTTTTTTCCATTACTCCATTTATATGTCTTATAATATTTGGTCTCTATTTGAGTTCACCTTTAATTCTTGATCTCTAATTACACAAAAGGATTCATTCTTAATTATTTTCTTTTCTAGGTTGATTGGTCCCAAAATGAGCAAGAAATTGTTTTTCCCTTTCTAGGTCAATTCCTTTTATACTAACTTACCAAACCATACTTTAGAAGGGTTACCAAGGAGATCTAAACCTTAAGGTCCATAAAAGAAACCAAATTTAGCCATCAAATATCCAATTTACCTAATGAAGTCCAAAACCCTATTTTTCTTTTAGTTAGGCCGAATGGATTGTTAAGATGGCCATGGATTGCCTTTTATGTCTAGTGAATTTATTTCCACCCTAAACTATTAACGCATTCCAAATTGAGCTACCATGACATTCTAGGCCCTTAATTTCCCCAAAAGATCCATTCTATCCCAATTTTTCCCATTTGGCCGAATGGTTTTAACTTAGGGCAACTCTAGAAGTGCATTCCTTTCCTTTTCAAGTCATACTCACCAAATCTAGTTTGGCTCTAACCAATTCAGTCCATACCCTTTTCTTTTGTTTTTCTTTTCAAACCATCCACACATTTAAACACATCAAACAAACTTTGCATAATAACACAAACACATAGATCCATCACAATCTTCCAAACCCTAACACCAACACAAACAACCATAGCAAACCATTGAAAATTATTACAAACCCATGAAATAAACACTTAAAAAAAAAGACATAAAATAACTGTAAATGGAACCTACTTACTTTGCTTGAATTTCCTAAAGGTTGTTTAGGCTTTCCCTTCTTTCTTTTCTTTCTTCTTCCTTTTTCTTCTCCTTTCCTCTTCCTCTCTTTCCTTATCGTTTTTCTCTCCCTTTTGTGTAGCTACGGGCTGCCTAAAATATCTTCCATTCTCACTTAGTATATATATATATATATATATATATATATACATGCTTAAAATCTTAGTATAATTAAGTGTACAAATGTCTTAATTTAATTTGTGAGAGTGGAAAGCTATTGGTGAGTCAAGAGAGAGAGTGGCGGGTTTGATGAGTTTAGGGTGAGTCGGCCTTAATTCATTAATTAAGGGGGCTTATGTGTCCTACATAATTGGTTAGACTATCTAAAACCTCTAACTAATATAGTTCAAGTAACTAAACATCCCTCCCTCTCACAATATTTTTGGAAATTCCTCACCTTAAACTCGGAATTCCTTCCCCTAAAAATATTCCAGCAAGTGATGCCTCTAAAGCGAGTCTATACTAAAATGGACATAACTTTTTATACATAGATCTAAAAATCATGAAAGTTTATAAAGAGCTAGTAGACACATAGTTGAAAAACTTTTATTCTTTAAGTTTACCTAGAAATCACTCGTAAACTCCTCAAATAAATCACATAAAATTTGGATAGAATATAGTCCTCAAAGCATTGATTTTGCATATTTGATTTCTTTGATAATTAAACCATTAATCTCAAGCACAATAACTTTAATTTAACATAAATCACACATTTCAAGAATTAATTTCTCATGCTATAATGAGAATTATACTTACACTTAATATATGTATATATATAAATATTCTAATACGTATCACTTTACGGTTAAGGATTTTTTACGGAGGTTACAATTCTCCCCTCCTTAAAAGAAATTTCATCCTCGAAATTGACTCATACAATTAGTTCCAGCTATTTGTCTCTTTTCTTCTTTCCATTCCCAAGTCATTTCCTCGAAGTCATGATTTTTTCACAAAACTTTAACTAGACTAATCTCCTTATTCCTTAGTTGTCTAACTCCGCCTATCGAGAATCTAAACTGGTCTTTCCTCATAGGTTAGGTCCGGGGTCGGGTTTGGCGGCTCTGTTTTTGAAATTCAGCTAGGCTCTCCAACACATTTTCTTAGCATAGACACATGAAACACATTATGTACTCCTACGAAGGATGGCAAGCAACATTAGGTGATAGGCCTTATCACCTACTCTATCCAAATATTTCAAATGGTTCAATGTATTGTGGACTTAACTTCCCCTTTTTTCCCAAATCGTAGTATGCCCTTCATCGGTGAAACTTTTAAGAATACATAGTCACCGACTATAAACTCTAGATTCTTCCTCCTCTTATCGACATAGCTTTTCTATCTACTCTAAGCTATTTTCATCCGTTGGCGGATCTTATCCACCACTTCGACCATTTGTTGCACCAAAGACTGGTCCTAACAACTTCCTTTCCCTTATCTCACTTAGGAGATCTACATCGCCATCCATACAAGGCTTCATTGGGAGCCATCCCAATTGAAGCTTGGTAATTATTGTTATATGCAAATTAAGCTAAGCGTATGTATTTCTCTCATTTTTTGGACCAATCTAGAACGCATGCTCGTAACATATCTTTAAGAATCCGGATTACTCCTTTGGATTGTCCATCGGTTTGTAGATGATATGCGGTGCCGAACTTTAACTTTATCCCCATAGCCTTGTGCGAGCTCTTCCAAAATATGGACGTCAACCTAGGATATCGATCCGACACAACCGAGATCAAAATCCCATGTAGTCTTACAATTTCATCAAGATACAACTAGGTGTACTCGGTTCGGATTATAGGTGGTTTTGACCAAAAGAAAGTGCGTTGATTTGTTCAATCTATCGATGATCACCTAAATGGTATCCGACCCCTTTACGATCTTGGCAATCCCATGATGAAATCCATAGTTACATGCTTCCACTTCCATTCTAGAATTGCCAATGGTTTTAAAATTCTTGTAGGTCTTTGGTGTTTCGCCTTCATCCGTTGACGATTTGACACCTTGCCATAAAATTAGCTACATCTTTCTTCATTTCAAGCCACCAATAACTTTGTCACAGGTCTCGATACATCTTTGTGCTTCCCGGGTGTATCGAATAGGGAGTTGAGTGTGCTTCTTTTAATATCTCTTCTTTCACATCCTCTACCGAGGGAACACATAACCTTCCTTTAAATCTAATTACACCTTTTTCATCCACCATAAAATTGGATCCCTTCTCCATCTTTATGTTTTTCTTTAATTCATTCAGCTTTTTGTCCGTTTGTTGCCCCATCCGAATTCTTTCCCGCGAGTCGGCTAGACTAATAAAGCCGATAAAATATTCTTATGCCTCATTGGAACTATCTCTAAGTCTAGCTTTTATAGGTCCGTCGCTATCAATGACTAGATTACCCACGTTATTGTTATCGATTTTCTACTTAAGGCATCGACAACAACGTTAGCTTTGCTTAGGTGATAATTGATTATACAATCATAATCCTTAACCAGACTCTAACTACATTCTTTGTCTCATGTTCAACTCCTTTTGTGTGAAGATATATCATAAGCTTTTATGATTTGTATATATCTCACACTTGGCCCTATATAAATAGTGTCATTAGGTTTTTAAGGAAAAGACTATCGTTGCTAGTTCTAGATTATGCGTTGGATAATTTCGTTCATATTCCTTCAATTGCCGTGATGCATAGGTGACTACCTTCCCATTATGCATCAACATCGCTCCTAGCCCATTCTTGGAAGCATCACCGTAACCCATGAAATCTCCATCTTCGGATGGGATAGTTAGCACTAGGGCCATGACTAACCTTCACTTCAATTCTTGGAAGCTTTTCTCACGAGCATCCGTCCATTGGAACTTAATGCTCTTTTTCATCGAATTAGGAAGAGGCCTAGCTATCTTAGAGAATCCCTTCACAAATCTCTAATAGTAATTGGCTAGCCTCATAAAGCATTGAGTTAGCACCCCCGAAGAATTCCCGAGGACTCATCTTATGAAACCTCTCCATCGCGTATCATTCCTATGCTAGGGTGGTGGAGGTGGAGGCTATTGATGCATAGCTAGGAGTCTGTCTTATTTGCTCGCATGGTCCTATTGCTATTGTCACATTGCTTCTTATTATTGCTGCATCATGTCCATCATACGACTTAAAGTGCCCAATCGGTTTCTATTATTATCATTGGAGGTCCCTTCACCTCCTCGCTCGTGTTGGCTCTTTTTTGGCATGCTTGGACTTTGTACATGCCATGTTATGCCCATGTTAGTTTTGGTATCAAAAACAATATATATAATGTAAAACATCCACTTATGCGTAAAATTATAGATATTTATATATATGAAGGATTTCGTACACAACGTGTATTTACAAACACTTCTACGTTCTATATATATATATATATACATTTTTTTTCTCTTATTTACAATCAAAAGTGTACTTATTTATATTAGAAAATAAATAATAAGTATTACATTGTGTGATGGTGTTACTATCTATCATGTCCAACCAACATATGGGGCACGTCATAGTAAGGAGTGCTCGACCCTCCACCAATCAATAACATCATTTGATGTAATACGTACTATATCGCGAGCGAGGGGTAATGGTAGACCCTAGCTATACATCAATCGTGTATGGGTTCGCCTAACCTATACCGAAGGCGTGCTCGAACCAAATCTCGATAACAAAATTGACCTATCATCCCTTCCTTAACCTCATCGAGCAACAGCTCGATCTCTCAATAAAAGAGTCCGACGTAGAGTCAATCATAGGAAATCCATACTACGATACCGCTCGAAAGAAGCATCAACAAATGTTATTCATCGAATCGAGTCATGCACCCGAGTAATGTGGGCTACTATATCCCGATCGGGGATCATAGTTAGGCTATTTAGTTCAGCCCAAGTAATTAGCTAGGGTGGCCCGTTGTTGGTGTGTCTTAGCAATGCGAGGTGTGCGAAATAAATATGGCATCTACAATAATAATAATTACCAATATTAATATTTCTAGAACATAATTATATACTAGTATGAAAATCACATAATAATAATCATACATATTAAAAAAAATCAAGAATTAAATTATTACCCATCGAGTAGCACACCGAGTCCTCGTGCTCAAGTGACACTTAAGGTTTTACCTAGTTAACTAAACCATAGCTCTAATACCACCCCGTGACACCCCTCCTCGGCCCATATGCCAATTACCCAAAAGGAGTGGCTAGGCGAGACATGTCACGCCGACATGACTAGTTTCCAATTTGACCTTAAGCACCTATGTGCTCATGCATTAAGGACTTATTATACGGTGAAATGCATACAAGATAATTTACATAATATTAGCAATACAGTGGAAGAAATTACAAAGTTCTACAATACTATCAAAATGTTTATCAACACCCCAACCTCAAAATTACAATCAAAAGAAATTTTGGTATATTTGTGTCACACGTGAGCCTTTTTGGAGGACCCGATAGCATCTTGACTACTTTGACTCGTTCCTGTCATAACATGAAAACAACAATGGGGTGAGCCAAAGCTCAATGAGTAGGGTGATGCACGTGATATGCAATGTAGTTCCGTTTCTCATTCTACCCATCCAGTTTAATCCGGGTACCCTAAGTATTAGTAAGACCATGCGTTCCTTCTCTCGGTGATCATGTTATCACTTACTTCTCAATTACTCTCTCTTAGTGATCCCATTATCACTTATTGCTCATAACGAAATTATCCCTTATTGTAGTACACGGTTAGTGGAATTATCCCTTGCTTAACGGTGTTAGTAATAGAGCACGTACATGGTTTCATGCTATTAGCCATTCCATTAAGTTCGGTTACCAAACCGCATTATCTCATGACTTAATGATTTTTTCTCGATTTCATATCACCCTCGAATGAACGTGATGCACATGGTATTAAATTTAATACATTCAACTAATTATGTTATCAACATTTTCTTCTCGGACCATTCCCGTGTCCGACGCGCACATGGGACTTCACAAGTGTTTCATGTACCATTCAAAGTATTCAAAACAAGAATGCAGATTTCATTCATTGGTAACATTCATTGCATAAATCTACTTCGTACTTTTGAGTTTTCCCTTCTCATGTACCTTGCAAGTCTAGGCTTTGATTTTTGTTGTATGACTTAATTTACAAGATCGGTTAATCCTAAGGATGTATGTATGACATGCTTAAGCTAAAATCGTGTTTAATCCGAACCTTTAATCTTAGTGGTCGAAGTTAACTCATAATGGGTCTAGCCCTTGTTTGGTTTTTCCTTGGGTTACCACCCCTTCAATATTTCATTTTACTTTTTTTTAAATGTACTTTAAGCCTTAGTTATAAATTTGGAAGGTGAGAACCTAAATCCCCGAGATTTATGGATCTAGGGCGAATGTGTCCTTAAGTGAGCAAGGAATTGTTTTTCCATTTCTAGGTTAATTCCTTTTTATATTAACTTACCAACTCATACTTAAAAGTTACCAAGGAAATCTAAACCTTAAGGTTCACAAAGGAAACCAATTTAGCCATCAAGTATCCAATTTACCTAATGAAATCCAAAACCCTATTTTCCTTTTTAGTTGGACCGATTGAGTTTTAAGGTGGCCATGGATTGCCTTTTATATCTACTGAATTCATTTCCATCCTAAGCACTTAATCCATAACTAATTGGGTTACCATGATATTCTAGACACTTAATTACTCCACAAAGATCCATTCTTTTCCAATTTTCCCACTTGGCCGAATGGTTTTAACCTAGGGAAACTCTAGAAGTGTATTTCTTTTCTTTTCCAAGTTAAGCTTACCAAACCTAGTTTAACTTCAATCCATTCAGTCCATACCCTTTTTCTTTCTTTTTCCTTTTCAAACCAACCACACATTTAAGCACATAAAAAAAGCTTTGCATCATAATAAAAAAAAACATAAATCCATCACAATTTAGCAAACCCTAACACCAACACAAACAACCATAGCAAACCATTGAAAATTATCACAAACCCATGAAATGAACACTAAAAAAAGATAACTTAAAAAATTAATCAATAAAAAATGTGACCTACTTACTTTTCTTGAATTTCCTAAATGTTGGTTAGGTTGTCCCCTTTTTCTTTTCTTTCTTCTTTCTTATTTCTTTTCCTTTTCTCTTCCTTTCTTTCCTTACCATTTTTCTCTCCTTTTTGGGTAGCTACGAGCTGCCTAAAATTTCTTACCACTTTCACTCATTATATATATATACATGTTTAAAGTCTTAGTATAATTAAGTGTACAAATGGCTGAATTTAATTTGGGAGAGTGGAAAGCTATTAGTGAGTCAAGAGAGAGAGACTGGCGGTTTGAGGGGTTTAGGGTGAGCTAGCTTTACTTCATTAATTAGGTGGGTTTAAGGTGAGTTGGCTTTAACTCATTAATTAAACACCCTAAATAATATATTTTAAGTAACTAAACATATTTATTTCCATTAAATTTTAGAAATCCCTCTCCCTAAACTCGGACGTTTCTTCCCCCACAATATTCCAGCAATGATGCTTCAAGATCAACCTATACTAAAATTGCCATAAATATTTATGTATACATCTAAAAATTAAGAGATTTTACAAAGAGCTAGTACACACAGAGATGAACAATCTTTATTCTTTAAGTTTTACCTAGAAATCACGTGAAAGGCCTCTAATAAATCACACAAAATTCAGACAGAATATAGTTCTCAAAACACTAATTTTGCATATTTAATTTTTTTAATAATTAAACCATTAATCTCTAGAACAATAACTTTAATTGAACATAAATCATACATTTCAAGCATTAATTTCTCATGATTTAATGATAATTATACTTACACTCAATACATGCATATATATAAATATTCTAATACATGTCGCTTTATGGTTAAGGATTTTTACGAGGGTTACGGAGAAAAGGACGGGGAGAGAGAAAGGGATAAAGAGCTAGACAGAGGGAGATGGAGAGAGGGGGAATAGAAGGAAGGAGAGAGTGGGAGAGAGAGGTAAAAAGTGGGAGATGGAAAGAGGTTGAGAGAGAGAGATGGAGAGGGAGAGGGAGAGGGAGAGGGAGAGGGAGACAGTGAGAGAGATAGAGGGAGAAAGACAGAGTAAGATAGAGATGAATGGAGAACGAGAGTGAGAAAGGGGAGAGAGAAAAAGAGAATGAGAGAGGGGGAGAGAGAAAGAGGAGTAGGGGAGAGAGGGAGAGGGATAAAGAGAGAAATGAAGGGTGTGGGAGAGAGAGGTTTAGGGAGAGAGAGGGAGGGAGAGATGAAGGGAGAGGGAGAGAGATGAAAGGAGAGGGAGGGAGAGGGAAAGAGAGGGAGAGAGAGAGATAGAGAGAGATGGAGAAATGGAGGGAGGGGGTAAAGGGAGAGCTAAAGAGAGGGGGAGAGAGGGAGAGAGGGTGAGAGAGGGAGAGGGATGGTGAGAGACAAAGGGAGGGGAAACCCCGATAGAGAAAGAGGTTGAGGGAAAGAGAAAGGGAAAAAAGGAGAGGGAGAGGGAGAAAGAGGGGGAGAGAGAGGGAATGAGAAAGAAGGAGAGGGAAAGAGGGAGAAAGGAGAGAGAAGGGGATAGAGAGGGAGCGAGTGAGGGAGAGGAGTGAGGGAGAGAGGGAGAGATATTGGGATAGAGAAAGGTAGAAGGTAAGAGCAAGAAGGAGTGAATGAGGATAGAGATGAGAAGAGGGAGAGGGAATAAGAGAGACTGGGGAGAGGGAGAGGGAATGGGAGAGAGAAGGAGAGGAAGAGAGGGAATGGGAGAGAGAGGGAGAGAGAAAAATGGTTAGAGAGAAGGGAGAGTGCATTGGAGAGAGGGAGAGAGGGGGAGAGAGTGGGAGATTAAGTGAGACAGAGAGGGGCAATGAGAGATAGAAAGGGGGAGAGGGAAAGGGGGAGAGAAGTAAGGTAGGGGAGAGAGAAGGAAAGTGGAAAAGAGGGAGAGAGAGTGAGAGTGGGAGAGAGGGAGAGAGAAGGAAAGAGAGAGAGATGAAGGGAGAGGAATAGAGGGGAAGGGAGAGAGGAGAGAGGGGGAGAGAGAGAGGGAGAGAGAAAGAGGGAGAGGGAGAAGGGGAGAGGGGAAGGAGGAGAGAGAGGGAGGGAGGGAGAGGAGAGGGAGATAAAGAGAGAGAGGGTGATGAAGAGATGGAAAAAATGAGAAGGAATAAGTAGAGGAGAGATAAGGAGAGAGAGAGCTACAAGGAGAGAGAGAGAAGGATAGGGATAGGGAAAGAATAAAAGAGAGGGAGAGAGAGGGAGGAGAGAGAGATAGGGAGAGGGAGAATGAGAGTGAGAATGAGAGTGAGAGGAAGGGAAGAGGGGAAAAGAAAAGGAGAGAAGGAGAGAGAAAGGAAGAGGGTGAGAGGGAGTGGGAGAGAGAGGGTAAGAGGGAGAGAGAGGGGAAAGGGAGAGTAAGAGAGAGAGTAAGGGAGAGATCAAAAGAGAGGGGTAAGTAGAGGAGGGAGAGGGAGGGGGAGAGAAAGGGAGAGAGACCCGGAGAAGGAAGATGGAGAGAGGGAGAGAGAGAGTTATAATGAGGGAGAGGAAGAAAGGTAGGGAGTGAGAGAGAGAGGGAGAGAGAGGTAGAGAGAGGGAGAGAGTGAGAGAGGGACGGACAGGGATAGAGATAGAGTGGGAGAAGGGGGTGGGAGAGAGAGGGAGAGCAAGAGAGGGACAGAGTGAAATGGAGGAGAGGGAGAGGGAAAGAAAGGGAGGGTGGGAGAGAGAGGGAGAGGGAGAAAAAGAGACCGAGAGAGAGATAGATAGAGAGAAAGAGAGCGAGAGAGAGGGAGAGGGAGAAAGGGAAAGAGGAGAGGGTGAGAAGGAAAAAGGGAGAGAGAATGAGTGAGAGAGGGTAAGAGGGAGAGAGAGGGAGAGGGAGAGGGGGAGAGGGAGAGAAAGAAAGAAAGTAAGGTAGAGAGCAAAAGAGAGGAGTGAGAGGGAGAGAGAGAGGGAGGGAGAGCTAGAAGAAGGGAGATGGAGAGAGGGGGAGAGAAAGGGAAGGAGAGAGTGAGAGAGAGGGAGGGAGAGAGAGAGGGAGAG
This sequence comes from Dovyalis caffra, assembly GCA_963924115.1. Lineage (NCBI taxonomy): Eukaryota > Viridiplantae > Streptophyta > Magnoliopsida > Malpighiales > Salicaceae > Dovyalis > Dovyalis caffra. Next base: position 34,189,179 of record CAWUPB010001173.1, read on the forward strand.
AGGAAGGAAGGAAGAGAATAAGGAAGGTGGAGAGAGACGAATATAGAGAGAGAGAGGGTGAAGGAGAAAGGGAGAAAGCACGAGAGAGGAAGTAGGGAGAGAGAGGGAGAGAGAGAGCTAGAGGGAGAAGGAGAAAATAAGAGAAAGAGAGAGGGAGGGGTAGAGAGATAAAGAGAGAGTAAGAGAGGGGAAGGGAGAGGGGAGAGAGTTCGAGAGAGGGAGAGAGGCGAGTGAAAGAGAGTGAGTAAGGGAGAGAGTGAAAGAAAGGAGTGAGAGGGAGAGAGAGAGGGAGGGAGAGCTAGAAGAAGGGAGATGGAGAGAGGGGGAGAGACAAGGAAGGAGAGGGAGAGAGAGAGGGAGGGAGAGAGAGAGGGAGAGAGGGAGGAAGGAAGAGAAGGAGGAAGGGGGAGACAGATGAAGATATAGAGAGAGAGGATGAAGGAGAAAGGGAGAAACCATGAGAGAGGAAGTAAGGGAGAGAGAGGGAGAGAGAGAGAAAGAGAAGAGGGAGAGAGAGAGAGGGGTAAAGAGATAAGGAGAGAGCAAGAAAGGGGAAGGGAGAGGGAAGAGAGACTTAGGGAGAGGGAGAGGGATAGAGAGAGGGAGAAGGATAGGGATAGTGATAGGAAAGAGGAGAGGGGGAAAGAGAGGGATAGAAGGAGAGAAAAGGGGAGAGAGGGTGAGAGGAAGGGAGAAGGAAAGGGGGGAGAGGGAAAGAGATAGAATGGGATAGAGAGAGGGAGAGGCAGAGAGAGGGAGGGATAGAGAGGGAGAGTGAGAGAGGGTGAGATGAAGAAGGAGAGCGATAAAGGGGGAGAGGTTGAGCAAGAAAGTGACTCGATGGAGAGGATGAGAGAGAGGGGCTAAGATTGAGAGGGAGAGAGAGGGAGGGAGAGAGAGCTAGACAAAGGGAGATGGAGAGAGGGGGAAAGAGAAGGAAGGAGAGAGTGAGAGAGAGGTAGAAAGTGGGAGAGGGAGATAGGTCAATAGAGAGATGTAGGGAGAGAGGGAGAGATAGAGGGAGAGAGAGGTAGAGGGAGAAAGAGAGAATAAGATAGAAGTAGAGGGAGAAAGAGAGTGAGAGAGGGAGAGAGAGGGATAGAGAAAAGAGAGAGTGAGAGAGGGAGGAGAGAAAGAGAGAGAGAGAGAGAGGGAGAGGGAGAGGGAGAGGGAGAGGGATAGAGGGATAAAGAGTGAATTAGAGGCAGAGGGACGGAGAGGGATAGAGGGACAAAGAGTGAATTGGAGGCGAGAGGGAGAGAGAAGGAGAGAGGGAGGGAGGGGGAGAAAGAGAGGGAAAGAGGGGTAGAGAGAGAAGAAGAGTGAGAGTAAGATGGAGGGAGAGAGGGAGAGGGAGAGAAAGGGAGAGAGAGATAGAAAGAGATGGGGAAATGAAGGGAAGGAGGAAAATGAGAGCTAAAGAGAGGGAGAGAGAGGAAGAGAGGGTAGGAGGGAGAGAGGGTGAGAGGGTGGAGAGAGGGAGAGGGATGGTGGGAGAGAAAGGGAAGGGAAAATCCTAAAAGGAAGAAAGGTTGGAAGCTCAACTTGGAAAAGAAAAGAAATACACTTCTAGAGTTTCCTTAGGTTAAAACCATTCGACCAAGTGGGAAAAATTACAAAAAAGAATGGATCTTTGTGGGGTAATTAAGGGTCTAGAATATCATGGTAACCCAATTAGTTATGGATTAATTTCTTAGGGTGGAAATTAATTCAGTAGATATAAAAGGCAATCCATGGCTACCTTAAAACTCATTCAGTCCAACTAAAAAGGAAAAATAGGGTTTTGGATTTCATTAGGTAAATTGGATACTTGATCGCTAAATTTGGTTTCCTTTGTGAACCTTAAGGTTTAGATTTCCTTGGTAACTTTTAAGTATGAGTTGGTAAGTTAGTGTAAAAAGAAATTGACCTAGAAATGGAAAAATAATTCCTTGCTCACTTAAGGATACATTTGGCCTAGACCCATAAATTTTAGGGATTTAGGTTCTCACCTTTTAAATTTATAACTAAGGGTTAAAGTACATTTAAACAAAGGTAAAATAAAATATTGAAGGGGTGATAACCTAAGGAAAAACCAAAAAGGGTCCTAGACCCATTATGAGTCAACTTCGACCACTAAGATTAAAGGTTCGGATTAAACATGATTTTAGCTTAAGTATGTCATACATACATCCTTAGAAATAATTGATCTTTTAAAATAAGTAATACATCAAAAATCGAAGCCTAAACTTGCAAGGTACATGAGAAGGGAAAACTCAAAAGTACAAAGGAGATTTATGCAATGAATACTACCAATGAATGAAATCGCATTCTTGTTTTGAATACTTTGAATGGTACATGAAACACCTGTGAAGTCCCGAGTGTGCCTCGGACACGGGAATGGTCCGAGAAGAAAATGTTGATGGCATAATTAGTTGAATGTGTTAAATATAATACTATGTGCATCACGTGCATTCGGGGGTGATATGAAATCGAGAAAAGATCATTGAGTCATGAGATAATGCGATTTGGTAATCGAACCGAATGGAATGGGTAATAGCATGAAACCATGTGCATGCTCTATTACTAGCACCATTAAAGTGAAGGATAATTTTGCTAACCATGTGTTACAATAGGGGTAATTTTATTATGAGTAGTAGGTGATAATGGGATCACTAAGAGAGAGTAATAGAGTTGTAGGCGATAACATGATCACCGATAGAAGGAACGCACGATCTTGCTAATACCTAGGGTACTCGGATTAAAATGGATAGGTAGAATGGGAAACGAACTACATTGCATATCACGTGCATCACCTTACTTACCGAGCTTCGGCTCACCCCATTGTTGTTTTCATGTTATGACATGAACAAGTCAAGGTAGTCAATATGCTACTCGGGTCCTCCAAAAGGCTCATGTGTGACACAAATGTATCAAAATTTCTTTTTACCGTAATTTTGAGGTTAGGGTGTCGAGAAACATTTTTATAGTATTGTAACTAAACTTTGTAATTTCTTCCATTGCATTCCTAATATTATGTAAATTATCTTGTATGCATTTCACCGTATAATAAGTCCTTAATGTATGAGCACATACGTGTTTAAGATCAAATTGGAAACCGGTCATGTTAGCGTTACGTGCCTCGCCTAGCCACTCTTTTGGGTAATTGGCAAGTGGGCTAGGGAGGGGGTGTCACACTCTTCTTCTCTTTCCCCTCTCCCCTTCCTCTCCCTATGCCTATCTCCCTCTCTCCCTATTTCTCCTCCCTCTCTCTCCCTTCCTCCCTCTTTTACCCTCTCTCTCCCCCTCTCTTTCCCTCCCTACCTCTCTCTCCCCCTCTCCATCTCTCTTTCTTACCCTCTCTCTCCCCCTCTCTCCTCTCTCTCACCCTCTTTCCCTCTTTCCGTCCCTCCTTCTATCCCTCTCTCTTCCACCCTTTTTCCCTCTCTATCTCTCATCCCTTTCTCTCTCCTTATTCTCTTTTCTCTCTCTCATCATCATTATTTCTCTCCTCTTTCCTCTCTCTTCCTATCTATCCCTCACTTGCTCTCCATCTCTCTGTCTCCCTCTCTCTATTTGTACTCCTTATCCTACTCCCTTTCTCTCGCCTCTCTATTTCTCTATTCCCCTTCTCCACTCTCCCTTTTCTCTCATTGCCCTTCTCCCTCACTCTCACTCACTCCCTCTCAGCCTCTCTCCCTCTATCTCTATCTCTATCTCCCACTCCCTCTTTCTCTCTTTCCCTCTCTATCTCCCCCTCTCCCCTCACTCTCTCTCCCTATCCCCCTCTATCTCTCTTTCTCTCTCCCTCTCTCCCTCATTCTCTTTTCCTTTCCATCTCTTTCTCTCTCCCCCACTCTCTCTTTCCCTCCCTCTCTTTCTACCTCTCTCCCCTTTTTCCTCTCCTTTTAACTCTCCCTTCATTTTCTTTTTCTCTTCCCCTCTTTTCCTCTCCCTCTCTCTACCTCTCTCTTCTATATCCCTCTCCCTTTCTCTCTCTCTCCCTCACTCCCTCTCACTCTCTCCTTTTCTCTCTCACTTTACCCCTTCCCCCTCTTCCTCCTTATCTCCCTCTCTATCTCTCTCCCTCTATCTCTTCTTCCCCTCACTCACATGCTCTCCATCTTGGCATCCCTCTCCCCCCTCTCTATCCCTCCTCCTATCTCTCTCTCCCTCTCTCTCTCTTCCTCCCTCTAGCTCTCTATCTTTCTCTCTCACTACCTCTCAATCTCCGTCTCCCTCTTACTCTATCCCTCTCCCTCTCCCTCTCTTCATCTCTCCCATTCTCTCTCTCTCCTTTTATCACTCTTTCCTTCCCTCTCTCGTGTCTCCCTCTCGCCCTCTCCCACTCTCCTCTTTCTCACTCTCACCAACTCCCTCTCTCACCCCATTTTTATCTCTCTTCCTCTCCCTCACTCCTCTCGCCACCCTCACTCTTTCCCTTGCTCTCTATCTCTTCCATTCTGCCTCTCTCTTATGCTATCTTCCTACTCTCTTCACCTCCCTCCCTCTCTCCCTCTCTCTTATACTCTCTCCCTCTATCCCTTCCTCCTTCCCTCACTCTTCTCTCTCTCACCCTCTCCCTCTTTTCTCCCTCCCTTTGTCCCTCCCTCTTCCTTTATCTCTCCCTTTCCCTCTCCCTCTTTATCTTCCTCCTCTCTCCCTCACTCTCTCTACCTCTCTCTCTCTCACCCCTATCTCTCTTAACTCTCTTTCCATCTCTTTCCTTTTCTCTTTCTCTCTCTCTTTAGCCCTCTCTATTTCTCTCCTTCCCCTTCTCGCCCCCTCGATCTCTCTCCCTCTCTCTACTTCTCTCTTTCCCTCTCTTTCTCTCTCATGCCTTATATTTCTCTCCCTCCCTCCCTCTCACCCTCTCTCTCTCTCCCTCCCTCTATCTTCCTCTCTCTAAGGAGAAAGATAGAGAAGGAGAGAGGGAGGGAGGGAGAGAGTGAGAGAGAGAGAGAGGGAGATATATATATAGAGGAGATAGATAAAGAGAGGTAGAGAGAGGGAGATATGTAGGTGGAGAGAGGGATAAATAAAGAGAGCTAGAAAGGAAGAAAGAGAGGGGAGAGAGGGAGAGAGAGAAAGAGAGAGGGAGAGGGGGCAAAGAGAGAAGGAGATAGAGAGATGGAGAGAGGGAGATAGAGAGAAAGAGAGGGATAAAGAGAGATAAAGAGAGGAAGAGAGGGAGAGTGAGAGTGGGAGAGAGAGATAGAGGGAAAGAAAGGGAAGAAGAGAAGGAGAAAAAGGAGAGAGAGAAAGAAAGAGGGGGGAGAGAGAGAGATCTAGTGGGAAAGAGGAAGAGGGTAAGGGAGAGAGAGGAGGGAGAGAGAGATAGGGATAGAGGGAGAAAGAGGGAGAGATAGCCAAAAGGATAAAGGGTGAGAGAGAGGGAGAGAATGAGAAAGGGAAGGAGGGATAAAGGGAGAAATAGAAAAATACAAAGGTAGGGAGAGAGGAGAGAGAGAGAAAGAGAAGGGAAATAGCAATATATATATATATGTATATGTATGTATGTGTGTGTGTGTGTGTGTGTGTGTGTGTGTGTGTGTGTGTGTGTGTGTGTGTATTGGAAGAGTGAGAGAGAAACTGATCGAGAGAACAAGGAAGAGAGAGGGGGAGAGAGAGGGAAAGAGAAAAGAAGGAGAGAGTAGGAGAGAAAAGCAAAGGGAAAGTGAGGGAAAAAGATAGGGATAGAGAGGGGGAGAGAGGGGAGAGGGAGAGGGAGAGGGATGGAGAGAGAAAAAGAGAGGGAGTATGAGAGAGGAAGAGAAAAGGAGAAAGGGAGAGGTGTACATAAAGTGAGAGAGAGTGAGAGGGTGAGAGAGAGAGGGATAACGAGAGATAGAGATGGATAGAGAGGGGGTGAGAGTAAGATAGAGGGAGAGGGAAAGAGTGGGAGAGAGGGAGATAGAGGGAGGAAGAGAAAGAGAAGGAGAGAGGGAAAGAGAGAGAGATAAAGAAGGGGAGAAGGGAGAAAGAAAAAGAGGGATGTGGAGAGAGATAGAAGAAGAGAAGTAGAGGGAGATAGCGATAGAGTTTAAGAGATAAAGAGAATGAGAGAGAGAAAGAGAGAAAGAGGCATAAGGAGAAAGAGAGGGAGAGAAAGTGAGGGAGGTTGAGAGAGAGAGAGAGAGAGCAAGAGAGATAGAAGGGGAGAGAGGAAGCAAGGTAGAGAGGGGGAAGGAGAGAGAAGAGTGGGGGAGAGAGAGCAAGAGGGTAATAGAGAGAGAGAGGTAGAGAAATATGGAGAAGGAGAGAGAGTGGGAGAAAGATATGGAGAGGGACAAAGTGGGACAGGGAGAGAGATATAGAGAAGGAGAGAGAGGGAGAGAGAGAAAAAGAAGAGAGGGAAGGAGGGAGAGAGCATGAGAAAGGGAGGGACGGAAGAGGAGGGATGAAGGAGAGAGAGGAAGAGAGAGAAGGAGAGAGGGAGAAAAAAAGGTATATAGATATTAGAAGAGAGAGAGAGAGGGAGAGTATGAGAGAGAAGGAGAGGGAGAGTATGAGAGAGAAGGAGAGGGGAGAGGGAAGTGAAGACAGGGAGAGGGAGGAGGGAGAGAGTTTGAGAGGGAGAGCGAGGAGAGAGATGAAGAAGGAGAGGGAGAGAGGGAAGTGGAGATAAGGAGAGGGAGGAGGGAGAGAGTTTGAGAGGGAGAGAAGGAGAGAGATAAAGAAGGAGAGGGAGAGGGAGACATAGAGAAAGAGAGGGAAAGAAAGGAAAAGAGAGAGGGAGAGGGAGATAGACGGGGGAGGAGAGGGAGAGAGAAAGAGAAAGATAAAGCAAGACAGAAGGTGGAGAACAAGAGAAGGAGAGAGAGTATGGGACGGAGATGGAAAAGGAAAGAGAGGGAGGCAGAGAGAGAGAGGGAGAGAGAGAGTGAGAGAGCGAGAAAAAGAGAAAGAGAGAAAGAGGGAGAGAGATGGAGAGAGAGTGAGTTAGAGAGGAAGGAAGAGTGGGAAGGAGAGGGAGAGGGAGATAGAGAGAGACTAAAAGAGAGGATGAGAGAGATAGAAGGAGAGAGGGAGAGAAAGGTAGTGAGAAAGGGAAGGAGAGAGAGGGAAAGAAGGAGGGACGGGGAGGGAGAGAGAGAGGGAGATAGGAAGAGGGGAAGTGATTGGGATAGAGAGAGACAGAGAGGGAGAGGGTGAAAGAGATAGGGAGAGAAAGAATGGGAGAGAGAAAATGAAGGAAAAAGAAAGAGGGAGAGAGAGTGGGAAAAATAGAGAGAGAAGGAGGGGGTGAGAGAGAGCAAGAGAGAAACGTAAAGAGAGAAGGAGAGACGAAGGGTAAAGAGGGATAAGGAGAGGAAGAGGGAGGGAAGATAGAAAGAGAGGAAAAGAGAGTGTGAAGAGAAAGAGGGAGAGTAGGAGAGAGAGAGAGGAAGAGATGAGGAGAGAGAGATGGATAGAGGGAGAGAAGGGGATGAAGAAAGAGAGAGAAAAAGGAGAGAGATAGAGGAAAAGAGAAGCAAGAGAGAGAGGGAGATGGAGAGGGAGAGAGAGATAGAGAGAGGGAGATGAGAGGGGGAGAGAGTAGGGAGGGAGAGATAGGGAGAGAGGGAGGGCATGGGAGAGAGACTGATGAAGAAGGAGAAGGGGAGAGATAGGGATGGAGATAAAAAGAGAGAGTGAGGGAGAGAGTAGGAGAGAAAGAAGAGGGAGAGGGATGGAAAGAGAAGGAGGGATAAAAGGAGAGAGAGAGGGAGAGGGAAATATAGAGGGTAAGAGTGAAAGAGAGGGAAATAAAGATGAAGATAGAGAAAAAAAGAGAGGTTAAGAGAGAGAAAGAAGAATAGAGGGTAAGAGAGATTAAGAGGGAGGAAGAATGAGAGATAGAGAGGGAGAGAGGGAGACAAAGAAAGGGGGCAAAGAGAAAGAGAAAGTGGGAGAGGTAGAAAGAGGTATAGAGAGATGTGATGAGAGAAAGGGAGAGAGATAGAAAAAGAGGAGGAGAGTAGGGAGAACGAGAGATTGAGAGAGAGGAGGGGGAGAGGGAGGTAGGAGGTTGGAAGAGAGGGACAGAGAGAGTGATGGAATAAGAGAGAGGGAAGAGAGAGAGAATGAGAGGGAGAGAGAGGAGAAGGGAGAGAAGGAGTGAGAGAGGAAGAGGCATAGAGAGAGAAGGAGAGAGGGAGAGAGAGAGAAAGAGGAGAGTAAGAGGTAGGGAGAAGGCAGGAGAGATAGGGAGGGAGAGAGGGAGACAATGAGAGGGACAGAGAGGGTAAGAGAGAGAAACAAAGAGGGGAGAAAGAAAGAGGGAGAGAGAGGGATGGAAAGGCGGATAGGGAGGGAGGTAAAGGGAGAGAGAGGGAGAGAGAGGTACGGAGTGATAGAGAGGGGGAGAGGGCAAGAGAGAGAGCGAGAGTACGAGAGAGAGAGGGAAGAGAGGGAGGGAGGGAAGGAGGGAGAGAGAGGGTGTTAGTGTATGCACTAGAAGCCAATCATAGTTTGACATACTAGCATACACTTGTCATGTTATATATATATATGAGGCATTCCATTTATCATGTTTATTTATTCTTATGTTTTATTAAATGAACATGGTAAAATCTCAAGAATATCAATATTCTTGAATTTCCTAGTTAAGCTTTTTATTATGGATGTATTAAAGAGGCCACAATATAGCGTAGAGATTGGTATATATATTAACTAATAACAATGTGGTATGAATATGAAATATCAAGTCGACACATAGGCATATGTACTAGATCGACTCGCCATGGATCAATATATGGATCATTGTATGAGTGTCATATATTGGCCTCATTGTGATTGTGGTGTATATGATCTTTCGACTTGAAGTCACTATAATTCGATACATGAAAAATCATATATTTTGATACCATCAAATATCATATGTAATAGGATGGACTATAAAATTGGTTATTGGATATACCATGAATCATGTAGAGGGATATGAGTGATGTAAATTGTATTTGTTCCTCCTATATAACAGGAGTGATGTCTATAGGACCCTTGATTGAGTGAGATTGTGAAATGAATGACCATGCTCAAATGAATCGATATGAGATATCGATCTCATTTGTTTGGAGTAGTCAACTCATGGATCAAGAAACACTAAGATTAAACTATATGAGGATGACACATTCCATGTCTCATGTTTAATCTAGACATCTAGGACAAAGAGACTAGACTACATGGTAACATATGTCACGGACAAGGTTATTTTGAATCACCGACATTCCTATTACTTAGGTAGTTATGATGCATTGCTAGATGTCGCTCACTATTTGTGATTCTAAATTATGATTTTAAGATCACTACCAATGTGATAAGAACCTATAGGGTCACACACAAAGAGTGACTCAAAATTGAAGTATGACCAAAGGTCTTAATTGGATTGGATTCCTAGGTAAGTTAAAATTCTTAATTGGATTAGAATTCTTAGTCGAGTTAAGACTCCTAAGTGGATTAGGATTCCTTATTAGGTTAAGATTCCTAGTGAGACTAGGATAAATTTTGGATTATGTTATTTAATTATACTAATGGGTCTGGTTCGATTAAGGTATATAAAATGGGCTTAATGAAGTCTAAGTCCAATGTTGTTGGACATTAATCTATCAAAATAATCAGCCCACATTTAAGTCCATGTTTTTTTTCTCTTCTCCTTATGGTTAGGAAATTAGTTTCCTAGTATAACTATGCATCACACATGTTTTGGTTGTTAAATATAACTAACACATAATATTTATAAAAGAGTAACTGTGAGATAGAAACTCAATTAACTTTGAAGATAGAAACCCTAAGAACTTTGAGAAAAAACCCTAGCCGCCTTGAGTGGAAGAGAGATCTAGCTTTTAAATAACATAACTCATTACTAGCACTTCTACTTAAGATGATTCTCCATTCTATAGTTGTTTTAGTGGTCGAGACATTCGTATGGATACCAATTGAGGTGTAGTTTATAGATTTGTGCTTATGATTCGGAGATCCGTCAAGTAAGAGACGTGATCTATGCTATAAGACGTAATGATCCGATCCTTTGACTTTGTTATTTTTGCTTGGATCCTATGGTGTTTCAAAATAATTTTTTTATATGACATTACTTTTGTTGCATCAATTCCTATTGTATCGCTTCGAATCCTAATAGTGGTATCAAAACCAATTATGAAACTCTAAATCGATTATGTGAATGATCATGTTAATATGTGTTATTTATTAATATACATTATTCTGCCATGATTTCAATGTGATTTAAATAACAAAATTTATGGTTTATAAGTATATGATATTCTATTATGACTTCAATGTGATTGAAATCACAATATTTAGGGTTTTATGAATATATGATATTCTATCATGATTTTAATAAGATCAAAATCATGAAACGGACTTGGTTTATAGTGATTAAATATCTCATCAACATATATGATATGTGTTTGTAATATTTGATAATCACATGGTCTATGTGGTGTGTTAAATATTATAGAATTATTTTAGAATCAATTTGGATGATAATCTAGAATAATCGGACTTGTATCAATTATTGATATTTAAATAAACAGGAATAAGGTGTTTGAATTTGGTTCTAGAATTAGTTTTGGAGCTAAATTCAAAGCGTATAAATCAAGGGTTGATGAATTTTCTTTTGGGTAAAAAAGGTGAATTCTGTTTACCTTTTAGAGGTGTTGCCCTTGATCCCCCATAAGAGGTGCTACCCCTCCTCGACCCTTGCTCACCGACTAGCTAGTGAAACCATCGCCAAGGGCACTACCCCTCGATCCCCGGCTATTATTTCAAAACCCCATAATTATTTTCCTTAAAATTTAATCAATTTATGAAATCATGCTTTAAATTTGTTTGACATGATTTTATGCTACATGATACATGGCATGTAGTTATGGCCTTTGTAGACCAATGTGATTGGCGGGTGAAGGATCGTGCATCCTATGGAGGTGCGAAATAAACAAAAAACATTTCTCCATCTAAGGCTCCAAGATCAACCCGTTGAATCTACTAACCATACATACATGAATAATAAGCTATAAGTAAAGGATTACCTCTTGTAGCGTAGATATAAATTCCTTTTCAAAAAGCGATCCAAGTGTTCGGCCTCTATTGATGATCCATGTAGTCTAAGTATCCATAAAGAAGCACTCAAAATCAGTGGGGTATTAGTTCCACCTTTTCTCGATTTAGTATTTCCTCTAGAAATCAATCTCAAGCAATTTTGCAACAACCTTAAAGGAGAAGAAAAGAATACTTCTTACGAAGGTTTACGAGAAACTATTTTCTCCTTGTGTTTCTCTCTTGGTCGTGTGCCCTATTTAATTTGAGGGCTAGCTGAAACTTTTCTCCTTTCTTTTTTGGCCGATTGTTGCATTTTTCTTTCAACTTGGTTGAAATACTCTTTTAGGTTGATTAACCTCCTTTATGACACACCTCAGCTCCTATTTATAGGAGAGTTTCCTTGTCCTTCAAGGATAAGGGAGGGGTGGCTACAAGTCTTTTTAGGACTCTAGGTTGTTACTTCCTTATCCTTCAAGGATGAGGAGTTATTTTATATGTGGACTATTTGATTATTATCTTTAAAACATTCAATTTTATTCAATAAGATTGATGTTTATCTTTAAAACATTCAAACTTATCCAATATGGTTGATGTTTATTCTCCCACCAAAATATCTTAAGTCTTTTTAATTAACCTAATGGGCCAAAACTAGTTTAGCCTAATTAATTTATTTGGACTATCCAAATAAATATTCTTAGATTATTTTGGTTGGGTCCACATTAGAAAATAATTTTTCAAAATACCTTTTAATCTAAATTAGGAAACTCCTTTTCTTTTAGGTTCTTTATTTTCAAATTTAAAACTAACTTTCAAATTAGGAAACCAATTTCTAAAATAGAAAATTTTCCATTTTAGGAAACTTTCTATTTTGGAAACTCTTTCTAAAATAGGAAAATTTTATAATTGGAAACCCTTTCCAATATCTTTTCTTCTCATTTATAATGTGAATCCTTAAATTTATGTTAGTGACTCAATAGGCTCCTAGATACGTTGGCAATATATCAAGAATAAGAGACTCTTTTGTCGTTTGATACATAAATCAAGATTGGCCTCTAGCATAGCATTATGACTACCCAATTCTCTAGGAGGATTAGTTAATCCACTATTACCTTTCACGAGTATTGTTATCATATAATTCAGTTCTCATGTCAACTTATCATAGTATGATCTTGAATTTGGTCATAAGTCTTGTTCGATTATGATCACACAAGTTTTCTTTGATTCCCAAATGCCTTAGCTCTTAGAGTAAACCAACTATGCTTTATTAGTGTACTCCTACCGTGGCCATAAATTTCTTGAGCAAACATTTATCGAAGTGCAATGTGATAGCTCCTTTAGCATACAAGAAATGACATGTTCTATCTTAGTCATACATCTACCTCCATTGGATTCCTAGTGAACCCAATGAATGGTCCATGTGCATCTATAAAAATGAGTGTCAAAGTGCATAAGTCCTTTAATAAGATAATCGTGATGACTTCAAGTCTAAGGACTATTTGTACTCATCTCGTATGAGATTCCCACGGATAAAAAACCAAATGGATTCTTATGGCGAGTCAAGTCTAGTGATATGTTCTCTAAGATAAATCACCTAAATGCTTGCTTCGGCATCATTATGCTATTAGGTGTGAGATCTCCTATTGCTATCACATAAAATGAGCATAGCAATCACAAATCTATTCACATATTGTCAATGTCCATTCTTGACAAGTACTACAACTTAGGATATTTAATGATATCATTTATATGCATTAGTGTTTGTCTCACGTCATTCGATCAATCACTATTGTAAATGCATATCATAAGGACTTCTATCTAATTCTATTCAATTTATCAACATGTAAACATAAGAATTAATAAAATTATTTCTTTATTGTTATTAAAATAAATGATGTAATAATACTTTAATCGAGCCCATCCAAACATGGTTGGATCTTGGGGCACCAACACTAACAATCTCCACTTGCACTAGACCCAACCATCCATGTCCCTTAATCTCGATGATTGAGTGAGGGTCGGATGTTTTAGCTACGATAAAGGCTTAGTCTAGGGTCAACTTTGTTATCGTAGTGTGGTTCTTTTCTATCCTTATGTTACCATGACCATTTTATCTCTATAATCATGTGATAGGATTGTAGTACTTGCTTGGACCAATGATGAGACCTTGGTTCCTTAGCTTATGCTATGGATCTTTGTTATCGATCATTAGGCTATTTGACATTGGAAAAAAACTTTCTTTGATTGTTCCATACTAAACCTTTTAGTATCATGTCATTGTAACTACCTTGGGAGACTCCTTACATTCCAAGTGATCTATCTCTATAGATCTATATTCTTAGATTGTAGGTTTCTCCTATATGTCATCCTTGGGAAATTTCTCCTAGATTCCTTAATCTTTTGTTTGCAACATGATACTATTATAGTCGAGGTAATTTTATGTCAAATAACCATGATTTAGTAGGCTCTCACTAGCTTCTTATATGCATAAGATATGTCTTTGTTTTTTTATGAATAATCAAACTCTTTAATCATTTCATAAAACGTGGACTTATATTCCTAGAGGCTTGCTTAAGTCTATCAATGGACCTTAGCCTTTTGCAAATCTTATTTGCATGTTCTTGGGAACCATTAGGGTGTGTCAACTATACATCCCTTTTATTTGCCTTTTATAGGAATCAATGCCTAACATTGCCATTTCGAAAGTATTAGCTTCGTCATCCCTTTTAGGGTTCACAACACAATGTGTTAAGATGAAAAGATCATATCCCTTTTGTCTTTTTGATGAATTTTTTTTGAACTTTTGAAATTCTTGTGTTTTTTTTTGTAAGAGAGTTATAACACTTTATAATCATTCTACTTTAAGATTCTCCTATTAAAGTGTTAATTTGTTAGTCTACTCAAATCTTATATAAAATACCAAAACATAAGATTTATAATTAGACATAGCTAATTCATGTAGTTAATCACAATTAACCAATCATACAATCAAAGATTCAATGGAAAGAGAGTGGAAGGGAGAGAAAAAGAGAGGGAGAGAAAAAGAGAGGGAGAGGGAGAGAGAAAGAGATAGAGGTAGGGAGAGGGAGAAGGGAGAGAGAGAAAGAGAGAGGAGAGAGATAGAGAGAGGGAGGAAAAGGGAGAGAGGGGAAGGGAAGAGAGACAGAGAGTGAAAGAGGGAGAGAGCATAAGAGCGGGAGAGACAGAAAGGCAAAGAGGGGGAGAGAAAGTGGGAGAGAGGGAAAAGAGTGAAGGAAAGAAAGAGGGAGAGTGGAAGAGAGGGAAAGGGAGAGAAGGAGAGGGTAGAGAGGGAGAGAGAGAGAGAAAAGAAGGAGGGAGAGGGTGAGAGAGGTAGAGAGAGGGAATGGGAGAGAGGGAGGGAGAAAGGATTTAGGGGAGGGGAAAAGCATGGGAGAGAGGAAAAGAAAGGGAGGGAGGGAGAGAGGAAGAGGAAGATAGTAAAGAATAGATAGATGGATAGAGAGGGATAAGGAGACTAAAAGGGAAAGGGAGAGAGGGAAAGAGAGGGAGAGGTGTAGTGAGAGATAGAGAGGAAGAAGGAAAGAGAGAGAGGAAGAGAGGGAGAGACCACTGAAGGAAAGAGAGGGAGGGAGGGAGAGGGAAAGAGGGAGATAGAGGGACAAAGATGGAGTGAGGGAGAGAGAGAGAGGTAGCTAGAGAGGGAGAGAAAGAGGTAAATAGAGTGGAAGGAGTGAGGGAGAGGGAGTGAAAGAGGTAAATAGAGTGAAAGGAGTGAGGAAGAGGGAGAGAAAGAGAGAGAGACAGACGAAGAGAGGGAAAGGGAGAGAAAGAGAGGAAGATAGGAAGAAAGAGAGGTAGAGAAAGGGCTTATAGAGGCAGATGGAGGGAGGGAGAGAGAGGGGAGGGAGAGAGAGAGTGAGAGGGAGTGAGGAGGGAGAGAGAAGAGGGAGAGAGAGGAGGAGAGATGAGAGGGAGATGGAGAGATTGGGACAAAGTGGGAGAGGGAGAGAAAGAGAGGTAGAGAGAGGTAGGGAGAGAGGGGAGAGAGAGGTAGAAAAGGAGGGAGAAAGGGTAGGAGAGATGAGAAAGAGAGAGGTAGAGAGAAAGGAAAAGAAGGAGAGGGAGAGAAAGAGTGAGGGAGAGAGAAATAGAGAGAGGCGAGATTGGTAGAGATATTAGAGAAATGTAGGGAGAGAGAGACAAGGAGAAAAAGAGGGAGAGAGAGAGACGTAGGGAGAGAGAGATAGAGAGAGAATGGAAGGGAGAGGGAGAGAGTGGAAGGGAGAGGAAGAGAGGGAGAAAGGAAGGTGAGGGAGATAGAGGGAGGGAGGGAGAGGGAAAAAGAGAGAAGGAGAGGGGCAAAGAGAGAGAGAGCGAAGATGGAAACAGGGAGTGGGTTAGAGAGGGAAAAGGAAAGTGAGAAGGGAGAGAGAGAGAGAGAGAGGAAAAGAGGGAGACATGGAGAGAGGGAGAGGGGAATAAAAGAGAGAGTGAGTGGGAGATGAGGAAAGAAAGAGATAAAGTAAGTGAGATAGAGGGAGATATAGAAGGAGATAGGGACAAAGAGAGAGGTTGATAGTGGAAGAGAGGGAGAGAGAGAGGGAGAGAGGAAAAGAGGGATAAAGGTAGATGGAGAGATTTAGAGAAGAAGGGAGAGGGAGAGAGAGAGGAAAGGAGAGAGGAAGAGTGAGAAAAGAAGGGAGAGGGAAAAGAGGTATAGAGAGAGGAAGAAAGAAAAGGAGGGAGCAAGAGAGGGAGAGAAAGAGAGAGAAGAAAGAGGGTGAGAGAGAATGAAAGAGGGTGAGAAAGATAGAGAGAGAGAGAGAGGAAGAGGGAGAGAGATAGAGATTGAGAGAAAAAGATGAAGAGAGGTGGGAAGGAGAGAGGGAGAGAGGGAAGTGCAAATAAGGGGCAGTGGGAGAGAAAGAGAGGGAGAGGGAGAGGGAGAGGGAGAGGGAAAGAGATAGAGAGCTGGAGAGGGAGAGAGTAAGAGAGAGGCAGTGAAATGGAGGGAGAGAGGGAGGGAGAGAGAAGGAGAGGGAGAGGGAGGGAGCGAGAGGAAGAGAAAGAGGGAGGGAGAGCGGAGAGAGAGAGGGAGATAGAAGGAGAAGGAAAGGGAGAGAAGGAGAAGGAAAGGGAGAGAAGGAGAGAGATAGAGAGAGAGGGAGAGAGATAGAGGGGGAAAGATAAGGTAGGAGAAAAGTAGAGGGAAAGTGATGAAAAGAGAGGGAGAGAAATAAAGAAACAAAGAGAGGGAGAGGGAGTAGAGAGGAAGAGAGGGGAGAGAGAGAGAGATGGAAAGTGAGATATGGAGAGAGAGAGAGTGAGAGGGAGAGAGAGCAAGTATAGAATTAAGGGAGAGGGAGAGGGAGAGAGTAAGAAAGAGGGAGAAGGAGAAGGAGAGAGTAAAAGAGTAAGAGAGGGAGAAAAGGACAAGGAGAGGGAATGAGAGCAAGAGGGAGGGAGCAAAAGGGAGAGAAAGAGGGTAGGAGGGAGGGAGAGAGAGGGGGAGAGATAGAGAGAGGGAGAAAGTGAGAGAGAATGGGATAAATAGAGAGGGAAAGAGAGGGTAGGGAGAGAGGTAAAGGAAAAATGATAGAAGGAGAGAGGGAGAGGAAGTAAGGGAGAGAAAGATAACGAGGAAGAAAAAAGAGAGGGAGAGATGAGAGAGAGAGAAAGGGTAAGGAAGAGAGAGGGAAAGAGGGTAAGGAAGAAAGAGAGGGAGAGAGAGAGAAAAGAAGTGTAAGAGAGGGAGTAATAGAGAGAGAGGGATAGAGTGAGAGAGAATAGGGAGATAGATGAAGGGGGAAAAGGAGGGAAAAATATGGAGAGAGAAAGAGGGAGAGGGAGAGGGTGAGAGGGCGAGGGTGAGAGAGTGAGAGGAAGAGAGGAAGATAGAGAGTGGGGAGGGAAAATGAAGAAGAGAGAAAGGGAGAAAGAAAGGAGATAGAGATGAAGAGAGAGAGTGAGAGGGAAAGTGAAGGTAGGAGGATGGAAGGAGAGAGAGGAAGAGGGAGAGAGAGATGGGGAGGGAGGGAGAGAAAAGGGAGGGAAAGAAAAGGAGAGGGAGGGAGAGATAGGGAGCAAGGAGAGAGAGGGGGAGATAGTGGGAAAGGAAAAGAGTAAGAGAGAGATGGACAGAGGGAGGGAGAGAAAGGGAAGGGAGAGAGTAAGAAAGAGATGGAGAGAGGGAAAGGGAGAGAGTTAGAGATAGATAAAGAGAGAGACAACGAGAGGGAGAAGGACTTGGCGAGAGGGAGAGAGAGGATAGAGAGTAAGAAAAAGAGAGAGAGTAAGAGAGAGGGCGAGGAGGAGAGACAATAGGAGAGAGCGAGTGAGAGAGAGGGAGGGAAGGGAGAGAGTGAGAAGAAGATGAAAGAGGAGGGGAGTGAGGGAGAGAGAGGGAGTGAGGGAGAGAGAGAGAGGGAGAGAGGGAGAGGAAGAGGGAGAGAGAAAGAAGGAGAGTGAGACAAAGAGAATGGGAAAGAAAGGTAAAAGAGAGATATGTTAGAGACAAAGAGGAAGAGTGGGAAAGAAGGAGAGAGCAAGAGGGAGAGGAAGCGGAGAGAGGAGGAGAGAGAAGGAAAGGGAGAGAGGGAGAGAGAGGGAGAGGGAGAAAGGGGAGAGAGAGGGAAAGGGAGAGAGGGAGTGAGATAGTGATGGAGAAAAAGAGGGAGAGGGAAAGAGGAGGGAGAGAGGGGAGGGAAAGTGAAGGAGGTAGAGTGATTGGTATAGAGAAAGGGAGAGAGAAGAAGAGATGGAGAGAGAAAGGGAGAGAAAGAGAGTAGATGGAGAGGAGAGAGGGATAGAGAAAGAGGAGGAGAGTGATAGAGATAGAGAGAAAAAGAAAGAGAAAGAGATAAAGGGAGTAGAGAGTGAGGGAGAGGAAGAGGGAGAGAGAGTTAGCGAGAGAGGGAGAGTAGCGGGGAGAAGGAGAGAGTGAGAAGGAAGAGGTATAGAAAGGAGGAGAGGGAGAAAGGGATGGAGAGGGAAAGAGAGAAAAGGAGAGAGAAGGAGGTAGAGAGGGTGAGATAGGGAGAGAGAGAGAGAGGGAGTGAGTTGGAGATAGAGGGATAAAGAGGTATTAAAAGAGGGAGACAGAGGAAAAAGAGAGGGAGAGAGAGTGGAAGAGAAAGAGAGAGGGAGAGGGAGATGGAGGGAAAGGAGAGAGAATGAGAAAGAGGGAGAAATAGAGACTAAAAAGGGAGGGAATAGAACAAAGAAAGGGGAGAGTGCATGAAAGAGTGAGAAAGGGAGAGGGAGAGGGAGAGAGAAAGAGAGAGAGATGGAAGGGGAAGGAGAGAGAGGGATGGGGGAGAGATAAAGGGAGGGAGAGTGAGGGAGAGAAAAGGGTAGAAAGAGGGAGAGGGAGAAGGGAGAGGGATAGGGAGAGGGAGGGAGAGAGAGGGAGGGAGAGTGAGAGAGGGAAGGAGGGAGAGAGAGGAAGAAAGAGGTAGTGAGAGGGGATAAGAGAAGGGAGAGAAGAGGAAGAGAGGGATAGAATGCGAGGGTGACAGTGAGAGAGGAAGAGGAAGAGAGGGGATGAGAGAGAGAAGAGAGAGTGAGAGAGGTTGGGAGGAACAGGGAGAGCAAGAAAAGGAGGGGAGGGAGGAAAAAGAGGGAGAGAGAAGTAGTGGGGGCGAGAGAAAGGAGAGAGAGAGAGAAGAGAGATTGAGAGAGATAGGAAGGAAGAGGGAGAGTGAAAGAGATAGGGAGGAAGAGGGAGAGTGAGAGGAGGGAGAGGGATGAGGAGGGAGAGGAAGAGAGGTAGAAAGAAAAGAATAAGAGAGAGAGGGATAAGGAAAGTAAAGAAAGAGAGATGGAGAGAAAGAGAGAGTAAGAGAGATAGGGAGAATTGGAAAGGGAGATAGAGATAGAGAGAGGGCAAGGGAGAGAGAGGAAGCAAAAGGAGTGAGAAAGATGGGAGACCGGGAGAGAGTAGGATAGAGGGAGAGCGAGAGAGAGGGAGCAAAAAAGAGTGAGAAAGAGGGAGACTAAGAGAGAGTAGGATACAGGGAGAGCGAGAGAGAGGTGGAGAAAAGAGAGGAAAAGGGAGAATAAGACAGGGATAGAGAGGGGGAGAGAGAGTGAGAGAGAAAGGGAGAGATAGAAGGATAGAGAGAGGCAGTGGGAGAGAAGGAAAGTAAGAGAGAGGTAAAGAACAAGAGAGGGAGAGGGAGGGGGAGAGTGAAAGAGAGAGAGAGCTAGAGAGATAGAAGGATAGAGAAGGATGGACAAAGGGAAAGAGAGAGAGAGAGAAAGATAGAGAAAGGGAGAGAGTAAGAGGGAGAGGGAGAGGGAAAGTGTAAGAGATAAAAGGGAAAGAGAGAGTGGGGGAGAGAAGGTGGGAATGATAGGGACAGAACAAGAGAGAGAGGGAGGGAAAGAGAGGGAGAGAGAGAGAGAGAGAGAGAGAGGGAGGGAAAGGGATGGAGGGATAAGAGGAGAAGGGGGAAAGGGAGTTAGAAAGAGCAAAAGAGACAATGAGAGAGATAGAGTGGGAGAGAGAGTGGAGAGAGATAGATGTAGAGTAGGAGAGAGAGGGAGAGTGAGGTAGAGGGAGGGGTAGAGAAGAGAGAGAGAAAGGAAGAGATAGAGAATGAGAGAAAGAGCGAGGAAGTGAGTGAGATAGAAAGAGAGATGGATAAGGTGAGAGAGAGGGGAGAGAGGGAAAAGAGAGAGAGTGAGAGGGAGAAAGGGAAAGAGAGGGAAAAGAGAGAGAGTGAGAGGGAGAAAAGGAAAGAGAGGGAGGGGGGATGGGAGGGAGAGAAAGAGAAAGGGAAAGGGAGTGGGGAGAGAGCGAGAGAGAAAGAGAGGGAGAGAGAATGTGTGAGAGAGGGAGGAAGAGAGATAGCGAGAGAGAGAGGGAGAGAGGGGTGAGAGAGAGAGAGAGGGAGAGAAAGAAGGAGAGGGAATGTGAGGGAGAGGGAGAGAGAAGGAGAGGGAAAGTGAGGA
Source organism: Dovyalis caffra (assembly GCA_963924115.1). Taxonomy (NCBI): domain Eukaryota; kingdom Viridiplantae; phylum Streptophyta; class Magnoliopsida; order Malpighiales; family Salicaceae; genus Dovyalis; species Dovyalis caffra. Next base: position 34,209,129 of record CAWUPB010001173.1, read on the forward strand.
AGGGAGAGAGGGGGATAGATAGAGAGGGATAAATAGAGGGAGGGAGAAAAAGAATGAGAGAGAGGAGAAAGAAAGAGAGAAAGAGTGTGGGAGAGATTGAGAGTAATAGAGAGAGGCGAGTAAAAGGAAGAGAGAGATAGAAAGAGTGAGGGAGATAGAGAAGGAGAGAGAGATAAAGAGAAAGGGATGGAGAAAGAGGGGAGAGAGGGAGGGATAGGGTGAGAGTAAGAGAGAGGCAGAGGAAAATAAGAGAGGGAGAGAGGAAGAGACAAGGGGAGAGAGGGGTAGAGAGAGGGAGATGGAGAAAAAGGAGCAAGATAGGGGAGTAGGTGAGGGAGAGGAAGAAGAAGAGGGAGAGAAATTGATACTAAGAGAGGGAGAGATAGAGAGAGTGAGAGAAAGAGCAAGGAAGTGAGGGAGAGAGAGGGATAAGGTGAGAGAAAGGGAGAGAGAGGGAAAGAGAGAGAGTAAGAGGGAGAAGGGGGAAAGAGAGGGAAGGGGAATGGAAGGGAGAGAGGGAGGGGGAAGGGAGTGGGGGAGAGCGAGAGAGAAAAGAGGGAGAGAGAATGTGTGAGAGAGGGAGGAAAAGAGATAATGGGAGAAAGAGGAAGAGAGAGGGGTGAGAGAAAGAGAGGGAGAAAGAGGAGGATGGGGAGTGAGGGAGAGGGAGAGAGAGGGTGAGAGAGATAGAGGGAGAGGGAGAGATAGAGGGAGAAGGAGAGAGAAGGAGAGAGAGGGAGAGAGGGAGATAGATCGAGAGGGATAGAAGAGGGAGGGAGAAAGAGAAGGAGAGAGAGGGAGAAAGAAGGAGAAAGAGGGAGTAGGAGAGAGGGAGAGAGAGGGATAGAGTGAGAGTAATAGAGAGAGTAAAAGGAAGAGAGAGCTAAGAAGAGTGAGAGAGATAGAGAAGGAGAGAGAGACAAAGAGAGAGGGAGGGAGAAAGAGGGGAGAGAGGGAGGGATAGGGTGAGAGTAAGAGAGAGGGAGAGGAAAAGTAAGGGAGGGAGAGAGGAAGAGAGAAGGAGAGAGAGGGGGTAGAGAGATATAGATGGAGAGAAAGGGAGTAAGAGAGGGGAAAAGGTGAGGGAGAGGGAGAAGGAGAGGGCGAGAAATAGAGACTAAGAGAGGGAGAGAAAAATGAGGAGAGAAGGGAAGAGAGAGGGAGGGAGGGAGGGAAGGAGGGAGAGAAAGAGAGAGAGAGGGAGAGAGGGAGAGGGAGAAAGAGAGGAGAGAGATGGAGAGAGGGAGAGGTAGGAGAGAGGGAGGAAGATGGTAAGAAATAAAGAAAGAAGGGGGGTTAGAAATAGAAGGAGAGGGAGAGAGGAAGAGGGAGGGAGGAGAGGAGGAGGAAGAAAGAGAGAGACAGTAGAGAAGGGAGAGAGAAAGAGGAGGAAGAGAGAGATAGAGGGTGAGGATAGGAGAAGTTAGGGGAGATAGAGGGAGAGAGTGGGAGAGAGCGAGGGAGAGATGGGGAAAGAGAGCAAAGGAAGTAGAGAGGAAGATGGGGAGAGGAAGAAAGGGAGAGTGGGAGAGGGAGGGAGAGAAAGAGGGAGGCAGAGATGGTTGGAGAGAGGGATAGGAAGAGAGAAAGGGATAGGTAAGAGAGATAAAGGGAGATGATGGGAAATAGAGAGAAGGAAGAGAGATGAGAGATAGAGGGAGAGAGAAAAAGGGAGAGGGAGAGTAAAAGAGATAGGAGAGAAAGAGAGAGAAGAGGAGAGAGAGGGAGAGATGAAGAAGGAGTGAAAGAGGGAGAGGTGAATAGGGAGAGAAGGAGAGGAAGAGGGAAAGTGAGAGAGGGAGAGGGAGAAAGAGAGAGAGATGGCGAGATGGAGAGAGAGTAAGAGAGAGAGGGAAAGAAAAGGGAGAGGCAGAGAAGGAGGAGAGGGAGAGAGGGGAGAGTTAGAGTGAGGGAGGGGAAAAAATTAAGAGGGAGAGAGAGATAGAGGGAGGGAGGGAGAGAGAGAGGGAGAAGGGAGAGTAGGAGAGATAGAGAGCGAGGGAGAGAGAGGGTAAGAAGAAGGAGAAAGGAAAAGGGATACATAGGGAGTGCTAGAGAGATATAGGGAGGGAGAGTGGGGAGAGAGATGGAGAGGTGAGAGAGAAAGAGAGGGAGATGGTGGGAAATAGAGAAAGAAGGGGGATAGAAATAGAAGGAGAGGGAGAAAGAAAGAAGGAGGGAGAAGGAAAGGAAAACAGAGAAAGGAGAGAGAGGGAGAGAGAAAGGGAAGGGAGAGAGAGATAGAGGGTGAGAAAAAGAGAAATTAGGGGAGACAGAGGGAGAGAGTCAAAGAAAGAGAGAGGGAGAGATGAAGATAGAGAGTGAGGGAGGTGGAAAGGGAGATAGGGAGAGCAAGAAGGAGAAAGAGAAAGGGAGGGGAGAGAGATGATGACAGAGATGGTTGGAGAGAGGGATAGGAAGAGAGAAAGGAGAGGGAGAGAGAGTAAGAGAGAGAGGGAGAGATAAAGAAGGGAGAGAAATAGGGAGAGATGAATCATGAAAGAAGGAGAGGAAGAGGGAGAGAGAAAGAAGAAGAGGGAGAAAGAGAGAGACATAGTGGGAGAGAGAGGGGGAGAGAGGGCATGAGAGAGAAAGGGAAAATGAGGAAGAGGGAAAGTGAGGGAGAGGGAGAGGGAGATAGAGGGTGAGAGATATAGAGGGAGAGGGAGAGCGAGTGAGAGGGAAGTTGAGGGAGGGAGAGAGGGAGATAGATATAGAGGAATAGATAGAGGGAAGGAGAGGGAGAAGGAGAAGGAGATAGAGGGAGAAAGAGGGAGTGGAGAGAGAGGGAGAGAGAGGGAGAGAGTGAGAGTAATAGAGATAGGGAGAGTAAAAGGAAGAGAGAGATAGGAATTGTGGGAGAGATAGAGAGGGAGAGAGAGATAGGGAGGAAGAGGCAGAGAGAGGGGAAGGAGAGAGGGAGAGGGAGAAGAAGGGAAGGAGAGAGGGGAGATTATAAGAGAGGGAGAGAGGAAAAGGGAGAGGGAGAGAGAAGGAGAGAGAGATAGGGAGAAAGGGGTAGAGAGAAGGAGAGTGAGAGAGGGATAGGAGAAGAGAGAGAGGGAGAAAGAATGAGAGATATAGGGAGATAAAGTGAAAAGGAGAGAGTGAGGGAGAGAGGGAGGGAAAAGAGAGAGAGCGGATAGATAAAGAATGAGAGATATAGAGAGATGAAGTGAGAGGGAGAAAGTGGGGGAGAAAGGGAAGGAAAGAGAGAGGGATAGAGAGGGATCGAGAAAGAGAGGGAAAGGGAAAGATGGAAAGAGTGGGAGAGGGAGGGAGAGAAGAAAGGGGAGAGAGGGTGAAGGAGATGGAGGGAGATAGAAAGGGGGGATAGGGAGATAGGTAAAGGGAGAGAGAGGAGAGAGGAAGAGGGGAAGAGAGAGTGAGAGGTTAGGAGAGAGAAGAAAAATGGATAAAGTGAGAGAAGGAGGGATAGAGGGAGAAGGAGAGAGAGGTAAGAGAGGGGGTGAGAAAGGAGGGAGAGAGAGAGAGGGAGAGAGAGGGAAAAGGAAAGAAAGAGAGGGGAAGGGAGAGGGAGAGATGAAAAGATGGATAGAGAAGAGAGAAGAAGAGAGGGAAGGAAAGAGAGAGGGGAAGGAAAAGGAGAGGGAGAAGGAGAGGGAGAGATGGAAAGATAGAAAGAGAAAAGAGAGGAAGAGAGATGGGTGACAAAAGAGAGGAGAGAGAAGGAAAAAAGTAAGAAGGGAGGGATAAAGAGATGGATAGAGGAGAGAGGGGGTGACAAAGGGAGGAGAGAGAGATTGGGAAAGAGAGAGGGAAAAAAGGAAGAAGGGAGGGATAAAGAGATGGAGAGAGGGAGAGAAAGAGAAGGAGAGAGGGAAAATGAGACTTTGAGAGTAGGAGAGATGGAGAATGGGAGAGAGGGAGAGAGGGGAGAGATGGAGGGAGATAAGGAGCAAAAGAGGAAGAGAAGAGGGGAGAAAAGCAAAGAGAGAGGGAGTGGGAGAGGGAAAGAGAAAGTGAGAGACAAGAAGGAGAGAGAGGGAGAGAGAGATGGAGAGGGAGAGAGGGAAAGAAGGAAAGAGAGAGAAAGAGGGAGAGAGTGAGGAAGAGGGACAGAGAGAAAGAGATAAGGTAAGGAGGAGAAGGAGGGAGAGGGAGAGTGAGAGAAAGGAGAGAGAATGGGGGAGAGAGAAAGAAAGAAATAGAGATAAGGGAAGAGTGAGAGGGAGAGAGATAAAGTGAGGAGGAGAGGGAAGAGAGGGGGTGAGAGAGAGGGAGAGAGGGAAGGAAAGAGGGAGAGGGGGAGGGAGAGGGAGAGGGAGAGAGAGAGAGGTAGAAGAGAGAAGGGAGAGAGAAGGGTGAGGCAGAGAGAAGGGAGGGAGAGATCAAGAGAGAGAGAGGGATAAAGAGATGGAGAGAGGGAGAGAAAGAGAGAGAGAGGGAAAATGAGACTTTGAGATTAGGAGAGATGGAGAATGGGATAAAGGGGGAGAGACGGAGGGAGACAAGGAGCAAAAGAGGAAGGGAAGGGGAGAGAGGGAGAGAATAAGGGAGAAAAGCAAAGAGAGAGGGAGAGACAGGAAGAAGGAGAGAGAGGAGAGAGAGATGAAGAAGGAGAGAGGGAGATAGAGGGAGATAGGGAAAGAGAGAGAAAAAAGAGAGAAAGAAAGAGAGAGAGTAGGAGAGAGGGAGAGAGAGGAAGTGAGAGATACAAAGAAGGGTGTGAGAGAGAGGAAGAGGGAGAGAGAGAGATAGGGGAGAAGGAGGGAGAGTGAGAGAAGGGAGAGAGAATGAGGGAGAGAGAAGGAGAGAGATAGAGATAAGGGAAGAGGGAGAGGGAGAGAGATAAAGTGAGGAGGAGAGATGGAAAAGGGAGAGAGAAGAAGAAAGAGGAGGAGAAGGGAGAGAGAGGAAGAAAGAGGCAAATAGAGGGAGAGTGGGAGGGAGGGAAAGGGAGAGAGGTGAGCAAAAGGTATAAGGAGATCGGTTGAGAGATGAAGACATGGAGATAAAGAAAAAGAGGGAGAGAAGGAACTAGACAAAGTGGGAGAAGGGAGAGAGAGGAAGAGAGGGAGAGAGGCAAAAGAGAGGGTTCGAGAGAGAAGAAGAAAGAGAAGGTAAGAGAGAGAGGGAGAGAGATAAGGAGAGATAAGGGGGAGAGAGAGAGCAAGAGAGGGCGGATGAAGATAGGCAGAGAGATAGAGAGGGTAAGAAAGGAAGGAAAAGAGTGAGGAGGAAGGAGAAAGAGGGGGAGAGAGAGAGGCCGAGAGCGAAAGAGTAAGGGAGAAAGTGGGAGAGAGAAATGGAAAAGTGGAGAGCGTGAGGTAGAAGGAGAGATGAAGAGAGAGCAAGGGAGAGAGCAGAGAGAGGGAGAATGATAGAGGGACATAAAGAGGGTGAGAGTGTGAGATAGAGAGGGATAGAGAAAGATGTAAAGAGAGAGAGAGAGGAAGAGAGATAGAGAGGGAGAGAGAGAGAGAAAGAGAGATAGAGAGGGAGAGAGGGAGGGAGGGAGAGAGGGGGATTATAAGAGAGGGAGAGGGAGAGGAGAGGAGAGAGAGGTAGGGAGAAAAGGATAAAGAGAAGAAGAGGGAGAGGGAAAGAGAGAGGGATAAAAAAGAGAGATATTAGGAGATAAAGTGTGAGGGAGAGCGTAGGGGATAGAGGGAGAAAAGATGAGAGATATTAGGAGATAGAGTGAGAAGGATAGAGTGACGCGAGAGAGAGAGAGGGATAGAGAAAGAGAGGGAAAGGTAGAGGGAGAGGGAGATTGAGGGAGATAGAGAAAGGGGGATAGAGAGATAGGGAGAGGTAGATAGAGAGAGGGAGAGAGAGGGAGGTAGAGAGGAAGAGGGGAGAGAGTGAGAGGGAAGAAAAGAGAGGGACAACAATATAAAGGAAAGAGGAAGAGAGAGAGAGGGAGAGAGGAATGGAGGGAGGGGAGAGGAAAGAGAGAGAGGGTGGGAGAGAGAGGGAAAGAAAGGGTGGGAGGGAGGGAAAGAGAGAGGGAGAGAAGGGGTGAGAGAGGGAGGAGAGAGGGAAGAGGGAGAGAGGGAAGAAGAAGGAAAGGAAGAGGTAGAGATGGAAAGATGGAGAGAGAAGAGAGGGAGAGAGGGAGGAAGAAGGAGAGGAATAGGGAGAGATGAAAAGATGGAGAGAGAAGATAGGGAGAGAGGGAAAGGGAGAGGGAGAGATGAAAAGATATAGAGAGAGGGAGGGAGAAGGGGAGAGGAAGAAATTAGGAAAGAGAGAGAGGGAGAGGGATAAAGAGATGGAGAGAGAGGGGGAGAAAGAGAAGGAGATAGGGAAAGGGAAAGGGAAGGAGGGAGGGAAAGGGAGATCTTGAGAGTAGGAGAGAGGGAGAGAGGAGGGGGAGAGAAGGGATAGAGAGGGGGAGAGAGGAGGAAGAGAGCGGGTAAGATAGGAAGATAAAAGGGGGGAGAGAGGGAGAGAATGGGAAAGAACAACAAGGGGAGAGGGAGAGGAGGGAGAGAAAGAGGACGTAAGCAGAGAGAGAGAGGTGGAGAGGAAGAGGGAGAGTGGAAGATAGAGGGAAGAGGGGAGAAGAGAGGAAAAAGAAGAGAGAGAAGTATGAAAGAGGGAGAGAAAGAAAGCGAGAGAGAGAACGATGAGATAGAGTGGAAGAGGAAGAGAGAGAAAGGGATAGGGGAGGAAAAGAATGAGGGGAGTGAGAGAAGGGAGAGAGAGAGAATGGTGAGATAGAGTGGAAAAGGAAGAGAGAGAAATTGATAGGGGAGGAAGAGAAGGAGGGAGAGTGAGAGAAAAAGAGAGAGAGAACGTAAGATGGAGTGGAAGATGAAGAGAGAGAAAGGGATAGGGGGAGGAAGAGAAGGAGGGAGAGTGAGAGAAGGGAGAGAGAGGGAATGGGGGAGAGATAAGGAGAGGGAGATAGAAAAAATGAGAGAGGGAGGGAGAGAGATGGAGTGAGGAAGAGAGATAAAGGAGGAGAGAGAAGAGAGAGAGAAAAGATGAGGAAAGCAAAAGAGAGAGAGGAAAAGAGAGGGAGAGCAAGAGAGAGTGGGAGAGAGGAAGAGGAGGAGAGAGATAAAGAGAGAGAGGTAAAGAGGAAGAGGGAGAGCAAGAGAGAGGGGGAGAGAGATTGGTAGGGAGATGAAGACATAGAAATAAAGAAAGAGAGAGAGAAGGAGAGGGACAAAATGGGAGAGGGAGAGAGAGAAGGAGAGAAAGGGCAAGAGAGAGAGGGAGAAAGAAAGGGTAAGAGAGAGAGGGAGAGAGATAAAGAGAGAGAAAAAAGGAGAGAAAAAGTACAAGAGAGAGGGGATGAAGATAGGTAGAGAGATAGATAGGGAAAGAAAGTAAGGGAAAAAGTGATGGATAGAGAGAAAGAGGGAGAGGGAGAGAAGGTGAGAGGGAAGGAGGAGGGATGGGAGATAGGGTGAGAGAGGGAGAGAGATAAGGGAGAGAGAGGAAATAATAGAGAGAGACAAAGAATGGGAGAGGGCGAGAGAGAGATGAGAGTGACGAAGAAAGTGATAAAGGTTGAGAGTAAGAGAGTAAAAGAGGTTGAAAGCAAGAGAGATGGAGTGAAGGGCAAAGAGACAAATATATATATATATATATATATATATATATATATATATATATATGGAGAGAAAGGTGAGAAAAGGGATAGAGAAAGAGATGGAGAAGGAGAGAGAAGGGGAGAGAGAGGGGGAGAGAGTGAGAGTGGGGGATAAGGGGAAAGAGGGGGAGAAAGAAAGGGATAGAGATGGATTAAATTATATGGAGAGAGGGAGAGATCAAGGGAGAGAGGGAGAGAGGAGGAGGGAGAGGGAGGAAGAGAGAGAAAGAGAGAGAGAAAGAAAGGGAGAGATGGGGAGAGAGGAAGATAAGGAGAGAGGGAGAGGGAGAGATGGGGAGAGGGAGAGGGAGAGAGGAAGAGTGAGGGAAAGGGAGAGGGAGAGGGAGAGAGAGATTGGGATAAAGAGGTGATGAAGGGAGAGAGATAGAGGGAGAGGAAGAGAGGGGAAGAGAGAGGGGAGATAAAGAGATAAGGAGAGAGGGGTATAGAGAGGGAGAGGGAGAAAGAGAAAGAGTGAGAGATGGAGAGGGAGAAAGGAAGAGAGAGCGAGAGGGAGAGTGATAAAAGGTGGAGAGAGAGAGAGAGGGAGAGGGAGAGAGGCATTGAGAGAAGAAGAGGGGGAGAGAGAGGGAGATAGAGAGAGAAGGAAAGAGGGGAAAGAGGGGGAGTGATAGAGTAAGAGAGAGGGAAGGATAAAGGGAGGGATAGGGGAAAGAAAGGGAGATGAAGAGAGAGAGGAGAGAGAGAAGGAGAGAGGAAAGAGGGAGAGAGAAAGAAGAGAGAGGGAGAGGGAGCAAGAGAGCTTGAGAGCAAGAGAGAAAGGAAGAGAGGGGGAGAGGGAGATAGAGAGTGAGAGACGAAGAAATAGATAGAGGAAGAGAGGGTGATAGAGAGTGAGAGATGAAGAAATAGATAGAGGAAGAGAAGGAGATGGAGAGAGGGAGATGGAGAGAGAGAGACGAAGAAATAGATAGAGGAAGAAAGGGAGATGGAGAGAGGGAGAGAGAAAAATAGTAAGAGAGCTTGAAAGTAGGAGATAAGAGAAGAGAGAAGGAGTGAGAGAGAGATGGATTAACTAGGATAGAGTAAGGGAGAGATAGAGGGAGAGAGTAGGGTTGAAAGAGGGAGAGTGGGAGTGAGCGAGAGGGAGAGAGAGAGAGTGGGAGAAAAGAAGAGATAAAGAGGATAGAGAGAGAGAGTAAATGATAAGGAGGGCAAGAAGGAGTGAGAGAGAAAGAGGAAAATGGAGGGGGTAGAAAGAGGGCTTGAAGGTGGGAGGGATAGAGGTAGAGAGAGGGAGGAATAGGAATGAAAGTGAGAGAGAATGAGAAAAGAGAGAGAGGGAAAGGGAGATAGATGGTAAGGGAGAGAGGGTGGGAGAGAGAATGTGAGAAAGGGAAATAGAGAGAGGGAGGGAGGTAGAGAGAGGGGAAAGGGGAGAGAGTAGGAGGGGAGGTAGAGAGAGGGAGAGAGAGAGGGAGAGAAGGGGAGAGCATAGGAGGAAGGGAGATAGAGAGAGGAAGAGAGAGGTGGAGAAAGCGAAGGAGCAAGAGAGGGAAGAGAGAAAAATATAGAGAGGTAGAGAGAGGTAGATAGAGTAGGAGAGGGAGAGAGAAGAAAAGTAAAAGAGAGGGAAAGAGGGCTAGAGAGATGGAGGGAGGGGAAACAGAGAGGGCGAAGGGAGAGAGAGGGAGAGAAAGAGAGCAAAGAAGAGAGGGAAAAGAGATAGAAGATGAGAGAGGAGGGCTTGGAGGAGAGCAAAGCAAAGAGAGAGAGAGAGAGAGAGAGGTAAAGAGAGGGAGGGAAAGTAGGAGGGGGAGAAAGAGAGTGAGAAAGAAAGATAACAAAAGAGAGGGAGATAAGGAAATAGAGAGGGAGAGAGAGGAGAGAGATAAGGATAGAGAGGGAAAAGGGAGACATAAGCAAATAGGGGAGAGAGAGGGCGATGGGGAGAGAGAGGGATAGAGGAGGAGATAGAAAGGGTGAGAGACGGGAGATAGAGGGAGAAAAAGGGAGAGATGGGGAAAGAGGGAGAGATAGAGGGAGAGAGGAAGAGAGAGGGAATAAAGAAAAAGAGAGAGTGATAAGGAGAGTAGGAGAGAGAAAGAGATACAGAGAGAGAAAAGGAGAGAGTGAGTGAAGGAGATGGTGGGGGAGATCGAGTAGGAAAGGAAGAGTAAGAAGGAGAGAAAGATAAAGAGATGGAGAGAGGAGAGAGAGAGAAATGAGAGGGGAAGAGATATAGGAAGAGAGGTATAGAGAGTGAGAGAGGGAGAGAGAGGGTGAGACAGAAAGAGAAATAGTGGGAGAGAGAGAGAGAGAGAGAGGGAGAGAAAGGGAAAGGGAGGGAAGGAAAGAGGAAGAGAGTGAGAGAGAGAAGTGAGAAAGGGTAAGAGAGGGAAAGAGAGGGAGGACAAAGAGAGGAAGAGAGGTAAAGAGTGAGGGAGAGAGAATGAGAGAGGGAGAGAGAAAGATAGAGAGAGAAAAAAGAGAAAAAATAGGGCAAGAAGAGAGGGAGAGTGAGAGGGAGAGAATGAGAGAAAAGCGGGAGAGAGAAGGAGAGAGAGAGAGAGAGAGAGGGAGGAAAATAATGGGAGAGAGAGTAGAAAGGAGGGAAAGAGAGAGCGGAGAGAGGGACTGAGAGAGAGGACAAGAGGGTGAACGAGGGAGAGGAAGGGAGAGGGAGAGGGGGAGAGAGAGAGCAATAGGGAGGGAAAAGAGAGAGAGGAAGAAGGAGTGAGAGAGAGGGTGAGAGGGTAAAAGAGCTGGTGAGAGAGGGAAAAAGGGAAAGAGAGAAAGAGAGAGAGGGAGTGTAGGAGAGGGTGAGAGAAAGTAAGTGGGAGAGGGAGAGTGAGAGGGGAGAAAGAGAAAGATAAAGGAGAGAGAGAGAAATGGATAAAGGGAGAGAGATGGCAAGAGAGGAAGTGAGGGAGGGAGAGAGGTAGAGAGAGAAGGAGAGAAAGAGGTTGGGTGAGAAAAAGCATGGAATGGGGAGGAAGAGAGTGAAAAAGGGAGTGAGAGAGGGAGACAAGGAAAGGGAAAGAAAGAGAAGGAGAGAGGGAGAGAGAGAAGAGAGAAGGAGAGAGGTAGAGAGTGAGGGAGAGGGAATGGGAGAGGGAGAGAGAAAGAGAGGGATAGAAAAAATGAAAGGGAGAAAGGGAGAGAGAGGGAGAGAGATAAGGAGAGGAGAAAGGGAGAGTGAGAGAGTGAGAGAGAGACAAAGAGGGAGAGGGAAGAGAGAGGGAGAGGGAGAGGGATAAATAAAGAAGAAGAGAGGGAGAGAGAGTAGGAGGGAGGGAATGAGAAAGAGGGAGAGAGGTAAAGAGTGGTAAGGAGAGCGGGAGGTAGAGTGGGAGAGCGATAGAGAGGGAGAGAGAGAAAGAGAGCAAAAAAGGGAGAGAGGGATAGTGGGAGAGAGAGTATGAGATGAGGGAAAGAGAGAGAGAGATGGGGAGAGAGAAAGAGAGAGGGAGAGAAAGGGAGATAAGGAGAAAGAATGGGAGGGGGAGAAAGAGATAGACAGAGAGAAGGAGTGAGAGAAGGAGACAAGAAGAGATGGAGAGAGAGGGAGAGGGAGAAGGAGAGAGTGGGAGAGAGAGAGGGGAGAGGGGGAGAGGGGTGAGAGGGCAAAAGGGGGAGATGGAGAGAGGATGAGGGAGAGAGTAAGGGATAAAGGGAGAGGGAGTGAGAATGAGAAGGATAGAGGTAGAAGGAGAGGGAGGGAGAGATAAAGAGAGGGGAGGGAAAGGAAGAGAGAGGGAAAGGGAATGGGAAAGAGTTAGAGAGGGGGATAGAGGGTGGGAGGAGGAAGAGAGAGAGAAAGGAGAGGGTGAGCGAGGGAGGGAGAGATAGGGAGAGAGAGGGGGAGGGGAGAGAGGGAGAAGGGTAAGATACGAGAGAAGAGAGAGTGAGAGAGATGGGAGGGGAGAAAGAGGGGGAGATGTATAGAAAAAGGGTGAGAGAGAGAGAGAGAAAGATAGAAAGAAATATGGGGGGAAAGAGGAGGGAGAGAGATAAAAGGAGAAAGAGAGAGTGGGGCGAGTGGGGGGAGAGAAAAGGTGGGATAAGGGGAGAGGGAGAGAGATGAGAGAGAGAAATGGAGAAAGAGAGGGGGAGAGGAGGAAATGAGAGAGAGAGATTGTGACCCTCATGAAAATCCTTAATTATATATATTATGGAATGAAAGTTTATAAAATTACACCATGAGAAATTAATGCGTGAAATGTAATATTTATATTAAATTAAAGCAATTTTACTTGAAATTGATGGTTTAATTATTAGAGGAATCCAAGTATGCAAAATCAGTATTTTTGAGAGTTAGATTCTATCCGAATTTTGTGTGGCTTATTAATGGACTTTAGAGTGATTTTCAGGTGAACCTTAAAGAATAAAAGTGGTTTATCTATTTCTTAAATAATAATATATAAAATATTTCGATCATTAGGTTTATATATAAAAATTTATGCCTATTTTAGTGCATACTATTCTAAACACAATACTGCTGGATAGATTGATCCTTAAACCTTAAAATTTCGTTGTGACTTGTGTGTTGGGTATTTTAACCTCATCTTTGGATATGTTGTACCTTAATATGTCGAGTTTTTCACATAAAAATCATAGGATTTAATGGTTTCTAGAAGGGGGATGTTGCTTTTGATAAGAGGCGACTCTGTCATGTATGTAGTACAACTAGATTTAATGTGTAACTTTGTTACTTGAACTAAACTACCTTAAAAGACTTTGTCGATGGAACTAAACTAGTTTAAGGTTATTAGTTAGGTTAATTATCCAGTTAGTACCTAGTTAGGACACCTAAGCACCCTAGTTAATGAATTAAAAGCCAACACACACCTTGACTAGCCAAACCCGCCACTTACTCCCTTTTTGTCACCCCTCACTTTACACCTTGCCATATTATTTTGGAATATTTGTAAACCTATTAAATACAAGAAAATGAAGTGTATATATATATAGAGAGAGAGAAGGGGAGTATATGGCTGCTATTTTTTAGTCCAAACCATAGCTTACAAAACAAGAGAGAAAATCAAAGTGGGAAAGAGTGAACACGACAAAAAAGGAAAGGAAAAGAAAAGGAAAGAAGAAAGAAAAGAAAAAAAGGAAAAGCTTAATCAATCTTTAGAAAGTTAAAGAAATGTAAGTAAGTTCCATTTTTAGTTTATTTTATGTTTTAAGTTATCTTTTTAAGTGTTTATTTCATAGGTTTGTAATAATTTTTGCAATGGGTTGCTATGGTTATTTGTATGGGTGCTAGGGTTTGATAAATTATGATAGATCTATGTATTTGTGTTGTGATGCAAAGTTTGTTTAATGTCTTTAAATGTGTGGATGATTTGGAATGAAAAAATAAAAAAAGAAAAAGGGTATGGACTGAATTGATTGAAGCTAAACTAGATTTGATGAGCTTGACTTGGAAAGGAAAGAAATACACTTCGACAGCTTTCCTAGGCTAAAACCATTCGGCCAAGTGGGGAAAATTAGGAAAGAATGGATTTTTTTGGGAAATTAAGGGCCTAAGATATCATGGTGACCTAATTAGGTATGGGTTAATAGTTTAGGGTGGAAATAAATTTATTAGCGATGGATCCATAGATGGTAGAGGTTATCCAAAAGTGGCCTACCTTAAAGAACATGATGAAGGTATGAAGCTTCTTAGGGCTAATCTGGTTACTATCGGATATTTTTGAAGGGCTTCTCTAAGATAGCTAGGCCTATTACTAATTTGATGAAAAAGCACATTAAGTTCTAATGGACGGATGCTTGTGAGAAAAGCTTCCAAGAATTGAAGTGAAGGATAGTCACGACCCTAGTGCTAACTATCCCGTCCGAAGATGGAGATTTTGTGGTTTATAGTGATGCTTCCAAGAATGGGCTAAGAGCGATGTTGATGTAGAATGGGAAGGTAGTCGCTTATGCATCGCGAAATTGAAGGAATATGAATGAAATTATCCGACGTATGATCTAGAACTAGCGACGATAGTTTTTGCCCTAAAAATCTGGAGTTACTATTTATATGGGGCTAAGTGTGAGATATGTTTGGATCATAAAAGCTTACGATATATCTTCACACAAAAGGAGCTAAACATGAGACAAAGAAGGTGGTTAAAGCTAGTGAAGGATTATGATTGTATAATCAATTATCACCCAAGAAAAGTTAATGTCGTTGTCGATGCCTTAAGTAGAAAATCGATAGGAACGATGCGGGTAATCCAGCTATCGATAGTGAGAGATCTACAAAAGCTAGAATTGGAGATAATTTCGATAGGGCATGAGAAAATTTTATCGGCTTTATTAGTCCAGCCAACTCGTAGGAAAGAATTCGGATGGGGAAGCAAACGAGATGAAAAACTGAATGAATTGAAGAAAAACATAGAGGTGGAGAAGGAATCGATTTTATGGTGGATGAAAATGGCGTAATTAGATTTAAAAGGAGGTTATGTGTTCCCTCGGTGGAGGATATGAAGGAAGAGATATTAAAAGAAGCACACTCAACTCCCTATTCGATACACTCGAGAAACTCGGAGATATATCGGGACTCGCAACAAAGTTATTGGTGGACTGGAATGAAGAAAGGCGTAGCTAATTTCGTGGCAAGGTGTCAAGTTTGTCAACGAGTAAAGGCAAAACACCAAAGACCCGCAGGAATGTTAAAAATGTTGGCAATTCCGGAATGAAAGTGGGAGCATGTAACTATGGATTTCATCATGGGATTGCCAAGATCAAAAAGAGGGTTCGATGCCATTTGGGTGATCATCGATAGATCGAAAAAATCAATGCACTTTCTTTCGATCAAAACCACCTATAATCTAAACCAAGTACGCCCGATTGTATCTTGATGAAAATTGTAAGACTACATGGGATTCCGATCTCAATTGTGTTAGATCGAGATCCTAGGTTCACGTTTGTATTTTAGAAAAGTCTACACAAGTCCATAGGAACAAAACTAAACTTCATCACCGCATATCATCCGTAAATCGATGGACAATCCGAGTGAGTAATCCAGGTTCTTGAAGATATGTTGCGAGCATGCATTTTGGATTGGCTCGGAAAATAAGAAAAATACGTATGCTGAGCTAAATTTACATATAACAATAGTTACCAACCTTCAATTAGGATGGCTCCCTATGAAGCCTTATATGGGCGGCGATATAGGTCTTCCGTGCATTGGGATTAGATAGGGAAAAGGAAGTTGTTAGAACTAGAGTTGGTGCAACAAATGGTCGAAGTTGTGGAAAAGATCCACCAACAGATGAAATTAGCTTAGAGCTGACGGAAAAGCTATCGTCGGTAAGAGGAGGAAGAATCTAGAGTTTATAGTTGGTGACTATGTATTCTTAAAATTTTCACTAATGAAAGGCGTACTACGATTTGAGAAAAAAGGAAAGTTAAGTCCGCGATAATTGGACCACTTGAAATATTGGACCGAGTAGGCAATAAGGCCTATCGCTCGTTGTTGCCACCATCCTTAGTAGGAGTGCATAATACGTTTCATGTGTCTATGCTAAGAAAGTGTGTTGGAGAGCCTAGCCAAATTTTGGAGACAGAGCGCCAAACCCGACCCCGGACTTAACCTATTAGGAAAGATCGGTTTAGATTCCGGATAGACATGTTAGACAACTAAGTAATAAGGAGATTAGTCTAGTTAATTTTTTTGAGAAAATCATAACCTTGAGGAAATGACTCGGGAGCGAGTGGAGGAAATGAGAGATAAATACATAGAGTTATTCGAATAAACCAATTTCGTGGATGAAATTTCTTTTAAGGGGAGAGAAATGTAACCCCCATGAAAATCCTTAATTATATATATTATGGAATGAAAGTTTAGAAAATTACACCATGAGAAATTAATACATGAAATGTAAGATTTGTGTTAAATTAAAGCAATTTTACTTGAAATTGATGGTTTAATTATTAGAGGAATCCAATATGCAAAATCGGTGTTTTTGAGAATTAGATTATGTCCAAATTTTGTGTGGCTTATTAATGGACTTTAGATTGATTTATGGGTGAGCCTTAAGGAATAAAAGTGGTTTATCTATATTTTAAATAATACTCTGTAAAATTTTTTGATTATTAGGTTTATATATAAAACGTTATTTCTATTTTAGTACATACTATTCTAGACGCAATACTGCTCGCATAGATTAATCCTTAAACTTTAAAATTTCATTGTGACTTTTGTGTTCAATATTTTAAGCTAATTTTTGGATATTTTGTACCTTAATATGTGTTGTTTCCCACATCAAAAGAATAGGATTTAATGGTGTCCGGAAGGGGGACGTTGGTCTTTGATAAGAGGTCGCCTTAACATGTATGTGGTACAACCAGATTTAATGTGTAAGTTTGTTACTTGAACTAAACTACCTTAAGGGACTTTGTCAATGGAACTAAACTAGTTTATGGATATTATTTAGGTTAATTATATAGTTAGTACCTATTTAAGACACCTAAGCACCCTAATTAATGAATTAAAAGCCAGCACACACCTTGACTAGCCAAACCCGCCACTTGCTTCCTTTTTGTTACCCTCACTTTACACCTTGCCATATTATTTTGGGACATTTGTACGCCTATTAAATACAAGGAAATGAAGTGTGTGTGTGTGTGTGTGTGTGTGTGTATGTATGTATGTATGTGTATATATATATATATAAGGGGAGTATATGGTCTGCTATTTTTTAGTCCAAACCGTAGGTTACAAAACAAGATAGAAAATCAAAGTGAGAAAGAGTGAACACGACAAAAGAAAAGAAAAAAAAGGGAAAGCTTAATCAATCTTTAGGAAGTTAAAACAATGTAAGTAGGTTCCATTTTTAGTTTATTTTATGTTTTAAGTTATCTTTTAAGTGTTTATTTCATGGGTTTATAAATAATTTTTGCAATGGGTTGCTATGGTTGTTTGTGTGGGTGCTAGGGTTTGATAAATTGTGATAGATCTATGTGTTTGTGTTGTGATGAAAAGTTTTTTTTATGTGTTTAAATTTGTGGATGGTTTGGAAAAAAAGAAAAAAGAAAAAAAAAGGGTATGGACTGAATTGATTGAAGTTAAACTAATTTGGTGAGATTGACTTGAAAAAGAAAGAAATACACTTCTAGACTTTCCCTAGGCTAAAACCATTCGGCCAAGTGAGGAAAATTGGGAAAGAATGGATTTTTTTTTAGGAAATTAAGGGCCTAAGATATCATGGTGACCTAATTAAGCATGGGTTAATAGTTTAGGGTGGAAATAAATTTATTAGACATGGAAGGCAATTCTTGGCCACCTTAAAACCCAATCAGCCCAACTAAAAGAAAAATAGAGTTTTGGACTTCATTAGGTAAATTGGATACTTGATGGATAATTTTGGTTTCCTTTGTGGACCTTAAGGTTTAGATCTCCTTGGAAACCCTTCTAAGTATGGTTTGGTAAGTTAGTATAAAAGGAATTGACCTAGAAATGGAAAAATAATTTCTTGCTCATTTTGGACCATTCGACCTAGGAGAGAAAATGACTAACATTGAATTCTTTTGTGTAATTAAAGATCAAGAATTAAATGTTAACTCAAGTAGAGACCAATTTGTAAGTTAGATTAAATAGGGAATCCTTTAACCACTTAGGGACATATTCGGTCTAAATCTATAAATTTTAGGGATTTAGGTTCTCACCTTTCGATTGTATAACTAAGTGTTAAAGTACATTTAAACAAATGTAAAATGAACTATTGATGGGGTAAGAACCCAAGGAAAAACCAAAAAGGGACCTAGGCCCATTAAGAGTTAAATTTGTTAATGAATACCAAAACTAGGGTTAGAAAAGGAATCCTATTCCAACCTCATGCGTAAGGATTTAACTATACTATAATACATATAAATGAAGTAAGAGAAAAAGAGAATTCAAGAAAAATCAAAATTAAGACCTGGACCCATTATGAGTCAACTTCGACTACTAAGATTAAAGGTTCGGATTAATCAAAAGTTTAGTTTAAGTATGTAACACACAATCCTTAGGATTAACCGAGTCTTATAAACTAAGTAATACACTGGAAATCCGAGCCTAGACTTACGAGGTACACGAGAAGGAAAACTTATAAGTACGAAGTAGATTTATGAAATGAAGATACCAATGAATGGAATTTGTATTCTCGTTTTGAATACTTTGAATGGTATATGAAACATTTGTGAAGTTTTGAATGTGCGTTGGGATATGAGAATAGTTTAAGAAGAAAAGGTTGATAGTGTAAATAATTGAATGTGTTAAACTTAATACCATGTGTATCATATGCATTCGAGGGTGGTATGAAATCGAGAAAAATCATTGATTCGTGAGATAATACGATTTGGTAACCGAATTGAATGGAATGGGTAACAACATGAAACCATGTGTATGCTCTATTACTAACATCGTTAAGCAAGGGATAATTCCGTTGTGGGCGGTAGGTGATAATGGGATCATTGAGAGAGAGTAATAGAGCGACAGGTGGTAACATGATCACCGAGATAGAATGCATAGTCCGGCTAATACCTAGGGTACTCGGATTAAATTGGATGGGTAGAATCGAAAACGAACTTCATTGCATATCACGTGCATCACCCTACTTACTAAGCTTTGATTCACCCCGTTTTTGTTTTCATGTTATGACAGGAAAGAGTCAAAGTAGTAAAGATGCTACCGGGTCCTCCAAAAAGGCTCATGTGTGACACAATGTACCGAAATTTCTTTTGATTATAATTTTTAGGATTGGGGTATCGATAAACATTTTGTTGGTATTGTAAATAACTTTTGCAATTTCTTTCGCTATATTTGTTAATATTATATAAATTTTCTTATATGCATTTCATTATATAATAAGTTCCTAATGTATGAGCACATACGTATTTGAGATTAATTCAAAAATTGGTCGTGTCAACATGACGCACTCCTCATCTATCTCGCTCCTTTTGAGTAATTAGTAAGTGGGCCGGGGAGGAGGTGTCACGGAGATGGAGAGAGGGAGATGGAAAAGAGGGAGAGGGAGAGGAAGAGAGGGGGAGAGAGGGAGGGAGAGAAAGGGAGAGAGAGGAGTGGGAGAGAGAGGGAGAGAGAAGGAGAGATGGAGAGGAAAAGAGAGAAGGAGAGACATGGAGGAGAGATAGAGAGAGGGAGGAGGCAGAGTGGTGAGGGAGGGGAGGGGGAGGGGGAGAGGGAGGGAGGGTGAGGGAGAGGAAGAGGGAGGGAGTAGGAGAGAGAAAGATCGAAAGAGAGGGGGGAGAGATAATAGGAGAGAAAGAGAAAGGGTAAGAGTGAGAGAGAGAGATAGAGAGGGAGAAAGGGAGAGAGGAAAAGTAAGAGAGTAGGAGATAAAGAGGGAGAGAAAGGGGAAAAGGAAGAGAGAGTGTAGAGGTGAGAGGGAGAGAGAGGAGAGGGAAAGGATATCGAGAGAGAGGGATGGAGAGGGGGTGAGAGAAGAGAGAGAGAGAAGGTGATAAATAGAGAGGGTGAGAGAGATAGAGGAGAAAAGAAAGAAGCAAAGAGAGAAGGAGAGAGGGGTAGAGAGAGGGCGAGAGAGGTGAAGGGTGAGAGAGAGGGTAAGAGAGGGAGGGAGGGAGGGAGAGAGATAGAGGTGAAAATTGAGAGAAATAGAGGAAGAGAGAGAAAATGGGATATATATAGGAAGAGAGAGAGACCGAGAAAGTGAGGGGTTGAGTGAGAGGGAGAGAGAGTAGGAGGGAGGGTAGGGGAGAGAGAGAGGGAAGGAGAAAGAAAGGGAGAGAAAAGGAGTAGGAGGGAGAAGGAAAGGGAGAGTGAGAGAATAAGATAGAAGGAGAGAGAGAGAGGGGAAGAGAAATAGAGGGAGTGAGAGAGTTGGCGAGAGAAGGAGAGGGAAAGAGAAGGAGGGAGATAGAGAGAAAGAAAAAAGGGAGAGATAGGGAGAGATATATAGGAAGAGAGCGATATAGAGGGAGGTAAAGAAAGAGAGGTGGAGAGGGAGAGAGAAAGAGGAGAGAGGGAGGGAGAGAATAAGGGAGAGAGGGAGAGGGAAAAAGAGAGAGAGTTAGAGAGATTGAGAGGGAGAGAGAGGGAGAGAGAGCAAAAGAGAGAGGAATAGAAAGGAGAAAGGAGAAAGAGAGGGAGAAATGGTGAGGGAGAGTTAGAGAGGAATAGAAAGGAGAAGGGAGAAAGAGAGGGAGAAATGGTGAGGGAGAGTTAGAGATTTTGAGAGGGAGAGAGGGGCACACACATATGCACACACACACATATATAGGAAGAGAGAGAGAGAGAGAGGGATGCTAGTGTAGGTGCCTAAGATTTAACCTTTTTTAGATGGTTTATCTTATTATAATATTAAATTCTTTATTTAATTAATCAAAGAAGTTTTTCTATTAATTCTTATTGTTTATATTTTTACAGAATTAAATAGAAGTCCATATGATTTGTATTGCTTTAATGATTGATCAAAAGATAGGAGATAAACATTAACACACTTAAATGATATCATTAAATTTCCTAATTGTCAATATTGCTGTGAATGGACATTATATATATATGTGATAAGACTTATGAGTGTTATAAGATAATAGTAGGAGATCTCACATCTATTGTCATGGTGATGCCAAAGCAAACTTTTAGATGATTAATTTAGAGAACAAGTCACTAGACGTGACTCGCCATGAGAACCAATTTGGTTTAGTCTATGGAAATCTCATACGAGATGGGTACAACTAGTCCTTTAACTTGAATTCATCATGGTTATCTCATTAGAGGACTTATGCACTTTGACACTCATTTTGATAGGCTCAGTCAAGAGATGTATATGGGTGATTCATTGGGTGAACTAAGAATCTAATACGGATAGGTGGATGACTAAGATAGGACATATCATTCCTTGTATGCTAAAAGAATTATCACATTACACTTTGATAAATGTTTTCTTAAGGAATTTGTGACAACAATAGGAGTATAGCAATAGAGGATAGTTGGTTGATCTAGAGCTAAGACATTTAGGAATAAAAAAAACTTATGTGATCATAATCAAACAAACTATAAATCAAGTTCGAGATCACACTATGATAATTGACATGAGGAATGAATCTTATGGTAACTATGCTTGTGAAAGGTTATTTAGATTAATTAATCTTCATAGAGAATTAGATGGTCATGATATCTTGCTAGAGGCTAATCTTTATTTATGTATCAAGAGACATAAGAAGTCTTTTATTTTTGATACATTGCCAATATATCTAGAAGCCTATTGAGTCACACGCATAAGTTTAAACATTCACATAATAAAAGAGGACCAAAGATTTTGGAAATGGCTTCCCATTTTGAAAGTTTCTTATTTTTGAAAAGGTTTCCAAAAATGAAAAGTTTCCTATTTCGGGAAGTTTTCTAGTTTGGAAAAAGTTTCTTAAAATGGAAAGTTTTTTATTTTAGAAATTAGATTCGTAATTTGGAAGTCGGTTCCAAAATTTGAAATAAGATACTTAAAAAGGAAATTAGTTTCGAATTTTGGTTTAAGTGTATTTTGGAAATTGTTTCCTAATATGGGATTCCTAAAAAATGTCTAACCTAATTTATTTGCATAGTCTAAATTAATTGATAATTAATTAACCCAAAAGAGTTTAAGCCAATAGCCTTAATTTAAAAGTCTACAAGATATTTTAATGGGAGGATAAACTTTAGCCTTTTCGGATAAAGCTCGGTGGTTTCCAAGGATAAGGTCAAACAAGCCCACACATGTTGTAACTCCTTAGAGGATAAGGATGCCACCTCCTACATAAATAAATGGGAGAGAGGTGGAAAGGAGAAGGTTAAGAAAAACTCACTCACATGGGAAAAATAATAAAAAAATGAGAAAGTGTTTCTCTCCCTAAGAAGGCCGAGTTGCCTTATCCCTCTTTAAAAGCTTGAGTTACTATAAAAAACCCTAATTGATTTCTCTAGATAGAAAATTAACTATACAAGACGATTGGAGCGAGCACTTAGTGATTTCTATGGCTTTTTTTATGGGTGTCTACGCCGTGTGGTTTATCGATAGAGGTCAAACACTTAGATGACTCCTTTCTACAAAGGCTAAATCCACGATATAAGAGGTAATCTATTACTCACGCTTTTCATTTATGTATATATAATTAGTTGATTTAAAGACTTGATCTTAGGAGCCTTAGATGGAAGAAAATTTTTATCTTATTCCACACCTACATAGATTCATGCTCTTTTAAGGAAGAGGGAGAGAGAGTGAGAGGGAGAGTGGGAGAGGGGAGAGAGGGAAAGGGAGAGAGTGTGAGAAAGAAAGGCAGAGAGTAGGATAGAGAGGGGAAGGAAAGAGAGTGGGAGAGAGAGAGAGAAGGAAAGAGAGATAAAGTAGAGAGAGGGAGAGGGAGAGAGAGAGAAAGAGGGAGAGAGGGGAAATAGATAAATAAAGGGAGAGTGAAGGATGGGGAGAGAGAGAGGGAGAAGGAAGCGAGAGAGAGCTGAAAGGAGAGATAGAGAGGGAGAGATAAGGAGCAATAGGTAGTGAGGAATAAAGAGAGAGGAAGAGAGAGGGGGAGAAGTGACAGTGAGGGAGAAGGAGAGAAATTAAGGGAGAGAGAAGGAAAGAAGGAGAGAGGGAGAGAGGAAGAAAAAGGGAGAGGGTGAGGGAGGGAGAGAGGGTGAGGGAGAGAGGGAGAGGGAGAGAAAGAGATAGGGGAGTGAGAGGGAGAGAAAGATGGAGGGAGAGAGGGGGAGGGAGAGAGAGGGATAGAGAGTGGGAGGATCGGGAGGGAGAGAGAGGAGGGAGAGAGAGGAGAGGTAGGGATATAGAGAGAGGGAAAGAGAGAGAGACAAAGAGCGAGAGGGAAAGATGCGGAGACATAGGGACAAAGGGGGAGAGGAAGGCAGAAAGTGGGATAGAGAAGGAGAGGGAGGGAGGGAAAGAGAGTGTGAGAGAGACAAATAGAGGGAAAGGAATAAAGAGGGAAAGAGAATCGGTGAAAAAATGAAAGAGAGAGAAAAAGAGGAAGGGAGAGGGAAAGAGATACAAGGGAGAGGAAGAGAGAGAAAGGGAGAGGGAGAGAGAGAGGAAGAGACGAGAGAGTGAGAGAGGGATAGAGGAAAAGAAAAGGAGAGAGAGGAGGAGAGATAGGTGGAGAGAAGGAGAGAGAGTAGAAGGAGAGTGAGAAAGTAAGAGAGTGGGAGAAAAAGTGAGAGAGGGAGAGAGAGAGGGAGAAGGGGAGAGTGAGTGAGCAAGAGAGAGAGGGAAAAGAGAGATAGAGAAAGGGAGAGAAATATAGAGGGTGAGAGAGGTAAAAATAGGAAAGGGGAGAAAGAGAGATAGAGAGGGGGAGAGAGAGATAGAGGGTGGAGAGGGAGACATAGAAAGAGAAAAGGAGAAAGAGAGAGAGAGAAAGAGAAAGATGAAAGAGAGAGAGAGTGGGAGAAGGAGAAAGAGAGAGATATAAAGGAAAGTGAGAGAGACGAGGGGAGAAGGAGAGAGAAATAGAAGGGAAGAAAGAGGAAGAGAGAGTGAGAGGGAGAGATGAAGGGGAGAAAGATGAAAAGAGGGAGAGGAAAACAAAGAGATTGAGAGAAAGGGAATGGGATTGGGTGGGAGAGCAAATGAGATAAAGAGGGAGAGAGAGAGGGAGAGAGAAAGAAAGAGAAATATAAATGGGGGAGAGAGAAAGGAGAAAGAGAGTGGAGGGACAGGGATTGAGAGAAAAGGGAAAAAATAGTAGAGAGAGAGGGAGAGAGGGAGGGAGATAAAGAGAGGGATAGTGAGAGGAGGATATGGAGAGAGGGGAGAGGGAGGGAGAGTGTGAGAGATAGAGAGACAAAGAGGGAGAGAGAGGGATATAGAGGAAAAGGGAGAGAGAGTGTGGGAGGGGAGAGAGAGGGATAAGGAAAGTGGGAGAGGGAGAGAGTGGGAGAAGGAGAGGGAGAGGGAGAGAGAGAGGGAAGGAGAGGGGGAGAGGGGCGAAAGAAGGAGTGGGAAAGAGAGAGGGAAGGAGAGGGGGAGAGGGGGGAAAGAAGGAGTGGGAAAGAGAGAGGGAGAAATATATAGGGAGAGGGGGAAAGAAGGAGTGGGAAAGAGAGAGGGAGAAATATATAGGGAGAGAAAGAGCGAGAGAGATAGAGAGAGGGAGAGAGATAGAGTGGGAGAGGGAAAGATAGAAAGCAAGAAACGGAGAGAAAAAGAGTGAGAGAGAGGGAGAGATAGAGGGGAGAAAGAGAGGGAGGGAGAAGGAGATAAAGATATGGAGAAAGGGAGTAAGAGAGATAGAGAGGAGAGAGAGTGATAGGGAGAGAGATAGAGAGGGGGAGAGGGGAGAGTGAGGTAGAGAGGGAGAGAGGGGGAGAGAGAAGGAAAGGAAATAGAGAGAGAATGTGATTGAGATGGGGTAGAGAGGGGAGGCAAAAATAGAGAGGGCGAGAAATAAAGAGAGGGAAAGGGAGAAGGAAAGAAAGAGAGGGAGAGAGAGATAAAGGGGAGATAGAGGGAGGGAGGGAGAGAGAGAAAGAGAGGGTGAGAGAGGGAGAAAGAGGGAGAGCAAGAGGGGGAGAGAAAATCATAAGAAAAAAGGAGAGGGAAAGAGAGAGGAAAGGAGGAGAGAGAAGGGGAGAGAAAGAGAGGTAAAAGGAGAGGGAGGGGGATAGAGAGGGAGGGAGAGAGGGAGAGAGGAAGAAGGGGTGAGATAGAGGGAGAAGGAAAAAAGTGGGAGAGAGAGATGAAGAGAAATAGAGGAAGAGAAAGAGAGAGGGAAAGAGAAAGAGGAAGGGAGAGAGAGAAAAAGAAGGAGGGATAGAGAGAGGGGGAGAGAGGAAGAGGGATATAAAGGGAAAGAGTGAGGGAGAGAGGGAGAGAGAGGGAGAGGAAGGGAGAGAGAGGGAGTGGGAGAGAGTAATTATACAAACGAGAAAGGGAGAGAGAGGGAGAGAGTGATAGAGGGATAAAGGGAGAGATTAGGAACGAGGAAGAGATAGAGAGAGGGAAAGAGAGATAGAGAGGGACGGGGAGAGAGAGTAAGGGTAAAAGAGAAAGAGATAGAGAGAGAAGGTGCGGATTAAGAGACGGAGGGATAAGGAAAGAGAGGGAGGGAGAAAGGGGGAGAGAGAGGGAGAGAGAGGGAATAGGGAGAGAGTGAGAAGGAGAAGTAAAGGGGGAAAGAAAGAGAGGGAGAGAGGAAGATAGAGGGAGTAATGGTGATAAAGATTGATAGGGTAAAAGAGAGTGGGAGACAAAGAGGAAGAGAGAGATGGAGATGGAGAGTCGGTAAGGGAGAGGGGGTGAGAACGAAGGAGGGAGAGAGAGCAAAGGGGATAGAGAGGGGAAGAGAGATAGAGAGAAAAAGAAAAAGATAGAGAGGGAGAGGGGGAGAGAGAGAGTGGGAGAGGTAGAGAGAGTGAGGGAGAGAGAAAGGAAAGAAGGAGAAAGAGAGGGAGGGAGGGAGAGGGAGGGAAATAGAGTTGGTGAGAGAGAAAATAGGAGAAAGGGAGAGAGATAAGGTAGGAATGGGTAAGAGAGAAATTGAGAGAGGAATAGCATGATAGAAAGGGAGAGAAAGAGAGTGAGAGAGAGGGGAAGAGGGATAAAAGGGGAGAAAGAGATGTATATAGAGAGAAAAGAAGGGAAAGAGAGGGAGGGAGAAAGGGCGAAAGAGATAAAGGTAGATAAAGGGGGATAAGAATGGGTAGAGGGAGAGAAGGAGAGGGAGAAAAAGGGAGAGAAGAATAGATAGAGAGGGACGGATGGGGAGATGAAGAGAGAAAAAAGGAGAACGAGAGGAGGAGGGAGAAAGAGGGAGAGGGAAAGAAAAGGAGGAAAGAGAGAGAATGAGAGAGGATGATGGAGAGAGGAAGAAAGAGTCAAAAGGAGAGAGGGAGAGCGAAGGAAGATAGTGACGAAGGGAGAGAGGGGTAAAGGGAGGAAGGAGAGATAGAGGGTAAGAGAGAGAGAGAGGAAGGGAGGTAGAGGGAGAGAGGGAGGGAGATGGGTATAAAGTGGGAGGGAGGTGAGATAAAGAGAGGGTAAGAGAGAAAGAGAGGGAGAGGGAATGAGTGGGAGAGAGAGAGTAAGGAGAGAGTGAGGGAGAGAGGTAAAGGGAGAAGGAAAGAGAGGGAGAGAGATAAAGAGGGAAAAAAGAGAGGGAGAGACATAAGGAGAGAGAGGGGGAGAGATAGTATGGAAGAGAGAGGGAGAGCTAGAGGGAGGGAAAGGTGGGAGAGAGAGAGAGAGGGAGCAAGAGTGGGGAAAGAGAGAGGGAGAGAATGAGGGAGGAGGAGAGAGATAAAGAGAGATGGAGAAGGAGTGAGGGTAAAGGGAGATGGCGTGAGAGGGAGGGAGAGAGAAAGGGGGAAAATAGGGGATAAAACAAGGGAGGGAGGGAGGTAAGGAGGGAAAGAGGGAGAAAGAGGGAGAGAGAAAAGGGTAGAGAGAGGGGGAGAAGGAGAGGGAGAGGGAAAGAGGAAAGGAGAGAGAGAGAGGAAGGAAGGAAGAGAGAGGAATGGAGAGAGGGATAAGGAGAGAGAGGGAGTGAGAGAGGTGAGAGAGAAAGGGAGTGAGAGAGATAAGGGAGAGAGATAGAAGGAGAAAGGTAGGGAGAGGGCCGGAGTAAGAGAGGAAGGGAGGGAGGGAGTGAAAGGGAGAGAGGGAGAGATGAGAGTGGGGGAGAGGAAGAGAGAGATTAGGATATAAAGAGAGATAGGGAGAGATACGGAGAGAAGGGAGAGAGTCAAAGAGGGGAGAGAGAGAGAAAGAGAGGGAGAGAGAGGGAGAGCAAGAAGGGAGGGGAGAGAGATCATAAGAAAAAGGGAGAGGGAAAGAGAGAGCAAGGAAAAGGGAAAGAGAGAGGAAAGGGGGAGAGAGAAGGGGAGAGAAGAGAGGTAAAAGGATAGGGAAGGGGATAGATAGGGAGAAAGAGAGGGAAAGAGGGAGAAAGTGTGGAGGAGAGAGAAGGGGCGAGAGAGAGGGAGAAGGAAAAAAGAGGGAGAGAGAGATGAAGAGAAAGAGAGAAAGAGAAAGAGAGAGGGAAAAAGAGAAAGGAAGGGAGAGAGAGAAAAAGAGAGAGGGATAAAGAGAGGGAAAGAGAGGAAGAAGGATATAAAGGGAAAGAGTGAGGGAGAGAGGGAGAGGAAAGAAGAGAGAGGGAGTGGGAGAGAGCAATTGAAGAAGCAAGAAAGAGAGAGAGAGGGAGAGAGTGATAGAGGGATAGAGGGAGAGATTGGGATCGAGGAAGAGATAGAGAGAGGGAAAGAGAGATAGAGAGGGAGATGGAAAGAGAGCGAGGGTAAGAGAGAAAGAGACGAGAGAAAGAAGGTGGAGATTAAGAGACGGAAGGATAAGGAAAGAGAGGGAGGGAGAAAGGGGGAGAGAGAGGGAATGGGAAGAGAGTGAGAAGGAGAAGTGGACGGGGAGAGAAAGGGAGGGAGAGAGGAAGATAGAGGGAGTTATGGTTATAGAGATTGATAAGGCGAAAGAGAGTGGAAGACAAAGAGGAAGAGAGAGATGGAGATGGAGAATGGTAAGGAAGAGGGGGTGAGAATGAAGGAGGGAGAGAGAGCAAAGGAGAGAGAGATGGGGAGAGAGATAGAGAGAAAAGAGAAAAAGATAGAAAGGGAGAAGGGGAGAAAGAGGGAGAGAGAGTGGGAGAGGTAGAGAGAGTGAGGAAGAGAGAAGGGAAAGAAAGAGAAAGAGAGGGAGGGAGGGAGAGGGAGAGAGGAAAATAGAGGTAGGGAGGGAGAGAAGGAGGGAGTGAGAGAGAAAGAAATAAAGAGGGGGAGGGAGATATATAGAGAGAGAAATAGAGGAAGAGTGAGGAGAGAGAGGTAGAGAGAAAAAGAGGGAGAGGGAGGGAGAGACAAAGAAAAAGGAAAAGAGTGAGGGAGAGAGGGGTGAGAGAATAGGAGTGACAGAGAAAGGGATAGAGGGTGAGAGAGGGTGAGAGGGAGAGAGATAGAGAGAAAGAGAGAGATAGAGGTAGAGAGAAGGAGAAAGAGAGATGGAGAGAGGGAGGGAGAGGGAGAGGGAGAGGGAGGAGAGAGATTTAGAGAGAGAGAAGGGAGAGGGAGACGGGGTGAACGAAAGAGAGGGAGAGGAGAGAGAGAGATGAGGGAGAAAGGGGGAGAGAATAAGAGTGAGAGAGAGAGGGAGAGGAGAGAGTGTGAGAGAGAGAGGGAGAGATTAGGGGAGAAGGAGAGAAAGAGTTAGAGGGGGAAAATGGGAGACAGAAATAGAGGGAGAGAGGGATAAGGACGAGAGGAAGAGATAAGGGGTAGAGAGGGAGGGAGAGTCATAGAGAGAGAGAGATTTAGGGAGAGATAAGAAGAGAGAAGGACGGAGGGGGAGAGAGGAGGGAGAGACGAAAAGAGAGTGAGAGAGAGAGAGAAAGGAGAGGGAGACAAAGGAAGAGTGAGTAAGAGAAAGGGAGAGATGGAGTAAAAGAGAGAGAGTGAGAGATAGAGGGAGAGAAATAGATAGTGAGAGAGAGATTGAAATTAGGAAAGAGCGGGAAAGAAAGGGAGAGGAAGAGAAATAGTGAGGGAAAGAGGGGGAGGGAGAGGGAGAGAGATAGAGAGAAAGAGAGGAAGAGTGAGGGGGAGAGAGAGGGAGGGAGGGAGAGAGATAAAGAGGGACAAAGAGACAAGGCGAGAGAGAGTGAGGGGAGTGGAGAAAGGAAGAGATTAGGAGGGAGAGAAAGCGGGATAGCAAGAGATGGAGGGAGAGATAGAGTGGGAGAAAGGGAAAGGGGTAGAGGGATAGAGATAGGGGAGAGAGGGAGAGGGAGAGGGAGAGTGGGGGAGATTTAGCGAGAGGGAGATAAAAGGAGAGAGGGGAGAGATATAAAAAGGGAGAGATATGAAAAAGGGAGAAAGGGATATAGAGAGATAGAGAGGGGCAAGAAAGAGGGAGAGGGAGGGAGGGCGATGGAGATAGAGAAGGAGAGAAAGAGAGAGTGAGAGAGAGGGAAATATAGAGGGGGAGGGAGATGTTGAGAGAGAAGGAGAAGTAGGAGAGTGAGGAGAGAGTGGTAGAGAGAAGAAAAGGTAAAAGGAGGGAGAAATAGAGAAAAAAGAGAGAGTGAGGGAGAGAGGAGTGAGAGAATGGGAGAGATAGAGAAAGGGAGAGAAGGGGAGATAGAGGTAGAAATAGAGAAATAGAGAGAAAGGGAGAGAAAGAGAGAGGGGGAGAGAATAACATTGAGAGAGAGAGGAGAGACAATGAGAGAGAGGGAGAGATAAGGGGAAAGAGGGAGAGAGGGATCAAGTGAGAGGAAGAGACAGGGGGAGAGAGATGGGGGGAGAGTGCTAGAGAGGGAAGAGAGGGAGGTAGAGAGGGAGAGAGGGACAATGAGAGAGAGGGAGAGGGTGAGTGAGGAAGAGGGAGAGGGAAAGGGAGAGAGAAGGAGAGGGATAGATTAGGAAAGAGAATGAGAGGGAGAGAAATTAAGAGAGAGACGAGGAAAGGGAGTGAGAGAAGGAGAGGGAGGGCGATAAAGAGGGGGAGAAAGAGAGTGAGAGAGACGAAGAGGGAGGGAGCAAGGAGGGAAGGAGAGAGAGTGAGTTGGGGTGAGAGAGAGATGATGGGGGTAAGAAAGAGGGGAGAGAAAGAGGGAGAGGGAGAAAGGGTACGTGAGAGATGGAGAGAGAGGGAGGGGGAGAGAAAGAGAGGGAGAGGGAGAAATGGTATGGGAGAGATGGAGAGAGAGGGAGGGGCGAGAGAAAGAGAGGGAGAGTGGATGGGAGGTAAAAGGAGGGGGAGAGAGAGGTAGATGGGGGAAAAGAGAGGGAGATAGGGGAGGGGGAGAAAAGAAGATAGAGGGAGATAGGGAGGAGGAGAAGGAGAGGAAGGGAGAGAGAAGGAGATAGAGAGAGATAGGGAGGGAGAGAAAGAGAGTGAGAGAGACAGAGAGGAAGGGAGCGAGGAGAGAAGAAGAGAGAGGGAGTTAGGGTGAGAGAGAGAGGATAGGGGTGAGAAAGAGAGGGAGAGAGAGGGAGTGGGAGAGAGGGTACGGGAGAGATGGAGAGAAAGGGAGTGGGAGAGAAAGAGAGGGAGAGTGAGATGTAGATAGGGAAAGAGAGAGGGAGAGAAGGGAAGAAAGAGAGAGGGGGAAAGAGAGAGGGTGAGGGAGAGGGAGAGGAAGAAAGAGGGAGGGAGGGAGAAGGAGAGATGAAGAGAGTGAGAGGGAGAGATAGAGAGAGATAGAGAGAGATAAGAGACAAGGAGAGGGAGAGAGAGGAAGGGAGAGAGGGAGAGAGGGGGAGGAAGGGAGGAGAGGGAAAACGGTAAAGGGACGTAGAAAAAAGAGAGCAAGAGAGAGGAAGAGTGGGAGAGAGAGAGGGAGAGAGGGAGAGAGGGAGAGGGAGTGATGGGGAGAGGAAGGGAGAGGGAAAAAAGGATGAGGGAGAGAGGGAGAGAGGGAGGGAGGGAGAGAGATAGAGATAGAGAGAGAAACATAGTTAGGAAGAGGGTGGGAGAAAAAAGGATAAAGGGAGGGATATAGAGAATGGGTGAGAGAGGGAGAAAGGGAGAAAGGACAAAGAGCAAGCGAGAGAGAGAGGGAAAGGTAGAAAGATAGAGATGGATAAAGAGAGAGGGCGAGAGAGAGCAAGGGGAGTGGAGAAAGGGAGAGATTAGAAGGGGGAGAGAGAGGGATAGTAAGAGATAGAGAGAGAGATAGAGTGAGAGAAAAGGAAAGGGGTAGAGGGAGAGAGATAGGGGAGAGAGGGAGAGGGAGAGGGAGAGTGGGGAAGATTTAGAGAGAGGGAGATAAAGTGAGAGAGAGGGAGAGACATGAAAGGGAGAGGGACATAGAGAGAGGGAGAGAGATAAAGAGATGTAGAGATAGGGGAGAGAAATAAAGGAAGGGAGGGAGGGTGATGGAGATAGAGAAGGAGAGATAGAGAGGGATGTAGAGATAGGGAGAGAGAAATAAAGAAGGGAGAGAGGGCGATGGAGATAGAGAAGGAGAGAAAGAGAGTGTGAGAGAGAGGGAAATAGAGAGAGGGAGGGAGATTTAGAGAGAGAAGGAGAGGGGAAGAGGGAGAGAGGTAGAGAGAATGAGAGATAGAGGTAGAGAGGGAGAAAGAGAGAGAAAGAGAGAGAGGGAGAGAGAGATAGAAGGAGAAAGGGGAGAGAATAACAGAAAAAGTGAGGAGAGATAATGAGAGAGAGGGGAGATAAGGGGAGAAGGGGAGAGAGAGTTAGAGTGGGAGAGAGGGAGAGAGGGATGAAGTGAGAGGAAGAGAGAAAGGGAGGGAGAGCGATAGAGAAGGGAAGAGGGAGAGGGAGAGAGAGGGAGGGAAGGAGAATGAGAGATGGAGAGAGAGTGAGAGGGAGAAAGAGGGAGAGGGAATGGGAGAGAGAAGGAGAGATATGGAGAGAGAAAGAGAGAGGGATAGATTAGGAAAGAAACCGAGAGGGAGAGAAATCAAGAAAAAGACGAGGATAGAGAGTGAGAGAAGGAGAGGGAGGGAGAGAGAAGAAGATAGAGGGAGATAGGGAGGGGGAGAAAGAGAGTGAGAGAGACGGAGAGGGAGGGAGTGAGGAGAGAATAAGAGAGGGAGTTGGGGTAAGGGAGAGAGGATGGGGGTGAGAAAGAGAGGGAGAGAAAGAGGGAGAGGGAGAGAGGGTGTGGGAGAGATAGAGAGAGGGAGTAGGAGAGAGAGAGGGAGAGTAGGAGGGAGGTAGAGGAGGGAGAGAGACATATATAGGGGAAAGAGAGGGGGAGAGAGGGGAGAAAGAGAGGGAGGGGGAGGGAGAGAGGGAGAGGGAGAGAGAGGGAGAAGGAGAGATAGAGAGAGAGTGAGAGGGAGAGATAGAGAGAGGTAAGGAGATGGGGGGAGGGAGAGAGAGAAAGGGAGAGAGGGAAAGAGGGAAGGGAGGGAGGAAGAGGGAAAGAAGCAAAAGGATGTAGAAAAGGAGAGCAAGAGAGAGGAAGAGTGAGAGAGAGGGTGAGATGGAGAGAGGAGGGAGAGAGAGAGGGGGAGGGAAAGAAGGAAAGGGGGTGATGGGGAGAGAAAGAGAGAGAGAGAAGGGGAGAGAGAAAGGAAGAGGGAGAGGGAGAGGGAGATGGAGAGGGAGGGAGAGAGAGATAGAGATAGAGAGAGAAACATAGTTGGGAAGAGGGTGGGGAGACAAAAGGATAAAAGGAGGGAGAGGAAGAGGGGTGAGAGAGGGAGAAAAGGACAAAGAGGAAGGAGAGAGAGAGAGGGAAAGGGAGGGAGATAGGGAGGGACAAATTCTCCTTCTCTCCCCTATCTCCCTCTTCCCTCTCTCTTTGTCCCTCTCTCAACTCTCTCTCCTACTTGTCTCTCACCCTCTCTCCCTCCCTCCTCTCTATCTATCTCTCCCTCCCTCCTCTTTATATATCTCCTTCTCTCCTTCTCCCTCTCTCTTTCTCTCTCTCCTAATGTCTCTACCTCTCTCCCTCTCTCACTCTCTATCATATACATGTATATGTTCCCTCTCTCTCACTTTTTGTCTTTTTTTCTATCTCCCCCTCCCATTTTTCTAACTCTATCTTTCTCCCTCTCCTTCTCTCCCTCTTCCCTTTCCAATTTACATCTCTCTCTTCCCTCACTATTCTTCTCTCTCTCTCCCTCTTTTTGGTCTCCCTCTCTCCCCTCTCTCTCGCTCTCGCTCTCTCCCCCTCTAATTCACCCTCCTCCCCTCCCTCTCTCCCCTCCTCCACCTCTCTCTTAATCACTTCCCGACTCTCTCTCCCTTCGTCTCTCCCTTTCTCTCCCACTCTCCCCTCCTCCCCTCTCTCTTAATCACTTCCTCACTCTCTCTCCCTCCCTCTCTCCCTTTCTCTCCCACTTTCTCCCTCTCTCTCTCCTTCCCCCTTTCTCCTACTCTTTCCCTCTCTCTCCCCCTCTCTTTTCTTTTCTTTCCTTTCTCTCTCTCTCCATTATTCCCTCTCTTTTCTCTCTCTCCCTAACTCTTCCACTCCCTCCCTCTCCTTGTTCTCTCTCTCTCCTAATGTCTCCCTTCCTCTCTCCCAATCTCTCCCCTCTCCCATCACTCCCTCTATCTCTATCTCCCACTCTCTCCCTCTATCTCTCTCCCTCTCTCCCTCTTCCTCTTTCCCACTATGTCTCCCTCTCTTTTTCTCTCTCTCCCTCTCTGTCTCTCTCCCTCTCTCTTTCTTCTTTTCTCTCTTTTCTTTATCCTCTCTCCATCTCTCTCCCTCTCCCTCTCTATCAACCTCTCTTTATCATCCTTTATCTCCTTCTCTCTCTTCTAGTCTCTCCTTCCTCCCTCTCTTTCTCTCTCCTTCTCTCTCCTTCTCTCTCCATGTCTCCTTATCTCTTTTTCTTTCCCTCTCCCTTTCTCTCCCACTATGTCTCCCTCTTTTCTCTCCCTCTTTCTCCCCTCTCTCTCCCCCTCACTTCCAATCTCTTCCTCTCTCCCCCTCTCTCTTTCCATCTCTCTCCCTCATTATCCCTCTCCTTCCCTCTCTCTCTCACCCTCTCTTTCTCTCTCCCTCTCGTTTGCTAGCTTCCTCTTTACTTATCTCTCTCCTTCTCTTTCTTCCTCTCTTTTTCCCTCTTCCTCTCTCTCTCTCCTTAGCTCTCCCTCCTCTCTCTCACCCTCTTTCCCCCATCTCTCCCTATCTCTAACTCTCTCCTTATTTATCTATCTCCCTCCCTCTCTCCCTCTCCCTCCTTCTACCTCCCTCTACATCTCTCCCTCACCCTCTTTCCCTTCCTCTTACCCTTTCTCATTCCCCCTCTATCTCTTTACCTATCTCTCTCCCTCTCTCTTTCTCCCTCTCTCCCTTCCTCTCTTTCCTTCTCCCTCTCTCTCCCACTCTCTCCCTCTGCCTCTCTCTCTCTCTCCCTCTCCCTCTCTCTTCCCCTCTATCTCTATCTAACTCTTTCTCTCTCTCTCCTTCCTTTCTTCCTCTCCCTCTCCTTCTCCCTCTCTCTCCCCCTCTCCCTCTCTCTCACCCTCTCCTTCTCTCTCTTCTAATAAGTCTCTCTTTCTCTCCCTTTCTCTCTCTCTCCTTCTCTCTCCCTCTCTTTCTCCCCCTCTCCCACCCTCTCTCCCCCGCTCTCTCTCTCTCTCTACCTCACCTCTCTCTTGTATCACTCTCTCCCTCTCCTTCTTCTCGCTCTCCTTCACCTCTCCCCCTACCTCTCCCACTCTTTGTCTCTCCGACTCTCTCCCTCTCCTTCTCTTCTACTCTCCTTCCCCACTCCCCCTACCTCTACCACTCTTTGTCTCTCCTAATCTCTCCCTCTCTTTCTTTCTCTCTCTCCTTCTCTCCCTTTTTCTCTCCTTCTCCCTTTGTCTCCCTCTATCCCTCTCCCTATATCCCTCCTCCCCTTCGCCTTCTCTCCCTTACTCTCTCCGTCTTTCTCACTCTCCCCTCTTTCTCTCTCTCCCCCTCTTTCTCTCTCTCTCCCCCTCTCTCTTATATATATATGTATGTATATATGTATATATGTATGTATGTACGCATCTCCCTCTTTTCGTTAGTGTTGGTGCCCAAGATCTAACCTTGATTGGATGGTTTGACTTATTATAATATTGCATTCTTTATTTTATTAGTAAAAAAGTCTTTATATTAATTTTTTTTGTTTATATTTATTGATAGAATTAGATAAAAGGCTATATGATATGCATTGCATTGATAATTGATTGAAAGATGTGAGATAGGCATTAATGCACTTAAATGATATCATTAAATGTCCTAAGTCGTAGCATTATCATGAATGGATATTGATTATATGTGGTAAGACTTGTGAGTGCTATACTCATGCTATAAGATAGCGAGTATGAGATCTCAAACCTATTAGCATGATGATGCAAAAGTAAGTACTTAGGTAAATTAATGTTAGAAAACTTATCATTGGACTTGACTCACCATGAGAACCCATGTGGTTTAGTCTATAGGAATCTCATAGGAGATGGGTACAACTAGTCCTTTGACTTGAATTCATCATGGTTATTTCATTGGATGATTTATGTACTTTGATACTCGTTGTAATGGGCTTAGTCAAGAGCATAGTTGGGTGCACTAGGAATCTAACGGAGATAGGTGGATGACTAAGATTGGACATGTCATTCCTTGTATACTAAAAGAGTCATCACATTGTGCTTCAATAAATGATTTCTCATAGAATCTATGGCTATAGTAAGAGTACGCCAATAGAGCATAGTTGGTTTATGTTAGAGCCAAGACATTTGGGAATTAAAGAAAACTTATGTGATCATAATCAAACAAACTAAAAACCAAGTTTGAGATCACAATATGATAAATTGACATGAGAACTGAATTGTATGATAACTATGCTCGTGAAAGGTAATTATATATTAATTAATCCTCCTAAAAAATTGGTAGTCATTATGCCTTACTAAAGGTCAATCTTATCTATGTATCAAGAGATAAAAGAGTTATCTTTTATTCTTGATACATTACCAACATATCTTGGAGCCTACTTGAGTCATATGCATAAGTTTAACCATTCACATAATAAAAGAGAAGCAAAATTTTGGAAAAGGTTTCTAGTTTTGATTGTTTCCTATTTTGGAAAATGTTTCGAAAATGGAAAGATTTCTAGTTTGGAAAATTTTTTCTTAAATGGAATTTTTTCTATTTTAGAAATCGGTTTTTTAATTTAGAAGTCGGTTCCAAATTCGGAAGTAAGTTACCTAAAAAGAAAATTAGTTTCCTAGTTTAGGTTTAAGGGTAATTTGGGAAATTGCTTCCTAATCTGGGCTTCTTAAAAATATCTAACCTAATTTATTTGGATAGTCCAAATTAATTAGGTCAAAAGGCTCAATTTAAAAGACTATAAGATATTTTGATAATAGGATAAACCCGAGCCTTATTGGATAAGGCTCAACGTTTACAAGGATAAAATCAAAAAGCCCACATGCATTGTAACTCCTAGTGCTTGAAGGGCTAGGAATTCATAACTTAGAGTCCATGCAGAACTTCTTGCCACCACTTCCTTGTCCTTAGAGGACAAGGAAGCCATTCCCATATAAATAAAAGAGAGAGTTGCAGCAAAGATGGTAATTAATTAGGTGATACATGAAATAGGAAAAAAAGGGAGAAAATAGTTTTCTCTCCCTAAAAATCACACTAACTCTCTCCCTCTCTCTTAGGGTCTGTCTTAAAATATCTCGAAATAGATTTCTAAAGAGAAAAATTAAACAAGTTGAAAAGGTGGAGTTAGAACTCTATAATTTCGATTGCTTCTTGAGTTAGTGTTTGGACTTGCATGTATTATTGATAGAGGTTGTACACTTGGATAACTCTTTTCTACAAAGGTTAAATCATGCTTGCAAGAGATAATCATTGACTCATACTTTAATTTATGTATCTATGATTACTTCATTCAACGACTTGATCTTAGAAGCCTTAGATGGAGAAATTTTTTTGTTTTATTCTGCACTTACCATATGATGCATGATCCTTTAATTGGTATCGGAGGATCTATTGAATCTTTAATTATATAATTAGGATTAACTACATCAATTATCAATTCCCGATTGTAAATCTAATGTTTTAGTATTTAATAATTGTTTAAAACTAATGTTAGGCTTATAAATAAGTGAGGGTACGGGAGGCCAACTTTGGACATAAGTGCTTGCATGTACGACTTGAATGCTAGGTTGGTCACACGTTGGGTGCACGACAGGCCCGGCATGACTCATGTACATCAAGCACGCGCTAGGCATACATAAGGGCAAGGCATGCTTAGGCTAGGTTCATGCATGCGCTAGGAAGTAGGCTAAGAGCTTTAGCAAGCTAGAGGCCGAAGCCAAGCCGGGCATGCATAAGCACACCGAGGCAATGCTAGGCATTAACCTATGGTCGGCTAGGCTAGTGCGAGACACTAGCTAGTGGCAAAAGCTAGGCTAGGAACACATAAGCATTCCGGGACAATGGCGGTTGCTCACCAATGTTAGGCACTAGCCAACTAGGGCGTGGATGCCCATGGCCCTCTAAAGCCCGTAGGCCTAAAGTAGGCCTAAGGCCTAAAATGTCTTAAAATTTAAATTTAAATTTTTTTAATATTTTATAAAATAACCAAAACATAGATTTATAATTATAATTAAAATAAAATTTATTTCATTATTATGTCATGTATCAATATGATTGAAGCATAGGTGAATGGTATGGATGAGTTGATGTAGTTTATGGGAGTGAATGCATGTAACTTTTTGATTAAATGGGGCTTACGTATCTTGCCTTCTCTATCATTCTTATGTATTTGTCTTCTCATCTTATTCACCTCAAATATAACTCAAGGTTTCTTATTCAAAGAAATGTAAAAGTAGAAGATAGGATATTAGAATAGATGTAAGGACAAGAAGCCAAGAAGAAAAGACAATCCCAAAGAATTTGTAATAAATTTTCACCTAGGTACTAGTCTCTTTTTGGCTCGAGGGGACTAGTAGAAGAGATTCATTACCATTCATCGATCCTTGAGTCATGCATGGGATGTATGTATTTATTATGCAATTGATAGTATGGATGATAGGATTAATATGATTGATGACTAGTATAATACTTGGATGAGACCTACCATATTAAATCCTTCAAATTAATATCAAGTTAATTGCCTTTCAACACTATCAAGAGATAACTCTTTTGGTTATTATTGGTTATTGAGATAACTCAAAGTAAATTATTCCTCGAGGGAATCAAATTATGGGCCATATGATGTCCCTAAATGTTTGGATGATAGAATTGTTGAGTTTGTTGAGATAAATCAAGGTCCAACGAATTTGCGGGCAAATATCGATATTCACATAAGATGTGAGATGATAAGGAGTTGTCATGCCAATGAGGTTAGGAATTACATTGGATGTAAATGGTAAGGATTACCTACCTAATCCTTCATGTATGACTTATTGAGATAACTCAAAGTTAATTCTCGTTAGAGGATGGGATTCTAAACCCACTAAGGAAAACAAATCAAAAAGTTTTCTCGAGTCCTATATTGAAGGCTACTTAAAAAAAATAGTAGGAGTGATCATAGATTTTACTTCTTTAATTTATGCTTTATTTTATTTATGCAATTCAATTAACCCAAATCGTACATTTTTCTATCCTGTTAGATTACACGGTATGATTGGCAAGACATCAATTTAATCGATTATTAATGAAAGTAATGCTTTCAATGGCATAAACTTCCTCAATTAGGAAATGAATTTGAGGATAGTCCTTTAGTATGAGAAGATTCTCTATGCGATAGAGAAACCTCTCCCACTAAGCCTCCTTAGGATCAAGTCGAAGCTTATACAATATAGGTCAAACATATGGATGATGCTATCATCTCTCAAAGTATCATACGGCTATGATGTTAGAGCATAGGCACCAACATAAAGGAACAAACACCTTTGATATCATAGCAAAGCTTAAGAGCTTGTTTAAGGAGATTACTAAGCATGACGCTATGAGATAGCAAGGAAGCTATTTAGAGCTAGAATGGATGAAGGATCCAAATTGAAAAGCATGTCACTAAGATGATAGGCTATATCGATGAGTGGCCAAGCTTGAATTTGGAATGAATGATGAATTATCCATTGACCTAGTATCATAATTGTTTCCTAATAGCTTTAGATAGTTCATCATGAACTTTAACGTGAAACACATGGAAACGATTCTTAGAGATTTGTTGTCCATGCTAAGGGACATTGAGCCTATGATTAACAAGAAGAATAAGAGTTTTGTAGTTCTTGGAATAAGGGAAAAGGCATGGTGAAGGGTAAGAAAAAGCTTAAGCACCATAAGAAGAAATTTTTACTCGCACCTACTTAGAGGAGTGAAAAAACCCGAGGCTTAGAATAGTCCAAATGATGCAATTTGCTTTCCATCCAACAAAAAAGGGCATTGGATGTGCAACTACAAGGAGTACTTAGATAGGTTAAGAAGAAGAGTTCTACAACCACCTTAGATTTTATATTATTAAAGCTAACTTTTCTAAATTATAATCCTACCTCATAGGTATGTGATACTAAATATGGTGCTCACATTTTTAAAATGTGTAAAAACATAGAAAGAGAAAGATGATAACTTCGAGGGAGCATGACCTACACAAAAACAATGGATCAATAGTTAAACCATTAGTTTTAGGCACTTATGAGCTAAAACTATCATGTAGGCTTATGCTAAGACTCAATGATTATTATTATTATTTTATTCCTACTGTAGACTAAGGATATTATTTTGATTTCTTGTTTGGAATAAGTTTTTCATTTTATTTTAAGAATAATGGTTGTTCTTTTTAAAACATGAAGCTTTATATGAAAATATTTTGATTGATAATAATTGATGTTTTGAACATAATATAACTCATATATATATATATGAAATGAAAGCTAAAAGCCTCAAATAACCTAAATAATATACATCCGTGGCATTGTTGATTTGGTCATATAAACGAGAATCAAATATCCAAAATATTCTCTCACCCTTCTCTCTCCTACTCCCTCTCTCCCTCTCTCTTTTCCTCTCTCTCGACTCTCTCTCTTCCTCTCTCTCCCTTCCTCCCTCTCTCTCCCTTCCTCCTTATCTCTCCCACTCTCCCTCTGTCCCTCTCTCTCCTTCTCACTCTCTCCCTACCTCCCCCTTTCACTCTCTCCCTCCCTCTCCCTCTCTTTCGCTCACCCTTTTTCCATCTCTCTCTTTTATACTCTCTCTCTCCCTCTCCTTCTTTTGCCCTCTCCCTCTCTCCCACTTTCCCTTTCTCCTCATCTCTTCCCCTCTCTCTCCTTATCCCACTCTTTCCCATAATCTCTCCCCCCTCTCTCTCTCTCACTCTCTCCCTCTCTTAGCCTATCTCTCTTTCTCTCTTACCCTCCCTCTTTCCCTCGGCTCTCACCCTTTCTCTTTCTATCTCTCTCTCTCCCCCGACCCTTTCTCTCTAACCCTTTCTCTTTCTCTCTCTATCTCTCTCCTTCTACCTCTCTCTCCCATTTTCTCTCGCTCTCTATCTCTCTCCCTCCCTCTCTCTCTCCCTTTCTCTCCCTTTATACCCCTCTCTCCCTTCCTCTCTTCCCTTCTCCCTTTCTCTCCCTTTTTTCTCTTCCTTTCTTGCTCCCTCTCTCTTTCCCCCTCTCTCTCCTTCTTCCTCTCTATTTGATGCTTTCTCTCTCTCTCCCTTCTCTCTCTACCACCCTCTACCTTTTGTCTTTACCCCTCTCCTTCCCTCTCCCTTTGTCTCATACTCTCTCCTTCTCTCTCCTCTCTGTCTTTGTCCCTCTCTTTACCTCTCCCTCTATCACATACTCTCTCCCTCTATCTCTCTCATTACTCCCTCACTTTCACCCTCTCTCCCTATTCTCTCTCCCTCTCTCCCCCTCTCTTTCCCTTCCTTTCCCTCTACCTCACTCTCCTTCTCTTATCCCTCTCGCTTTTCCTCTCTATCTCTTTTTTTATCTCACTCTACATCACTTTATCTCTTTCACTCTCTACCTTTCCCTTCATCCACTCTGCCTCTCCCTCTTTGCCTCTTCCTCTCCTTCTTTCCCTCTCCCTTCCTCCCTCTCTTCCCTTCTCTTTTTATCTACCTCTATCTCTTCCTCTCTCTCTCTCTCCCTTAATCCCCCTCTCTCTCCTACCCTCTCTCCCTCTCTCCTTCTCTCCCTCTTCCTCTTCCTCTACCTCTCTCACCCTCTCCCTCTTCCTCTCCTATTCCCTCTATCCTTTTCTCTTCCTCTCCCTCTCTTTCTATCTCTCTCCCTATCAATCTCTCCCTTTTTTCTCTTTATCTTTCTCTTCTTTTATCTCCGTCGCTTGCCCTCTCTATTTATCCGCCTCTCTTTCTCTCCTTACCTCCTTCTTTCTATTACTATTTTTCTTTATATTTCTCTATCTTTATCTCTCTCTCACTCTCCCTCTCTCATCCTCTCTCCTAATCTTTCTCTCTAGCCCTTCCATCTCCCTCCTCTCTTTCCCTTTCTCTCCCTCTTTTCCCTCACTCTCTCCCCCTCTCTTTCCTTCTCTTTCTTTCTCCCCTTCTCATTTCTTTACCCTCTCTCTCCCTGCCCATCTATCTACACCCTTTCTCTCTCCTACTCTCTTTCTCTCTCTCCCTTTGTCTTTCTCTCCTTCTCCCTCCCTTCCTCTCCCTCTCCCCCTTTCTCCTTCTCTCACTCTCCCACTCTCTCTCCACCTATCACTCTTTCTCTCCCTCTCCCCCTTTCTCCTTCTCTCATTTTCCCTCTCCCTCTCTCTCTCCACCTATCACTCTTTCTCTCCCTCTCTACCCCTTTTTCTCCCCCTTTCTCTCTCTTTCCCTCTCTCTCCCCATCTCTCCCTCTCTCCTTTTTGTCTCTCTCCCTCCTTCTATCCCCCACTATCTTTCTCCCCCTTTCTCACCATTTCTTCCAATCTCTTTCCTCTCTCTCTCTCTCCCTATTTCTTCCCCCTCCCATTCTCTTTCTTGCTCTTGCACTCTCTCCCTCATTTTCTCTCTCTCCCCCTTCCTTTCTCGCTTTATCCCTTCTTTCTCTCTTCCCCTTTATATCCCTTTCTCTCTCTCTCTATCCTTCTCCTTCTTCGTCTCTCTCCTCCCTCCCATTTTCTTTCTCTCTCTCATAGCCTTTCCCTCTCCCTCTCCCCCATCTCTCTCTCCCCTCTCTCTCCTACCCTTTCTCTCTCTCTCCTCGACTCTCTCCCTCTCTCTCTCACCATTTCTATATCTCTCATGACCTCTCTCCTTCTCTCTCCCTCTATCTCCCTTTCTTTATCCCTCTCCCTCACTCATTTCCTCTTTTTCCTTGTATCTATCCCTCTCTCACACTTCTTCTCCCCTTTTTCTCTCAACCTCTCTCCCTCTCTCTCTCACTCTCTCTCTCCCTTTTTATCTCTCCCTCTCTTTGCTTCTTTATTTCCCTCTCCTTCTTATGCCCTCTCTATTTCTCTCTCACTCTCTCTCCCTTCCTCTCTTTATCCCTCTCTCCACCTCTCCTTCTCTCTCCTCTCTCCTTCTCTCTTTACTTCTCCCTCTCGCTCTCTCTTTGTCTCTCTCCCTATCTTTTTTAATCTCTCTCCCTCCTCCTTCCCCTCCCTCTCCCTCCCTCTCTCCCTCTCTTTCTCTCGTACTATCTCCCTCTCTCTCCCTCCATCTCTTTCCTTCTTTCTCTCTCTTTTTCTCTCTCTCTCACTGTCTCCCTCTCTCCCCCTGTCTCTTCTAATCTCTCCCTCTCTCCCTCTCTCTCTCCCTCTTTCCTTCTTCCTCTTACCCTCTTTCCCTACTTCTCCCCCTCTCTCTCCTCATTTTCCTTTCTTACTTTTTCTTTCTCCTTCTCCCTCTCTCCCTTTCTCTCTCTCACACTCTCCTCTCTCCCATTTCTCTCTCGCCCTCTTCCCCTCTTCCCCTTTATCTTCCTCGCCCTCTATCACTCCACTCTCTTCTTCTCTATTTTCATCTCTCTCTCTTGCACCTTCTCTCTCTCTCTCTCATTCCCTCTCCCTCTTATTCTTTCTCCCTTACTCACTCTCTCTCCTTGTATCTCTCCCTTCCTCCCTCTCCCTCTATCATTCTTTCTCCCCCTCTCTCTTTCCCTTTGTCACCCTCTCTCCTCTCTTTCTCTTTTTCTCTTCCCTTTCTCCCTCCCTCCTTCCTCTCTCTCTCCACCTCTCTCCCCCTCCTTCACTTTCTCTCTCCATCTCCCTCCCTCTCTCACTATTTCTCTCCCTCTCTTGACCTCTCTACCTCTATCACTCTCTCCCTCTCTCCCTCTCTCCCTCTCTTTCTTCCTCTCTCCTTCGGTCTCTCACTCCCATGCCCTCTCCCTCCTTTTCCCCATTACCCTATCTCTCCCTCTCTCTCCCCTTTGCTCTTTTTCCTTCTCTCTCCCTCTCTATCTCCCTCTCCCCCTCTTTCACTCCCTTTCTCTCACTCCCTCTCCCTCTCCACCTCCTTCGCGTTCTTTCTCTTTCTCTCCCTTTCTATCTTTACCTATTTATCTCTCCTCATCCCTTATCTCTCTCTCTCTCTCTCTCCCTCTCGCTCCTTCCCTTATCTCTCTCTCTTCCTCTCTCTCTTTTTTTCTTCCACCTTTTCTCTTCCTCGCTCTCACTCTCTCTCTATCCCCCTCTCCCTTTCTTTCTCTTAACTCTCTCCCTCTCTTTCTCTCTTTTCTCTCTCTCCCCCTCTCTTGCTTTCCTCTCCTTCTCACTCTCCTTCTCTCTCTCACTCCTCTTTCCCTCTTTATCTCTCTCCTCCTCTCCCATTTTTTCAATCTCTCTACCCCTCTCTCTTTTCTTTCCCTCTTGCTCCTCTTCTCTCTCCCTCTCTTCGCTATCTCTCTCCCTCCCTCCCTCTCTTCCTCTCCCTCTCCTTTGGTCCCTCTCTCTCCCACTCTTTCCCTCCTCCTTTCCCTCCCTCTCTCCCTCTGTCTTTGTTTCACTCTCCTCTCTCACCCCTCTTTCTCCCTCTCTCCCTATCTCTATCCCTCTCTCTCCCTATCTAACTCCCTCTTTCACACCTCTTCCTCCCTCCCTCCCTCTCTCTCCTTCCCTCCCCTACTATCTCTCTCCCCCTCTCCCTTTCCCTCTCGCTCTGTCACTCTCTCCCTCTATCTCCCTCCCTCTCCCTCTTCATCTCAATCCTTCTCCCTCCCTCCCTCCTCCTCTCCCTCTCTTCACTCTCTCTCTCTCTTTTTCTATGTCCTTCTCTCTCACTCCTTTTGCCACTCTCTCTCCATCTCCCTACTTTCCATCTCTCTTTCCTTATCGTTTTTCTCTCCCTTTTGTGTAGCTACGGGCTACCTAAAATTTTCTTCCATTCGAACTAAGTATATATATATATATATATACATGCTTAAAATCTTAGTATAATTAAGCGTACAAATGTCTAATTTGTTAATGGGATTAGGGTGAGTTGGCCTTAATTTATTAATTAAGGGGGCTTATGTGTCCTATCTAATTTGTTAGACTAACTAAACACTCTAACTAATCTAGTTCAAGTAACTAAATATCCCTCCCTCTCCCAATATTTTTGGAAATTCCTCACCTTAAACTCGGAATTCCTTTCCCCAAAAATATTCTAGCAGTGATGCCTCTAAAGCGAGTCTATACTAAGATGGCCATAACTCTTTATAAATAGATCTAAAAATCACAAAATGTTATAGAGAGCTAGTATACACATATATGAACAATTTTTATTCTTTATGTTTTACCTATAAATCACTCTAAAGTTCTTAAATAAATCACACAAAATTCGGAGAGAATATAGTCGTCAAAACCTTAATTTTGGATATTTGATTTCTTTAATAATTAAACCATTAATTTGAAGCACAATAAATTTAATTTAATAAAAATCACACATTTCAAGCATTAATTTTTCATGGTGTAATAAGAATTATACTTACACTTAATATATGCATATATATAAATATTCTAATATGTATCGCTTAACGGTTAAGGATTTTTATGCGGGTTACAATTCTTCCCTCCTTAAAAGCAATTTCATCCTCGAAATTCACTCATACAAATATTTTTAGGTATTTGTCTCTCGTTTCTTCTTTCCGTTCCTAAGTCATTTCCTCGAGGTCATGATTTTCTCACAAAA
This sequence comes from Dovyalis caffra, assembly GCA_963924115.1. Lineage (NCBI taxonomy): Eukaryota > Viridiplantae > Streptophyta > Magnoliopsida > Malpighiales > Salicaceae > Dovyalis > Dovyalis caffra. The sequence goes on from CAWUPB010001173.1 coordinate 34,253,159, forward strand.
CTTTAACTAGACTAATCTCCTTATTCCTTAGTTGTCTAACTTGCCTATCGAGAATCCGAACCGGTCTTTCCTCATAGGTTAATTCGGGTCGAGTTTGGTAGCTCTATCTCTAAAATTTGGCTAGGCTCTCCAACACACTTTCTTAGCATAGACACATAAAACACATTATGCACTCATACCGAGGATGGTGGCAACATCGGACGATAGGCCTTATCGCCTACTTGGTCCGGTATTTCAAATGATCCAATGTATCACAAACTTAACTTCTCATTTTTCCCAAATCGTAGTACACCCTCCATCGGTGAAACTTTAAAGAATACATAGTCACCGACTATAAACTCCAAATCCTTCCTCCTTTTATCGACGTAGCTTTTCCGTCCATTCCGAGTTGTTTTCATCCATTGGTGGATCTTATCGACCACTTCAACCATTTGCTACACTAGCTGCGGTCCCAACAACTTCCTTTCTTCTATCTCATCCTAATACATGGGAGATCTACACCACCACCCATACAAGGCTTCATAGGGAGCCACCCCAATTGAAGCTTGGTAATTTTTGTTATACACAAATTCAGCTAAACGTATGTATTTCTCTCATTTTTTGGACCAATCCGAACGCATGCTCGTAACATATCTTTTAGAATTTGAATTACTCGCTCGGATTGTCCATAAATTTATGGATGATATACGGTGCTGATGTTTAGCTTTGTCCCCAAAGCCTTGTGCGAACTCTTCCAAAATACGAAGTGAACCTAGGATCTCGATCGACACAATTGAGATCGAAATCCCATGTAGTCTTACAATTTTGTTAAGATACAACAAGGCGTATTGGTTCGGATTATAGGTGGTTTTGACACGAAGAAAGTGCACCGATTTGATCAATCTATCGATGATCACCTAAATGGCATCCGACCCCTTTTTCGATCTTGGCAATCCCATGACGAAATCCATAGTTACATGCTCCCACTTCCATTCTAGAATTGCTAGTGGCTTTAATATTCTCGAGCGTCTTTGGTGTTTCGCCTTCACCTATTGATCGACTTGAAACCTTGTAACAAAATTAGCTATGTCTTTCTTCATTCCGGGCCACCAATAACTTTGTCGTAGGTCCCGATACATCTTTGTGCTCCTCGGGTGTATCAAATAGAGAGTTGCATGTCTTGTTTTTAATATTTCTTCCTTTACATGCTCTACCGAGGGAACACATAACCTCCCTTTAAATCTAATTATGCCTTTTTAGTCCACCATAAAATTAGATTCCTTCTCTGCCTCTATGTTTTTCTTCAATTCATTCAGTTTTTTATCCGTTTGTTGCCACATCCGAATTCTTTCTTATAGAGTCCAACTTTTGTAGGTCTCTCACTATTGATGGATGGATTACCCACGTTGTTGCTATGGATTTTCTACTTAAGGCATCAGCAACAACGTTAGCTTTGCTCGGGTGATAATATATTATATAGTCATAATCCTTCACCAGCTCTAACCACCTTTTTTGTCTTGCGTTTAACCCCTTTTTTTGAAGATATATCGTAAGCTTTTATGATCCGTATATATCTCACACTTGGCCTCATATAAATAGTGTCTCTAGATTTTTACGGTAAAGACTATCATCGCTAGTTCTAGATCATGCGTTGGATAATTTCGTTCATATTCCTTCAATTGTTGTGACGCATAGGCGTCAACTTCTCATTCTGCATCAATATCACTCCTAGCCCATTCTTGGAGGCATCATTATAAACCATTAAATCTCTATCTTCATTTGGGATAGTTAGCACTAGGGTCGTGACTAACATTCACTTCAATTCTTGGAAGCTTTTCTCATAGGCATCCATCCATTGGAACTTAATTCTCTTTTTCATCAAATTAGTAAGAGGCCTAGCTATGTTAGAGAAGCCCTCCATAAATCTTTGATAGTAATCGGCTAGCCCCAAAAGCTTCGTACCTCCATCACGTTCTTTAAGGTAGGCCGGTTCCGAGCCTCTACCTTCTTTGGATCTACTTGTTATGCCTTTTTTGTCACTATGTGACTTAGAAAAGCTACTCGCTCTAGTCAAAATTCAAATTTCTTAAATTTGATGTATAGTTGTCTGCTCCTTTAGCATCCGTAAAGTGGCTCTTAGGTGGCCCCTATGCTCCTCCTTACTTCAAGAGTAAACCAAGATATCATCGATGAATATGATGATAAACTTGTCTAGGCATTCTTTAAAGACTCGATTAATCAAGTCCATGAAAGCGGCGGGGCGTTAGTCAATGCAAATGGCATTACTAGGAATTTGTAGTGGTTGTATCTTGTCCTAAACGTCGTCTTTTTCATATCCTTTGATTTTACCCTTAGCTGGTGGTATCCCGATTGGAGATCTATTATGGACAACACCATCGCACCTTGTAATTGATTGAACAAATCATCAATCGAAGGTAACGAGTACTTATTTTTAATCATCACTCGATTCAATTCTTGATAATCAATGCATAGTCGTAGCCTAATGTCCTTCTTTTTCACAAACAATACCGGAGCTCCTCAAAGTGAAGAACTAGGGCGTATAAATCCCTTATCCAATAAGTCCGAGTAGCTACAACTTTAACTCTTTTAATTCAACTAGGGTCATTCTATAGGGAGTCTTAGAAATCTAATTCGTGTCCGGATCCAGCACAATCTCAAACTCTATCTCCCTTTTCAATTGTAACATAATCAAATTTTCTAGAAATATGTCCAAATACTTCCGCACGACTTCTATATCGTCCGACTTCAACTTTTGCTCTACCCGGCTATCCACTCGTGTGTGCTAGATACCCCGTACATCCTTTTCCTAGTATTTTTCAAGCCTTTATGGTCGAGATGATCGGTATGGCTCGAAACTTCATATCAACCTTAAACTCTAACGGCTAATCTCCAAGTAGATCAAAAACTACTTTCCTCCCTTGATAATCCATGGTGGCATGGTGCCTCGTTAACCAATCAATTTCCAGAATCAAATCAAAATCTTGGAGGTCCAATATGATCAAATCGGCCTCCAAACTCTTATCCTCAATTTGGACTAGGCACTACTTGACTAGGTTTGTTGACTCCATAAATTCTTCGAAGGGACTCGCTATTAGATAGCCTATTGCCAATGTCTCGGGTTTCACTCCTAGACATTCTACTAATGTTTTTGATATGAATGAATGTGTGGCACCAAAATCAATTAAAACACAAACAATCAAGCCAAGGATGTAGGCATTACCGCATATTACTATCGTGTCACTCTTGGCGACCTCCTCCTAGGTCATTGTATAAACCCTTATAGGTACCCTTCCCGATCCCGGTTTCTATGTTTAAAGACGAGTTAGAGGCTATGTGCCCTTGCTTGTGACAAACATAATAGACCCTCAAATCTAGTCGGCACTCCCTTATGCGGAATCTTTCACATTTATTGCATCGAGATTGATTACCCATTGTTGGCCTCGGTTGATTTCCTTATAGTGGCCTCGAGGCATAAGGTGATGGTCCGGTAGCCGTGCATTTCTCGGACCACTAGTTCAGTTGAAATTTCTAGGAAAAGTTCATCTTTGTGGTCTAGAGAAAAAGGCTCCGAGTCGAAATGATTTCCTCCTCTGCTGAACTTCCTTTGCAATTTCCTTCTAATCTTCATTTGCCAACATTGCTTTATCTACCATTTCCAAAAAAACGTTAGCAATAGACATTCATACGATGCTTCGAACCTTTGGCCTCGACTCTATTAAAAATTGATTCTTCTTCAAGTTTTCATCCCCTGTAATGAATGGGACAAATCGACATCCTTCCTCAAATCTCCATACATATTCACTTACGAACATTCCCTCTTACTTTAGCTCAAGGAATTCTTGAATTTTCTTAGCCCTCACGTCCGTCGTAAAGTATTTATTATGGAAAACCTCCTTAAATTCTTCCTAAGTTAAGGTATATAGGTCCACTATCAATCGTACACTATCCCACCATGTGCGGGTATCCTTCGTCGGCATAAAAATGGCACATGATACTCGCTCATCGTTGGTAAATTGCAAGTATTCAAATATTACTTCTAAAGACTTAATCCATTCCTCCGTTATCATTAGGTTAACACCCTCGAAGAATTCCTAAGGACTCATCTTATGAAACCTCTCCATCACGTCATTCCTATGCTTGAGGTGGCGGAGGTGGAGGCTATTGATGCATAGCTAGGAGCTATCTCATTTGCTCCGCATAGTCTTGTTGTTGTTGTTGTATTGCTTGTTGTTGTTACTACATCATGTCCATCATGCAACTTAAAGTGTCTTATTGATTTCTATTATGATCATTGGAGGTCCCTTCACCTCCGAGCTCGTGTTGGCTCCTTTCTTAGCATACTTAGACTTTGTACATGCCATGTTATACCTGTGTTAGTTTTGGTATTAAAAACAATATATAATGTAAATCATCCATTTACACATGAAATTATAGATATTTATATATGAAGCATTTCGTACACAACATGTATTTACAAGCACTTCTACCTTCTAAAAGTTTTTTGTGCTATATTTTACAATCAAAAGTGTACTTATTTACATCGGGAAATACACAACAACTATTACATTGTGTGATAGAGTTACGATCTATTACATCCTACCAACATATTAGACGTATCGTGGGAAGGAGTGCTCGACCCTCTACCGATCAATAACATCATCCGATGCAATATGTACTATCTCATGAGCGAGGGGCAATGGTAGACCCCAACTATACATCAAATGAGTATGGGTCCACCTAACCTATACTTGGAAGGAAGGCTTGGACCAAATCTCAATAATAAAATTGACCTATCGGTCCTTCCCCAACCTCATTGAGCAACAACTAATCTCTTGGTAAAAGAGTCCAACGTAGAGTCAATCACGGGAAATCCATACTACGATCTTGTTGGAAAGAAGCATCAACAAATGTTATTCACTAAATCAAGTCATTCACCCGAGTGACATGGGCTACTATATCCCGATCCGGGATCATAGTCAAGATGTTTAGTTCAGCCTGATAGGTAGCTAAGTGGCCCGTTGTTAGGGCGTCCTAGCAACATATGGTGTATGAAATAAATATGACATCTACAATAACAATAATTACCGAGTATTAATGTTTCTAGAACACAATTATACACCCGCATGAAAATCATATAATAATCATTCATATAAAAAAATCAAAAATTAAATTGTTACTCGTCCGGTAGCACACTTGGTCTTTAGGCTTAGGTGACACTTAAGGTTCTACCCGATTAACCAAACCATAGCTTTGATACCACCCTATGACACCTCCTCCCCGGCCCATTTGCTAAATACCCAAAAGGAGTGGCTAGGCAAGGAGCGCGTCATGCCGACATGACCGGCTTCCAAATTGACCTCAAACACGTATGTGCTTATACATTAAGGATTTATCATACAATGAAACACATACAAGACAATTTACATGATATTAGCAATATAATGGAAGAAATTACAAAATTTTGTTACATATTATCAAAATATTTATCGACACCCTAACCCTAAAATTACATTCAAAAGGAATTTCGATACACTTGTGTCACACGTGAGCCTTTTTGGAGGACCCGGTAGCATCCTTACTACTTTGACTCGTTCCTGTCATAACATGAAAACAACAATGGGGTGAGCTGAAGCTCGGTAATTAGGATGATGCACGTGATATGCAATGAAGTTCTATTTCCCATTCTATCCATCAATTTTAATCTAGGTACCCTAGGTATTAGCAAGACCATGCATTCCATCTCTCGATGATCGTATTATCACCTACTTGCTCTATTACTCTCTTTCGGTGATCTCATTATCACCTGTTGCTCATAATAGAATTATCCCTTGTTGTGGCACACGGTTAGCGAAATTATCCCTCACTTAATGGTGTTACTTATAGAGCATGCACATGTTTTCATGCCGTTACCCATTCCATTCAATTCAATTACCAAACCGTATTATCTCATGACTCAATAATTTTTCTCAATTTCATACCACCCCGAATGCACTTATGCACATGGTACTATGTTTAACACATTCAACTAACTATACTATCAACATTTTCTTCTTAGAGCATTCCTGCGTCCCAACGCACACTCGGGACTTCACAAGTGTTTTCGTATACCATTCAAAGTATTCAAAATAAGAATACAAATTCCATTCATTGGTAGCATTCATTGCAAAATCTACTTAGTACTTACGAGTTTTTCTTCTCGTGTACGAGTAAGTCTAGGCTCGGATTTTTGATGTATTAATTAATTTATAAGATCGGTTAATCATAAGGATTTATTTGGGAAATACTTAAGCTAAAATCTTGTTTAATCCGAACCTTTAATCCGAGTGGTCAAAATTGACTCATAATGGGTCTAGGTCTCTTTTTGATTTTTCCTTGGGTTCTCGGCCCTTCAATATTTCACTTTATGTTTGTTGAAATGTACTTTAATCCTTAGTTATAAATTTGGAAGGTGAGAACCTAAATCCCTAAAATTTATGAGTTTAAACTGAATGTGTCCTTAAGTGGTTAAAGGTTTCCCCATTTAATCTAACTTGCTAATTGGTTTCTACTCAAGCTCACATTTAATTCTTGATCTTTAATTACGTAAAAGAATCCAATGTTAATCATTTTCTCTATTAGGTCGAATGGTCCAAAATGAACAAGGAATTGTTTTTCCATTTCTAGGTCAATTCCTTTTTATACTAACTTACCAAATCATACTTAAAAGGGTTACCAAGGAGATCTAAACCTTAATGTTCACAAAGGAAATCGAATTTAGCCATCAAGTATCTAATTTACCTAATGAAATCCAAAACCCTATTTTTCTTTTTAGTTGGACTCGATTGAGTTTTAAGGTGGCCATAGATTGCCTTTTATGTCTAGTGAATTCATTTCCACCCTAAACAACTAATCCATAACTAATTGGGTTACCATGATATTCTAGGCCCTTAATTTCCCCCACAAAGATCCATTCTTTCCCGAGCTTTTTGCACTTTGCTTGAATGGTTTAAGCCTAGGGAAACTCTAGAAGTGTATTTATTTTCTTTCCAAGTTAAGCTTACCAAACCTAGTTTAACTTTAATCCATTTGGTCCATACCATTTTTCTTTCTTTTTCCTTTCCAAACCATCCAAACATTTAAACACATCAAACAAGCTTTGCATCACCACACAAACACATAGATCCATCACAATTTACCAAACCTTAACACCAACACAACAACCACGAGCAATCCATTAAAAATTATTACAAACCTATGAAATAAACACTTAAAAATATATATATATAACCTAAGACATTAAATAACTAAAAATAGAACCTACTTACTTTGCTTGAATTTCCTAAAGGTTGTTTAGGCTTTCCCTTTCTTCCTTTTGTTTCTTCTTTCTTTTTCTTTTCCTTTCCTCTTCCTCTCTTTCCTTACCTTTTTTCTCTCCCTTTTGTATAGCTATGGGCTGCCTAAAATTTTCTTCCATTCTCATTTAGTCTCTATATTATACATGCTTAAAATCTTAGGATAATTAAGTGCACAAATATCTTAATTTAATTTGGGAGAGTGGAAAGCTATTGGTGAGTCAAGAGAGAGAGAGTGGCGGGTTTCATGGGTTTAGGGTGAGCTGGCCTTAATTCATTAATTAAGGGGGCTTATGTGTCCTAACTAATTGGTTAGACTAACTAAACACTCTAACTAATCTAGTTCAAGTAACTAAACATCCCTCCCTCTCACAATTTGTTTGGAAATTCCTAACCTTAAACTCGGAATTCCTTCCCCCAAAAATATTCCAGCAATGATGCCTCTAAAGCAGTCTGCACTAAAATAGACATAGCACTTTATACATAGATCTAAAAATCATGAACTTTTACAGAGCGCTAGTAGACACATATAGAAACAACATTTATTCTTTAAGTGTTACCCATAAATCACTCTAAAGTCCTCAAATAAATCACACAATATTCGGACAGAATATAGTCCTCAAAACACTAATTTTGCATATTTGATTTTTTTAATAATTAAACCATTAATCTCAAGCAAAATAACTTTAATTTAACATAAATCACACATTTAAAGAATTAATTTCTCATGGTGTAATGATAATTATACTTAAACTTAATATATGCATATATATAAATATTCTAATACATATCGCTTTACGATTAAGGATTTTTACGAGGGTTATAGAGAGAGAGAGAGGAAGAGAGAGGGAGAAGAAGAGTGATAGTGAGGGAGAGAGTGGGAGAAGGAGAGAGGAGGGGAGATAAAGACTAAGAGAGGGAGGAAGGGAGGGAGAAAGAGAGAGAGATACTGGGAGAGAGGGTGTGATAGAAGGAGGGAGGAAGGGAGGGAGAAAGAGAGAGAGATGCCGGGAGAGAGGGTGTGATAGAAGGAGGGAGGGGGAGGTAGAGAGAGGAAGTGTGAGAGGGAGAGGAGGAAAGATAGAGAGGAAGATGAGGGAGAGGGGGAGAGAGAGAGGAAGAGTGAAAAGGAGAGGGGGAGAGAGAAGGGGAGAGGAAGATGGAGAGGAAGAGAGAGGAAGAGTGAGAGGGAGAGAGAAGGGGTGAGGAAGATGGAGAGGGAGAGAGTGGAGGAGAGGGAGGGGAGAGAGAAGGATAGAGTAATATAAAGAGGATGAGAGCGAGAGAGGGGGAAGAGAGAGGGAGAGTGAGAAAGAGTGGGAGAGGGATAGTGAGAGAGGGAGAGTGAGAAAGAGTGGGAGAGGGATAGTGAGAGAGGGCATGATAGAGAAATAGAGGGGGTGAGATAGAGAGGGAGAGTGAGGGAGGTAGAGAGGGAGATGGAGAGAGAAAGAGAGAAGGGGAAGGGAGAGAGATGAGGAGAGAGATAGAGAGTGGGAAAGGGAGTGAGAGAGAGGTAGAGATAGAGAAAAAGTGAGAGAGCTAGAGGGAGGGAGGGAGGGAGAAAGGGAGAGAGCAAGAGAGAGAAAGAGAGAGTGAGGGAGGGAGAAAGGCATAAGCAAAAGAGAGAAAGAGAGGGAGAGAGAGAGAGAGAGGGAGTGAGAGTGACAAGGAGAGAGGGGGAGAGAGAGAGGGGTAGAAAGAGAGAAAGGAGAGGGAGAAAGAATGGGAGAGAGATAGAGAGGGACGGGGAGGGAGAGAGGAGAAGAGAGAGAGGGAAAGTGAGAGAGCTAGAGGGAGGGAGAGAGATATAGAGAGAGTAAGGGAGAGAAAGAGAGAGTGATAGAGGGAGAAAGGAGTGAGGAAGAGAGGTAAAAGAAGAGAGAGAGGGGAGAGAGAAAGAAAGAGAGAGCGAGATTGAGAGGGAGAGGAGGAGAGTGAGAAAGGTAGAGAAAGATAGGGAGAGAGGGAATGAGAGAGAGGAGGGGTAAAGAGATAGCTGGATAGAGGGAGAGAGAGGGAGGAGGGAGAAAGAGTGAGTGAGAGGGAAGGAGAGAGAGAGGAAAGAGGAAGGGAGAGGGAGAGGGAGAGAGAGACATAGGGAGAGTGGGTGGGATGGAGGGAGAGTGAGAGAGAGAGAGGGAAAGGGGGGAAAGAGAGGAGAAAGAAGAGAGAGAGGGAGGGAGGGAGAGAGAGATGGAAGGAGAGAGGAAAATAAAAGAGAGGCATAGTGAGAGAGGGAGAAAAGGAGAGGGAGAGAGGGAGAGGGAGAGAAGGGGCAAAAGAGAGAGCCGGAGGGAGGGATAGAGAGAGGAAAATAAAGAGAGAGGCATAGTGAGAGAGGGAGAAAAGGAGAGAGAGAGAGGGAGAGGGGCAAAGAGAGAGCCGGAGGGAGGGATAGAGAGAGGTTGATGGAGAGGGAGGGAGAGAGGGAGAGAGAGAGGAAGGGAGAGAGAGGGAGGGAGTGAGAGTGGGAGAGAGAGAGGAGGGAGTGAGAGTGGGAGAGATAGGGGGAGGTCGAGAGGAGGGAGTGAGAGGGAAAAGGGAGAGAGAGAGAGTGAGAGGGAGAGATAGGGGTAGGGAGAGAGGGAGGGAGAGAGAGTGAAAGAGGGAGAGAGTGTAGGAGAGGGAAGGAGGAAAAGAGAGAGAGGGAGGGAAAGCATGCTGAAGAGAGGGAGAGAGATAGAGGGATATAATGAGAGGGAGGAAGAGAGTGTAGGAGAGGGAGGAAGAGAGTGTAGGAGAGGGAGAGAGAGGGAGGAAGGGAGAGTAGGAGAGGGAGAGAGAGGGAGTGAGAGAGAGTGAGAGCTAGAGAGAGAGGGACAAGGGAGACATGGAGGGAAAAATGGAGAGGGAGAGAGAGAGGAGGGAGAGAGGGAAAGAGGAAAGGAAGGTGAGAGGAGGAGAGGGAAGGAGAGAGAGGGAGAGGGAGAGGAAGAGGAAGAGAGAGGGAAATAGAGAGAGAAAAGGAGAAGGGGAATAAAAAATAGAAGGGGGAGGTGGGAGAGAGGGGAGAGAGAGGGAAGGAGAGGGAGAGACATAGAGGGAGGGGAGGGAGAAAGAGATAGGGGAAGAGAGGGAGAGAGAGGGGGAGAGGGAGAGAGAGGAGATAGGTAGAGAGATATATAGAGGGGAAGAGAGAGGGAGAGGATGGGAGATAAGGAGAGAGGGAGAGTGAATGGGAGAAGCCAAGACAAAAAGAAGGAGAGAGAGAGTAAGACAGGGAGAGAAAGGGAGTGGGAGAATAGGAGGGAGAAAAAAGAAGGGAGAGAGAGGTGGTGGGAGAGGAGGGAGAGAGAGAGGAAAAAAGAGATAGAGAGGGTGAGATAGAGTGGGAGGAAGAGAGAGGAAGGGAAGGGGAGATTGGGAGAGAAAGAGTTAGAGAGTAAGAGCGAGAGGGAGAGATAGGGAGTAAGGGAGGAGGAGAGAGGGGGAGAGATAAAGAGAAGGAGAGTGAAAGAGTGAGGGAAGGAGGGAGGGATAGGGGGAGAGAGAAATAGAGATAGATAGAGAGAGGGAGAGAGGGAGAAGAAGAGGGAGAGAGAGGGGAAGAGGGAGAGAAAGGGAGATATAAAGGAAGAGAGGCGGACTAATAGAGGGGGAGAGAGGGATAAATAGAGAGGTAGAAAAAAAGGTAGAGAGGAGAGAGAGAGAGGGAGAGAGGAAGGGAGGGAGAGGGAGAGAGAGGGAGGGATCAAGAGGGAGAGGGAAGAGAGAGATAGGAAGAGAGAGGGGGAGGGATGGAGAGAGTGAGAGAGGGAAATAGAGAGATATCTAGAGAGGGAAATAGGGGAGAGAGGGAGAGAGGAAGTGAGGGAGGGAGAGAGTGAGAAGAGAGAGACATCTATGGAGGGACGTAAAGGAGAGGGCGTAAGAGAGGTAATAAGAGCGAGAGAGAGGGGAGATAAGGAGATTAAGAGATAGAAGGAGAGAAGGAAGAAGAGGAATAAGGAGAGAGAAAGGGAGGGAGAGAGAGAGGGAAAGGGAGAGGGAGAGAGAGACGAGGAAAGGGAGAGAGGAAAAGGGAGAGAGTGTGGGAGAGATGGGGAGAAACATAAAGGGGGAGAGAGGGGAAAGAGAGAGGGAGAGCAAGGAAGGGAGAGATAGAGGGAAAAGGGAAGAGAGGGAGAGAGAGGGAGATAAATAGGGGAGAAAGATATGGAGAGGGGAAGAGAGAGAGAGGGAGGGAGATACAAAGAGGGAGGGAGAGAGAGAAAGAAAGAGAGAGGGAGAGGGAGAGTGAAAGTGGGAGAAGGAGGGAGAAAGAGAGGGAGAAAGAAAGGATGGAGAGTGGGAGAGGGAGAAAGAGAGAGATAGAGAGGGATGGCAAGAGAGAGGAAGAGAAGAAGAAAGAGGGAGGAAGAGGGAAAAAGAAGAAGGAGAAGGGAGAGAGAGGGAGAAAGGGAAAGAGGAAGGGAGAGAGGGAGAAAGGAAGAGAGTGAGGGAGAGAGATAGAAGAAGAGAGAGAAATAGGGAGGGAGAGGGGTAAAGAGAGGATAAGAGAGATAGAGTGAGGGAAAATGGGAGAGATAGAGAGATTGAAAGAGAAAGGGAGAGAGAGGAGGGAAAAAGATAGGAGGGAAAAAGAGAGGAGAGGGAGAGGGAGAGATAGAGAGATGTAAAGGGAGAGAGAAGGAAAGAGAGAGGGAGAGAGTGTTTGAGAAAGTTAGTGAGAGGGTGAGGGTGAAAGAGGGACGGAGGGAGATGGAGAGAGAGGGACAAGGAAAGAGGGAGAAAGACAAGGGGATAGAGAAAGATAGAGTAGGAATGAGAGATGGGAAAGAGAGAGAAGGGATAGAGGGTGAAAGGGAGTGAGAGAGAGTGAGAGAGAGGGAGGGTCGGAGGGAGAAAAAGAGGAGGGAGAGAGAGCAAGAGGTAGAAATAGATAGATAGATAGAGAGCTGGAAGGAAAATGAGACAGAAAGGGAGACAGAGAGGAAGATAAGGAGGGATAGAGCAAAAGAGAGAAGGAGATATAGAGGGGGAGTAGGGGAGAAGAACAGAGAGAGGGGAAGAGAGGGAGGAAGGGGAGAGAGAGAAAGGATGAGAGAGAGAGGGGAGACAAAGAGAGGGAGATAGAAGATGAGAGAAAGAATAGGCTAATGAGTTAAATAATTTGAAACAAACTCCATAAAATCTTTTTGCATTCTAGTCCATGAATAATGCTCACAAAGATCATTATACATCTTGACATAACTAAGGTGTATAGAATAGGTCGCATTATAGGCCTCCCTCAAATCTATTCTCATAGCTTTGGATCCTTTGGCACGGATAACCTCTATTAAAATCATAGAGTACCTCTATCATCTACTTTAAATCCCAATCTTTTTCTCTCTTGTATCTTAGTGAAAATCTCTTGTATTTCTTAATCATTCTTCTAGACCTCTTGAATCTATTCCACCAAAACTAGCTTAACCTCAATATAGGCCAAAAGAACACTCGATTCACTAACTCCAAATACTATTTTGAAAACCTATAATATAGTTACTTTTGATGCCAATAATCATTTTTTCTCTAATAAATGAGCCCAACTCCTTGCTAGCTTCCTAATTAAGGCATCGGCCACAACATTAGCCTTATTTGAGTGATACCAAATGGTACAATCTTACTCTTTAAGTAATTCCATCCATCTCCTTAGCCTCAAATTCAGATCCTTGTAGTCAAATATGTACTTCGGACTTTTATGATCTATGTAGATCTCATAACTTTCTCTCTACAAATAATGTCTCTAAATTTTAAGGTAAAAACTACTATTGCCAATTCTAAGTCATATATAAGATAGTTTTGTTTATGTTTCATTTATGTTTCATCAATTGTCTCGAAGCATAAGCTACTATCCTACCATACCGCATCAACATACATCCTAACCCTACTCTTGAGGCATCACAAAACACTAAAAATCCTCCACTTTTTGAGGGTAAGGTAAGGACTAGTGTCGTGGTCAAACATGTCTTTAGCTTTTGAAATGTCTCCTCTCACATATCTTACCATTGAAACTTCATATTCTTCTAAGTAAACTTAGGCAATAATGCTATAATTCTTAAGAAGTCTTGAACAAACGTTTGATAATACACAATCAAACCCAAAAAGCTATGAATCTTAGCAATCAAAGTTGGTCTAAACTAATGCCTACAACTAATGGTCTAACTCTGGATCCATTACTAGATGTGTAGGTCATACTCCATAAAAGATATCTTCCTTTTCTTTCTAAGCTCCCGCACATTTCTCTAAATGTGATCACCACATCTAGTTTCATATACTCATGAGGTGGAATTATAAATAGAAAGATTAGCTTTAATAACTTAAATACCCGAGGTTCCGATAAAACTCTTCTTTTGCATCTTTGCCAAGTACTCCTTATAATTTTGCTTTAATGCCCTTTCTTGTTGCAATAAAACTAGACTCGCTTCCTTTGAACTATTCTCGACTCTCAAGCTTTTTCATCCCTCCATTAGTGTAGTAGAAGACTTTTTGTTCTTTTGATGATTATGCCTTTTTCCATATTAACAAGAAGTATAGAACTCTTATTCTTCTTATTAAATTCAGAGTTGAGTTCCTTAGCATATACAACAATTCTCCAAGAGTCTTTTCTATATGCATTATGTTAAAGTTCATGACAAACTATTTAAAGCTCGTTGGTTAACGATTGTAATACCAGAGTTAGTGGATAATTAAGCATCCATTCTAACTTCGGACTTAGCTAGCATGTTGATATAAATTATCATCTTAGTGACATGGTTTTTCACATTCGATCCTTCATCCATTCTAGTCGTAAAGAGCCTCCTTGCTATCTCATAGTGCTCATGCCTAGTATTCTCCTTAAACAAGCTCTTAAGCTTCACTATGATATCAAAGGTGTTTGTGCTTTTATGTTAGTGCCTATGCTCCAATGTCATAGCTACCAAGCATGATAGTTTGAGAGCTAATTACATCATGCATATGTTTAACCCATGCCGCATAAGCTTCGACTTGATCCCGAGGGTCAGCTAGGAGAGGTGTCTCTATCATATAGAGAATCTTCTCATGTTAGAAGACTATCCTCGGATTGATTTCCCAATCGAGGAAGTTTATGCTATTGAAGTCATTGCTTTCATTAGTTAGGAGAGAGAGAAAACTAGAAGGAAGGAGAGAAAGAGAAGAGGGGAGAGAGAGGGAGGGAGGGAGAGATGGAGAGACAGGGGTAGAAAGAAAGAGAGGGAGAAAGAGGGGGAAAGGGAGGTAGAGAGGGGGAGAGAGGAAGAGAGAAGGAGAGAGAGGTAGAGAGGGAAAGGGAGAGAGGAAGAGAGGGAGAGGGAGAGGGAGGGGGAGAGAGGGAAAGGGTGAGAGAGAAAGAGAGAAAGGGGGAGAGAGAGAAATTGAGAGGTAGATATAAAGATTGAGAGAGTAAGAGAGGGAGAGGGAGAGTGAGAGAGGGTGAGAAAGGAAGAGTGAGAGAGGGTGAGAGAGGGAGAGAGAGAGGTATAGAGAAAGGGGGAGTGAGAGAGAGGGAGAGGAGAGACAAAGAGTTTGATATATAGGGGGAGAGAGGAAGGGGGAGTGAGAGGGAGAGAGAGGTAAAAGGAGGGGGAGAGGGAGAGGGAGAGTGAGAGAGGGAGGGAGAGAGAGGAGAGAGAGAGAGAGGGAAAGCGAAAGAGGGAGTGGGATAGAGAAAGGGGGGCGAGAGAGAGGGAGAGGAGAGAAAAAGAGGGAGATATATAGGGGGAGAGAGGGAGGGGAAGTGAGAGGGAGAGAGAATAAAAGGAGGGGAAGAGTGTAACCCCCATAAAAAAAAAAAACTCAACCGTAAAATGATATGTATTATAATATTTATATATATGCATATATTGAGTGTAAGTATAATTCTAATTATACCATGAGAAATTAATGCTTGAAATTTATGATTTATGTTAAATTAAAGTTATTTTGCTCGAGATTGATGGTTTAATTATTAAAGAAATCAAATATGCAAAATCAGTGTTTTGAGGACTATATTCTGTCCGAATTTTGTGTGATTTATTCAAGGACATTAGAGTGATTTCTAGGTAAATCCTAAAACATAAAAGTTGTTTATCTATGTTTCAAATAACTTCCTATAAAATTTCATTCTTTTTAGGCCTACTTATAAAGAGTTATGGCCATTGTAGTATAGACTACTTTAGAGGCATCACTGCTGGAATATTTCTAGGGGAAGGAATTCCGAGTTTAAGGTGAGGAATTTCCAAAAATTGTGAGAGGGAGGGATGTTTACTTATTTGAACTAGATTATTTAGAGTGTTTAGTTATTCTAACCAATTATTTAGGGCACATAAGCCCCCTTAATTAATGAATTAAGGCCAGCTCATGCTAAACCCATCAAACCCGCCACTCTCTCTCTCTTGACTCACCAACTACTTTCCACTCTCCGAAATTAAATTAAGACATTTGTACACTTAATTAGTACCAAGATTTTAAGCATGTATATATATAGAATAAGTGAAAATGGTAAGAAAATTTTTAGGCATCCCGTATCTACACAAAAGGGAGAAAAACGACAAGGAAAGAGAGAAGGAGGAAAGGAAAAGAAAGAAGAAAGGAAAGAAAGAAAGGGAAAGCCTAAAGAACCTTTAGGAAATTAAAGCAATGTAAGTAGGTTTTATTTATGCTTTTAATTTCTATTTTTTTGTGTTTGATTTATGTATTGGTTGAGTTGTTTGTTGTATTATTGAGCTTGGTTTGTGTTGGTGGATTTATGATTTATTAGCTTGATTTACTTATGAATGTTGTGTAGGTGATGAATTGTGATGTTTATAATGTCTAGTACATGTCCAAGTATGTGGAAAGTTCCATATAAGTGAGTGCCAACCAGATTGGAGAACTTGTTATGTTTGTCACAAGCAAGGACACGTCATCCATAATTGCCCTCAAGCATCGAAACTAGGATCGAGAAGGGTACCCACTCGATTTTACACGATGATGCAAGAGGAGGTCGGTTGAAGGGATGTAGTGGTGAATTACGATAAGGTCTCAATCTTAGCCTCGATTCCTTATGTTTTGATTGAATCTAGTATTATATATTTATCCCGATCAAAAGGTAAACTCCGAGAAATTAGTGGTAGGATATCTTATAGCTATCCCTTGGGAGGGGGACATTTGATAAACTTGGCATGATATAGGGAAGATTATCATGGCCCCTTAGTAATGTGATAAGGATAGATGCTATCATCATCGTTAGTAGGAGTACATAATGTATTTCATGTGTCCATGCTAAGGAAGTGCAGAGGAGAATCGAGTCAAATTTTAGAGACAGAATCGCCAAACCTAACCTCCGACTTGACCTCCGAGGAAAAACCAATTCGCATTCGGATAGACAGAGTTAGACAACTAAGGAATAAGGAGATTAGTCTAGTTAAAGTGTTGTGGAAAAATCATGACCTCAAAGAAATGACCTGGAAATGGGAGGAGGAAATGAGAGATAAATACCTAGAGTTATTCGAATAAACCAATTTCGTGGACGAAACCTCTTTTAAGGGGGAGAGAATTGTAACCCCCATAAAAAAAATATCCTTAACCATAAAGCGACACACATTAGAATATTTATATATATGCATATATTAAGTGTAAGTATAATTCTTATTATACCGTGAGAAATTAATGCTTGAAATGTATGATTTATGTTAAAATAAAGTTATTTTATTTGATATTGATGGTTTAATTAATAAAGAAATCAAATATGCAAAATTAGTGTTTTGAGGACTATATTCTGTCCGAATTTTGTGTGATTTATTCAAGGACCTTAGAGTGATTTATGGGTAAATTCTAAAGAATAAAAGTTTTTTTTATCTATGTTTCAAATAACTCCTTGTAAAACTTTGTTATTTTTAGGCTGATTGATAAAGAGTTATGGCCATTTTAATACATACTCGCTTTGGAGGCATCACTGCTGGAATGTTTTTGGAGGAAGGAATTCCGAGTTTAAGGTGAGGAATTTCCAAAAATTATGATAGGAAGGGATGCTTAGTTACTTGAACTAGATTAGTTAGAGTGTTTAGTTAGTTTAACCAATTAGTTAGAACACATAAGCCCCCTTAATTACTGAATTAAGGCCGACTCACCCTAAACCCATCAAACTTGCCACTCTCTCTCTCTTGACTCACCAGTTACTTTCCACTCTCCCAAATTAAATTAAGACATCTTTACACTTAATTAGTACCAAGATTTTAAGCATGTATATATATATAGAATAAGTGAAAATGGCAAGAAAAAGTTTTAGGCATCCCGTAGCTACACAAAAGGGAAAGAAATCGGCAAGGAAAGAGAGAAAGAGGAAAGGAAAAGAAAAAGAAAGAAGAAAGAAAAGAAAGAAAGGGAAAGCCTAAAAACCTTGAGGAAATTAAGGCAAAGTAAGTAGGTTCCATTTTTAGTTATTTTATGTTTTAAGTTATTTTTTTTATGTTTATTTCATGGGTTTGTAATAATTTTGCAATGGGTTGCTATGGTTGTTTGTGTTGGTGTTAGGGTTTGGTAAATTGTGATGGATCTATGTGTTTGTGTTGGAATGCATAGTTTGTTTGATGTGTTTAAATGTGTGGATGGTTTGGAAAGAAAAACAAAAGAAAAGGGTATGAACCGAATTGGTTAGAGTTAAACTAGATTTGGTGAGCATGACTTGGAATGGAAAGAAATACACTTCTAGAGTTGCCCTAAGTTAAAACCATTCGGCCAAGTGGGGAAAATTGGGAAAGAATGGATCTTTTGGGGATATTAAAGGCCTAGAATATCATGGTAACTCAATTAGGAATGGGTTAATATTTTAGGGTGGAAATAAATTTACTAGACATAAAAGGCAATCCATGGCCATCTTAAAAACCCAATCGGCCCAACTAAAAGAAAAAAATAGGGTTTTAGACTTCATTAGGTAAAATTGGATATTTGATGGCTAAAATTAGTTTCCTTTATGGACCTTAAGGTTTAGATCTCCTTGGTAGTCCTTCTAAGTATGGATTGGTATGTTATTGGTAAGTTAGTATAAAAAGGAATTGACCTAGAAATGGAGAAACAATTTCTTGCTCATTTGGGACCATTTGGCCTAGGAGAGAAAATGACTAGCATTGAATCCTTTTGTGTAACTAGAGATCAAGAATTAAATGTGAACTCAAGCAAAGACCAATTACTATAAGACATATAAATGGAATAATGGAAAAAGAGAATTCAAGAAAAATCGGAATTAAGACTTAGACCCATTATGAGTCCACTTTGACTACTAAGATTAAAGGTTCGGATTAAACAAGAGTTTAGCTTAAGTATGTCACACATAAATCATTAGGATTAACCAATCTTGTGAACTAAGTAATACATCAAAAATGCGAGCCTAGCCTTGCTAGGTATACGAGAAGGAAAACTTATAAGCACGAAGTAGATTTATGCCATGAATGCTACCAATTAATGAAATTTATATTCTCGTTTTGAATACTTTGAATGGTACATGGAACACCTGTGAAGTCTCGAGTGTGCATCGGGACATAGGAATGGTATGAGAAGAAAATGTTGATAGCGTAATTAGTTGAATGTATTAAACATAATACCATGTGCATCATGTGCATTCGGGGGTGGTATGAAATCGAGAAAAATCATTGAGTCGTGAGATAATGTAGTTTGAGTAACTAAATTGAATGGAATGGGTAACAACATGAAATCATGTGCGTGCTCTATTACTAACACTCGTTAAGTAAGGTATAATTTCGCTAATCGTGTGCTACAATAAGGGAGAATTTTATTCCAAGCGATAGGTGATAATGAGATCACTAAGAGAGAGTAATAGAACAATAGGTGGATAATACGATCACCGAGAGATAGAACACACGGTCTTGCTAATACTTAGGGTACTCGAATTAAGATAGATAGGTAGAATGCGAAACAGAACTTCATTGCATATCACATCCATCACCCTACTTACCGAGCTTTAGCTTACCCCATTGTTGTTTTCATGTTATGATAGGAAAGAGTCAAAGTAGTAAGGATGCTACCGGGTCCTCCAAAAAGGTCACATGTGACAAAAATGTATCGAAATTTCTTTTGATTGTAATTTTGAGGTTGGGGTGTCAATAAACATTTTAATGGTATTGTAAATAAATTTTATAATTTCTTCCAATATATTATTAATATTACGTAAATTGTCTTATAGGCATTTCATTGTATAATAAGTCCTTAATGTATGAGCACATACGTGTTTGAGGTTAATTCAAAAATTGGTCATGTCGGCGTGACACGCTCCTCGCCTAACCACTCCTTTCGAGTATTTAGCAAGCGGGCCGGGGAGGGGGTGTCAAAGAGAGAGAGGTAAAGGAAGGGGAGAGAGAGAGAGAGGGAGAGAGGTAGAGAGAGGGAAACAAGGAGAGAGTGAGGGAGAGAAAGGGTGAAGGGGGAGAGAGGAAGGAGAGAGGGAGAGAGAGAAAAGGGAGATAGGGAGAGAGGGAGAGGGACAAGGAGAGAGAGAAGGAGAGTAAGAGAAATTAATAGAGAGAGAGAGGGAGAGAGAAAGGGAGGGAGGGATGAAAAGAAAGAGATGGAGGAAGAGGGAGAGGTAAAGAGAGACAAAGAGAGAGGGAGAGGGAGGGAGAGGGAGAGAGAGTGAGAGAGGGAGTTAGTGAGAGAGGTAGAGGAAATAGAGGGAGAGGGATAGAAAAGGAGATAGAGGGAGAGTGAGATGGTAGAAAGGGCGAGGGAGAGTGTGAGGGAGATATGGAGGGGGAGAGAGAGCAAGTAAGAGAGAGGGTGAGAGAGGGAGAGAGGGGGAGAGAGAGGAAGGGAGAGAAAGGGGGAGGGGAGAGGAAAGAGGAAAGGAGGGGGAGAGGGAGAGAGAAGGAGAGAAAGGAAAGGAGAGAGAGGGAGAAATAAAGGGAAGGAAAGAGAGATAAAAAGATAAAAGGAGAGAGAGTGAGAGGAAGAGAGAAAGAGATAGGGAAGGATTAGGAGAGGGAGAGAGAGAGAGTGCGGGAGAGAGGGAGAGGAGAGAGAAAATGAAAGAGGAAGAGAGAGGGAGAGGGTGAGTGGGTGAGAGAGAGAGGAAGAGAGGGAGTGGGTGAGAGCGTAGAAGAGACGAAGAGTGAGAGAGAGGGAGAGAAAGAGAGAGATGGAGGGAGTGGGAGAGGGAGAGGGAGGGAGAGAGAGACGAGGAGAGAGGGAGAGGGAAAAGGAAAAGGGTATGGGAAGAGAGAGGGAGAGAAAAAGGGAGGGAAAAAAGAGAGAAAGGGAGGGAAAGGGAGAGAGAGAGGGAAGGAGAGGGAGAAAGGGAGGGAGAAAGAGGGAGGTAGCGAGATACATATAGATGAGAAGAGAGGAAGAGAGGGAAGGTAAAGAGGGAGATTGAGAGGGAGGGAAGGAGACTAAGGGGGAGAGAGAGAGAGGAGAGGGAAAGATAGAGAGGGAGAGAGGGAGGGTAAAGAGGGAGATTGAGAGGGAAGGAGGGAGACCGAGGGATGGAAAGAGAGAGGAGAGGGAGAGGATGGAGAAGAAGAGGGGAGAAAGATATGGAGATAAAGAGGGAGAGGGAGATGGAGAGGGATAGAGAAAGGGGGAGAGAGATAGAGTGAGCTAGAGGGGAGAGAGAGAGTGAGAGAGAAAAAAAGAGGAAGAGGAAGAGAAAGAATGAGGGAGAGAGAGGGTGAGGGAAAGAGGGGAGAGAATGAGGGAGAGAGACAAGGAGAGAGAAGAGAGAGAGAGGTGAAGAGGGTAAGGGAGAGGGAGTAAGAGAGAGAGAGGGATATGGAGAGTGAGGGAGAGACAGAGAGAGAGAGTAGGAGCAAGAGAGTGAGGGAGAGATATAGAGAGATAGAAGAAGAGAGGGAGAGAGGGAGAAAGGGAAAGAGAAGGATAGAGAGGGGGATAAAGAGAGAGATTAGGAGGGACGAGAGGGAGAGATAAGGAGGGATAAAGGGGGATGGGTAGAGATAGGGGTAGAGAGTGAGAGAGAGGTAGAGAGAGGGAGAGAGGGATTAAGAGAAAGGGAAAAAGGAGAAAATAAGAGAGAGACGGAAAAGAAGAGGGAAGGGAGAGAGAGAGAAAAGGAGTGAGAGAGGGAGAGATAAAGAGAGAGAGTGAGAGAGAGTGAGAGAGAGGGATGAAGAGAGATGGGGGGAGAAGAGTGAGGTGGGAAAAAGAAGGAGAAGGAAGGAGAGGAGGAGGAAGAGAGGGAGAGATAGGGAGAGAGAGAAGGAGAGAGCGAGATAGAGGGTTAAAGGGAGAGAGAGAGAGAGGGTGAGAGAGGGAGAGAACGAGGGAGAGGGAGAGAGAGGGTAGAGAGAGGGAAAGGAAGAGTGAAAGGTGGAGAGGGAGAGGGAGAAGGAGAGGGAGGGGAGAGAGTGAGGGAGATAGAGGGAGAGTGAAGGAGAGGCAAAGAGAGGGAAAGAAAGGGAGGGATGGAGAGAGGGAGAAAGAGAGGGAGAGAAATAAAGAGGGCATAAGTGAGAGAGGGAAGTAGAGAAGGAGACAGAAGGAAAAAGAGAGGGGGAGAGAGATAAAAGGAGTGAGAGAAAGAGAGATTAATGTAGACATGATGAGAGAGAGGGAAAAAGGTAGAGAGATGAGGGAAATGAGAGAGTAGAGAGAGATAAGGAGAAAGAGCAAGAGAGGGCAAGAGAGATTGATAGAGTAGGGAGAGAGGGAGGGAGAAAGAGAAAGAGAGAGAGGGAGAGAGGGAGGGAGAAAGGGAAAGAGAGGGAATGGGAGAGAGAAGGATGGGGAAAGACAAGAAGTGTGAGAGCAAGAGAGAGGTAGAGAGAGGGAGAGGAATGAGAGAAAGGGAGAAAGGAAGAGATAGGGAAAGAGAGGGAGAAGGTAGGAGAGAGAGTGAGTGACCGGGAGAGAGAGGGAGATAGAGGGATATAGAGGGAGGGAAGGAGAGATAATGAGGGAGAGAGGGAGAAAGAGGGGAGAGAGGGTGTTGGAGCGAAAGAGAGATAAAGGTAAAGGGAGAGAAAATAAGAGAGAGAGGTAGTAAGAAAGAGAGGGAGAGAGAGAGTGGGTGAGAGAAGGAGGAGAGAGAGGGAAAAAGGAGGGATAGAGAGGGAGAGAGGGATAAAGAGAGAGAGAGATAAGGAGAGGGAGAGGGAGAGGGAGAGGGAGAATGAGAGATTGGGAGAGGGAGGAAGAGAGCGAAACGGAGAGAAATAGAGAGGACATGAGAGAGAGATGCAAATAGAGAAGGGGAGAGAATTAAAGTGGGAGAGGAAGGGAAAGAAAGAAAGAAAAAGTAAGAGAGAAGAAGAGAAAGAGTGAGAGGGAGGAAAAGAGAGAGAGAGAGGATGAGAGTTAGGAGAGATAGGGAGGGAGAGAGGGAAAAGAAGTTGTAGGAGAGAAGGAGTTAAGGAGATAGAGAAAGATGGAGAGTAGGAGGAAAAAAGGTGAGAATAAGGAGAGAGGGGAGAGAGAGAGGGAGGGATAGAAGAGAAGAGGAGAGAGAGAGAGGGATAGGAAGATGAAGGAAGGGAGAAAGAAGGAGAGGGAGGGAGGGAGAGAGGGTGAGAAGGAGGGAGAGAGAGTAGGGGAGGGAGGGAGGGAGGGAGGGACGAAGTGAGAGAGAGAGGGGGTGAGATAGAGAGAGAGAGGGAGAGGGAGAAAGGGTTAGATGAGGAAAGGAGGAGAGGGAGAGGGAGAGGGAGAGGGAGAGGGGGAAGGAGAGGGATGAAGGGAGATTGGGAGAGAGGGAGAGGGAGAGGGGGAAGGAGAGGGATGAAGGGAGATTGGGAGAGAGGGAGAGAAATAGAGAAGGGAAGAAGGAGAGATAGGGATTGAGGTGGGGAGAGAGAGAAGGAAAGATAAAGAAAGAGGGAGAGGGAGAGATACTAGGGGAGAGAGGGAAAGAGAAGAAGAGAGAGAAGAGGGAGAGAGAGATAAAGAGAAAGAGAGGGAAGAGTGAGAGGGAGAGATTGAGAGAGAGAGGGAGGGAGACAGAGAGATAGGGAGAGGGAGAGATGATAAGAGAGATAAAGGAGAGGGAGAGGAAGAGAGAGAGGTGAAGAGGTAGAGGAAGGGAGGGAGATAGAGAAGAAGAGAAATAAAAAAGGTGAGAGAGAGATGAAAGGAGGATGACAAAAAGGGAAGAGAGTGACAGTGAGAGAGAGAGCGTGGGAAAGGGAGAGAAAGAGATGAAGTAGAGTGAGATGGTGATAGAGGGAGAGAGAGAGAGGGAGAGGGAGAGAGAAATAAAGAGGGATAGAAAGAGGAGAAAAAAGGGAGAGGGAGAGGGAGAGAGAAGGGTGAAAAGGAGGAGGAAAGGGAGAGGTAGAGAGAGGGAGATTGAGAGAGGGAAAGAGATGAAGAGGGAGAGGGAGAGGGATAAAAAATGGGATAGAAAATGAGAGGGAGGGAGAGAGAGGGGTAGAGAGAGACAGTGAGAGAGAGAGAGGGGGAAAGAGAGAGGGAGAGAGAAAAATAAAGTGAGGGGGAGAAAGGGAGAAAGAGAGATAGAGAGGAAGAGAGCAGAGAGGGAGAGAAAGGGATAGATAAAAGGGGAGAGAGAGAAAGAGAGGGAGAGAGAGAGATAGGAAGAGGGAGAGAGAAGGAGAGTAAAAGGGAAAAGTAGTGAGGGAGAGAGGGAGAGAGAGGGAAGAAGGAATGGGAGGGAAAGAAATGGATGGAGAGAGGGTGGGAGAGAGGGAGAGAAATAAAGAGGGCCAAAGAGTGAAGGAAAGAGAGATAGGGAGGGAGGAAAGAGAGATGATTAAAGAAGAGGAAAGAGAGAGTGAGAGATAGAAGGAGAGGGGGAAAGAAAGAGATTGAGAGAAAGAGGGAAAAGGAGAAATATAGGGAGGGAGGGTGAGAAAGAGATGGAACGAAAAGAGATAGGAGGGAAAAGAGAGAGGGAGAGGGATGGGAAGAGAGAGAGGAAACGAAAGATATATATCAAAAGAGAGAGAAAAAATGAGAAAGAGGATGGGAGAGACAGGGACATAGGGAGAGGGAAAGGGAGAGGAAGAGGGAAGGAGGGAGCAAGGGAAGGAGAGGAGGACTGGGAGAGAGAAAGAGAGAGAGGGAAAGAGAGCAAGAGGGAAAAAGAGAGAGGGAGGGAGAGAGGGGGAGAGGGGAGAGAAAGGGAGAGAGAGAAAGAGGGAGAAAGGGAGAAAGAGTGAATGAGAGGGGGATAGGGAGAGAGAGAGAGAGAGAGAAGGTGAGGGAGAGATAGAAAGGGAAAGAGGTTAAGGAAGAGAGGCAAAGAGAGGGAGAGGGAGATGGAATGAGAGAGGGAGATAGAAGGAGAGAGGGAGAGAAAGAGAGAGGGAGAGTGGGAGATATCGAGAGAGAGGGAAGGAGAGGGAAAGAGCAAGTGGAGAGAGAGTGAGGGAGAGAGAGAGTGAAAGAAGGGGGAGAGGGAGGGAGAGGGAGAGAAGGATATATAGGGAGAGAGATAGTGAGAGAGGGAGAGAGGTAAAAGAAAGAGAAGAAGAGGAAGAGAGAGGGAGACAAAGGGAGAGAGAAAGAGAGAGCAAGAGAGAAAAAGAGAGGGATATAGAAATAGAGATAGAAATAGAGAGCAAGAGAGAAGGAGAGAGGGATATAGGAAGAGAGATAGAAAGAGGGAGAGAGAGGGAGAGAGGGAAATAGAGGGAGAGGGATAGAGAGGGAGGGAGAAAAATAATGGTGGGTTCGAGAAAGGGAGAGAGGGGAGAGATGGAGAAGGAGAGGTAAAAAGAGGGAGATAGAGAGAGGGGGAGGGAGATCAAGAGAGAGAGAGAGAAAGAGGGGGAGACATAAGGAGATAGAGTGAGAGAGAAAAGGGATAGATAGAGACAAAGAGATCGAGAGTGTGAGAATGAGGAAGAAAGAAAAAGAGAGGTAAAAAGGGAGAGTGTGAGGGGAAGAGAGAGGGAGAGAGAAGAGGTGAGAGAGATAGAGAGGAAGAGAGAGGGGGAAAGAGAGATAGAAGGGGAGAGAGGGAGAAAAATGGAGAGTGAGGGAGAGGAAGGGATAGAGAGACAAAAGGAGATAGGGTGAGAGAGAGGGAGTGAGAGAGAGAAAGAGGTAGAGAGAGAGGGTGAGACAGAGGGGGAGAAGCGAGAGATAGAAAGGGAAAGAGGGACGGAGCGAGGGATAAAAGGAGAGATAGTGAGAGAGGGACGGAGAGGGGGAGAGAGGATAGAGGGAGAGATTAGGTGAGAGGGAGGGAGAGGGACAAAAGGAGAGATTGGGAGAGAGGGAGTGAGAGGGAAGAGAGAGGTAGAGAGGGGGAGAGAGACAGAGAGATAGAGAGAGAGATAGAACGAGGTAAAGAGGGATAGAGAGGGAGAGGGAAAGTGGAAGAAAAGAGAGAGGGAGAGGGAAAGAAAGAGGGAGAGGGAAAGGGAGAGGGAAAGGGAGAGGGAGGGAGAGATGGAGAGACAGGGATGGAGAGAGAGGGATGAAGAGAGGGAGAAAGAGTAGGAGAGGTAAAGATGGTAAGAGCGACAAGGGGAGAGAGAAACAGAGGAAGATAAAGGGAGAGAAAGAAAGGGAGATAGGGGGAGAGAAAATAAGAGAAAGGGTGGGAGAGAGAGAGAGCAAGGAAAAGAGGGGGAGATAGAGAGGGAGAGGAAGAGAGAAGGATGGAGAGGGAGAGGGATAAAGGGATAAATATAGAGAGAGGCAAAGAGAGTAAGCGTGAGAGAAGGAGAGAGAAGAAGAGGGAGAGGAAGGGAGTGAGAGCGAGTGAGGAAGGAGGAGAGAGAGAGAGAGAGAGAGAGGGAGAGAAATAGCAAAAGAATGGGAGAGAGGGAAAGAAAGAGATAGAGAGAGAGGATAAAGAGTGAGAGAGGGAGAGTGAGAGATAGAGAAGGGAGAGAAAATGAGAGGGAGAACGAGAGAGGGAGGAAGAAGAAAAGAAAGAGAAAGATAAGGAGATAAAGTAAGAGAGGGAGAGAGAGTGTGTGAAAGAGAGAGGGAGAGGGAGATGGAGGGTGAAAGAGGGAGAGAAAGAAGGAAAGGGAGAGAGAGGAGAGAGGGAGAGGGAGAAAAAGGGAAAGAGAGGGAGCAAGGGAAGAGAGATTGATAGTGATAGAGAGATAGAGAGGAGAAAGAGAGAGTGGAAGAGAGAGGGTGGGGGAAGAAAGGGAGGGAGTGAGGGAGAGATAAGGAGAGAGAGGGAGAGAGAGAAGGAGATGAAGGAGAGACATACGGATAGGAGAGAGGATGAGAGAGGGACAGAGAGGGATCGAGGGAGCAAGAAAGGGAGAGAGAAAGAGAGAGAGGGTGAGAGAGAGACAGAGGAGGAGAGAAAGAGGGAAAGGGATGATGAGAGATGGAGAGGGAGAGAGAAAGATGTAAAGGGAGAGGAAGAAGGAGAGAGGTAAGCGAGAGGGAGAGGGAGAGAGGGTGAGGGAAAGAGAAAGAGAGGGAGAGGGATGGAGAAAGAGGGATAGAGGGGGAAAGAGGGAGAGAGAGAGAGAGACATAAAGGGGTTTAACGAGTGGAAGTGCGAGAGAAAAAGAGAGAAAAGCGAGAGGGAAGAGGTAGAGATGGTGAGAGAGATGGATAGGGAGGAAGAGGGAGAAAGGGAGAGAGAGGGAGAAAGGGAGAGAGAGGGAGTGGGATATGGAGGGAGAAAGGGAGAGGGAGAGATGAGGAGAGGGAGAAGGTACAAGAGAGGGAGCAAGGGAGATGGAGAAAGAAAGAGTGAGATAGAGGGATTGAGAGGGGGAGAGGGGAAGAGAGGGAAAGAGGGGGAGAGAGAGAGGGAGGACCGAGAGGTAGATAAAAGGAGAGAACAAAAGAAAGAGTGTGGGTAAAAGAAAGGGGAAGAGAGGGGGTAGAGAGAAGGGAGAGAGAGAAAGGGGAAGAGAAGATGAAGATTAGGGAAAGAGGGAGGGAAAGGGAGGGAGTGAGGGAGAGAGAGAGAGAGAAAGGGAGAGAGGAAGTGAGCGGGAGAGAGAGGGAGAGAGAGAGAGGGAGGGAGTAAAGGAGAGAGAGTGGGAGTGAGACAAGGAGAGTGGGAGAGAGGGAGGGAATGTGTGTGAGGAGAAGAGTTCGAGAGGGAGAAAAAAGAGAGGGAGGAGAGAGGGAGAGAGAGAAAGAGAGAGAGAGAGGGTAGGAGAGGGGTAAGGAGGGAGAGTGAGAGAGAAAGGGAGAGAGGAGAGAAAATACGTAAGACAATGAAGGGAGAAAAATGTAGAGGGCGAGAGAGAGAGATAGAAAGGATAAAAAGAGATAGGGAAATAAATGAAGAGGTAGATAGAGGGGGAGATAAAGGCAGAGAGAGGGATAGAGGGTGAGATAGAGGGGGAGAGATTGAGAGCGAAGAGAGAGTGGCATAGAAGAAGAGAAAGAGACAAAAAAAGAGACGAGAGAGGGAGAAAGTGATATATTATATATAGGGAGATTGATAGGGGGAGGGAGGGAGGGAGGGAGGGAGGGAGAGGGAGAGGGAGAAAAATGTAGAGGGTGAGAGAGAGATAGAAAGGAGAGAGAGAGAGGAATGGAAGGGAGAGAGAGAGATGGAGATAAAGAGGAAGAGGGAGAGAGGGATATAGTGCTACATAGAGGGAGAGAGAGCGAAAGGGAAGAGAGAGAAGGGGGAGGGAGGAAGGGAGAAAGAGGGAGAGGGGGAGAGTTAGGGTGATAGAGGGAGAAAGGGAGAAGGAGGAAGAGAAAGAGGAGGAGAGAGAAGGAGAGGGCGAGAGTGAAAGGAGCGAGGGAGAGAGGATGAGAGAGAGTGACGGGAGAGAGAGGAAAAAGGATGGAGAGAGAGGAAGAGAGGGAGAGAGATAGAGAGAGGGTGAGAGAGAGAGGAACGAGGAAGAAGGATGGAGAGAGAGGAAGAAGAGGAGAGAGATCAAGAGAGGATGAGAGAGAGAGGGAGATATGTAAAGAGAAAAAAGAGATAGAGAGGGAGATAGAAAGGGAGAGGGAAAGAGAGAGAGGGAGGGAGAGGGAGGGAGAGAGAAGGAGAGAGAGAAAAAGAGGAGAGAGAGGGAGTGAAACGAAGAGGGACAGGGAGAAAGGGTAAGAGAGAGGAGAAAGAGAGAGGGGAAGAGAGGGAGGGAGAAGGTGAGTTAGAGGGAGAGAGGGTGGGGAAAGTAGGAGGAGGAGGGAGGGAGAGAGAGAGAAAGAGAGAGTGGGGGATAGAGAGAGGAAGGGAGGGAGAGGGAGTGAGAGAGGGATAGGGAGAGAGAGATATAGAGGAAAAAAAGAAAGAGGGATAAGAAGAGAGAGAGAGAGAAAGAGAGAAAGGGAGTGGGAGAGAGGTAGAAGAGGGAGAGACAGATTGAAAGAGCAAGAGAGGGGGAGAGAGAGAGAGGGAGAGAGATAAGGAGAATGTGGGAGGGAGAGAAGGAGAGAGAGAAAGAGGGAGTTAGAGGGAAAGGGAGAGGGAGAGAGGGGGAGGGAGAGAGGGATGGAGATAGAGAGGGGAGGGAGAAAGAAGGAGAGGAAGGGAGTAGGAAGGAGGGGGATAGAGAGAGGAAGGGAGGGAGAGAGATAGGGAGGGAGAAGGAAAGGGAGGGAGGGAGAGGGAGAAGGAGGGAGAAGGAGAGAGAGAGAGATAGAGAGATGGAGAGAGAAAGAGAGGAGGGAGAGGGGAAGAGGGAGAAGGAGAGGGAGGGAGAGAGGGAGAGATAGAGAGATGGAGAGAGAAAGAGAGGAGGGAGAGGGGAAGAGGGAGAAGGAGAGGGAGGGAGAGAGAGGAAGAAAAGCCATGCAAGTAAAGGCTTAGAGAAACGAGATGAAAGATAAGAGTGACATAGTCATATGTAACCATAGAGTTATCATCTTAGAGAAACAAAGCCATATAGGCGAGAGTTAAATGACACGGGATGAGGAGTGAATATGACATGACCATATGTGACATTCAAGCAAACTATGTGAGGCAACCATGTGTGGTAAAGCCCTAATTTTTATCCATGACATAACATAATAAATATAGAAGCTAGGGTATACACTAGTTGATTGATCCATGTAATTCAAAACAAGGACATGGATTAGAATAGAACCTATGCTTCGTAGTTACCCTAGACTCTAAAGCCTATGCTTTCATACCAACTCTTGTCACAACTCCAGGAGTGGGCCATGATCGATGTGAGAATTGAGGAAACCGTGAGGCCTACCTTGACTAAAGGAAGCCTCAAATATCTAAAATTAAATCCTTAAATTTATAATACATCAAAAATCATTTGATTTTATGATATTCCAACCTAATACTCATTACTTTATAACTCTAACACAAATTCTAATTCTATAATATTCTTGCATTTTTCAAAATAATATCCATAATAAATTTCTAATAAATCTCCTACAAGATATAATTATAGAGCTTCTAAGAATTAAAATAAAATCAAACAAAAGCTCTAAGAGATTATAAGGAAATAAGCCGTATGATCAATGTAAGATAAGCGATCGAGTGGAAGCTAAAAGGGCACTCTCACAAATCCTACAAAACTAAAATTATTGGGGGTGAGCAAATTAATAGCTTAGTGAGTAGTACTATATAATATATCTAGGGGGAAACGGACTAAGGATTATAACTTACAATTCGAATCAAGATGTAATGTTTATTTCCTCAAAATAAATGCATATATAAATATCGAATCTTAAATGGTTTAAAACCAACTCTATCAAATCATCGAAACATTTATATATACATATATCATACTCAAATCAAATCAAGTATAAATTACTCTTACATATCAAAATCAAATCAAATCATAATTTTAAGTTTGCATTACACTTAGGGTAAAACATAACATATCATTGGATGCGAACACCCAAAACTCATGCCTCTCGTGACTAGGTGTCCGTATGTTGGTCGACACACAAGCTAGTACTACACCTTTCCCGCTAGCTAGAGCTTTGTATCATTGAGTTGAAAGGCTACACCCTCCGTAGCTAGGTACCCCAAAGTAACCAAATCATATATTGAAAGTTATATAAGCTTATACATATTCCAAAATACTCAAATGTAGTACATCAAATACCATCCATGCTCAAAACCAAATTGATACCATAATTCAATATCAAATAAACATTAACCATAATTATAAGAATAATAAAAATAATAGTCTAAAGTAAATTAGCATTTAAATCTATAATCACATATCAAACCAAATAAAACACTTGTTCAAACATATACTCAAATCTTGCTTTAAGTCATATCAAATCATTTTCGATACAAAATCATTTCAAATGCTCATGGGGTCTATTCTTATCTAAGTTCTAAGGAATATAATTTAATCATAGATAAATCGATGATGCATGATAGATATGTCAAAGGAATTTAAAAGCACAATATGCTATATAATATCCACTCATAATACAATCAATAGATAGAATGAAATTAAGGTTATTGAGATGAAGTCACCCACTTTGACGAATCTAATAACAAAAGATGGTGGAATAACCATCAATATTACATATAAAAAATAATTCAAAACAATGAATTATTCTAGAAATATGAATACAAGATTATATATAAGAATGAAATTGATCAAAAGATTTAATTGATAACTTAACTAAATGCTTACTCTCTTAATCGATTCTAGACAATTGACTAACTAATTCTTAGTTCACTCTATAATCTTTCTCCAACAATCTAATTACCCATCATCAATTTTAATTATCCATCATCAATTCCTAATTTAATTCAAAATTTAAATAATCAATCCTCAATTAAATCATCATTCTATTCTCATTCACTTAATTCTCCTTTCATTCATCTTTAATTGAATTTATACAACTTAATTCTTCATTTTTCCCAAATTTGTTTCAATTTAAAACACAATTTCAAAATTTTCACTATTCATCATCTTCAACCTCTCAATTAATCAAACTTACTCCATTCCATTTCCATTCAACTTCATAAACCACTTACCCAAAGAAATTAAACATCATTTAATCACTTATATAATCACTTCATTAACTTTTCCCCAAATATGTCTCAAGACCATTAATCTAATTCAATTCTTCATCCTAACAATAAACCTAATCCAATTCAACTTCAAAATCATAGAATACACATATAAATACCTTCATTAAAAGATCAAATGATACAAAT
Organism: Dovyalis caffra; assembly: GCA_963924115.1. Lineage (NCBI taxonomy): Eukaryota > Viridiplantae > Streptophyta > Magnoliopsida > Malpighiales > Salicaceae > Dovyalis > Dovyalis caffra. Next base: position 34,284,458 of record CAWUPB010001173.1, read on the forward strand.
TCTTGCCTTTGACAATTAGTTCTTCAACCCAAATTCAATCATAACTCTCTAAGCTTTCCAAGCTTTAATCCAACTAAGCTCCACTTAATCAACTTGCTTTATGGTTTTTGTAAGCTAATTTAATGAAGTTTTAGCTTAGAAATCGAAGGAGGGAGATGGGAGGAAATTAGAGAGAATGGCATAAAAAGGAAGGGAAAGAAGAAAGAAAAAGAGAGAGGTACAACAATTGTCCCATTTGTATACCTAGCTTGATTTTTTTTAACTTAAATATTTCTTTATGATGGGTTATTACATTCTTTTCCCTTAGGAAAATTCATCCTCGAATTTAGTTCTAACCATACTTTAGTAAGTGAAAATGTGAGGATAATTTCTCTTCACTTCTTCTTCAACCTCCCAAGTGGCCTTATTGATCGAATGGTTCCTTTAAATGAGCTTAATGGAAATAATTTCTTAACTTGACCGTCTACTATTGCCATCGATTGCTCCTCATATGATAAGTCATGATTTAAATCTACTAATTGTAGTTCTAAGATATGAGATGGGTCGGTATATATTTTTTTAGCATGGAAATATGGACATAAGATGGACACTCTAAAACTATGGTGGCAATGCTAACTCATAAGCCATTGCTCCAATTTAACTAGCGATCTTAAACAATCCAATATTCTTAGAGCTCAACTTTCCTTTCTTACCAAATTAGATTACTTCCTTCATTGAAGAAATTTAAAGAAACATAAAATCAACATTTTGAAACTCCATAGGTCTTCTCTTTGGATTTTCCTAACTCTTTTGTGTACTATATGCAATCCTAAGGTGTTCTTGGTTCAACTTCACCTTCTTGGAAGTAAGCTATATCAACTCTAACCCCAAGGGCTCCTTTTCCCTTGCTTCCACCCAACATATTAGCGATCTACAATTTTAGCCAAATAAAACTTCATACGGTGCCATAACGATGCTAAAATGATGGTTGTTATTATAGGAGAATTTGGTTGATGGCAAATGATGATCCCAATTGCTTGTAGATCTATAACACATGCTTTAAGCATATCCTTCAAAGTCTGAATCATCTTTTTGACTAACCATCTATTTGAGGATGAAATGTTGTATTGAAGTCTAGCCTCATACCAAGAGACTCTTGTAATTTCCTCTAGAATTGAGAAATAAATAGAGTACTTTGATCTAAAATGATGGAGACTAGAATGCTATGTAAAAACACTAACCGATCAATATATAACCGAGCATATTACTAGCAAGAAATGGGTGAACTTACTTAATCTATCCAAAATAACCCAAATCAAATCATAGCCTCCTTGGGTTTGAGGAAAACCTATTACAAAATCTATTATCACTCTCTCTTACTTCTACTCGATAGTGGCAACTCCTCGCAACATTCTTGTTGCCTTCCGGTGCTCATATTTTACTTGCTATTAAGTTCAACACCTTAAAACAAAATCCTTAATATCTTTCTTCATTCTAGTCCACCAATCATGCTCATGAAGAACGTTATATATCTAGACATAACCAAGATGCATAGAATAGGTCGCATTATGGGCCTCTCTTAAAATCTGTTCTCTTAGCTCCGGATCCTTTACACACATAACCTTCAATGAAACAATAGAATATCTCTACCATCCACTCTAAACCTTTGAGTTTTTCCCTCTTAGATCTTAGTGAAAATCTCTTGTATTTCTTCATCATTCATCTAGGCCTCTCAAATCCGATCCACCAAAGCCGGCCTAACCTCAATATGGGCCAAAAGAACATCAAATTCACTAAATCCAAAAGCTAATCTAGAATACCATGATCTATTCACTTTTGATGCCAATGACCACTTTTTCTTTGATAAATGAGCTAAACTCCTTGTTGACTTCTTACTCAAAGCATCGGCCATAATATTAGCCTTACTCGGGTGATAAAAAAATGGTACAACCATAATCTTTAAGTTATTCTATTCATCTCCTCTATCTCAAATTCAAATACTTCTAGTCAAATATGTACTTTAGATTTTTATGATCCGTGTGGATCTCACAAGTTTCTCTATACAAATAATGTCTTTAAATTTTTAAGGCAAAAACCATCGTTGTCAATTCTAAGTCATGTGTAAGGTAGTTTTGTTCTTGTTTGTTTAACTATCTTAAAGCATAAGCTACTACCCTACCATGTTGTACAACACACATCCTTACCCTTCTTTCGAGGCACCAAAAATCCACCACTTCTTGAGGGTAAGGTAAGGACGAGTGTCATGGTCAAACACATCTTTAGCTTTTGAAAGCTCACCTTACACTTATCTTGCCACTAAAACTTCATGTTCTTCTAACTCAACTTATTCAACGATGCTAAAATTTTTAAAAGTCTTAAACAAACCTTCAATAATACCCGATTAAACCTAAAAAGCTATAAACCATAGTGACCGAATATGTCTCAACCAATGGGTTACCACCTTTATTTTCTTTGGGTCTACCATAATCCTTTCTTTAGAAATAAAGTGTCCTAGAAACACCACATTCTTTAACCAAAACTCACATTTCGAAAACTTGACATACAACTTATGTTCCCTTAATGTTTACAACATTCAAATGATTTTCAAGCTCCCTCTTATTCGTAGAGTACACCAAGATATCATTAATGAACATTATCATAAACTTGTTATGTTCATTAAGTCTATAAAAGTCTGTTAGAGCATTAGTAAGGCCAAACAACATCACCAAAAATTCATAACGGCTATACCACGACTTAAAAGTAGTTTTAGGAATATCCTCCCTCTTAATCCTTAGTTGATGGTACGCATACCTTAAATAAATTTTGCGAAATATTTTACAGACTTGTAATTAGTCAAACAAGTAATCAATCCTTGGTAATAGGTACCTATTCTTCATAGTCAATTTATTCAACTTGCTATAATCAATACATAGCCACAACCTCCCATCCTTTTTCCGAACAACAAAACCGAGCACCCCATGGAGAAATAGTAGGTTGGATAAAACATTTATTTAATAAATCCTAAAGCTGAACCTTCAATTCCTTCAATTCAGCTAGTGCCATCCGATAAGGAGGTTAGAGATAGGTTCGATGCCTAGAAGCAATTCAATACCGAACTCCATTTCTTTATCTAGAGGTAGACTAGGTAGTTATTTAGAAACATATAAAAAAAACTCCCTAATGATTGGCACTTGGTCAAAGCTGACCACATTATCATCTATCTTCTACACATATGCCATATAGGCCACACTCTCTTTTCTCATCATCTTACGTGCCTTACTAGTAGATATTAGGTTAGAGGGAGCTACGAGTCTACTCTTCTTGAAACAAAACCCATCTTCTCCTAAGTCCATAAAATACACCATCATATTATAGCAATCTAATAAAACATTATAATTTGGTAACCATTCCATTCCTAAAATAGCATCAAAATCATTCATATCCAATAATATTAAATTCATAAGTAAATTTATACCCATCACCTACGAGATCACAGTTTCTAAAAATCAAATCCACTATCATAAATTCTTTTATAGTTGTTGACACCATCAAAGACTAGTCTAACACACATGGACTTATATCGAATCTCTTAGCAAAATATAGTGACACAAAAGAATGAATTGCCCCTGAATCAAAAAATACCCTTGCATCATAAGAAAAAGACTCGAAGGATACCCGATACAACAACATTAGATGCGAAAGCATCCTATGCTTGGCAACCACTAGTACTTATCTAACCTTAATCTCCTAAGTCTTCATGACTCTTACTAGCTTATCCTCGACTTTGTTGTGCTCTATTACCAAACCCTCGGCTAGTGTAGCCACTAAACCTACCACCACTAACTCGAGGATGGATTGACTATAAGAGAAGCCTATACTCCCCTCAAAGTTATACCTTATTCCATCTTGTATTTAGGGCAATCACATATCAAATGTCCTAATTGATGACAAAAGAAACATGCTCCCATCCTTTGAGAGCATATGCCGAAAGAGGTTTAGCCACATAGCTAAAAAATAATGTGCCTCTTTTTAGAACCCTAATAAACTGAATGAGATGATCATTGACTCATCTTTATACATGATCCATTATGACTACACTATCTATAAAATATCCTATAAGGGCTAGAATAACTCTTCATATTAATATCTTAACTAGATCCACCACTATGACCTTTTTCCCACTCGATGATGAGGAATCACTCTTGGCCTTATTCTTTTACTATTTAGTTACTTTACTCTTCGTTCTCCTCATCTCAAACTTATGAGTATAATCAATTACTTTTCAATAACTTTGAAACCATTAGGAAAATATCGTTGCAAAGATTAGGTTTACTAGCCCATTCATAAACCTTTTCACTCTTTTCACTTTAGTTGGTATTATTTCTAGGGCATAATAACTTAGATTTGTAAACCTCCTTTTATACTCCATCACCATCATGTTAGAAGTTTGCACAAGTCTCTCAAACTCGTTAGCCCTTTCTTCCCTTATACTCCCCGGTAGTTACTCATCTATGAAAGCTTCCTTAAATTGCTCCGATGACTACTTAGGTTTCTTATCCGAGTTTATACCAATCATTAGCAATCCCTTTAAGTATAAATGCTATTAGTTCAACCTTTCTTTCCTCAAGAAATCAAAGTACAATTAGCCTTTTTTTCTCATTTCTAAAATACATTGGATCTTCATCATCCAATCACTAGAACAGTTTGGCAATTTTAATTTCCAAAACTCGGCCACATAAGGGTCAAACCTCGCTAATCTTGATTGAGTGCGGCTACTGAAGTGTTTGCTTTACCTAAAATCCGATTGGCGATCACTAACCTTTCCATAGCTTGAAAAGTTTACTAAATACCCTTAGCCACCATCTCTATAGTATGTTTGTTTAGTACAAAAACTAGCCATGATCTCGACTGTGACATCACATCGAGTCTACTTCTTTCTTATCTCTAAATCTATTATGGGACTCGTGAAGGTTTGGATGATGCCTCAACCTCGGCACTCGCTCCTCTAGGATACCTAGTCCTCACCATAGGATATGAAACATAACTTAAGTTGAACATATTTCAAAAGAGATAAATTCAAAAGGGTAGAGTATTCAACTTATAACCTTTATAATTTTTGTTCCCTTTTTCATTAGGCTTGCTAATACTTAAGGAAAAAGGTAACAATTTTAATTTTACAAGAAAAGAAAAATGACAAATCAAAATGGCTAAACCCAAGCCAAGGCATGTACAAGTCCAAATGTATGAAGGACCTAATGAAAAAAACATACAAAGCCAAGTTAAAGAAAAGAGACACATGGTCGTGTCTTGAAAGAAGAAAAAGCTATTGATCATGTGAAACAAAGAAGGAAGCTATGTGTAGGTTAAGTGTAAAAAGAGATTCGGGTAGAAAGTGTTAGTGTAGGTATTAAAGATCCAACCATGTTTAGATGGGTTTGAGTTATTATATCATTATATGGTTTATAATAAAGAAGTTTTTCTATTAATTCTTATCATTTACATTTACCGATTCAATAGAATTAGATAAAAGTCTTTGTGATATGCATTTGCATTAGTGATTGATCGAAAGATGTGAGACAAACACTAATGCACTTAAATGATATCATTAAATATCCCAAGTCGTAGTATTATCAAGAATGGACATTAATTATATGTGGTTAGACTTATGAGTACTATGCTCATGCTATATGATAGCGAGTAGGAGATCTACACCTATTGGTATGATGATGCCAAGGCAAGCACTTAGGTGATTTATGTTAGAGAACATTTCACTAGACTTGACTCGTCATAAGAACCCATTTGGTTTAATCTGTGGGAATCTCATATGAGATGGGTACAAGTAGTCCTTAGACTTGAATTTATCATGGTTATCTCATTAAAGGATTTATGCACTTTGACACTCATTTCGATGGACCTTGGTACCGTATTGGCTTGCTCGGAATGCAAGGATCGATAAAGGGTTGCCTTGGCTCGAGAGAGATAGTATTAGAGATCCAATATTATTCATCGATCCTTTATGTCATGCATGATATGTATGTTTATAATGCAATTAATATTAGGATGCATGTTAGGAATAATGTGATTATTGATTAGTATGCATGCTAGATGAGACCGACCAAATAATTCATTCAAATAAAATATTAAGTTAATTACCTTTTAATGTTATGAGAAGGAAACTCTCTTAGTCATTGTTAGCTTATTGAGATAATTCAAGGTCACTTCTTCCTCGAGGGAAACAAATCATCGGCCATGTAATGTCCTCAAACATTAGGTCTAACATAAATGAGTTGTTGGATTTGTTGAGATAACTCAAGGTCCAATAAACTTATAGGCAAGGATTGGTATTCATATAAGATGTGATATGATAAGGAGTTGTCATACTAATGAGATTAGAAATTACATTAGATGTAATTGGTAAGGAGTTACCTACCTAATCCTTCATGTATGACTTGTTGAAATAACTTAAGGTTAATGTACATTAAAGGATGAGATCCTAACCCACTAAGAAAATGAATCAAAAAGTTTTCTTAAGTCCTAAATTGAAGGTTATAGAACTTGAAGAAAATAGTAGGAGCAAATATAGATTTTACTTCTTTGATTTATTCTTTGTTTTATTTTATGTAATTTAATTAACCAAGTTAAATATTTTTCTATCCTATCAAATTGCATAGTATGATTGGTAACACATTGATATGATCGATAATTGATAGAAGTAATGCCTTCAATGGAACAAACTTCCTCGATTGGGAAATGAATTTTAGGTTAGTCCTCCAACATGAGAAAATTCTCTAAACGATAAAGAAAGCTCTCCCAATCGAGATCAAGTTGAAGCTCATATAGTATGGATCAAACATAGAGATGATGTGATCACTACTCGGAGTATCATGCTTGTTGATATGACATTGGAGTATAGGCACCAACACAAAAGCACATAAGCTTTTAAGATCATAGAAAAGCTTAAAAGCTTATTTGAGGAGAATATTAGGCATGAGCGTTATGAGATAGCAAGAAAGCTCTTTAAAACTAGAATGGATAAAGGATCTAATGTCAAAACGCATGTCACTAAAATGATAGGCTATATCATTAGACTAGCCAAACTTGAAGTTAAAATGGATGCTAAATTATCCATTGACCTCTAGTATTGCAATCGTTGCTCAATAGCTTTAGACAGTTCATCATGAATTTCAATATGATGCACATGGAAAACACTTTTGGAGAGTTGTTATCCATGCTAAGTGAAGCTCAACCTAAAATTAATAAAAAGAACAAGAGTTCTATACTTTTGGTTAATAAGGGAAAGGGTACAGTAAAGATCAAGAAAAGCCCAGAAGAAGAAGTCTTCAACTACGCCTATTGGAGGAGTTAAAACTTTTGATTCTAAGAATAGCCCAATGGATGCAATCTGTTTAATTGTAAGAAGAAAGGGCATTAGAAGTGCAACTACAAGGAGTTCTACTACCACCTCGGATATTTATGTTATTAAAGCTGATTTTCTTATTTCTAAAATGCCACCCCATAGGTATATGATACTATACATGGTGCTCGTATTTTTGAAATGTACGGGAGTTTAGAAAAGAAAGAAAAATAGCTTTAAGGGAGATGACATATAAGACTACAATGGATTAAGAGTTGGACCATTAGATGTAGGTATTTATAAGCTAGCACTACCGTATAGGAATGTACTAAGACTCGATTATTATTATTATTATTAGAGACTAAAGATGTTATTTTCATTTCTTGTTTTGAACAAGTATTTCTTTTTTTTTTTAAGAATAATGGTTATTTTTAAAGATGATTTTTATGAAATTATCTTGATAATAAATATATGTTTTGAACATAACTCCCATACATGTAATATAAATACAAAAAGACTCAAATGATCTAAAACAACATAAATTTATAGCAACATCAACTTAAACATAAAAACAAGAATCTCATATCCAATCTAGTTATAAATAGATATCTAGAATCATTTGATAATGTTTAGGGAATCTTGATTACTTGGCAAAAAGACTTGAATCCCCTTTTAGTTTAAAAGGAAAAAGAGCTACTAATTAATAAAGGCCCTACACATAGAGATGTATGTGGGCCCATGGTCACCCATGTAAGAGGAGAACATGCTTGTCACATAACCTTTAATGAGAGTAGATCATGTTTTGGTTATAAGACATAAGTTCAAAGCGTTTGAAAGGTTCAAAAGTTTAAACTTAAAAGTCAAGTGACGAGGTAGCAAAAGTGATAAGGCATTTCAATTAGATCGAGGTGATAAATACTTGAATGCTAAAATTTTAGATCACTTAAAAGAGAATGAGATTCTCGACGGACATCACATGTAAGACATGGTCGGTCCATAATGAGTCGAATCAATATCCCCATTTTATTTTGGATAAATACTCCTTACTACAAACTTTAGATTGAATTGGGTTCTAATTAAATCTATTTAAATAGACCTCATATGAGATATGAAAAGAAAAGAAAATGAATCCATCTTTCCTTAATATTTGAGGCTATGAAGTATGTGTCAAAAGGTTTAATAAAGACAAATTAAAGCCTAAAATCAATAAAGTGCTAATTTGTGAGAAATCCAAGCAAACAAAGGGTGTCAATATCTTACCGAGTAGAACAAAGTGTTATTCATGATTGGGCATGCTATATTCCTTTGGAAGGAATTTATAGATGCTAGAAATAGTGGGAGTAAATTTGAACTCAATAAGATTCAAGTGGACTCATAAATTGACACTTTACTAGAGGAACCCTAAGTGGAATGGTTACAAAGTGTTATAACTATCCCATAAAAAAAACATAAGAACTTTATAAGTTTAAAAGAAATTCATAAAATTAAAAAAACGATATGTTCTTCTTATCTCCACACATGTTGATGTGAGCCCTAAAATGGATGACAAAGCTAACACTTATGAAATGACAATGTCGGACATTGATTACAAGAAAAAGCAAATAAAAAGAATGTATAGATGACACACCCTAATGGTTCTCAAGAACATACAAATAAGATTTGAAAAATACAAAATTCCATTTATGGATTTGAGCATGCCATTAGGAATAAGAGTCAATTTTTTAATGAAATAATCTAAGAGTTTGATTATTCACCAAAAACAAAGATGAATCTTGTGTATATAAGAAGTCAATAGGAGCCTACTAGTCAAGGTGATTCAAAATGAAAAATTAAACAAACTACTCCTCGGCTATAATATTATCGTGTTGCAAACTATAAAAGATTAAGATATCTAAAAGCAATTTTCCAAGTATAACATGGAAGAATAACCTACAATCTAAGAGTGTAGATATATAGAAATAGATCACTTAGAATGTAAGGAGTATGTCTCCCAAGGCAAATAAAATGACATGATACTAAAAGGTTTAGTATGAAAAAATCAAAGAAAGATTTATTCCGAGTGTCATATAGCTTGATGGCCGACAATAAAGGATCCATAGAACAAGCGAATGAACCAAGGCCTCATCAATGATCCAAGCATGTACTACTTTGCTACCACTTGATTATAGAGATAAACGATCATAGCAATATAAGGATAAAAAAGGTCTACACCGATGATAACATAGCTAACCTCTTAACTAACCATTTATCATAACTAAAACATGAGACCCTTACTCGATCGTCTAGATTAAGGGATATGGCTGGTTGGCTCAAGTGCAAGTGAGAGATTGTTAGTATAGGTACAAAGATCCAACCATGTTTGGATGGGTTTGAGTTATTGTGTCATTGCATGATTTATGACAAAGAAGCCTTTCTATTAATTCTTTTCATTTACACTTATTGATTGAATAGAACTACATAGAAGTCCATGTGAAATGCATTTGTATTAGTGATTAATCGAAAGATGTGAGACAAACACTAATGCACATAAATGATATTATTAAATGTCCCAAGTTGTAGTATTATCAAGAATGGACATTGACTATTTACGAGTTAGACTTGTGAGTGCTATGCTTATGATATATGATAGTAGTAGGATATCTCATACCTGTTGGCATGATGATATCAAAGCAAGCACTTAGGTGGTTTATATTAGAGAACATATCACTCAATTTGACTCGTCATGAGAACCTATTTGGTTTGGTCTATAGGAATCTCATACGAGATGAGTACAAGTAATCCTTAGACTTGAAGTCATCATGGTTATCTTATTAGAGGATTTATGCACTTTAACACTTGTTTTGATGAATCTAGTAAAGGGTTGCACGTGGACGATTTGTTAGGTGCATTAGGAATCTAATGGAGGTAGGCGTATGACTAAGATAGGATATATCATTCCTTGTATGTACTTTGACATGTTAGAGAACATATCACTAGACTTGATTCACCATGAGAACCCATTTGGTTCGATCAATGAGAATCTCATATAAGATAAGTACAAGTAGTCCTTAGACTTGAAGTTATCATGGTTATCTTATTAGAGGATTTATACACTCGAACACATGTTTCGATAGACCTAGTAAAGGTTGCACATAGGAAATTTATTGGGCGCACTAGGAATCTAATGAAGGTAGGTGTATGACTAAGATAGGACATGTCATTCCTTGTATGCTAAAGGAGTTATCACATTGCACTTCGATGAACGTCTACTCAAGAAATCTATGACCATAGTAAAAGTAAATCAATAGAGCATAGTTGTTTTACTCTAAGAGCCAAGATAATTGAGAATTGAAGCCATAGTAAAAGTACACCAATAGAACATAGTTGGTTTACTCTAAGAGCTAAGACATTTGACAATCGAAGAAAACTTTTGTGATCATAATCTAACAAGACTTATAGCCAAGTTCAAGATCACACTATGATAAGTTGACATGAAGACTTAATTATATGGTAACCATGCTCATGAAAAGTAATAATGGATTAATTAATCCTTCTATAGAATTGGGTAGTCATGATGCCTTGCTAGAGGCCAATCTTGATTTATGTATCAAGAGATAAAAGATGAGTCTTTTGTTCTTCATACATTGCCAACATATCTAGGAGTCTATTGATTCATACGTATAAGTTTAAGTATTGACATGATTAAAGAGAAGGAACGACATTGGAAAAAGTTTTCAATTTTGAAAGTTTCCTATTTTGAAAAACGTTTCCTAAAATGGAAAGTTTTCTTAAATGAAAGTTTCCTTAAATGAAAAATTTCCTATTTTAGAAATCAGCTTTTTAATTTGGAAGTAAATAACCTAAAATGGAAATGAGTTTCCTAATTTAGATTATAGGGTATTTTGGAAAATTATTTCCTTATTTAGGTCGCCTAAAATTATGTAAGATTATTTATTTGTATAGTCTAAATAAATTAATTGGACCAAAATGGTTTGGCCTAATAGGTTTAATTAAAAGTCTCAAGATATTTTGATGAGAGGATAAACATCAGCCTTATTAGATAAAGATAAATATATTAAAGATAAAGATTAAAAAGCCCACATGTAAAATAACTCGTAATCCTAGGAGGATTAGGAAGCAACAACCTAGATTCCTTAAAGGACTCATTGCCGCTCCTCCTTTTTCTTGGAGGACAAGCAAGTCTCTCCTATAAATATATCAAAAGGAGAGGTGTGACATACAAGCAATTTTTGAGAGAGATAGAGAATTTAGCCAATAAAGAAAAAAAAAGGATGAAGGCGGATGGCCAAGAAAGAAAAAAAAAGGGAAAAATAGTTTTTTCCAACCCTAAGTACGCCACTCTCTTTCCCTCTTCTCTTGGGTTGTCACAAACTTGCCCGGATTAGATTTCTATAGGAAACACTAGATAAATTAGGAAAGGTGGAGCTAGCACTCTACCAATTTTGAGTGCTTCTTTGTAGGTGCTTGGACTGCATAGATCATCAATAGAGGCCGGACACTTGGATGGTCATTCTGCTAAAGATTTAGATCCGTGCTATAAGAGGTAATTCTTTATTCATTACTTTAATTCATACATATATAGTTATTTGATTTAATGACATGATCTTTGGGCCCTTTCGATGGAAAATTTTTTTTATTTATTTCGTACCTCCATAGGATGTATGGTCCTTTAAAAGGGATAAGCAACACACCTATGCATCTATTTAGCATAAGAAAGCGGAAGGGTAAAAGGGGTAAGCATAGCTTGTGTAGAGAATTTAACATGCCTTTGTGTGTTTATCATAAGAAGATAAATAGGCAGAATGAATAAGTATAATTTGCATAGAAAATTTGGCATGCCATGTGTGTTTATCACAAGAAGACACATGGGATGAAAGAATAAGCATGGTTTGCATAGAAATTTGGCATGCTCGTGTTTGGTTAGCATAAGAAGACACATGGGGTAAAAGGAATAAGCACGGTTTGTGTAGAAAAGTGACATAGCCATGTGTCACCATAGAGTTGTCATCTAAGGAAGGAAGAAAAGCCACACGGGTAAAAGCTCGGAGGCATAGGGTGAAGGGAAAAAATGATATAGTCATACATAACCATGGAGTTGTCATCCCGGAGAAAGAAAGGCATATAGACCGAAGATAAATGACACGAGATGAAAAGTAAATATGACATGATGGTGTGTGATAATCAAGCAAACCATCCGAGGTAACTATGTGTGATAAACTCTACTTTTTACACGTGATATAAGACTATAAATATAGAAGTTAGGGCATACACTAGTTGATTGATCCATGTAATTTGAAATAAGGACATGGATTAGAATAGAACTAAAGCCTATGCTCCGATATCAACACTTGTTACGACCCTAGGTGTGGGCCATGACTAGTATAAGACTCGAGGGAACCATGAGGCCCACCTCGACTCAAGCAAGCCTCAAATATCTAAACTTAAATCCTTAAATTTATATTACATCAAACATCATTTAATTTTATGATATCCCAACCTAATACTCATTACCTTATAACTCCAACATAAATTATAATTCTATAATATTCTTGTATTTCTTTAAATAATATCCATAATTAATTTTTAATATAACTCTCATAAGATATAATTGTAGAGCTTTTAAGAATTATAAGAAAATCAAATATAGCTTCTAAGAGATTATAAGCAAATAAGACACGTGATCAATATGCCGACTTTAAGATAAGAAGTTGAGTGGAAGCTAAAAGGGCACTTTCCCAAGCCCTATAAAACTAAAATTATTGAGGGTAAGTAAATCAACAACTTAGTGAGTAGATATTATATAATGTATCTAACGGGAGAATGGACTAAGGATGATAGCTTAAAATTTGAATCAAGATGCAATGTTTATTTTCTCAAAAAAAATACATATCATAAATATCGAATCTTAAATGATTCAAAATCAATTCGTATCAAATCATCAAAAAATTTATATATACATATATCATACTCAAATCAAATCAAGTATCCGAATTACACTTACATATCCTAATCAAATCAAATCATACTTTTAAGTTTGCATTACACTTAAGGTAAAAACAAAGCATATCATTGAAAATGAATACCCAAAGGTCATGCCCCTCGTGATTAGGTTTTCGTATGTTGGCCAACACATGAGTTAGCACTGCTACTCTCCTATTAGTTAAAGCCTCGTATCATTGAGCTCAAAGGCTATGCCCCCATATCTAGGTACCCCAAGGTAACTAAATCATATCGAAGACCATATAAGCTTATACATATTTCAAAATACTTAAATATAGTTTATTAAATACCACATATGCTTAAAACCAGATTGATAATGCAATTCAATATCAAATAAACATTATAAATCACTATATGAATAATCAAACTAACAATCTAAAGTAAATTTGTATTTAAATCCATAATCACACATCAAACTAAGTAAAATGTTTGTTCAAATATACTTAAATCTCTTTTTAGATCATATCAAATCATTTTTGGTACAAAATCATTTTAAATGCTCATGAGGTCTATTCCCATCTAAGTTCTAAGGAATCGAATTAAATCACAGAGAAATTGATGATGCGTGATAGTTATGTCAAAGGAATTTCAAGCCATAATACGCTATATGATATCCACTCATAGCATAATCAATGGATTGAAGAAAATTGAGGTTGCTAAGATGGAGTCGCTCATTCTAAAGAATCTAAGAGTACAAGATAGTGGAATAACCATCAATATCACATATAAAATAATAATTCAAAATAATGAATTATTCTAGAAATAAAAATACAAGATTATCTATAAGAATGAAATTAATCAAAACATTTAACCCGATAACTTAACTAAACTCTTACTCTCTCAACTAATTTTATACAATTGCCAAATGAATTTTATGCTCACTCTATAATCTTACTCTAATAATCCAATTACTTATCATCAACTTCACTTATCCATCAACTATTTTTAATTCAATTCAAACTTTAAACAACCAATCCTTAATTAAAACAATAATTCTATTCTAATTCACTCAATTCTCAATTATGTCATCTTTAATTGCATTTATATAACTTAATTCTTCATTTTCCCTAAATTCTTTTCAATTCAAAACTAAAATTTGAATTTTTCATAATTCTTTCCAACTCTCCTTCTCTCTCTCTCTCACTCCCTGTCTCTCTCTCGCTCTCTTCCTCTCTCTCATTCTCCCTCTCTCTCCCTTCCTCTCTCTCGCTTCCTCGCTCTCAATCTCTCGCCCTCCAACTCTCTCCTTCTCTCCCGACCTCTCTCGTTCTCTCTCTCCCCTTCACTCTCTCTCTCCCTCTTTCGTTATCCCTCTCTACCCTTCTTTCTCTCTTCCTCTCTCACTTTCCATCTCTCATACTCTCTTTTTCTCTTTATCCCTCTCTCTCCCTCTTTCGTTATCCCTCTCTACCCTTCTTTCTCTCTTCCTCTCTCAATCTCCATCTCTCATACTCTCTTTTTCTCTTTATCCCTCTCTCTCCCTCTCTCACAATCTCTCCCTCTCGTTCTCTCTTTCTCTTACTTTCTCTTTCCTCTTTCCCTCTCTCCCCCATTTCTCCTTCTCCCTCCCTCCCTCCTTTTCTTCATCTCTCTCTCTCTTTTCCTCTCTCCCACACCCTCTCCCTCTCTTCCTTCTCTCTCCCTCTTCTTTTCTCTTTCTTTCCCACTCTCTCACTGCACCTCTCTCCTTCTCATAATTTTTCTCTCCCTCTCACTCCCTCTCTCTCTCCGCTTCTCTCCCTCTCTCTTCCTTCCTCTCTCTCTCCCTCTCTCTCATTCTGTCACTCCCCCTCTCTTCTCTTTCCCTTCCCCATCTCTCTCTCTCTCCCTCACTCTCCTTCTCCCTCCCTCCCTCTTTCTCTCTCGTTTTTTTCACTCTTTTAATATCCCTATCTCCCTCTCATTCTTTCTCTCCCTCACTCTCCTTCTCCCTCCCTCCCTCTTTCTCTCTCGTTTTTTTCACTCTTTTAATATCCCTATCTCCCTCTCATTCTCTCTCTCCCTTCCTCCTTTCTCTTTCCCTTTTTCTTTCTCTCTCCCTCTATTTCACTCACTCTCTCTCTCTCCATCTCCCTCTCCCACTCACTCCCTCTCTCTCCCTCCCTCTCTTTCTCTCTCCCTTCTCCTTTCTCTCTCCCTCTCTCCCTCTATTTCACACACACTCTCTCTCTCCATCTCCCTCTCCCACTCACTCCCTCTCTCTCCCTCCCTCCCTCTCTCTCTCTCTCTCTCTCTCTCACTCCTATCCAAATCGGCTCACTCCCTATCTCTTTCTCTCCCTCTTTCTCCATCTCATTCTTCATGCTCTTTATCCCTCCGACATACTTTCTCTCTCTCCCTCTCTCTCTCTCTTATCCTCTCTTCATCTCTCTTTCTCTCTTTTGCTCCCACCTCTCCCTCTCTTTATCTCCCTTCCTCTCGCTCACTCTCTCACCCTCTCACTCTCTCTCCCCATCTCTTTCCCTCTCTTCCTCCCTCCCCATCTCTCTCCCTCTCTTCCTCCCCCTATCTCTCTTGTCCATCTCTCTCTCTATATCTCTCCATCTCTCTCACCCTCTCAATATCCATCTCTCCCTTTCATGCACTCTCCCCTCTATCCTTCTCTCTTCTCTTCTCTCCTCATTTCTTCCTCTCTCTTCCTCTCTCCCTCTTTCTCCCTCCCTATTTCTCCCTCTCTCCTTCGTTTCACTCTCTTTCTCTCTCCCTCTGTAACCTTTGTGAGAATTCTTGACCATATACATATTCATATCGGAATATTCATATATATACATACTACGTATGGGTGTGATTTCGTGACATTTTCATTTTATGGTATTTTATTATTTTTATGGTATTAATATAATGGTGATTATATGAATACTTTGGTGTTCATGTAACAATTTAGGGGGAGAAATTTTGGATAAGTTAGTTAGTATGCCATGAAATGGAAAATTTTTCCTTAATTGTAGAGGGCCAAAATTTTGGAGTAAAACCAGAATTTATGGACTAAAATACGCTTAAGATTATGTTTAATGCAATTACCCATCCTTCAAAGTCAACTTGACACCTAAGCTTCTCCATTCTTTCATTTGACTTCCATCTCATCCTTTTTCCTTCCAAACCCGCCACCTATTCTTCCATGGTCTTCCATCACTTTCCACCTTGTCATCTTAATTTTTGACACTTTTTTTGGTATTTAATGAAGGAAGAAAGGTGGACATATATTTATAAGAGAGGGTGAATGGCCGGCCACACTTTAGCCATTTTAGCTCACAAAAATTTGAGAGAAAACCAAATTGAAAGAGAGAAAAACAAAAAAGAAAAAGAGGGAAGAAAGAAAGAAGAAAGGAGAAGAAAATACTAAGCGATTTTCGATGACATTTGAACTAAGTAAGTAGGTTTTATTTTATGTCCTAAAGTTTTGTTTTTATGTGTTTCTTTTATGTGGTTCACTTGTAACATTGGTTATGTTGTTATGAGTTGTTTGTGTTGGTATGATGTCTTGATGGTTTGCTATGGATCTTTTTGTCAGACTTGTATATGTGATGACTTGTTGAAGCTTATAAAGCTTTGTGTATGTCCAAGTATGTGGTGATAGGGTTGGTATAAATAAAGGAGGGCTTGGACCAAAATTTGGTTGGATGAAACTATGGTTAAGATGGACTTAAAAAGGCATGAGTTTCCTAGGCAACCCATTTGGCTTACATACATAAAAGGGGAAAGATTGAACCTTTAAGAACCTAGGACTTAATTGTAACTCAAATAAGTAAATTAGGATGAAACCAAACTCCATTAGAATGAAAGAAAATCTCTTGTCATGCTTTGGGGAACCATTTGGCCTAAACCCTAATTTTTGGGATTTGAGTTCTACTCATCCAAATTGATTATTAATGGTTCAATTAGACCTAAAAATATATAAATTGAAGTGTAAAATGGGTAGACTTCAAGGAAAATGGAAATTTCGGCTTAGGCTAGGAACCATTTAGCCTAAATCCTAATTTTTAGGAATTGAGTTCCACTCATCCAAATCGATAAGTAATGGTTCAATTAGATCTCAATATATATAACTTGAAGTGTAGAAAGGTTAGACTTCAAGGAAAATGGAAAATTTGACTTAGATTGGTTAGGAGCTAAATTCGGCCATCATGCCAAAATACGGGATAAGAAAGAGATTCCACTTTCAAAACAATTTAAATTAGACTGGAAGAATAATATTTACGTAAGCTAAGTGTAGGTCGAATTTTAGGCTAAGACTTCCTAATTATATGAAGGGAAGGCACTTACATGTGAAACAAAGTTTAGACTAAATACAAGTTGGTGATAATTGTACTTTGGATGGATACGATGAATGGGTTGAAAAGATAGGGTTTGGTAATAATGATTGCGTGCATGTGATAATGAAAACATCATGTGCATCATATGCATTTGGGGAGTGGACTGGTTGAATTGAGCAAGAACATATGATTGATAATTGATGAGGTTTGGTAACCGAACTAGATTAAATGGGTATTAGAAATGAAGCTCGTGTGGATGCTCTATTAGTTGATTACACCGTTAAGTGATAGATAATCCTACTAACCGTGTGCTACAATGAGGGATAATTCCATTGTTAGTGGTAGGTGATTCGGTAATCACCAAGAGATGAAAATAGAGCGAACTTGCTAATACCTAGGGTGCTCGAACTAAAATTGATGGGAAAAGGCGGACTAATAGGAAAGTACTACATGTCACATGCATCACCCTACTTACCGAGCTTTGGCTCATTCTATTGTTGTCAATGTGTGGTGTAATAGGTAAGGGTAAGGATAATTCGGTCGAGGATGTTGTCGATTCTCACTAAAACGAGCTCATGTGTCACCCTAGAATATAGAAATCACTTTTGTTTGTAAATTAAAGGGTATGGTGTCTATTAGTGGATAAAGGGCATCTTAGACATTTTGGAATTTCCTATAATTGTATTTATTAATGGTATCTAAATTAGATTGTACGCACTCCATGGTTATGTATTATGGAACCGAGTCGAGATTTTAGTCTTAACAACGTAACGAACCTAGCCACACCTCTTAGGAAATTGGTAAGGGAGCCGGGGGCGTTACACCCTCTCTATCTCCCTCTCCTACCCTATCCGTCTCTCTCTCCCTCTCTCTCTCTCTCCCTCTCATTAGCTCTCTCCCGCTTCCCGACTCCCTCCCTCTCTCCCTTCCTCTCTCTCCCTCTTTCTCTCTTCCTCTCTTTATCTCCCTTCCTCCCTGCTCTCTATACCTCTCACCTACTTTCTCTCTCCTTCTCTCCCCCTTCCCTTCTCTCCCTCTCTCTTACTCTTTCCCTCCCTTTCTCGCTCTCTCTCCCCTCTCTCTATCTCTTTTTCTCTTCCTCTTTCTCCCTCCCTCTCTCTCATTCTCTCTCTCTCCCTCTCTCCCTCTCTCACTCTCAACCTCTATCTCTCTCATTCTCTATGCCTCTCTCTCTTTTGTTCTCCTTCTCTCTCTCTCTCCCATTCTCTCCCCCTCTTACCTCCCCTCTCTTCTCTCTTTACATCTCTCCCTCTCTCTCTTTCTTCCTCTATCTCACTATCTCGTTTCCCTTTCTCCCTTTCTTCCTTTCTTTCTCTATCTTATCTCTCCCTCTTTCCCAATCCTCCTCCCTCCCACTCTCTCTCTCTCTCTCTCCCTTCACTCCCTTTTTCTCCCTCTCTTCCTCTCTCCCCTCCCTCCCTCTATATCTCCCTCCCTCATTCTCTCTCCCACTTTTCTATTAGTCTCTATCTCTCTCCCTCTTTCTTTCTCTCTTCCCCCTTCTCCCCTCTCTCTCCCTCTTTCCCCTCTATCTCCCTCTCTCCTTACCTCCCAATCTCTCTCTCCTTCCCTTTCTCTCTCTCTCCCTCTCTTTCCCTCTCAATATCCCTCTCTCCCTCTCACCTACTCTCTATCCCTCTATCTTTCTTTCTCCTCTTCTCTCCTCATCTCTCCACCTCTCTCTTCCCCACTCCCTCTTTCTCCCTCCCTTTTTCTCCCTCTCTCCTCTTTCACTCTCTTTCTCTCTCCCCCTCTATCTCTCTCTCCCTTTTGCCTCTCTCTAGTTCTCTCCCTCTTCCTCCCTTTCTCTCCCTCTTTCTATCTCCCTTACTCCCGCTCTCTATCCCTCTTACCTATTTTTCTGTCTTCCTCTCCCCATCACTATCTATCTCCCTCTCTCTTGCTCTATCCCTTCCTCCCTCTATAACATTCTTTCCCTCTCCCTCTTCCTCTCTCTATCTCCCTTCCTCTTTCTCACTCTGCCTCCCTCTCTCTCCCTCTCTCTTGCTAGCTCTCCCTCCCTCTATCTCACTCTCTCCCTCTCTCCCGCTCCCTCCCTCTCCCTTCTTCTCTCTCGCTCTCTCACTCTCAACCACTTTCCCTCCCACTCTCTATGCATCTCTCTCCCCCATTTTCTCACTCTCTCTCCCTCTCTCTTACTCATTATCTCTCCACCTCTCCCTTTACCTCTATCTCCATCTTTTCTTTTCTCTCTCTCTTTCTCCCTCTCTCTCCCTCTCACTCTCTCCCTCCCTACCTCCCTCTCGCCCCCTCTCTCTTCTCTCTTTTCATCTCTCTCTCTCTTTCTTCTCCTATCTCTCTACCTTTCTCCCTTTCTCCCCCTCTTCCTTTCTTTCTTCATCCTCTTGCTCCCTTTATCTCTCTCTCCCTCTCTCCCATTCCTTCTCTCTCTCCTTCTATTTTGCTATTTTTCTTTCTCCCTCTCTTTCATTGTCTCTTTCACCCTCTCACCCTTTCTCCCCCTCCTTCCCTCTCTATCCCCTTTCCTCCTACTCTCTCCCTTTCTACTACTCTCTATCTCTCTCCCTCTTTCTTTCTCTCTCTCCCCCTCTCTCCAACTCCATCCCCTTGCTTTCCCTCTCTCTCCATCACCCTCCTTTTCTCCCTCTCTTTTTCTCTCTCCCTCTTTCCCCTTCTCTCTCCATCTCTCTTTATCTCCCTCTCTACCTCTCTTTCTGTGCCCTACCTCTCTCTACCTCTATTCCTTTAACCCTCACCCTCTTTCTCTCCTAGTCTCCCTCTCTCCCATTATCCCTCCTATCCTCTCCCATACCCCACTCCCTCTCTCTCTTTCCCTATCTTTCATGTTCCCCCTCTCTCTCACTCTCCCACTCCCGCCCTCCCTCACTCACTCTCTCCCTTTCTATCCCTCTTCCTTTCTTTCATTCTTTCCCCATCCCTCACTCTTCTTCTATTTCTCTCCTTCTCTCTCCCCCTCCTACTTTCTACCTACCCCTCTCTTCGTCCCTTCCACTCTCTCCCACTCTCACTCTCTCTCCCTTTTCTCTCCATCCCTCTCTATCCCCTCTTTCTCTCCCTCTCGCCCTATTGCTCTCTCCCTCTCTCTTCCCCTCCCTCCCGCTCTCTCTCCCCCTCCCTCTCACTCCCTCTCTCTCCTTTCTCTACTCTCTCTCTCTGTCTCTTCCTCTCCTCTCTTCCTCTAACTCTCTCTCTCCCACCTTGTCTCCCCCTCTTTCTACCTCTTTTTCTCCCTCTCCTTTTCCCTCACTCACACCTACTCTTCCCTTATCTCTCTCTTTCCCTATGTTTACCCTTTTATCTCTTCCCTTTCTACCTCTCACTCTCTCTCCACATACCTATTTCAAGCCTCTTCCTCTCCCTCTCTATCAATCCTTGTATCCCTCTCCTTTTACTCCTCTCTCTCTCCCTCTTCCTCTCCCTCTCTTCCTCCTTCCTCTCTATCTCTCCTTCCCTCCCTCTCTATTCCTCTTTCCCCTTCTTCCCTCCCTCATTCTTTTTTCTCTCTCTCTCTCCCCATCCACTCTTACTCTCCCTCTCTCTCCCTCTATCCTTTCCATCCTTCTCCTCTTTCCTCCCTCTCCTACTCGTTTTCTCTCTCCCTCTCCCTCCCGCTCTCCTTCTCTTTATCTCCCTCTCACCTCCTCTCTTCCTCTCCCTCTTTCTCTCCCTCTCTTTTTCCCTCCCTCTTCTATACCATCTCTCTTCCTCTCTCACTCTCTTACTTCCCTTTACTCCCTCCCTTTCTCCATCCCTCCCACTTTCTCTCTCTCTCCCTCACCCTTCTCTCTCCTCTCTCTCTTTTGTCCTCTCTATTATCTCCCTCTTTCTCAATCTCTCACTCCCACTTTCCCCCTCCCCCTGCCCCTCCCCCTTTCCCTCTCTCCCACTCTTCATTCCTATCTCCCTCTCTTTCCTTACCTCCCTCCCTCTATCTCCCTCTCCTTCTCGTGCTCTCCCTTTCTCTCTCTCCCTCCCTCTATCACACTCTCTGTCATTCTCCCTCTCCCCCTCTCTCTCTCCTTTTCTCCTTCTCTCTATCTCCTTTCCTCTCTACCCTCTCTCCTTTTCTCCTTCTCTCTATCTCCCTCCCTCTCTACCCTCTCTCCCTCTCCCTCTCTTTCACTCTATCTCCTTCTCCCTCTATTCCTCAAACCCTCTCCAACTCTCTCCCTCTCCCTCTCTTTCACTCTATCTCCTTCTCCCTCTATTCCTCAAACCCTCTCCAACTCTCTCCCTCTCCCTCTCACTCTGCGTCTCTCTTCCCCTCTCACTTTCTTTATCCCTATCTCTCTCCCTCTCTTTTTTCTCCCTCTCTCTCCCTCCCTCCATCTCTCTCTCTCCCTCCCTCTAGCCCTCTATTTTTGTATTTCTCCCTCCCTCTCACTTTCCCTCTATCCATCTTCCTCTCCCTCTCTCTTTCAAACTCTTTTTCTCCCCCTCCTCCTTTACTCTCTCTCTCACTCTACCTCTCTCCATTCCCACCCTCCCATTCTTCCCTTCTATCTCTATCTCTCTCTCTCCCTCTCCATCTCACTCTCTTCATCTCTCACCCACTCTTTTTCTCTTCCCCTCTATCTTTTTCCCTCTTTGCCTTTCTAACTCCCCTCTCTCCCTCCTTCCCTCCTTCCCCTTCTCCCTCTTCATCTCTCTTCATCTCTCATTATCCCTATCTTTCTCTTTCCTTTGCTCCCTCTCTGTCCCTCCCTCCTCTCTATCTTTACCTCCCTCATTCTCTCTCCCTCCCTCTCTATTCCTCACTCCTTTGTCTTTTTTCCCTCCTCTCTTTTCTTTCCCTCTCTTTTTAACTCTCTCTCCCCCTCTCCCCATCCTACTCTCTCCTTCTTCAAATCTTTCTTCCACTCTCCCCCTCACTCTTCCCCCTCTCCCACTCTCTCTCTCTCCCTTTCTATCTCTCTCCCTCTCCCTGCCTCTCTCTTTCTCTCTATCTCTCTCTCTCCACCTCTTTCCCTCCCACCCTCTCTTTTTCCCCCTCTCTCTCCCCCTCCCTCTACCTCTCCCCCTCTTTTTCTCTTTCCCTTTCCCGCTTCATCTCTCTCCCTCTTTCTCTCCCCCTCATCTCCTCTCTCCCTCTCTCTTTCCCCTCCTTTCTCTCTCTCCATCTCTCTCTAGATCTCTCCCTCCTTTCCTCCTTCTCTCCCCCTCTCTCTTCAGCTATCTCTTTCTATCCCCTTCCTCATCTCTCCCTCTCTCTCCCCTGTTCCCACTCTCCCATCCTCTCTATCTATTCCCACTCTCTTCCATCTCTATCTCCCACCCTCTTCCACTCTCTATATCTCTCCCTCTCTTCCCTCTCTCTTGTATCCCTATTTCTCCTTCCCTCTACCTCTCTTTCTCTCTCTCCCACTCCCTCTCGCTCCCACTCTCACCCTCTGCCTTTCTTTCTCCTTCCTTTCATCATTCCTCTATTCCTCTCTCTCCACTTGTCTCCCTTTCTCTCTCCTTTTCTCCCTCTCTCTATCTCTTTCCCTCTCTACCCTCTCTCCTTATCTCTCTCCCTCTCCCTTTCTTCCTCTCCCTCTTCTCTTCTTACCCTCTCCATACTCTTCCTCTCTATCTCTATCTCTCTCTCTCCTTCCCTTCATTCATTCATCCCTCTCTCATCTTCCCTCCATGTCTCTCTATCCCTCTAGCCCTCTCTCTCCCTATTAGTATTCCTCTCTCCTCCCTCCCTCACACTCTCCCTCTGTTCCTTCCCTCTCTATCTCTTTATCTCTCTCTTTCCATCACTCTCTCTCCCTTACTTGTTCTCTTCATCTCTCTTCATCTCCCTCTTTCTCTTCCTCTCTCCCTCTCTTTATCTTTCTCTATCTCTCTCTTCTATTCTTTCTCACTCTCTTTATCTCTCTCTCTAACTCTTTCTCTCCCTCCTTTATCTCTCTCCCTCTCTCAACCCTTCTTTTTCTCTCTCTCCCTCCCTCCGTCACTCTCTCCCTCTCCTTCTCTCTTCCTCTCTCCCTATCCCTACCACCCTCTTTCCCTCTCTCTCCCTCTCTCCCCTCTCTCTATCTCTCTCTCTCTCAAACTCTCTCTACCTCTCTCCTCTTTATCTATCCCTCCATCTCTATTCCTCATTCCCCCTTCTTCTCTCCCTCCTTTTTCTCTCCTTTCCTCTTTTTCCCTCCCTCTCTCTCCCTCTCTCCCTATCCTACTCTCTCCATCTCTCTCCCTCCTTTTCTCTCTATTCCTCTCTTTCTTCCACTCTCCCTCTCTCATTCTCTCTCCCACCCTCTCCCTCCCTCTCTCATTCTCTCTCCCTCCCACTCTCTCTTTACCCCTCTCACCCTCTCCTTCCCCTCCTCTCTCCCCTCTCTTTCTCTCTCCTCTCTCCCTCCCTCTCCCTCCCTCTCTCTCCCCCTCCCTTTCTCAGCCTCTCTCTCCCTCTCCTTCTCTCTCACTCCCTCTTCCTCCATCCCTTTCTCCCTCACTCCCTCTCTCTCTCTATGTCACTTCCTCTTCCTCCATCCCTTTCTCCCCCACCCCTCTCTCTATGTCACTTCCTCTTCTTCTCTCTCCTCCTCCCTCTCCCTCCTCTCTCTCCTTCTCCCTCTCTCTCCATCTCCCTCTCCCCCTCTCTCTTTCTCCCTCTCTCTTTGGATCTATCTCTTTCTCTCCCTTACCCTATCTCTCCCCTCTCTCCCTCCTCTCCCATTCTCCCTTCCTCTCTCCCTCTCCCCCTTTCTCTCTTTCTCCCTCTCTCTCCACCTCCCTCTCTCTCTCTCTCTCAATCTCTCTCCTTCTCTCCCTTACCCTATCTCTCCCCTCTCTCCCTCCTCTCCCATCTCCCTTCCTCTCTCCCTCTCTTTCTCTACCTCCCTCCCTCTCTCTTCCCTTCCCACTCTTTATCTTTGTCCCTCCCTTTACCTCTCTTTCTCCCTTTCCCACTCAATCTTGGTCCCACTATCACCCTCTCCATCTCTCTCCCTCTCTCTCTTTCTCCCTTCCTTGTTACCCTCTCTCCCTCTCCCTCTCCTTTTCTTCCTTTCTCTCTCCCTCCCACTCTCTCCCTCTATATTCCTCTCTCCCATCTCCTCTCCCCTCTCTCTTTCTTTCTCCATTTCCCTTACTCCCATTCTCCCACTCTCTCCCTCTATATTCCTCTCTCCCACGCTCTCTCCCATCTCCTCTCCCCCTCTCTCTTTCTTTCTCCATTTCCCTTACTCCCATTCTCCCACTCTCTCTGTCTTTGTGTCTCTCTAGCTCTCCCTCTTTCTCTCTTCATCTCTCTCTTGCTCTCTCTCTCTCTTTCCCTCTATCTCTCTTCCTGTTTCTCTCCCTCCTTGCTTCTATTAAACCCTCTTTCTCTCTCCCTCCCCTTCCTCTCTTTCCTCTCCTCTCTTTCTTTTTACCAAACCCTACCTTCCTCTCTCCCTTTCTCCCACTCTCTCCTACTCTCCCTCTCTCTCTATTTCTCTATTACTCTACTCCCACTCTCCCTTTCTCCCCTCCTCTCTCTATCCCTTTTCTCTCCCTCTCTCCTTGCCTCTCCCTCTCCCTCCTCCTTCCTTCCCTCTCCCTTCGTCTCTCATTCCCCTTCCTCTTTCTCTCTCACCTTTCTTATCTTTCCCTCTATCTACCTCCCTTCCTCTCTCTTGCTCCTTATCTCTTCTCTCTCCTATTCTTCCTTCTCCCTCTCTCTCTCTCCCCCTCTCCTATCTCTCTATCTCTCTTTCTCTCCTTCTATCTCTCTTTCCCTCTTTACATGTCTCTTTGTCCCTTCCTCTTTCTCTATCTTCCTCTTTATTCCCCTCTCCCTCTCTTTTTCTCTCTCTCCCTTCCCTCATGCTCCCTCTCTCTCCCTCTTTCCCTCCTATTTCTCCCACTCCCCCTCTCCCTCTCTTTTTCTCTCTCTCCCTTCCCTCCTCGCTCCCTTTCTCTCCCTCTTTCCCTCCTATTTCTCCCACTCCCCCTCTCCCTCTCTCCCTCTCTCTATCCCTACCCTTTTTCCTCTCTCCCTCCCCTCCCTCTCTTCCTCTTCCTCTCCCTCTCCCTCTCCCCATCTCTATATCTCTCTTTCTCTCCCTCTCTCTTTTTCTCTCTCTATATGTCTCTTTATCTTTTCCTTCTTCTATATCTTCTCCTCTATTCCTCTCTCCCTCTCCTTCTCTTCTTCTTTCTCTCCCTCCCCCTCCCTCTCTATCCCTCTCTCCCTCTCATGTTTCCCCTCTCACTCCCCCTCTCTCCTTCCCTCTCCTACTTCATCTCTTTCCCTCTCTCTCACTCACTATCTTTCTCTCTCTCTCTCCCTCTCTCGCCATCTTTCCGCCTCTCCCACTCCCCCTAACTCCCTCTTTCTCTCACCCTCTCACTTACTCACTCTCTCTCCCTCTTATGCTCTCACTTTCTAAACCTCCATTTCTCTCTTTTGCTCTCACCCTTTCTCCTATGCTCCCTCTCAATCTCCCTTCCTCTTTATCCTCATCTCTCCCTCTCTCCTTCGATCTCTCTCTATCCTTTCCTCTCTCTCTTTTTCTCCTAGTTAGTCTCTCTCCCCCTCCCTCTCTCACTCTCCCTCTATCTCCCCTTTTCCCTCTCTCGCACTTTCTCGTCCCTTCTTTTCCCTTTTTCCTTCTCTCCCTCTCTTACTTTCGCTCTCTCGCTCCCTCTTTCTCATTCTCTCCCTCTCACTCCCTCTCTCTCTCTCTTCCCTTTTTACCTCTCTCCCTTCCCATCTCTCCCATCCTCCTCTCCCACTCTCCCTCCCCCTCTTCCTCTCATTTTCTTCCTTTTCTCTCGCCTCTCTATCCTTCTCTCTCCCCCTCACTCCCTCTCTCTTCCCCTCTCTCCCTCTCTCTTTCCCCATCTCTCACTCTCTCCTCCTCTCTCCCTCTCTCTCCTCCCTCCTTTCTTTCTCTTTCTCCCCCTCTCCCTCTCTCTATCTCCCTCTCTCTTTGACCTTTTTCTTTCCCATACTCTCCCTCTTTCTCTCTCCTCTTATCTCCCCTTCTCCCTCTCTCCCTCTATCTATTTCTCTCTCATTTTTGCTCACTATCTCCCCTTTTCCCTCTCCCTCCCTCTACCTCTCTCTCCCTTACTCTCTCTATATCACTCATTCTCTCCCCTTCCTCTCTCCCTCTCTCTCTTACCCCCATTCTCCCACTCTTTTTCCCTCTCTCCCTCTCTCTCTCTATGATGCCCCCTCCTTAACCCACTTGTTAATTACCCAAAAGGAGTGGCTAGGTGAGGAGCACGTCATGCTCGACATGACCAATTTCGAATTAACCTCAAACACGTATGTGCTCATACAGGAAGGACTTATCATATAATGAAACACGTACAAGTCAATTTACATAATATTAACAAATAAAGTGAAAGAAATTATAAAATTTATTTACAATACCATCAAAATGTTTATCGACACCCCAACCTCAAGATTACAATAAAAAGAAATTCGATATGCTTGTGTCACATGTAAGCCTTTTTAGAGGACCCAATAGTATCCTTACTACATTGACTCTTTCCTATCATAACATGAAAATAACAATTGGGTGAGCCGAAGCTCGGTAAGTAAGGTGTGCATGTGATATGTAATGAAGTTCCGTTTCCCATTCTACCCATCCATTTTAATCCAGGTACCCTAGGTATTAGCAAAACCATGTGTTATATCTCTTAGTGATCATGTTATCACCTACTACTATATTACCCTCTTAGTGATCCCATTATCACCTACTGCTCACAATGGAATTATCCCTCATTGTAGCACATGATTAGAAGAATTATCCCTTGCTTAATGGTGTTAGTAATAAGGTATGCATATAGTTTCATGTTGTTACCCATTCCATTCAATTCGGTTACTAAACCGCATTATCTCATGACTCAATGATTTTTCTCAATTGCATACTACCCCCAAATGCACGTGATGCACATGGTATTATGTTTAATACATTCAGCTAATTACGCTATCAACATTTTCTTCTCGGACCATTCTTGTGTCCCGATGCACACTCGAGACATCACATGTGTTTCACGTACCATTCAAAGTATTCAAAATGAGAATACAAATTCCATTCACTGGTATCATTCATTTCATAAATCTATTTCGTACTTATGAGTTTTTCCTTCTTGTGTACTTAGTAAGTCTAGGCTCGGATTTCCAGTGTATTACTTAGTTCACAAGACCGATTAATGCTAAGGATTTATGTGTGACATACTAAAGCTAAACTCTTGTTTAATCCAAACCTTTAATCTTAGTAGTTGAGTTGACTCATAATGGGTCTAGCTCTTAATTTCAATTTTTCTTGGTTCCTCACCCCTTCAATATTTCATTTTATGTTTGTTTAAATGTACTTTAACCCGTAGTTATAAACTCGGAAGGTGAGAACCTAAATCCCTAAAATTTATGGGTCTAGGCCGAATGTGTCCTTAAGTGGTTAAAGGTTTCCCCATTTAATCTAACTTACTAATTGGTTTCTACTTGAGTTCACATTCAATTCTTGATCTTTAATTACACAAAAGGATTCAATGTTAGTCATTTTCTCTCTTAGGCCGAATGGTCCAAAATGAGCAAGAAATTGTTTTTCCATCTCTAGGTCAATTCCTCTTATAATAACCTACCAAACCATACTTAGAAGGGTTACCAAGGAGATCTAAACCTTAAAGTCCATAAAGGAAACCAAATTTAGCCATCAAGTATCCAATTTACCTAATGAAGTTCAAAACCCTAATTTTATTTTAGTTGGGCTGATTGGATTTTAAGGTGGCCATGGACTCGCCTTTTATGTCTAGTAAATTTATTTCCACCCTAAACTATTAACCCATACCTAATTGGGTCACCATGATATCTTAGGCCCTTAATTTCCCAAAAATATCAATTCTTTCCCAATTTTTCCCCACTTGGCCGGATGGTTTTAGCCTAGGGAAACTCTAGAAGTGTATTTCTTTCCTTTCCAAGTCAAGCTCATCAAATCTAGTTTAGCTTCAATCAATTTGGTCCATACCCTTTTTCTTGTTTTCTTTTTTTCATTCCAAGCCATCCACACATTTAAACACATCAAACAAACTTTGCATCACAACACGAACACATAGATCTATCACAATTTATCAAAGTCTAACACCAACACAAACAACCATATCAACCCATTGAAAAAATTATTACAAGCCCATGAAATAAACACTTAAAAAAGATAACTTAAAACATAAAATAAACTAAAAATAAAACCTACTTACTTTGCTTTAATTTCCTAAAGGTTTTTTAGGTTTTCTCTTTCTTTCTTTTCTTTCTTTTTTCTTTTTCCTTTCCTTTCCTTCTTCTCTCTTTCCTTGCTATTTTCTCTCCCTTTTGTATAGCTACAGGATGCCTAAAAATTTTCTTACCATTTTCAATTATTCTATATATATACATGCTTAAAATATTAGTACTAATTAAGTGTACAAATGTCTTAATTTAATTTAAAAGAGTGGAAAGTAATTGGTGAGTCAAGAGATAGAGAGTGGTGGGTTTGATGGGTTTAGGGTGAGCTGGCATTAATTCATTAATTAAGGGGGCTTATGTGTCCTAAATAATTGGTTAGACTAACTAAACACCCTAACTAATCTAGTTCAAGTAACTAAACATCCCTCCCTCTCATAATTTTTGGAAATTCCTCACCTTAAACTCGGAATTCCTTCCCCCAAAAATATTCCAGCAGTGATTCCTCTAAAGGAATCTGTAATAAACTAGCCATAACGCTTTATAAATAGGCCTAAAATTAACAAACTTTTACAGGGCGTTAGTGAAAACATAGATAATCAACTTTTATTCTTTAAGATTTACCAATAAATCACTCTACGAGCCTTAAATAAATCACATAAAATTCGGACAAAATATAGTCCTCAAACACCGATTTTGCATATTTGATTTCTTTAATAATTAAACATCTCAAGCAAAATAACTTCAATTTAACATAAATCATACATTTCAAGCATTAATTTCTCATGGTGTAACGAGAATTATACTTACACTTAATGTATGCATATATATATATATATATATTTTCTAATATGTGTCGCTTTATGGTTAATGATTTTTTTTATGGGGGTTACAATTCTCTCCCCCTTAAAAGAAATTTTATATGCAAAATTGGTTTATTCGAATAACTTTAGGTATTTATCTCTCATTTCCTCCTCCTGCTCTCAAGTCATTTCTTCGAGGTCATGATTTTCCCATAACACTATAACTAGACTAATCCCTTTATTCCTTAGTTGTCTAAATTGTCTATCCGAATCCGAATCGGTCTTTTCTCATAGGTTAAGTCCGGGGTCGGGTTTGGCGACTCTATGTCCAAAATTTGGCTAGGCTCTCCAACACACTTTCTTATAATAGACACATGAAAAACATTATGCACTCATGCTAAGGATGGCGGTAGCAACAAGTGATAGGCCTTATCGCCTACTCGGTCAAATATTTCAAATAGTCCAATGTATCGCGGACTTAAATTCCCTTTTTTTCCAAATCATAGTATGCCCTTCATCGGTGAAACTTGTAAGAATACATAATTATTGACTATAAACTTCAAATCCTTTCTCTTCTTATCGGTATAGTTTTTTTGTCTACTTTGAGGTGTTTTCATCCGTTGGTGGATCTTATCCACCACTTCGGTCGTTTGTTGCACCAACTCTAGTCCCGATAACTTCCTTTCCCCTATCTTATCCCAATGCACGAGAGATCTACATCATCGCCCATACAAGGCTTCATAGGGAGCCATCCCAATTGAAGCTTGGTAACTATTATTATATGTAAATTTAGCTAAGCGTACGTATTTCTCTCATTTTTTTGGACCAATCCAAAATGCATGCTTGTAACATATCTTCAAGAATCTAGATTACTCACTCGCATTGTCCATCGGTTTGCGAATGATAGACAATACTGAAGTTTAGCTTTGTTCCCATGGCTTTGTGCGGACTTTTTCAAAATACGAATATGAACCTAGGATCTCAATCTAACACAATTAAGATCAAAATCCCATGTAGTCTTACAATTTTTTCAAGATACAACTAGGCATACTTGGTTTAGATTATAGGTGGTTTTGATCGAAAGAAAGTATGCTTGATTTGGTTAATCTATCTATGATCACCCAAATGGCATCCGACCGTTAGATATGTATGCCCAAGAGCCATATATATTATGTGATATGTAAACAATAATCCCAATATGGCGATAAAAGATATATTTGTTAGATGAAAGTTATTTTTATTTTGAATATAGTCCTTAATTATATTGCTAGAATATCTAATCTAAAAGGTGTTTAGAATATGAATGACATATATTTACGAAACAAAATGCTTTAAAGAGTTCATAGTCATAAGATACCTAATTGGGCATCAATTATCCGAAAGACTATCACCTCTGTTTGTTTATGATAATGAGTCTCATGCTATAAGATATGTGATATCGGAACAAATATATGGACACTCATCATGAGTAGGTTGAATAGTGACATTAGATGATGATAACATGAAGTTCTAACTACTTGTCAATAATTCATCATCTAGATTATAATAGTGCATATAATCCTTTGACCTAAGGTGACATTGTTATCTCACACATAGGTAATTAAGGTTTGTTACTGCTTACATATTTATGCTAGTCATTTCTAGTAGGAGTCTTATAATATCAAGAAATAGAATCGAGATGAGGACATAACATCTAAGCAATTAGGGTTTGAAATTAACATGACCCTAGCTAAGATCGGGATCTTGTAATAAAGGGATTCGAGTGCATGGTAATTATGATCATTGGTTACGTGGAATGTAATTAATCGATTTAATATATTCATTTCTAATCGGGTAGTCATAATATGCTATGCTAGGCATCACTCATGACTTATAGGACTAAGGACATATTGAAAGATCCTTGAATTAAGAAAAGAGTTTTCTCATGATATCAAAGAGTTGATATCATATTCCCATTGCTAATTAGACATGAACCTAGAAAGTCACACATAATAGAGATTTTATCGAATGAGTAATTATTATTTTGATTATTAATTAAATTTTTTAATTAGATAATTAAAAATAATAGGATTAAACTTGTAATTAAATTTACAAGGTCTCTAGCATGTCCTGAAGTATAATCCAACTAAGGATAAATAAAGTATCACTTAATTTATATGAGATATAAATGACAAGTCATTGAGCTTAATTCAATTAATGAATTAATCAAAATAATCTTAGTAGAAGATTAACATAATCTTAGTTAAAGATTATGTGTTTTGATTAATGCATGCATGCAAACTCCTCCACTCAAGATATATTAATGGAAAGTGTAGAGAATTTATGCATGCAATATTTACATGTGTAATCAAGAAGTGTCTTGATTGTTTCATGCATGAATAACATTTTTCATGAAGGATGCATGCATGATTGACAAATATCTTTATGAAAGACACTTGTTATCTCTTATGCATGCAAGTCTCTCCACCCAACATAAGTTAGTGGAGAATGTAGAGAATTCAAACATGCATGATTGACATTTGTCATAAGGATTGCATGCATGATTCACAAATGTCTTTGCGAAAGACATTTGTTATCTCTCATTCATGCAAGCTCTCCACCCAACATAAGTTAGTGAAGAGTGTAGAGAATGATAAGAAGAACAAAAAGATGAGAGAATGTAGAGATTCTTGTATGGTCACTCATCTTAAACACTCAAAAGTGTTAGACACTTGACTTAAGCAAAAAGAAAGATTAACCCTTAGACTACTTCAAGTTAGGTTACTTGGTGAGCTCAAGATTAATTTTGGACATTTGAGAGACAAGATCATACTAGCAAACCAAGTCCTAGACCGAAGGCTCAATTGTGTAAAGCTTACGTGGATGGACTAGAGGCTTCACAATTGGGGAGCTATAGGTCGAGAGCAATCTTTGTGCTATGCTTCAAGAGGTATGAATTTAACTTTTTATTTTTATACATTGCATGTGTGCTCTAAATATCCTTTACCTAATTCTTAATTTATAGGCTATGAGACATCTACTTGAGATGTGATGAGATCACATCAATTGTCTTGTTTTTGGAATTTTTAAAATTCCACACACTTCCATTACATCCCCTTCTCTGTCCCTTTCACCGACCCCCTTTTTAATCTTGGCAATCCCATGATGACATCCATCGTTATATGCTCCCATTTACATTCAAAAATCGCCGAGTGGTTTTAACATTCCTATGGGTCTTTAGTGTTCCGCCTTCACTCGTTGACGGACTTGACACCTTGACACAAAATTAGCTATGCTTTCTTCATTCCGAGCCACCAATAACTTTGTCGTAGGTCTCGGTACATCTTTGTGCTCCTTGGGTGTATCGAATAGGGAGTTGTGTGTGCTTATTTTAATATTTCTTCCTTCACATTCTCCATCGATGGAACACACAACCTCTCTTTAAATATAATGACACCTTTTTCATCCACCACAAAATCGATTCCTTCTCCATCTTTACATTTTTCTTCAATTCATACGAGTTTTTGTCCACTTGCTGCCTCATCCGAATTCTTTCCTTCATAGTCGACTGGACTAATAAAGCCGATAAAATGCTACGATGGCCTACTAGAATTATCTCTAATTCTAACCTTTTTAGATCTCTCACTATTGATGGCTAGATTACCTACATCACTCGTTATTGATTTTCTACTTAAGGAATCGGCAACAACATTAGCTTTGTCTTAGTGATAATTGATTATACGATCATAATCCTTCACCAGCTCTAACCACCTTCTTTGTCTCATGTTCAACTCCTTCGCATGAAGATATATCATAAGCTTTTATGATCTCGTATATATCTCACACTTTGCTTGATACAAGTAATGTCTCTAGATTTTAAGGCAAAAACTACCGCCACTAGTTTCGGATCATGTGTTGGATAATTTCGTTCATATTCCTTCAATTGCCACGATGCATAGGCTATTACTTTTCTATTCTACATCAATACCGCTCATAGCCCATTCTTGGAAGCATCACTCGTAAACCACGAAATCTCCATCTTTAGATGGGATAGTTAGCACTAGGGCCGTGGCTAACCTTCACTTTAATTCTTGGAAGCTTTTCTCACGGGCATCCGTCCATTGGAACTTAATGCTCTTTTTCATCAAATTAGTAAGAGGCCTAGCTATCTTAGAAAAGCCCTCCATAAATCCTCAATAGTAATCGACTACCCCCAAAAGCTTCGTACCTCCGTCACATTCTTTAAGGTAGGCTAGTTCTAGATCACCTCTACCTTCTTTTGGATGTACCGCTATGCCTTCTTTTGTCACCATGTGACCTAGAAAAGCTACCTACTCTAGCCAAAATTCACATTTCTTGAATTTGACGTATAGTTGCTTGCTCTCTTAGCATCCGTAAGGTGGCTCTTAGATGCTCCATATGCTCATCTTTAATTCGAGAGTAAACCAGGACGTCATCAATGAATAGGATCATAAACTTGTCCAAAAATTCTTTAAAGACTCGATTCTTCAAGTCCATGAAAGTGAGTCGGGGCGTTAGTCAATCCAAACGAGCGTTACTAGGAATTTGTAGTGGCCGTATCTCATCCTAAACATTGTCTTCTTCATATCCTTCCATTTTACCCTCGGTTGGTGGTATCCCGATTATAGATCTATCTTGAAGAACACCATCGCACCTTGTAATTGATCGAACAAGTCATCAATCTAGGGTAACAAGTACTTATTTTTAATCATCACCCAATTTAATTCTCGATAGTCAATGCATAACTATAGACTACCGTCTTTCTTTTTCACGAACAATACGGGAGCTCCCCGAGGTGAGGAACTAGGGCATATAAATCCCTTATCCAATAAGTCCTATAGCTACACCTTCAACTCTTTCAATTCAACTAGAGCCATTCTATAGGTAGTCTTAGAAATTAGAGTCGTGCTCGGCTCTAACTCAATCTCAAATTCTATCTCCCTCTCGGTAGCAACGTAGTCAAATTTTCTAAAAATACATCCGGATACTCCTGCATGACTTCTATATCATCCAGTTTCAACTTTCGCTCTACCTAGCTATTCACCACGTGTGCTAGATACCCCATACACCTTTTTCTTAGCATTCTTTGAGTTTTTATAGCCGAGATGATTGATATGGCTCGAAACTTCATATCATCCTTAAACTTTAATGACGGATCTCCGGGTAGATCAAAAACTATTCTCCTCCCTCGACAATCGATGGTGGCATCATGCTTAGTTAACCAATCCATTCCCATAGTCAAATCAAAATCTTAGAGGTCCAATACGATCAAATCATCCTCCAAACTCATATCCTCAATCGGGATTGGACACTCGCTTGACTAGGCTCGTTGACTCCATACATTCTCCGAAGGAACTACTATCAAATATCTTATTGCCAATGTCTCAAGTTTCACACCTAGGCTTTCAACTAATGTTTTTTATATGAATGAATGTATGGCACCGAAATTAATTAAAACACAAGCAATCAAGCCAAGGATGTAGACATTATCGTATCTTACTACCGTGTCCCTCTTGTCAACCTTCTCTTAGGTCATTGTATAAACCCGTGTCGATACTCTTCTCGATCCTAGTTTTTGTATCCGAGGACGAGTTAGAGGCTATGTGTCCTTGCTTGTGACAAACATAACGGACCCTCAAATCTAGTCGGCACTCTCCCATGTGGAATCTTCCACATTTATTGGATCGAGATTGATTACCCATTGTTGGTCTCGGCGATTCCACGATAATGGCCTTAGGGCATAAGGTGATGGTCCGGCGACCTATGCATTTGTTGGACCACTAGTTTGGTTGAAATTTCTAGTCAAAGCTCATCTTTGTGGCCCGAAGGAAAAGGCTTCGGGTCCAAATGATTGCCTCCTCAATCGAACTTCGTTTGTAGTTTCCTTCGATCTTCATCTACCAACATTGCTTTATCTACCATTTCGGAAAAGTGTTGGCGGTAGACATTCGTACCATGCTTTGGAATCTTAGGCTCGGCCTTGTTAAAAATCAATTCTTCTTCAAGTTGTCATCCCCTGCAATGAATGGGACGAATCAACATCCTTGCTCCAATCTTCGTACGTATTCACCTACGAACATCCCATCTCGCTTTAGTTCTAGGAATTCTTAGATTTTCTTAGCCCTCATGTCCGCCATAAAGTATTTATTGTAGAAGACCTCCTTAAATCCTTTCCAAGTTAAGGTAGGCATGTCCACTCGTCAATCGTGCACTCTCCCACCATGTCAAGGCATCCTTAGTCGGCATAAAAATAGCACACGATACTCCCTCATTGTTGGTAAATTACAAGTATTCGAATATCTTCTAAAGACTTAATCCATTCCTCTGCTATCATTAGGTTAACACCTTTGGAGAATTCTTGAGGACTTATCTTATGAAACCTCTCCACAACGTCATTCCTATGCTTTGGGGTCTTGTAGGTGGAGGCTATTGATGCATAACCGGGAGTCGTCTCATTTTCTCTACAAGGTCTTGTTATTGTTGTCACATTGCTTGTTGTTGTTATTGTATCATGTCCATCATGTGATTTAAAGCATCCTATTGATTTCGTTATGACCATTGGAGGTCCCTTCACCTCTTGCTTGTGTTGGCTCCTTTCTTGGCATGCTTGGACTTTGTACATGCCATGTTATGACCGTATTAGTTTTGGTATTAAAAAATATATAATGTAAATCATCCACTTACGTGTGAAATTATAGATATTTATATGTGAAGCATTTCGTACACAACGGTATTTACAAGCACTTCTCCCTTCTAAAAGTTTTTATGCTCTATTTACAATCAAAAGTGTACTTATTTACATTAGGGAATACACAACAAGTACTACATCGCATGATAGAGTTACGATATATTATGTCCAACCAACATATCGGACACATCATGGAAAGGAGTGCTTGACCCTCCACCGATCAATAACATCATCCGATGCAATGCGTACTATGTCACGAGCGAGGGGCAACGGTAGACACTAGCTATACATCAAACGGGTATGGGTCCGCCTAACTCTGTATTGGAAGGAAAGCTTGGACCAAGTCTCAATAACAAAATCGATCTACCAACCCTTCCCAAATCACATCAAGCAACTACCGATCTCTCGATAAAAGTGTCCAACGTAGAGTCAATCGCAGGAAGTCCACACTCTGCGATACTACCGGAAAGAAGCATGAGCGAATGTTAATCATTGAATCGAGTCATACACCCAAGTGACGTGAGCTATTATATCCCGATATGGGGTCATAGTCAAACTGTTTAGTTTAGCCCGAGTAGGTAGCTAAGGTGGCTCGTTGTTGGCACGTCCTAGCGGGGTAGGGTGTACGAAATAAATACTGCATCTACAACAACAATAATTACCAATATTAAGATTTCTAGAACATAATTATATACTAGTATGGAAATCACATAATAATAATCATACACATAAAAAAAATCAAGAATCAAATTGTTACTCATCGAGTAGCACACCGGTCCTCGGGCTCGGGTGACACTTAAGGTTCTACCCGGTTAACTAAACCATAGCTCGATACCACCTCGTGACGCCCTCCCTCCCTAACCCACTTGCTAATTACCCAAAAGGAGTGGCTAGGTGAGGAGCGCATCATGCTAACACAACCAATTTTCAAATTAACCTTAAACATGTATGTGCTCATACATGAAGGACTTATCGTATAATGAAACACGTACAAGATAATTTACATAATATTAATGAATACAACAAAAGAGATTATAAAATTTATTTAAAATACCATCAAAATATTTATCGACACCCTAACCTCAAAATTACAATCAAAAGAAATTTTGGTACACTTGTGTCACACGTGAGCCTTTTTAGAGGACCCGGTAGCATCCTTACTATATTGACTCTTTCTTTTCACAACATGAAAACAACGACCGAGTAAGCCGAAGCTCGGTAAGTAGGGTGATGCAAGTGATATGCAATGAAGTTTTATTTCCCATTCTACCCAACCATTTTAATTTGGTACCTTAGGTATTAGCAAAATCGTGCGTTATATCTCTTAATGATCGTGTTATCACCTATCGCTCTATTACCCTCTCGGTGACCCCATTATCACCTACTACTCACAATGAAATTATCCCTCATTATAGTACATGGTTAGCGAGAATTATCCTTCGCTTAACGATGTTAGTAATAGAGCATGCACATCTTTTCATGTTGTTACCCATTCTATTCAATTCGGTTACCAAACCGCATTATCTCACGACTCAATGATTTTTTTCGATTTCATACCACCCTGGAATGCACGTGATGCACATGGTATTATGTTTAACACATTTAACTAATTACACTATTAGCATTTTCTTCTCGGACCATTCCCGTGTCTCGATGCAAACTTGGGACTTCACATGTGTTTCATGTACCATTCAAAGTATTCAAAATGAGAATACAACTTTCATTCATTGGTATCATTCATTATATAATTCTACTTCGTTCTTATGAGTTTTTCCTTCTCATATACCTAGTAAGTCTAGGCTTGGATTTCCGAGTGTTTACTTAGTTTACAAGATCGGTTAATCCTAAGGATTTATGTGTGACATACTTAAGCTAAACTCTTGTTTAATCTAAACCTTTAATCTTAGTAGTTGAGGTTGACTCATAATGGGTCTAGGTCTTACTTTCAATTTTTCTTGGGTCCTCACCCCTTCAATATTTCATTTTACATTTGTTTAAATGTACTTTAACCCTTAGTTATAAACTCGGAAGGTGAGAGCCTAAATCCCTAAAATTTATGGGTCTAGGCCGAATGTGTCCTTAAGTGGTTAAAGGTTTCCCCATTTAATCTAACTTACTAATTGGTTTCTAATTTATTTCACATTTAATTCTTGATATGTCATTACACAAAAGGATTCAATGTTAGTCATTTTCTCACTTAGGTCGAATGCTCCAAAATGAGAAAGAAGTTGTTTTCTATCTCTAGGTCAATTCCTCTTATACTAACTTACCAAACCATACTTAGAAGGGTTACTAAGGAGATCTAAACCTTAAGATCCATAAAGGAAACCAAATTTATCCATCAAGGATTATATCCAATTTAGTTGGGCCGATTGGATTTTAAGGTGGCCATGGATTGCCTTTTATGTCTAGTAAATTTATTTCCACACTAAACTATTAACCCATACCTAATTAGGTTACCATGATATATTAGGCCCTTAATTTCCCAAAAAGATCCATTCATTCTCGATTTCCCCCACTTGGACGAATGGTTTTAGTCTAGGGAAACTCTAGAAGTGTGTTTCTTTACTTTCCAAGTCAGGCTCATCAAATCTAGTTTAGCTTCAATCAATTTGGTCCATACCCTTTTTCTTTTCTTTGTCTCATTCCAAATCATCCACACATTTAAACACATCAAATAAACTTTTCATCACAACACAAACACATAGATCTATCACAATTTATCAAACCCTAACACCAACACAAACAACCATAGAAACCCATTGTAAAAATTATTACAAAACCATGAAATAAACACTTAAAAAAGATAACTTAAAACATAAAATAAACTAAAAATGGAACTTACTTACTTTAATTTAATTCCCTAAAGGTTTTTTAGGCTTTCCCTTTCTTTCTTTTCTTTCTTCTTTCTTTTTCCTTTCCTTTCCTCCTTCTCTCTTTCCTTGCCGTTTTCTCATCTTTTTGTATAGCTATGGAATGACAAAAAAATTTCTTGCCATTTTCACTTATTCTATATATATACATACTTAAAATATTAGTACTAATTAAGTGTAAAAATGTCTTAATTTAATTTGGGAGAGTGAAAAGTAATTGGTGAGTCAAGAAAGAGAGAGTGGCGGGTTTGATGGGTTTAGGGTGAGCTAGCCTTAATTCATTAATTAAAGGGGCTTATGTTTCATAAATAATTGGTTAGGCTAACTAAAAACTCTAACTAATCTATTTCAACTAACTAAACATCCCTCCCTCTCACAATTTTTGGAAATTCCTCGCCTGAAACTCGAATTACTTCCCCTAAAAATATTCCGAGTAGTGATGCCTCTAAAGCGATCCGTACTAAAATAGTCATAACTCTTTATAAATAGGACTAAAAATAATGAAACATTACAGGGAGTTAGTTGTAACATAGATAAACAACTTTTATTCTTTAATATTTACCCATAAATCACTCTAAAGTCCTTGAATAAATTACACCAATTTCGGATAGAATATAGTCCTCAAAACACCGATTTTGCATATTTGATTTCTTTAATAATTAAACCATCAATCTCAAGAAAAATAATTTAATTTAACATAAATCATACATTTCAAGAATTAAATTCTCATGGTATAATGAAAATTATACTTACATTTAATATATGCATATATATACATTTTCTAATATGTGTCGCTTTACGGTTAAGGTTTTTTTACGAAGGTTAGGCTCTCTCCCCCTTACCTTCACTCTTTTTCTCTCTCTATTCTCTCCTCTCTCTCCTTTTCTCTTTTTCTCCCTCTCCCCCTCTCTTGT
Source organism: Dovyalis caffra (assembly GCA_963924115.1). Lineage (NCBI taxonomy): Eukaryota > Viridiplantae > Streptophyta > Magnoliopsida > Malpighiales > Salicaceae > Dovyalis > Dovyalis caffra. Next base: position 34,324,492 of record CAWUPB010001173.1, read on the forward strand.
TCCCTCTCTCTCCACCTCTCCCTCTCCTTTGCTCCCTCTTCTCCCTCACTTCCCTCTCTCGCCCCTCTCTCTTTCTCTTTTGCTCTTTGTCCCTTTCTCCTTCTCCCTCTCTCTCACCCTCCCTCCCTCCCTCTCTCGCTCTCTCTCTCTCCCTCCTACACTCTCCCTCTCTCACCCTCACCCTCTCTTTCTCTCTCCCTCTCTTCTACTCTCACTCATTCCCTCTACCTCCCCTACTCTCTCCCTCTCTATCTCTCTCCCTTTTCTCTCTCTCTCTATTTATCCCTCTCTCCCTCTCTTTTCTTTCTCTCTCCATTTCTCTCTCTCCCTCTCCCTCTTTTTACTCTCTCTAACTTTCCTTTTCTACCCCTCTCTCTCCCCCTCCCTCTCTTCCTCTCCCTCTCCGTCTCCCTCTCTCTTTCCCTCCCTTTCGCTTCTTCAATCCCTCTCTTGCTCTCTCCCTCTCTCCCTCCCTCCCTCTCCCACTCTCTTCCCTCTTTCTCTCTCCTTATCACTTCCTCTCTCACTCTCCCTCTCACTCCCTTTTATTTATCCCTCTATCTACCCCTCTCTCCCTCTCTTTCACTCTCTTACTCTCCCTCTCTCCCCTTTTGTCCCTCTCTTCCTTTCCTCTCTCTTCCTCTATGCCCTTCTCCCTTCCAATCCCTCTTCCACTCTCTCTCCCATTTACTCTCTCTCACTCTCTCACTCCAACTCCCTTTACCTTCTTTGCCCCTCACTCTCTCTCGCTCTCTCACTCTAAATCTCCCTTCTTCTCTCTCTTCCTCTTCCTCTCATGATCTCCTTCACTCCCTTTCTCCCTTTCCTCTCTCTCCTTCCCTTTCCCTCTCTCCCTCCCTCTCTTGCTATCTCTTGCTCTCTCCCTCTCTATCTCTTTTTCCCTCTCTTTCTCTCTCTCTCTCTCCCTTTCTTACTCCCTCTCTCTTTTGCTCTCTCCCTTTTAGCCTCTCTCTCCCTCTCCCTCTCTATCCCCCTCTCCCTCCCTCTCTCACTATCTCTCCCTCTTTAACTTCCTCCCCATTTGTCCCTCGCTCTCCCTTCTTACCTCTCCCTTTCTTGATCTCTCTCTCTATCTCCCTCCCCTTACTCTTTATCACTCTCCCACTATATCTCTCCTTGGCTCTTCTCCTTTTCCTCTTTCTTTTCTAATCTCTCTCACTCTTTCTCTGTCTCTCTCCCTCCCTTCTCTCTCCCTCTCTCTCTCCCTCTCTCCCTCCTCTCTCATTCTCTCATTCTCTTCCTCTCTCTCTCCCTCTCTCCCTGCTCTCCCATTCTCTCATTCTCTTCCTCTCTCTATCACTCTCTCTCCATCTCCATCTCCTTCTCCCTCTCTTCCTCTCTCTTTCTCCCTTTCTCTCTGCTTCTCACTCCCTCTCTTCCTCTCTCTTTCTCCCTTCTTTTGCTTCTCACTCCCTCTCCTCCCTCCTTCTCTCTCCCTCTTTCTTTGTCCCTCTCCCTCCCTCTCTCTCCTTCTTTCCCTCTCTTGCTCTCTCCCCCTCACTCTATCTCTCTCCCTCTCTTCCTATCTCCTTATTTCCCTCCCTCCTTTCCTTCTTTCTCTCCCCCTTTCCATCTCTTTTTCCCTCTTTCACTATCCCACTCTCATTCTCCCTCTCTCGCTCCTTCCCACTACCTCTCTCTGCCTTCCCCTCTCTCGCTCTCTACCTCTTGTATTCTCTCTCTCTTCATCTCCTTCTCTCTCTCCCTCTAGCTCTCTTCCTCTCTCCCTCTCTCTCTTTTCTCTCTCCCTCTCTACCTTATTTAAAAGGGATAAAGAGAGGGGGAGGGAGGGAGGGAGAGAAGAAGGGAGATAGAGGGAGGGATAGAGGGTGAGAGAGGGAGGGAAAAAGAGAGATGAGGGAGAGAGAGAAAGAGGGAGAGAGAGGAGAGAGAGGGTAAAGAGGGAGAGGAGAGAGAGGAAGAGAAGGAGAGATAGCAAGAGAGAGGGGAGAGGGAGAGTGAGTGGGACAAAAGGAGAGTAAGGGGTAGAGATAGGAATAGTGAGGTGGAGAGAGTAAGAGGGAGAGGGAGAGGAGTGGGAGAGAGGGAGAGATGAGAGAGAGAGGGAATGAGGGAGGGAGAGAAGGAGAGGAGGAGAGAAGAGAGGGGGAGCGAGATAGGGAGAGAGGGAGGTAGAGAATGGTATAAAGAGAGAGAGGAGGATAGAGAAAGAGGGGGAGAGAGGGAGGGAGAGAGAGAGGAAGAGAGAGAGGGAGAGAAAGAGAGAGAGGGAGAGAGAGAGTAGGAGGGACATGGATAACAAGAAACAGAGGGAGTGAGAGGAGTGAGAGAGAGGGAAGGATAGAGAGAGAGACAGGAAGAAAGGGAGAGGAAAAAGAAGAGAAGGGGAGGGAGAGACGAGATGAGAGAGAAAGAGGAAGAGAGGGAGGAAGAGAGAGGTAGGGAGAGAGAGAAGGAGGGAGATGGAGAGAGAGAGAGAGTGAGAGAGATATGGAGAGTAGGGAAGAGAGAAGGTGAGAGGGGAGAGAAGGTGAGAGGAGGAGAAAGAGAGGGAGAGTAGAGAGATAGGAAGAAAGAGTGGGAGAGAGGGACCGAGAGGGAAAGCGAGAGAGGGAGAGCATAAAGGGGAGAGAAAGAGAGAGGGATAGTAAAGTAGAGAGGGAAAGGGAAGGAGAGAGAAAGATATAAAGGGAGAGAGAGATTTAGAGAGGGAAAGGTAGAAGGGATAGAAGGAAAGAGGGAGGAAGTGAGATGGGATGGGGGTAGGAGAGAGAAGATATGATAGGAGGAGAGAGAGAGGTGAGAAAGGGAGAGAGAGAAAGAAAGAGAGAGAGGGATAGGGAAAGGAAGAGAGGGTAGGAGAGAGGGACATAAAGGGAGAGAGATGGGGAGATAGAGAAAAAGAAAGAGGGAAAGAGGGAGGGAGAGAGGGAGAGATAGAGCGTAAAAGCAAAGGAGTGAAAAGGATAGAGGGAGAGAGGCAGAGTGAGAAAGAGAGGGAGAGAGATGGAGAGGGGGAGAGAGGGAAAGGGGGACGGAGGGAGGGGGAAGAAGGGAAAGAGGGGGAGAGAGGAAGAGTAAGGAAGAGAGAGAGGGAGGGATAGAGGAATTGTGAGAGAGGGAGAGGAAAAGAGAAGAGAGAAAGAGAGAGGGAGATGGAGAGAGAGAAGGAGGAAGGAGAGAGAGGGAGGTTCAAAAAGAGAGAGAGAGGGAGAGAGGGGGAGAGATAGATGAAGAAGGAGAGAGGGAGAGTGAAGGAAGGGGGAGGGAGGGGGAAGAAGGGAGAGAGGGACAGGGATGGAGAGGGAGAGTGAAAGGGAAAAAGAATGAGGTAAGAGGGAGAGAGAGATAGTGAGCAAAAGAGGGGGAGAGAGAGTGTGGGAGAGAGAGTAAGAGGAAGAGGGGATAAAAAAGGTAAAGAGGGAGAAGGAGAGAGGGATAGAGGTGGAGAGTGAGATATAGATTTGGAGAGTAGGGGTGAAAGAGAAGTAGAGAGAGAGAGAAGGATAGAGGGAGAGGGAGAGGGAGAGAGGTAAAGAGATAAAGAGAAAGAAACAAAGAGGGAGAGGGATAGAAAGAGGGAGTGACGGAGCGAGAAGGAGTGGGAATGAGAGAGATGGAGAGAGGGAAAGGGACTAAGAAAGAGGCGGGAGAGAGGTAGGAAGGAGAGAGAGAGAGAGTGAGAGTGAGAGTAAGAAGAAGAGGGAGAGATAAAGGTAGAGAGGGAGAGGGAGGGAGATATATATATGAGGAAGGAGAGATAAAGGGAGAGAGGGAGAGGGAGGGGTAGAGAGATATATAAAGAGGGAGAGGGAGAAAGGGGAGAGAGGAAGGGAGGGACAAGAGAGAGAAAGTAAGAGAGGGGGAGAGGAAGAGAGAGGTGAGGGAAAGAGGGGCAAGGAGGGGGAGAGAGAGAGAGAGGGTGGGAAAAACAGAGGGAATAGGGAAAGAAAGGGGAGAGAGAGGGAGAGAAAGGGTGAGAGAGAGATAAAAAGAGAGGAAGAGGGAAAGGGAGAGAGGTTGAGAAAGAGAGGGAGAGAAAAGTGGAGAGTCGGATAGAGGGAGAGGAAGAAGGGAAGGAAAAGAGAGGTGTTAGTGTAGGCGCCCGATCCAGCCATGCATGGATGGGTTTGAGTTTATGTATCATTGCATTTTTTATTTTGATAATAATAAAGAAATCATTCCGTTAATTTTTTGTTCACATGTTTAATAGAATTAGATAGAAGTCCTTATGATATGCATTGGCAATAGTGATTGATCAAAAGATATGAGACAAACATTAATGCACATAAATGATATCATTAAATGTCTCAAGTCGTAGCATTATCAAGAATGGACATTAAAAAATATGGATAGACTTGTGAGTGCTATGCTCATGCTATATGATAGCAAGTATGAGATCTCACACCTATTGGCATGGTGATGCCAAAGCAAGCACTTAGGTAATTTATTTTAGAGAACATGTCACTAGACTTGACTCGCCATAAGAACCCATTTGGTTTTAGTCTATGGGAATCTAATACAAGATGAGTACAAATGGTCCTTAGACTTGATGTCATCACGGTTATCTCATTGCGGGACTTATGTACTTTGACACTCGTTTTGATAGATCTATTAATGGGTTGGATGTGGGTGATTCGTTAGGTGCATTAGGAATCTAATAGAGGTAGGTGTATGACTAAGATAGGACATGTCATTCTTTGTATCCTAAAAGACTTATCACATTATCACCTTATACTTTGATAAATGTCTACTCAAGAAATCTATGACCATAATAGGAGTACACTAATAGAGCATAGTTGGTTTGCTCTAGGAGTTAAGACATTTAGGAATCGAAGAAAACTTATATGATCCTAATCAAACAAGATTAATAACTAAGTTTAAGATCACACTCGTGATAAGTTAACATGAGGAATGAATTGTATGGTAACCATGCTTGTGAGAGGTATTAATGGATTAACTAATCCTCCTAGATAATTGGGTAGTCATGATGCCTTGCTAGAGGCCAATCTTGATTTATGTATCAAGAGATTAAAGAGGAGGCTTTTATTCCTTATACATTGCCAACATATCTAGGAGCCTATTGAGTCACATGCGTAAGTTTAAGTATCACATTACAAATAAGAATCAAAGATATTGAAAAAAGTTTATAATTATAAAAATTTCCTATTTTGGAAAGAGTTTCCAAAATAAAAAGTTTCCAAAAATGAAAATTTTTCTATTTTAGAAATTGATTTCCAAATTTGAAACTAATTCCTAATTTGGAAGTTACTTTCAAATTTGGAAATAAAGAACCTAAAAGGAAAGGAGTTTCCTAATTTAGGTTAAAGGGTATTTTAGGAAATTATTTCCTAATATGGACCCCTGTCAAAATAATCTAAAAATATTTATTCGTATAGTCCAAATAAATTAATTGAACTAAAATCGTTTTGGCCCATTAGATTTAATTGAAAAGCTTAAAGATAAATTTGATGGGAGGATAAACATCAACCTTATTGGATAAGGTTGAATGTTTTAAAGATAAACATCAATCTTATTTTAAGGTCGAATGTTTTAAAGATAATAATCAAATAGTCTCCACATATAAAAGAACTCCTCATCGTTGGAAGATAAGGAAGCAACAACCTAGAATCCTTTATGGACTCATAGTCGTCACTCTCTTTGTCCTTGGAGGATAAGGAAACTCTCCTATAAATATATATGAGAGAGAGAAAATTTAGCAAACACAAGAAAGGAAAAAATAGAGAAAATTTAGCTAGCCCTAAAATCACTTAGGGCATATGGCCAAGAGAAAAAATAAAGGAGAAAATAGTTTTCTCCTAAACCCTAACAAGAAATATTTTTTCCTTCTCTTTTAAGGTTGTCACAAAAGTTACTCGTTATTGATTTCTATAGGAAATGCAAAATCGGAAAAAGGTGGAGCTAGCACCTTATTAATTCTAAGTGCTTATTTATGGATACTTGGATCGCATGGATCATCAATAAAGGCCAAACACTTGTACGACTTTGTTGGAAAAGAGTTTAGATCTACACTATAAGAGGTAGTCCTTTACTTATAACTTATAATTCATGTATGTATGGTTAGTAGATTCAACGACTTGATCTTTGGGCCTTAGATAGAGGAAATTTTTTTATTTATTCCGCACCTTCATAGGATGCATGACCCTTCAAGAGGATGAGAGAGAAAGAGGGAGAGAGAGAGGGAGAGAATGAGAGAGAAAGAGGGAGAGGGAGAGGAGGAGAGAGGGAGTGAAAGAGGAAGAGATAGGTAGAGAGGGAGAGAGAGAGTGGTGAGTGAGAGAAAGAGAGGAAGAGGGAGACGAGAGGGAGAGATGAAGAGTTGAAAACAAAGAGATAGAGAATGGGTGAGAGAAAGGAGGAGAGAGAAAATAGGATAAAGAGAGCGGGAGAGAGAGGGGAAGGAATAGAGGGGAAGAGAGAGAGAGGGAGAGGGAGAGGGAGAGAGGGAGAGATGAAGGGAGAAAGAGAGGGAAAAAGGAAGAGAGGGAGAAAGAGATGGAGAGGGAGAAGGAGAGAGAAGGAGAGGGACTAAGGAGAGAGAGAGAGAGAACAAAAGGGGGAGAGAGGGAAAGAGAGATAAATAGAGGAAAGAAGGGAAGAGAGGGAGAGAGAGAGAGAGGGATGGGGAGAGAGAAAAAGAGAAAGGGAGAATAGGACAAAGAGAAAGGGAGAGAGAGAGAGAGGGAAGGAGAGATATAAAAGCATGGTAGAGAGATAGAGAGGGGGAGTGAGGGGGAGAGAGGGAGAGTGAGAGATTTATAGAGGAGGAGAGGGGGAAAGAGAGGAAGAGAGGGAGATAGAGATAGGGGAGAGAGAGAGAGGGAGATAGAGAAAAGGAGAGACATAGGGGAGATGGAGAAAGCGAGAGAGAGGGAGAGCGATAGAGTGAGAGAGAGAAAGAGATAAGGGAGAGAAAAGGGAGAGAAGGAGGGAAAAAGGAATAAAGAACGGGAGAGAGGGGAGGAAGGGAGATAGTTAGAGGGAGAGGCAGAGAGTTAAAGGGAGAGGTAGAGAGTGGGAGAAAGAGAGGGAGAATAAGACAAAGGGAGAGGATAGAAAAGGCGATGAGGAGAGTACGAGAGATAGGGAGAGAGGGAGATAAATAAGGAAGAGAGAGTGAGAGAGCAAGAGAGAGAAGGAGAGAGGGAGATAGATGGGGAAGGGAGAAGGGAGAAAGTGGAATAAGGGACTAGGAGAGAGAGAGAGAGAAAGAGACCGAGAGAGAATGGGAAAAAGGGAGGGAGAGAGAGGTCAAAGAGAGTGAGAGTGAGAGAGGCATGGGGAGAGAGAATTAGAGAGAGGGGGAGAGAAAGAGGGAGAGAAAGGAAGAAGAGAGGGAAAGAGAGATAGAGAGAGAGAGGAGAGGGAGGAGGAGGGAGATAGAGGGAAGTAGAGAGAGCTAGATAAGGAGAGAGAGGGAGAGATAGAGGGAGGGAAAGGTAGTGAGGGATAGAAGGAAAAAAGGAGGGAGAGAAAGGAGATGGGAGTGGAGAGAGAGGAATAGAGGGGAAGAGAGAGGGAGAGAGAGGTGAGAGAGAAAATAGAGGGAAAGAGGGAGAAATAGAGAGAAGGAGAGGGAGAGAGGTGGGAAAGAGGGATAGAGAGGGAGAGAGATATAGAGTGAGAGGGAATAGAGGGAAAGAGGGAGGGAGAGAAGGAGAGGTAGAGAGAGTAAGAGAGAGGGAGTGAAAAGAAGAGAGGGAGAGAGGAGGAGTGAGAAAGAATGGAAGAAAGAGAAAACAAGAAGGAAAGAGGGAGAGAGATAGGGATAGAGGGATAGGGAGGGAGAGAGAGGGAGGAAGAGAAGGGGAAAGAGAGGGGTAGAGGGAGATGGAGAAAGGGGGAGAGGGATAGAGTGAGAGGAGAAAGGTTAAAAGAGGGATAAGGAGAGAGGGAGAGAGGGAGAGGGAAAGAAAGAGAGGTGAGAGGGAGGGAGATACTAAGAGAAAGATGGAGAGGGAAAGAAAGAGTGAGAGAAGGGAAGAAGAATAGTGATAGAAGGGGAGGGAAAGAGGGAGAACGAGAGAAAGAGAGAAGGAGAGAGGTGAGTGATCGGGAGAGAAAGGATCAAGGAGAGAAGGAGAGAGGTGAGTAATTGGGAGAGAAAGGATCAAGGAGAGAAAGAGAGAGGGAGTGGAAAAGTGAGAGAGGAGAGAGAGAATGATGGACCGACATAGAGAGAGAGGGAGATGGAGAGAAATAGAGAGATAAAAAAGGGAGAAAAAGAAGGACTAGGATAGGGAGAGGGAGAGAGGGAGCGGGATGGTGAGGAAAGGAGAGAGATGGATATAGGGAGATAGAGAGGGAGTAGGAGATAAGTGAGAGGGTGTGAGAGAGAGAGGGTGAGGAGAGAGGGAGAGAGAGATATAAAGATGGAGAGAAAGAGAGAGAGGGAGGGGAGAAAGGGTATAAAAGAGGGGAGAGAGGAGAAGAAAAAGGATAGAGAGGTGGGAGAAGGAGAGGAGGAGAAGAGAGAGAAGGGGAGAGTGAGAGGGTGAGGGAAATAGGGGAAAGGAAAGAGTAAGAAAGGGGTGGGAAAACAATGATGACAAGGGAGAGAGAGAAAGGGAGGGAAAAACGAAAGGGAGAGAGAGGATGATAGAGAAAGGGAGGGAGATATGGAGAGGGAGAGAGGGAGACAGAGAGGGAGAGAGAGTGAGTGAGATAGAGAGAAAATGGGAGAGAGAATTTAGGAGAGGGAGGGAGAGAAAGAGTGAGATCTAGAGTAGAGCCAAAGAGATGGAGATAGAGAGATAAAGAAAGGGTGAGAGAGAGTGGGATAGAGAGAGGGTGGGAGAAAAGGGGAAAGTGAGAGGGAGAGAGAGGGAGAGGGCTAGAGAGAGTGAGGGAGGGATAAAAGGGAAGGAGAGAGGGAGAGCAAGAGGGAGAGGGAGGATGAGAGAGGGAGAGAAGGGGAAAGAGAGGGAGAGGGAAGGAGTGGGAGAGGGAGTAGGGAGAGAAGGGGAAAGAGAGGGAGAAAGAGGGAGAGTGGAGGAGAAAGGGAGATAGGGAGGAAGAGAGGTCATAAAAGAGGTAGAGATAGGGAGAAAGGCATGAAGAAAAGGAGGGAGATAGCAAAAGGGAAAGAGGGGGAAGAAGGAGATGGCGAAGAGAGGAGGGAGAGAGAGGGACATAAATGGAGGGGGAGAGGGAGGGTTAAATAGGGAAATGTGAGAGACAGAGAGGCAGAGGGAGTGGAAGGGAGAGAGAAAAAAGGAAAAAGGGACTAATAGAGGGAGAGAGTGGGAGGGAGATACTTAGAGGGAGAGGTAAAGAATGAGAGGGAGAGAAAAAGAGAGTGAGAGAGGAAAAGGGAGAGAGGGAGGGAGAGGAAGAGGGAGTAAGGAAGAAGAGAGAGAGAGAGGATGAGAGTAGGAGAGAGAGGGAGAGAGAAAGGGTAGAGAGGGAGGGAGAGGGAATGAGTGATAAAGAGGAAGAGAGGGAGAGAGGGATAAGGATCGGGAAAGAGAGAGAAAGAAAAGTGGAGGGAAAGGGAGGGAGAAAGAGGAAAAGAGGGGAGAGGGAGAGGGAGAGAGGGAAAAAGAGGAAGAGAGAGGGAGAGAGAGGAAGAGAGGAGAGAGAGAGAGAAGGAGAGAGGGATAGTGAGAGGAGGACGGGGAGAGCGAGAGAGAGAGGGAGAGAGGAGGGGGATAGAGAGAGGGAATAAGAGAGAGGAAAAAGAGAGAGAGGGAGGGAGAATGGAAGTGAGAGAGAGGAAGAGGGAGAGGAAGGGAGAGAGGGAGGGAAGGAGAGAGGTAAGGAGAGAGAGGGATATAGGGGGAGAGAGATAGGCGGGGAGGGGGAAGGTAGAGAGGGATAGAAGGAAAGGGGAAGGGCAAGAGAAGGGATTGGAGTAGGAGAGATAGGAAAAGAGAGGAAAATAGAGAGGGAGAGGTGAGAGAGGGTGAGAGAGGGAGAGAGAAGGAGAGAAAGAGTGAGAAAATAGAGAGAGGGAGGAGGAGAGGGTGAGTGTAACCCCGTAAAAACCCTTATCCGTAACGCGATGTGTATTAGAATAGTTCTATATATATGTATATTAAGAGTAAGTATAATTATTGTTTCATCATGAGAAATTAATGCTTGAAATATGTGATTTATGTTAAATTAAAGTTATTGTGCTTAAGATTAATGGCTTAATTATTAAAGAAATCAAATATGCAAAATCGGTGTTTTAAGGACTATATTCTCCCCGAGTTTTGTGTGATTTATTTGAGCACTTTAGAGTAATTTTTGGGTAAACCTCAAAGAATTAAAGTTTTTCATATATATGTTGCATATACCTGTATAAAATTTTATAATTTTTGGATCCATACATTAAGAGTTATATCCATTATGGTGAGGGTTGTTCGAAATGCATTCTGCTGGAATTTCGGGAGAAGAATCTATTCGAATCTTGTGGGATTTATTTGATGATGGTAGATTGATGGTTGAGAAAAACGTAAAGAATAAACATTGTTCATTTATGTGTCTACTATCTTTATATAAAATTTGGTGATTTTTATATTTATATATAAAACGTTATACCCATATTAGTACATATCATTCTAGACACAATCCTGCTGGGCAGATTTATCCTTAAACTTTAAAAATTCATTGTGAGTCGTTTGTTGGGTATTTTAACCTAAATTTTGGATATGTGGTGCCTTGATATTTTTCATTTATCTTATAAAAATAATAGGATTTAATGGTATCTATAAGTGGAACGTTTCTATTGGAGAAGAGGATGTCCTGTAAGATAGCTTCTCCAAACAGACTTGAGATGTGTGTGTGTAATTGGGAACAAACGAATTTAGGGACTTAATTAGCTTAATTAATATATGAAATAAGATACCATAATGGTTTATTTAGCTTAATTAAAAGGGTGAGACACCTAGAAATTTCATTAAATTCCCTAAGACAACTCACCATGCCAGCTCACTTGTAGCTGCCATGCAAATCCATCCATTGCTTCATGAAATATCCATTTACTTTACACCTTATCAAATATATTTAAGCCACATGTATCTATACTTAGGGAAAGGAAATGGGAGGTGTATATATATAGAAAAAGTGGAAGTTGGTTGAAATGGTTTATACATCTAGGTTTGATAACCTAACTGGAATAAATGGGTATTAGTAGTCCAAGATTCTGCAGGTCGTGTGCTCGCACTATTAGACGATGGATTTCTACTACTAATAGTTACAACGAGGGATAATTTCATTGTAGCGAGAAGATGATTTGAGGATCATCTGGATGAAATCAAGCCGTGTGCTTGCACTCGTTAGACGATGGATTTCCGCTAATAGTAGTTACAAAGAGGGATAATTCCGTTGTAGCAGAAGGTGATCCGTAGACCACTCGGATGATAAATAGAGTAGATCGGCTAATACCCGTGGTACCCGAGATTAAAATTTATGAGCATAGTGGAAAGTCAAAACAACATTGCATATCACGTGCATCACCCTACTTACCGAGCTTCGGCTCACTTCGTTGTTATTTTTTTTTATGTCATGACAGAAAAAGGACAAGTTGGCATGGATGCGATCGGCTCCTCCTAACCGGCTCATGTGAGGCACCATATATTAGTTTTTATTTTATCTATAAATTTAGGGTATGGAGTTCTTGAGAAATTGAATATTGCCTATAATGTTTTATTAATGTATTTAATTATGTTATGTAAATTTTATCTTAAGGAGTTATAGACGTAATGTACTCGTTAAAGTTCTAAGAATATCATAAGAGAACTACTTAGAGTTTAAGGTATGTCAGCGTAACGCGCTTCATCCAAGTACTCTACTTGGGTAGTAAAAATATGACTAGGGCGAGGGCGCTACGAGTGAGAGGGAGGGAAAAAGAGGGAAAGAGATAAGGAGAGAGGGGGAGAGAGAGGGAAAGAGGAAGGGAAAGAGGGAGAGAGAGAGGGAGAGATAAAGAGAGTAAAAGAGAGGAAGTGAAATGGAGATAGGGAGAGAGGAGTGAGAAAGAGATAAAGAGAGAGATGAAGAGAAAGGGAGGGAGAGAGGGAGAGAGGGGAAGAGAGAAGGATATAGAGGTAAACAAAGAGGGAGAGGGAGAAAGAAGGAGTTAGGAGAGAGGGGGAGAGGGAGAGAGATAAGGAGAAAGAAAGATAGTGGGAGAGGGAGAGAGAGGAAGAAGTGAGAGAGGGAGAAAGAGAGAAAGGGAGGGAGGGAGAGAGTAAGAGGGAGAGAGAGGGAGGGTGAGAGAGAGGGAGAGAGAAGGAGAAGGAGGTAGAGAGAGAGAGCAAGAGGGAGAGAGGGAGGGAGAAGGTGAGAGAGGGAGGGAGAGAGATAGAGAGAGATAAAATGTAACCCCTATGAAATTTTTACACATGTTAAAATGTTTCTAAATATGTTTATATGGATTATAAGTAATAGTATGGATGGGTTCAAAAGAGTTCTTTTTTAATGACGGTATGTTCGACGATTACATCCGAAATAACGGGAGGAAACATTTTGGATAATTTAGGTAATTATCCTTTGGGGTATTTCTAAGTGTTTGGAATGCATGATAATGATAAGAAATTTATTTTACAATTTTAGGACCATTTGGATTTTATTTGGAAAAAGTTCCGAATTAATTAAAAGAAATTTTTCGAAATGTAGAGCTAGATTCTATCCGAAGTTGGCATGATTTATTTGAGGACCATAGATTGATTTTTTGGGTAACACTCAAAGAATGAACATTGTTCCTATATGTTTTTACTAGCTCTCTATAAACTTTCATAATTTTGGACCTATACATTCAAATTTATGTCCATTATGGTGATGGTCGTTTTGAAATGTACTTTGCTGAAATTTCGGGAGAAGAATCGCCTGAATCTTGTGAGATTTATTTGATGATGTTAGATTGATTTTTGAGAACATCTTAAAGAATAAAAGTTGTTCATCTATGTGTCTAATAGCCCTCTATAAGCTTTCGTGAATGTTGGAGCTTTATATAAAAAGTTATTTCTATTTTGGTATAGATGGTTCGGGATGCACCACTACTCGGAATTGTTCTTTTTGGAAAGAAATTTCGAAATTTTAGGAGAGATATTTTCGAAATTTTGTGAGAAAAGAAGATGTTTGATTGTTTAAACTAAGTTAATTAGGGATTTATTTAGTATAATGATTTAGTTAAGACACCTAAGACTTGCATTAAATGAGTCAAAGCCAACTCACTCTTGTCTTTTATTCAAACCAACCGACTTTGCCTTCCAAGTTTCCTCCACTTTACGTTTTGCCTAGTTAAATTTTAACACTTGTGATATAAATAAATGAGAGGAGAAAAGGTGGGTATATAAGGGAAAGAAAGGGTTAAATGGCTGCCATTTGTTTAGACAAAAAGCTGTAGCTCTTCCATAATTAAAAGAGAAGCCAAATTAAAGAGAGAAAAATAGCAAAAAGAGAGAAAGAAAGAAAAGAAAAAGAGGAAGAGAAAAAGGGAAGGAAAAGAGCTAAGGAAATTCTAATCAAGCCTAAACTAGGTAAATAGGTTTCATTTTTTGGTTGATTAATATCTTAAATTATTTTTTTTAAAGTTATTTTGTTAGTGTTTATTTCATGGGTTTGTAATAATTTTCAATAGTTATATGCTTGATGTTTGGGATGAATCTATGTATGGATGCCTTGTTGTGATAATTTATGATGTTTATGATGTTTTGAAAAATTTCCAAGTATGTGGTGATGGGTTGGATTGGACTTGGACTAAATTTAAGTGAACTAAAACATGTTTAAAGATGGCTTGGAATGAACTAATAAATTAGTGTTGATGAGGAGTCAATTCTGTACGAATTTTGGGGTGCATGTTCAAGGACTTTAGGTCGATTTCTAGGTAAAACTTAAAGAATAAGAGTTGTTCATATATGTTTCAAGTAATTTCCTGTAAAAGGGTGTGTTCATTGGATGTGTTTACAAAGAGTTATACCCAATGTAGTACGGACAGCTCTAGATAAACTACTACTAGGTAGATTGCTCCCTAAGTTTCAAAATTTTATAATAAATTATGTACTTGGTATTTCCACTTAATTTTTTAATATGTTATAAATAAATATATCTAGTATCTAAAATAAAATGTGTAAGAGTTAATTATGTTCAGAAGTTGGAAAATTACTTGCTCGATTACAAGTTGCCCAAGTAGTAAACCCTAAAACGCAATAATTAGACTTGGACAAAATTAATAGGTGTAGATAAAATAAAATGGAATTGGATAAAGTAAATGGACTTAGGATTAAGTTAATAAACTTGAATAAAGTTAATGGGCCTGGAATAAATTAAATGGACTTGGACTAAAATCAAAAGGCTTGGTTTTAAAGTAGATGGGCTTAGATTAAAAGAAATGAGCTTGGACTAAAATAAGTGGACTTAGATAGAAATAAAAAGGATTTGAAAATTCTAAAGAAAATTTATTCTTTTAAAGAGGAAATAAGAAAAAGACTTGGACCTTCTTTTAAATATTAATGAAACTAATGAACAATATTAATGAGCGGAGGTTGTGTTCCCACTATGAGTACCATGATTGGTATGTGAGCGACGGGTGAATCCCGAGTGTTGGTTGGACCGTGAGCATGGCTTGAGAAAGAAGGGTTGGTACCCAATTTTGGTTGAATGTGATTAAACATGTTATCATGTGCATCACGTGTATTGGGGGTGGAATAAATTGAGAAAAATCATTGAGTCATGAAATGATATGGTTTGGTAACCGAATTGAGTAGAATGGGTAATAGCAAGGAATCCATAGTGCAAGCTCTATTTACTAACACCGTTAAACGAGGGATAATTCCGCTAACCATGTGCTACAATAAGGGATAATTTTGTTATGAGCAGTAGGTGATATTGAGATCACCGAGAGAGAGTAATAGAGTAGTAGGTGATAACACGATCACCGAGAGATAGAACGCATGGACTTGTAGATACCCGTGGTACTCGAATTAAAAAATGTATGAGTAGAACGGGAAACAAAACTTCATTGCATATCACGTGCATCACCTTACTTACCGAGCTTCAGCTCACCTAGTTGCTATTTGCATGTTATGACGGGAACGACTCAAAGTAATAAGGATGCCGCGGATCCTCCAAAAAGGCTCGGGGATGACATAAAATTTAAGGGATTTCGTTTGTTGTAATTTTAGGGTTAGGTGTCAATAAATATTTTGATGGTATTGTAATTAAATTTTGTAATTCATTTCACTCGTTTTGTTAATAACATGTAAATTATCTTGATCGCGTTTCATTGTATGATAAGTCCTTAGCGTATGGGTACGTATGTCTTTAAGGTTAATTCAAAAATTAGTCGTATCGGCGTTTTGCACCTTACCTAGTTACTCCTATTTGGGTAATAGAGAGTGAACAGGTATCGAGCTATGGTTTAGGTAATTGGGTAGAACCTTAAGTGTCACCCGAGCTCGAGGACCGGTGTGCTACTCGACAAGTAACAATTTGATTTCTGAATTTTTTTTATGAATGATTATTATATGTTTTTCATGCTTGGTATTTAATGATGTTCGTCAAATGTTAACCTTATTAATTATTGTTGTTCTAGATGCCATATTTATTTTGCCACCCTACGTTCCTAGGATGCGCCAACGGCGAGCCACCTTAGCTAATTACTCGGACTAAACTAAATAGCCTAATTATAGGCCTCGGTCACGATATAGTAGCCCACGTCACTCGTGTGCATGACCCGATTCAGCGAATAACATTCACCGATGCTTCTTTTCAGCGAGTATAACGAGTATGGCTTTCCTACGACTAACTCTACGTTAGACTCTTTTACTAATAGATTAGTTGTTGCTTGATGAGGTTAAGGAAGGGCTGATAGGTCTATTTTGTTATCGAGATTTGGTCCGATCCTTCCTCTCGATACGGGTTAGGTAGACCCGTACTCGGTTGATGTGTAGCTGGGGTCTACCATTGCCTCTCACTTACGAGATAGTACGCATGACATCGGATGATGTTATTGATCGATAGAGGGTCGAGCACTCCTTCCCACGATGCGTCCGATATGTTGGTTGGACATGATAGATAGTAACGCTATCACTTGATGTGGTACTTTTTATGTATTTCCCGATGTAACTAAGTACACTTTTGATTGTAAATAAAGTAAAAAAAACGTGCATATAGAAGTGCTTGTAAATACCTATTATGTATGAAATGCTTCATACATATAAATATCTATAATTTTGTGCATAAGTGGATGATTGTCTTTGATCCCAAAACTAACATGGACATAACATGGCATGTACAAAGCAAAGCATGCCAAGAAAGGATCCAACACAAACGGGAGGTGAGGGGACCTCCAATGATCATAACAGAAATCAACGGGATGCTTTAAGTCACATGATGGACATGATACAGCAACAATAACAAGCAATGCAACAACAGCAACAAGACCATACAGAGCAAATGAGATAGCTCCTAGCCATGCATCAATAGCCTCCACCTCCGTCGCCCCGACTTAGGAATGATATGGTGGAGAGGTTTCGTAAGATGAGTCCTCGGGAATTCTCCGAAGGTGTTAACCCAATGATAGTGGAGGAATGGGTTAAGTCTATAGAAGCGATATTTGAATACTTGTAATTTACCAACAATGAGCGAGTATCATATGCCATTTTTATGTTGACGAAGGATGCCCGCACATGGTGGGAGAACGCACGATTGAGAGTGGACCCGCCTACCTTAACTTGGGAAGGATTTAAGGAGGTCTTCTACAATAAATACTTTATGGAAGATGTGAGAGCGAAGAAAACTCAAGAATTTCTAGAACTAAAGCGAGGAGGGGATGTCCGTAAGTGAATACGTGCGGAGATTTGAGCAAGGATGTCGCTTCGTCCCATTCATTGCAAGGGATGACAACTTGAAGAAGAATCGATTTTTAATAGAGATGAGCCCAAAAGTCCGAAGCATAGTATGAATGTCTACCACCAACATTTTTTCAAAAATGGTAGATAAAGCAATGTTGGCGAGATGAAGACCAAAAAAAATTACAAAGGAAATTCAATAGAAGAGACAATCATTTCAACCTAGAGCTTCTTTCTCCGGACCACAAAGGCGAGCTTTGCCTAGAAATTTCAATCGAACCGGTGGTCCAGGAAATGCATGAACCGCCAAACCATCACCTTATACCCCGAGGCCACTATCGGGGAATCAGTCGAGGACAAGCAATGAGTAATCAATCTCGGTGTAATAAATATGGAAGATTCCACATGGGGAGTGCCGAGCCAGATTTGAGGGTCTACTATATTTGTTAAAAGCAAGGACACATAGCCTCTAACCTGTCCTCGGACATAAAAATCGAGACCGGGAAAAGTATCTACACGGGTTTATACAATGACCCGGGAGGAGGCTAACAAGAGAGACACGGCAGTAATATGCGATAATGTCTACATCTTTGGCTTGCTTGCTTATGTTTTGATTGATTCGGTGTCACACATTCATTCATATCAAAAACATTAGTCGAAAGTCTAGGTGTGAAACCCGAGATATTGACAATAGGTTATCCGATAGCAATCCCTTCCAAAGACTTTATAGAGTTAACGACTTAGTCAAATGGTGTCCGAGTCCAAATTGAGGACGGGAGTTTGGAGGCCGATTTGATTGTATTGGACCTCCAAGATTTTGATTTAATTATGGAAATGGATTGGTTAACAAGGCATGGTGCCACCATTGATTTTTTAGGGAGGAGAGTAGTTTTTGAACTACTTAGAGATCAATCATTAGAGTTTAAGGTTGATACAAAATGTCATGCCGTACCAATCATTTCGGCCATAAAGACTCGAAAGATGCTAGAAAAAGGGTGTTAGGGGTACTTAACACATATGGTAGATAGTCAAGTGGAATAAAAGTCCAAAGCGGGAGATATAGAAGTGGTAAGGGAGTATTTAGATGTATTTCTAAAAATTTTGACTATGTTGGCACCGTAAAGGGAGATAGAATTCGAGATTGAACTAGAGCGGGCACGACTCCGATTTCTAAAACTCCTTATAGAATGGCACTAGTTGAATTGAAAGAGTCGAAGGTGCAACTACAAGACTTACTCGGATAAGGGATTCATACGTCCTAGTTCCTCACCTTGGGGAGCTCTAGTACTATTTGTGAAAAAGAAGGATGGTAGTCTAAGGCTATGTATTGACTATCGGGAGTTAAATCGAGTAACGATTAAGAATAAGTACCCATTACCCTAGATTGATGATTTGTTCGATCAATTGCAAGGAGCATCGGTGTTTTCCAAAATAAACTTACAATTGGGATATCATCGATTGAGGGTGAGGTCTAAAGATGTGAAGAAAATGACGTTTAGAACAAGGTACGGACACCATAAGTTCCTAGTAATGCCATTTGGGTTGACTAACGCTCCGACCACTTTCATGGAATTGATGGATTGAGTCTTTAAAGAATTCTTAGATAAGTTTATCATTATTTTTATCGATGATATCCTGATTTACTCTCGAAGTAAGGAGGAGCATAGGGCACATTTAAGAGCCACCTTACGGATCCTATAGGAGTAGTAGTTATATGCTAAATTCAAGAAGTGTAAATTTTGGCTAAAGCACGTGGCTTTTCTAGGCGATGTGGTAACAAAGGAGGGCATAGTGGTAGATCCAAAGAAGGTAGAGGTCGTTCGTAGCCGGCCTACCTTAAAGAACGTAACGGAGGTACGAAGTTTCTTGGGACTAACCAATTACTATTGGAGATTTATGAAGGGTTTCTCTAAGATAGCTAGGCCTCTTACTAATTTGATGAAAAAGAGCGTTAAGTTCTAATGGACGGATGCTCGTGAGCGAAGCTTCTAAGAATTGAAGCAAAGGTTAGTCATAGCCCTAGTGCTAAGTATTTCATCCGAAGATGAAAATTTCATGGTTTACGAGTGATGCTTCCAAGAATGGGCTAAGAGCGGTGTTAATGCGGAATGGGATGGTAGTTGCCTATGCATCATGGTAATTGAAGGAATACGAATGAAATTATTTGATGCACGATCTAGAACTAGCGACGATAGTTTTTACCTTAAAAATCCGGAGACATTACTTGTATGGGGCAAAGTGTGAGATATATACGAATCATAAAAGCTTACGATATATCTTTACACGAAGGAGCTGAATATGAGACAAAGAAAGTGGTTAGAGTTGGTGAAGAATTATGATTGTATAATCAATTATCATCCAAGCAAAGCTAACATTGTTGTCGATGCTTTAAGTAGAAAATTGGTAGCAATAACTCGGGTAATCTAGCTATCAATAGTGAGAGATCTCTAAAAGCTAGAACCGGAGATAATCCCGAGTAGGCCACCGGAGCATTTTAGCAGACTTTATTAGTCCAACCAACTCTACGAAAAGAATTCGGATGGCACAACAAATGGATGAAAAATTGAGTGAAGTGAAGAAAAACATAGAAGCGGAGAAAGAATTTGATTTTGTGATAGATGATAAAGGCACAATTAGATTTAAAGGGAGGTTATGTGTTCCTTCGATGGAAGATGTGAAGGAAGAGATATTAAAAGAAGCACACTCAACTCCCTATTCGATACACCGGAAGCACAAAGATGTACGGGACCTACGATAAAGTTATTGGTGGCCTGGAATGAAGAAGGATGTAGCTAATTTTATGCAAGGTGTCAAGTCTATCAATAGGTGAAGGTGGAACACCAAAGACTCTCGGGAATGTTAAAGCCACTAGCGATTCCGGAATGGAAGTTGGAACCGATAACGATGGATTTCATAATGGGATTGTCAAGATCGAAAAGGAGGTCGGATGCTATTTGGGTAATCGTAGATCGACCGACCAAATCAAGCACACTTTCTTCTAGTCAAAACCACCTATAAGGCTGCACCGGTATGCCCAATTGTATCTTGATGAAATTATAAGACTACATGGGATTTCGATCTTAATTATATCGGATCGAGATCCTAGGTTCACATCCTCATTTTGGAAGAGTCTACACAAAGCTATGGGGACAAAGCTAAACTTCAGCATCGCATATCATCCACAAACCGACGGACAATCGAAAGAGTGATCCAGATTCTCGAGGATATGTTACGAGCATGCGTTTTGGATTGGTCCGGAAAATAGGAAAAATACGTACGCTTAGCTGAATTTGTGTATAATAATAGTTATCAAGCTTCGATTGGGATGGCTCCCTATGAAGCCTTGTATGGACGACGGTGTAGATCTCCCGTGCATTGGGATGAGATAGTAGAAAGTAAGTTATTAGGACCGGAACTGGTCTAGCAAATGGCCAACATGGTGAAAAAGATCCATCAATGGATGAAAATAGCCCGAGTAGGCGGAAAAGCTACGCCGATAAGAGCGAGAAAGGATCTATAATTTATAATCGGTGACTACGTCTTTCCGAAGGTGTCACCGATGAAGGGCGTGTTGCGGTTTGGGAAGAAGGGGAAATTAAGCCCACGATACATAGGCCCGTTCGAGATAATAGATCGGATAGGTGATAAGGAATATCGCTTGTCGTTACCCCCATCATTAGCAAGAATACATAATGTGTTTCATGTGTCTATGTTGAAGAAATGCATCAAAGAACCGAGGTAAAATCTAGACATGGAACCACCGGGCCTCGCCGTAGATTTAACATATGAGGAAAGACCGGTCCAAGTCCCGGACGGACGGGTAAAATGACTTTGAAACAAGGAGATTGGTCTAGTTAAAGTCTTGTGGATAAATCACGACCTCGAAGAATTGACTTGGGAACGTGAAGAAGAAATGAGGGATAAATATCCCGAATTGTTTGAATAAGTCAATTTCGAGGACGAAATTCTTTTAAGGGGAAGAGAATGTAACCCCGTGAAATTTTTACACATGTTACAATATTTCTAAATATGTTTATATGGAGTATAAGTAAGAGTATGGATGGGTTCAAAAGAGTTATTTTTTAATGACGGTATGTTCAATGATTACATCGAAATAACGAGAGGAAACATTTTGGATAATTTAGGTAATTATCCTTTGAGGTATTTCTAAGTGTTTAGAATGTATGATAATGATAAGAAATTTATTTTACAATTTTAGGAACATTGGGATTTTATTTGAGAAAATTTTTGAATTAATTAAAAGAAATTTTCCGAAATGTAGAGCTAGATTCTGTCCGAAGTTTGCATGATTTATTTGAGGCCCATAGATTGATTTCTAGGTAAAACGCAAAGAATGAAAGTTATTCCTCTATGTTTTGGCTAGCTGTCTATAAACGTTCATAATTGTTGGACCTATACATTCAGATTTAATTCCATTATGGTGAGGGTCGTTTTGAAATATACTCTGTTGGAATTTCGGGAGAAGAATCGCCTAAATCTTGTGAGATTTATTTGATGATGTTAGATTGATTTTTGAGAAAAACTTAAAGAATAAATGTTGTTTGTATATGTGTCTACTAGCCCTCTATAAAAGTTCATGAATTGTAGATATAGGTAGTGAGAGGGGGAGATAGAGGGAGAGTGAGGGAGAGAGGTAGAGATAGGTAGTGAGAGGGGGAGAGAGAGGGGGAAAGAGGGATAGAGAGTTGGAGAGAGAGGCGAAGGGAGATAGTTGGGGGGAGAGGTAGAGAGAGGGAGAGGGATAGAGAGGAAGAGAGAGATAGAGAGGGAAAGAGAGGGAAGGGGTGTCGGGAGAGTATAGAGAGGGATAGAAGGAGAGTGGGAGAGAAAAAGAGAGAGGGAGAAAGAAGGGGAAGAGAGGGACATAGAGAGAAGAAGAGAGTATGAGGGAGACAAAGGGAGAGAGAGGGAGAGAGAGGGGTGAGAAAGAGGAAGAGGGAGGGAGGGAAAAGAAGATAATGAGAGAGTATGAGGGATAAAGAGGGAGAGAGAGGAGAGAGAGGGAAAGGGAGAGGGAGAAGGGGAAAGAGGGATAGAGAGAGAGATGGAAGGGGATAGAAAGTGGGGGGAGAGATGGAGAGAGAATGAGGGGGAGGATAAGAGGGAAGGGAAAGAGAGAAATAAAGATAAACAGAAAGAGAGGGAGAGAGGAGAGGGAAAGAGAGATAAAGGGAGTAGAAGCGAGAGGGAGAGAGAGGAAAAGTGAGGGAGGAGACAGAGAGGAAGAAAGGGGGTTGAAGAGAAGGGAGAGAGGAAGGAAGAGGGAAGGGAAGAGAGAGCAAGAGAGTTAGGGAGGGAGAGAGAGGAAGGGAGAGAGAAAAAGGGAGAGGGATAGAGAAAAGAGGAGAGAGAAAAAAGTGAGAGGGAGTAGGGAGAGAGATTGAGAGAGAAAGTGAGAGAGAGACGAAGAGGGATTGAGGGCGAGGAGGAGTGATGAGAGAGGTAGAGAGAGAAGGAGAGATAGAATGAAGAGAGAGGGAGATAGAGAGAATAAGGGAGAGGGAGAGAGAAAGAAGTAGAGAGGGAGAGGATGAGTGGGATGGGAGAGGAAGAGATGGAGAGGGAGGGAGATAAGAAGAGGGAGAGGGAGAAAGATAAAGAGTGAGGAAGAGAGGGATAAGGAGAGAGAAGAAAGTGAGACAACAAGGGAGAGAGAAAAAGGAATGACGAGAGAAGGGTGAGAGAGGGAAAGAGAGAGGGAGAGAGGGTGAGAGAAGAAAAGAGAGAAGAGAGGGAGAAAGGGAGGGGGAAAGGGAGAGGGAAATAGAGAGAGAGGAAGAGGTAGGGGGAGAAGGAAATAAAGAGCAATGGAGAAAGAGAGAGGGGGAGAGAAAGGGAGAGTGAGGGAGAGAGGTAGAGATAGGTAGTAAGAGGGGGAGAGAGAGAGGGGGAAAGAGGGATAGAGAGTTGGAGAGAGAGGGAAGGTAGATAGTTGGGGGGAGAGGTAGAGAGAGGTAGAGGGAGAGAGAGGACGAGAGAGATAGAGAGGGAAAGAGAGGGAGGGGGTGTCGGGAGAGGATAGAGAGGGATAGAAGGAGAGTAGGAGAGAAAAGGAGAGAGGGACAGAGAGGGGGAAGAGAGGGACAAAGAGAGAAGAAGAGAGTATGAGGGAGAGAGAGGGAGAGAGAGAGGGAGAGGGAGGGGTGAGAAAGAGGAAGATGGAGGAAGGGAGAAGAAGAGAAGGAGAGAGTATGAGGGATAGAGAGGGAGAGAGAGGAGAGAGAGGGAAAGGGATATGGAGAAGGGGAAAGAGGGATAGAGAGAGAGATGGAAGGGGATAGAGGGTATGGGGAGAGATGGAGAGAGAGGGAAGGGGAGGATAAGAGGGAAGGAGAAAGAGAGAAATAAAGATAAGGAGAAAGAGATGGAGAGAGGAGAGGGAAAGAGAGATAAAGAGAGTAGAAGAGAGAGGGAGAGAGAGAGGAAAAGTGAGGGAGGAGAGAGAGAGGAAGAAAGGGGTTGAAGAGAAGGGAGAGAGGAAGGAAGAAGGAAGAGAAGAGAGAGCAAGAGAGTTAGGGAGGGAGAGAGAGGAAGAGAGAGAAAAGGGAGAGGGAGAGAGAAAAGAGGAGAGAGAAAAAGAGAGAGGGAGCGGGGAGAGAGATTGAGAGAGAGTGTGAGAGAGAGATAAAAAAGGATTGAGTGCGAGGAGGAGTGAGGGGAGAGGTAGAGAGAGAAGGAGAGAGTAGAATAAAGAGAGAGGGAGATGGAGAGAATAAGGGAGAGGGAGAGAGAAAGAAGTAGATAGAGAGGGGATGAGTGGGAAGGGAGAGGAAGAGATGGAGAGGGAGGGAGATAAGAAGAGGGAGAGGGAGAAAGAGACAGAGTGAGGAAGAGAGGGATAAGGTATGAGAGGAAAGGGAGAGAGCGAGGGAGAGAGAAAAAGCAATGACAAAGAAAGGGTGAGAGAGGGAAAGAGAGAGGTAGAGAGGGTGAGAGAAGGAAAGAGAGAAGAGAGGGAGAGAGAGGGAGACAGAGAGGGAGAGGTAAATAGAGAGAGATAAATAGGGAGGAGGAGAAGGAAATAAAGAAAAAGGGAGAAAAGAGAGGAGGAGAGTGAGGGAGAGAGGTAGAGATAGGTAGTGAAAGGGAGAAAGGGAGAGGGAAAGGGAGAGGGAGAGGGGGAAAGAGGGATAGAGAGTTAGAGAGAGATAGGAAGAGAGATAGTTGGGGGGAGAGGTAGAGAGAAGGAGAGGGAGAGAGAGAAAGAGAGAGATAGAGAGGGAAAGAGAGGGAGGGGGTGTTAGGAGAGGATAGAGAGGGATAGAAGGAGAATAGGAGAGGAAGGGAGAGAAGGAGAGAGAGGGGGAAGAGAGGGATGTAAAGAGAAGGAGAAAAGATGAGGAAAAGAGAGGGAGAGAGAGGGAGAGGGAGGGGGTGAGAAAGAGGAAGAGGGAGGGAAGGAGAATAAGAGAAGGAGAGAGTATGAGGGATAGAGAGGGAGAGAGAGGAGAGAGAGGGAAAGGGAGAGGGAGAGGGGGAAGGGATAGAGAGAGATTGAAGGGGGTAGAGGGTGGGGGGAGAGATGGAGAGAGAGGGAGGGGGAGGATAAGAGGGAAAGGGAACGAGAGAAATAAAGATAAGGAGAAAGAGAAGGAGAGAGGAGAGGGGAAAGAGAGATAAAGAGAGTAGAAGAGAGAGGGAGAGAGAGGAAAAGTGAGGGAGGAGAAGGGAGGAAGAAAGGGGGATGAAGAGAAGGGGAGAGAGGAAGGAAGAGGGAAGGGAAGAGAGAGAGAGCGAGAGAGTTAGTGAGGGAGAGAGATGAGGGAGAGAAAAAGGGAGAGGGAAAGAGAAAAAGGGAGAAAGAAAGAGGAAAGAAAGTGGGGAGAGAAATTAGGAGAGAGAGTGAAAAAGAGACGGAGAGGGGTTGAGGGCGAGGAGGAGTAAGGGGGAGAGGCAAAGAGAGAAGGAGAGAGTAGGATGAAGAGAGAGGGAGATGGAGAGAAGAGGAAGAGGGAGAGAGAAAGAAGTAGGGAGAGGAAAAGTGGGAAGGGAGAGGAAGAGATGGAGAGGGAGGGAGATAAGAAGAGGGAGAAGGAGAAAGAGAAAGAGAGAGAAGAGAGGGATAAGGAGAGAGAGGAAAGGGAGAGAGAAAAAGGAATGACAGAGAAAGGGTGAGAGAGGGAAAGAGAGAGGTAGAGAGGGTGAGAGAAGGAAAGAGAGAAGAGAGAGAGAGAGGGAAAGGGAGTGGGGGAGGGAAATAGAGAGAGAAAGAGGGAGGGGGATAAGGAAATAAAGAGAAAGGGAGAAAGAGAGAGGGTGAGAGAGAGGGAGAGTGAGGGAGAGAGGCAGAGATAGGTAGTGAGAGGGGGAGAGAGAGAGGGAAAGGGAGAGGAAGAGGGGAAAAGAGGCATAGAGAGTGGGTGAGAGAGGGGAAGGGAGATAGTTGGGGGAGAGGTACGGAGAGGAAGAGAGAAGGAGAGAGAGATAGAGAGGGAAAGAGAGGGAGGGGGTTTCAGGGAGAGGATAGAGAGGGATAGAAGGAGAGTAGGAGAGAAAGGGAGAGAGGGAAAGAGAGGGGGAAGAGAGGGACATAGAGAGAAGGAGAGAAGATGAGGGAGAGAGAGGGAGAGGGAGGAGGTGAGGAAGAGGAAGAGGGAGGAAGGCGAGAAGAAGAGAAGGAGAGAGTATAAGGGATAGAGAGGGAGAGAAAGGAGAGAGAGGGAAAGGGATAGGGAGAAGGGGAAAGAGTGATAGAGAGAGAGATGAAGGGGGATAGAGGGTGGGGGAGAGATGGAGAGAGAGGGAAGGGGAGGATATGAGGAAAGAGGAAAGAGAGAAATAAAGAGAAGGATAAAGAGAGGGAGAGAGGAGAGGGGAAAAGATATAAAGAGAGTAGAAGAGAGAGGGAGAGAGAGGAAAAGTGAGGAAGGAGAGAGAGAGGAAGAAAGAGGGAGGAAGAAAGGGGGAGGAAGAGGGAAGGGAGAGAGAGAGAGAGAGAGTTAGTGAGGGAAAGAGATAGGGAGAGATAAAAAGGGAGAGGGAGAGAGAAAAGAGGAGAAAGAAAGAGGAAGAGAGAGCGGGGAGAGAGATAAAAAGGGAGAGGGAGAGAGAAAAGAGGAGAAAGAAAGAGGAAGAGAGAGCGAGGGAGAGAGATTGGGAGAGAGAGTGAGAGAGAGAGTGAGAGGGATTGAGGGCGATGAGGAGTGAGGGGGAAAGACAGAGAGAGAAGGAGAGAGTAGGATGAAGAGAGAGGGAGATGGAGAGAATGAGGGAGAGGGAGAGAGAAAGAAGTAGAGAGAGAAGAAGATATGGAGAGGGAGGGAGATAAGAAGAGGGAGAGGGAGAAAGAGAAAAGAGAGAAGAGAGGGATAAGGAGAGAGAGAAAAGGGATAGAGCGGGGAGAGAGAAAAAAGGAATGATAGAGAAAGGGTGAGAGAGGGAAAGAGAGAGGTAGAGAGGGTGAGAGAAGGAAAGAGAGAAGAGAGGGAGAGAGGGAGAGGGAGGGGGAGAGGGAAAGGGAAATGGAGAGAGAGAAAAAGGGAGGGGGAGAAGGAAATAAAGAGAAAGGGAGAAAGAGAGGGGGAGAAAGAGGGAGAGTGAGGGAGAGAGGCAGAGATAGGTAGGAGAGGGAGAGAGAGAGAGGGAGAGAAGGAGATATAAAGAGGGAGAATGAGGGAGGTTGAGGTAGGAGGAGAGAGACAAAGAGAGGAAAAACATAGAGAGAGAGAGGGAGAGTGAGGGAGTGCGATAAAGAAAGGGAGAGAGAGGTCGAGTGAAAGGGAGGGAGATAGAGAGAGGTAGATGTAGTAAGGGAGAGAGGGAGAGAGTGAGAGGCAAAGAGGGAGAGAATGAGAGGGGGAGAGACAAGAAGAGGGAGGAAGAGTTAGAGGGAGAGTGCAAGGGAGAGGGAGAGAGATAAAAAGAAGGACAAATAGAGGGTAAGAGTGAGGGTAAGAGAAAGAGTAGAGAGAGAAAAGAAGAGAGAGAGTGAAGGGTAGAGAGAGAAAGAGAGGTGAAGAGGGAGAGAAAGAGTGAGAGAGAAGAACAAAGTAGGAGGGAGAGAGAGGGAGTGGGAAAGAAGGAGAGAATGAGGGGGAGGATGAGAGAAAGAGGGAGAGATAGATAGAGCGAGAATGAGGAAGGAGGGAAAAAGGGAGATTGAGAGGGAGAGGGAGAGGAAATGAGAAAGAGAGAAGGAAAGAGAGAGGGAGATGGGGATAGAGAGGGAGAGAAGGAGAAAGGAAGAGAGAGAAAATGAGGGAGAGAGAAAAAGGGAGGGAGGCAGAGAAAGAGAGAGAGATAGGGACAAAGAAGGAGAGAAGGAGAAAGGAAGAGAGAAAATGAGGGAGAGAGAAAAAGGGAGGGAGGCAAAGAAAGAGGGAGAGAGAGAAGGGGAGAGAGTGGTGAAGAAAGGGAGCGATAGAGGGAGAGGGAGGGAGGGAGAGAGGAGAGGGAAAGAGAGAGAGAGATAGAGGGAGAGATGGAGGTGGAGAGAGAAAAGGAGGGAGAGGAAGAGAGATTGAATAAGATATAGGGGGAGAATAAGAGAGAGAGGGAGATAGAGAATGGGATAGAGAGAGGGAGAGAGAGCGAGAGTGAGAAAGATTCAAGAAGGTATAGAGATAGAGGGAGAGGTTGAGAGAGACGAAAAGAGTGAGAAAGAGAAATTGAGGGATAGTGAGAGAAAGAGGGAGAGAGAAAGAGAGAGGGAGGAAGAGAGGGAGAGAGAGGGAGGGAGAGAGAGAGAGAAAGGAGGGAGAGGCAAGGAGAGTGAGAGTGGAGGAGAGGGGGAGAGAGAGGGATAGAGGGAGAGATAGTAAGAGAGAGGGACAGAGGGAGGAAGAAGAGGGAGATAGAGAGTTGGAGGGAGAGGGAGGGAGAGGGAGAGAGACAGAGAGAGGTACGGAATGAGAGATAGAGAGAAAGAGAGAGAGAGGGAGGAGGAGAAATAAGAGGGGGAGAGGGAGAGAAAGAGAGGGAGGGAGGGAGAGTGAGAGAGAGGGAAAAAGAGAAAGAGAGAGGGAGAGGAAGAAAGAGAGGGAGAGAGAGAGATAGAGTGGGAGAGAGGAAGCTGGATGGAAAGGGATAAATAGGAAAAGAGGGAGGGAGAGAGAGAGAGAGTAGGAGATAGGAAGGTGGAGGGAGAGGGAGAGGGAGAAGGAGGAAGAGAGAGGGAGATATAGAGGAAAGGAGATGAAGAAAGATATAAATGGTAAGGATATATAGGAGAGAGAGAAAAAAAGAGGGAGAGAGGAAGAGGGAGAAAGAGGGAGAGAGGGAGGGAGACTATGGGTGGGAGAGAGCTAGCGTGAAAGAGGGATATAAAGAGAGAATGTGAGAGAGAGGAAGAGAGGGAAAGAAGGAGAGAGGGGAGAGAGGGAGAGAATAAGGGAGTGAGAGATAGAGGAAGAGAGAGGAAGAGAGATAGAGAGAAGGAGAGAGTGAGTGTGAAGGGGAGAAGAAAATAGAAAGGGTTGAAGAGAGGGAGAGAGAGGGAGAGAAAGACAGGGAGTGAGTGAGTGATAGAGAGAGAAAGAGAGAGTTAGGGAGAAAGAGAAGGAGGGAGAGGGAGAGAGTGAAATAAAAAGAAAGGGAGAGATGGGGAGAGATGAGAAAGAGAGGGAGGGAGGGATAAAAAGAGGGAGAGAAAGTGAGAGAAAGAGAGAGAGATAGAGAGGGAGCAAGAGTGAGAAGGGAGAAAGAAGGAGAGAGGGAGAGAGAGGGAGGGAGAGGGAGAGAGTAGGATAGAGTATGAGGGAGAGAGGGGGAGAGGGAGGAGGGAGAAAGAGGAAGAGAGATGGAGGGAGAAAAAGAGAAAGAGAGAGTATGAGGGAGAGAGAGGGAGAGGGAGGGGGAGAGGGAGGGAAGAGATAGGGAGGGAGAAGAAGAGATGGAGAGAGTATGAGGGAGAGAGAGGGAGAGGGAGGGGGAGAGAAAGAGAAAGAGAGAAGGAGGGAGAAGAAAAGAGGAAGAGAGAGGGAGGTAAAGGAGAGAGAGGTAGATAGGAAGATAAAGAGAGTGGTAAAGAGAGAGAGAAAGAGATAAAGAGTGGGGGAAAAAAAAGTGAGTGGGAGAGAGAGATAGAGGGAGAGAGAGTGAGAGGGGCAACGAGAGGAAGAAGGAGGTAGAAGAGGGTAGAGAGAGGAAAAGAGAGGGAGGGAGGGAGATAGAGGGATAGGTGGAGAAGGAGAAAAAGGAAAAATGAGAGAGGCAGAGGGAGAGAGGGAGAGAGAGAGAGAGGGTAAGAGAGGGTGAGGGAGTGAGGGAGAGAGAATGAGAGGGGGAGAGAGGGAGAGGGAGTGAGGAAGAGAATGGAGAGAGAGAGACGAGGAAAGTGGGGAGTGAGAAGGAGAGAGAAAGTGGGAGAAGGAGAGGGTAAGAGGGAGAGAGAGAGGGAAAGGGAGAGGGAGAGAGGGAAATGGAGAAGGAGAGAGGGTAAGAGGGATGAGAGTGGGAGAGAGAGGGGAGGGAGAAAGTTAGGGGGAGAGGTAGAGAGAAAGAGAGAGGGAGAGAGACAGGGAGAGAAAGATAGAGAGGGAAAGAGAGGGAGAGGGTGTCGGGAGAGGATAGAGATGGATAGAAGGAGAGTGAGAGAAGAAAGAGAGAAAGGGAGAGAAAGGGGGAAGAGAGGGAGGGAGAGAGAAGGAGAGAGTATGAGGGAGAGAAAGGGAGAGGAGGGGAGAAAAAGAGAAAAAAGGGAGGGAGGGAGAAGAAGAAAAGGAAAGAGTATGAGGGAGAGAGAGGGAGAGAGAGGAGAGAGAAGGAAAGAGAGAGGGCGAAGGGGAAAGAGGGATAGAGAGAGTGATGGAGGGGGATAGAGGGTAGGGGGAGAGATGGAGAGAGAGGGAGGAGGAGAGGGAAAGAGAGATAAAGAGAGTAGAAGAGAGAGGAAGATAGAGGAAAAGTGAGGGAGGAGAGAGAGAGGAAGAAAGGGGGATGAAGAGAAGGGAGAGAGAAAGAAAGAAGAAAGGGATGAGAGAGAACGAGAGAGTTAGGAAGGGAGAGAGATAGGGAAAGAGAGGAAGAGAGAGAGAAAGAGGGAGAGGGAGAGAGAAAAGGGGAGAAAGAAAGAGGAAGAGAGAGGAGGGAGAAAGATGGGGAGAGAGAGTGAGAGAGAGAGGGAGAGGGATTGAGGGCGAGGAGGATTGAGGGGAGAGATAGAGAGAGAAGGAGAGAGTAGGATAAAGAGAGGGAGATGGAAAGAATAAGGGAGAGGGAGAGAGAAAAAAGTAGAGAGAGAGAGAGGATGAGTAGGAAGGGAGAGGAAGAGATGGAGAGGGAGGGAGATAAGAAGAGGGAGAGGGAGAAAGAGAAAGAGAGAGGAAGAGAGGGATAAGGAGAGACAGGGAAAGGGAAAGAGCGAGGGAGAGAGAAAAAGGAATGATATATAAAGGGTGAGAGAGGGAAAGAGAGAGGTAGAGAGGGTGAGAGAAGGAAAGAGAGAAGAGAGGGAGGAAGGAGAGGGAGAGGGAAATGGAGAGAGAGAAAGAGGGTGAGGGATAATGAAATAAAGAGAAAGGGAGAAAGAGAGAGGGGAAGAGAGAGGTAGAGTGAGGGAGAGAGGCGAGAGATAGGTAGTGAGAGGGAGAGAAGTAGTTAAAGAGAGGTTGAATTAGGAGGGAGAGGTAGGAGGAGAGAGACAAAGAGAGGAAAAAGAGAGAGAGAGGGAGAGTGAGTGAGGGCGATAAAGAGAGGGAGAGAGAGGTCGAGTGAGAGGGAGGGAGAAAGAGAGAGGTAGAGATAGTGAAGGAGAGAGGGAGAGAGTGAGAGGGGAAGAAAGAGAGGAAGAGGGAGGAAGAGTTAGAGGGAGAGAGATGAAAAGAAGGACAAAGAGAGTGTAAGAGTGAGGGTAAGAGAAAGAGGGGAGAGAGAAAATGTAACGCCCTTGCCCTAGTCATATTTCTACTACCCAAGTAGAGTACTAGACGAAGCGTGTTATGCCGACATACCCTAAACTCTAAGTAGTTCTCTTATGGTATTCTTAAAACTTTAACAACACATTACATATATAACTCCTTAAGATAAAATTTACATCACATAATTAAATACATTAATAAAACATTACAGGAAAAATTTAATTTCTCACGAACTCCATACCCCAAATTTACGGACAAAATAAAAACTAATATATGGTGCCTCACATGAGCCGGTTAGGAGGAGCCAGCCATATCCGTACCAACTTGTCCTTTTTCCGTCACGATATAAAAAATAACAACGGGGTGAGCTGAAGCTCGGTAAGCGAGGTGATGCACTTGATATGCAATGTTGTTTTGACTTCCCACTAAGCTCGGTAAGCGAGGTGTATTAAACCACCCATTATGCACATGATGCACGTGATGACATATGTAATCACATTTAACCAAATTCGGGTACCAACCCTTCATTCTCATGTCATAATCACGGTCCAACCCACACTCAAAATTTACTCATTGCTCACATACCAATCATGATACTCATAGCGGAAACACAACCTCCGCTCATTAATATTGTTATTAGTTTCATTAATAATTAAAAGAAGGTCCAAGTCCATTTACTTTAATCCAAGCCCATTAACTTTATCCTAAGTCCATTGACTTTATTCAATTCTATTTTATTTATTCCAAGCCCATTTAGTTTATTCAAAATCCATTAATTTTGTCCAAATCTAATTCTTTGGTTTTAGGATTTATTACTCGGGAAACTCCTAATTAAGTAAATAGTTTTTCAATTTCAGAACATAATTAAATATTAACCATTTTATTTTAGATACTAGACATATTTATTTATAACATATCCAAAAATTAGGTCTAAATATCAAGTACACAATTAATTACAAATTTTGAAACTTAGGGAGCAATCTGCCTAGTAGTAGTTTGTCTAGAGCTATCCGTACTAAATCGGGTTTAACTCTTTGTACACAAATCCAATGACCAAGAAATTTTAAAGGTAGTTATTTGAAACATAGATGAAAAATTTTTATTCTTTACGTTTCATCCATAAATCGACCTAAAATCCTTGAACATGCACCCCAAAATTCGGACAGAATTTACTCCTTATCAACACTAATTTATTAGTTCATTCCAAGCCAACTTTAAATATGTTTTAGTTCACTTAAATTTAGTCCAAGTCCAATCCAACCCGTTAAAACATACTTGAATAGTTTTCAAAACATCATAATATCATAAATCATCACAAGAAGGCATCCATACATAGATTTATCCCAAGCATCAAGCATATAACCATTGAAAATTATTACAAACCATGAAATAAACACTAACAAAATAATTTAAGACATTAATCAGCCAAAAAATGGAACCTACTTACCTTTTTTAGGTTTGATTAGAATTTCCTTAGCTCTTTTCCTTTCCTTTTTCCCTTTCTCTTTTTCTTTCCTTTCCTTTCTCTCCTCACTTTTTTTTCCTTTCTTTCCTTTCTTGCCTTTTCTGTCCCAATTTTTGGTACCTACGAGTTGCTAAAATTTTTCTCACCATTTTAACACTTGCTATATATATATATATATATATACTTACTTCCCTTCAGCTACAAGGGTTAGAAATTAATGGGATAAGGTGTAAAAGTTATGGGTGAGTCATGAGGAAAGGTGGTCGCTTTGGAACCATAATGGGTGAGTTGGCCTTAAATTCATTTATTGCATTTGCTTAGGTGTCTATATAAAATTTAGACTAATTAAAATCATTAATTTACTTAATTAAAGTAACTAAACCTACTTTCTTTCATAAAAAATTTGGAAATTTCCATTTTTAAAATTCAGAAATTTCTTTTTTCCCAAAATTCCAGCGAGTGTTACCTCCTAACCCATCTATACTAAAATATGTATAACTATTTCTATATGCATCCAAATATTATGAAACTTTATAGAGTGATATTAAACACATAGAAGAAAAAATTTTATTCTTTAAGTTTTTCTCAAAAAGCAATCTAACAGCATCAAATAAATCTCACAAGATTTGGGCGATTCTTCTCCCGAAATTCCAGCAGAATGCATTTCGAAACAACCCTTACGATAATGGATATAACTCTTAATGAATAGGTCAAACAATTATACACTTTTATACAGGTATATTAAACACATAGATGAACAACTTTAATGCTTTAAGGTTTACCCAAAATCACCCTAAATCCTCAAATAATTCACACCAAACTTGGGCAGAATATAGTCCTTAAAACACCGATTTTGCATATTTGATTTCTTTAATAATTAAACCATTAATCTTAAGCACAATAACTTTAATTTAACATAAATCACATATTTTAAGCATTAATTTCTCATGATGAAATGAGAATTATACTTACTCTTAATACACATATATATAGAATTATTCTAATACATGTCGCGTTATGGATAAAGGTTTTTACGGGGGTTACAATTCTCCCCTCCTTCAAAGAAATTTCTTCCTCGAAATTGATTCACTTGAATAACTTGGGGTATTTATCTTTCATTTCATGCTCACATTCCCAAGTCATTTTTTTGAGCTTATAGTTTTCCCACAAAACTTTAACTAGCCCGATCTCCTTATTTTTCAACTATTTGACCCGTCGATCGAGAATGCGGACTAGTTGCTCTTCGTACGTTAAATGCGGAGTAAGATTCAACGGCTCTATATTCAAAATTTGACTTAGCTCTCCAATGCACTTCTTTAGCATAGACACATGAAATACATTGTGTATTCCCGCTAAGGATGGTGGTAGCAATATGCGATACGCTTTATCTCCTACTCGCTCCGGTATCTCAAACGGTCCTATATACCACGGGTTTAACTTCCCCTTTTTCCCAAACCATAGTATGCCCTTCATTGGTGAGACTCTTAAAAATACATAATCACCGACTACGAACTCTAGATCCTTCCTCCGTTTGTTTGCGTAACTTTTCCGTCTACTTTGGGCTACTTTCATCCGTTGGCGGATCTAGTCTACTACTTCGGCTATCTGTTGTACCAATTTTGGTCCTAACAATCTTCTTTATCCTATTTCATCCCAATGCATGGGAGATCTACAACGTCGTCCATACAAAGCCTCGTAGGGAGCCATCCCAATTGAAGCTTGGTAGCTATTGTTATACATAAATTCAACTAAGCGTATGTATTTCTCTCACTTTCCGGACCAATCTAGGATGCACACTCGTAGCATATCTTCCGGAATATGGATTACACATTCGGATTGTCCGTTGGTTTGTGGATGATAAGCCGTGCTGAAATTGACCTTAGTGCCCATGGCCTTATGCGGACTCTTCCAAAATGCGAGAGGTGAATCTAGGATCTCGATCTAACACAATTGAGATCGGAATCCCATGTAGTCTCACGATTTCGTCTAGATACAATTGGGCATATTGGTTTAAATCATAGGTGGTTTTGATAGAAAGAAAGTGTGCTGATTTGGTCAACTCTGTCTATGACTACCCGGATGGCATTTGACCCTCTATCCGATCTTGGCAATCCCATGATGAAGTCCATACTTACATGCTCCCACTTTCATTCTAGAATTGCTAGTGGCTTTAAAGTTCCCGAGGGTCTTTGGTGCTCTACCTTCACTTGTTGGCAAGTTTGACATCTTACCACAAAGTCGGCTACATCTTTCTTCATTCCGAGCCACCAATAGTATTGTCATAAATCCCGATACATTTTTGTACTCCCCGGATGTATTGAATATGGGGTTGTGTGTGCTTCCTTCGGTATCTCATTAATTATATCCTCCATCTGCGGGAACACATAGTCTTCCTTTGAACCCGATAATTCCTTTATCATCCATCACAAAATCGGACTCGCTCCGCCCTCTATACCTTTCTTCAATTCCTTCATCTTTTCATCCTTTTCGTTGCTCAATTTCAATTCTTTCTTGCAGCATCGGCTAGATTAATAGTGCTGATAGCATGCTCTTGTGGCCTATAGGAACTATTTCTAGTTCTAGTGCTTGTAGGTCCTTCATTATCGGCGTATGGGTCACTCGTACCGTAGTGATCGATTTCCTACTCAAGGCATCGATAACAACATTGGCTTTACCGGGTGGTAGTTGATTATACGGTCATAGTCCTTTACCAGCTCTAACCACCTTCTTTGTCTCATGTTCAGCTCCTTTTATGTGAAGATGTATCATAAGCTCTTATGATTTGTGTATATCTCACACTTTACCCCGTACAAATAATGTCTCCAGATTTTTAGGACAAAGACTACTGCTCGCTAATTCTAGGTCATGTGTCGGGTAGTTTCATTCATAGTCCTTTAATTGACGTGATGCATAGGCTATTACTCTCCCATTTTGTATCAACACCACTCCTAATCCATGTTTGGAGGCATCCATATAAACTACAAAAGTTCCATCCTCGGACGGAATGGTTAGCATTGGAGCCGTGACTAGCCGTTGTTTTAGCTCTTGGAAGCACTCCTCACAAGCATCCATCCACTGGAATCTAGTGCTCTTTTTCATCAAGTTAGTAGGAGGCCTAACTATCTTCGAGAAGCCTTCCATAAATCTCCGGTAATAACCTCGCCAACCCTAAGAAGCTTCGTACCTCCATTACGCTCTTCGGGGTAAGCCAATTCTAAATAGCCTCTACTTTCTCCGAGTCTACCGCGATGCCTTCCTTCATCATCACATGGCCTAGAAAAGCCATTTGCTCTAGCCAAAATTCACATTTCTTGAATTTGGCATACAACTATTGCTCCCTTAGTGTATGTCGAGTGGCCCTTAGATGTTCCCTATGCTCTTTCTCACTTCGAGAGTAAACCGGGATATCATCAATGAATACGATGATAAACTTGCCCGGGAACCTTTTGAAGACTCGATTCATCAAGTCCATGAAAGCGAGCTGGGGCATTCGTTAGCCCAAATGGCATCACTAAAAACTCATAGTGACCGTATCTCGTTCAAATTCTATCTTCTTCACGTCTTTTGATCTCACCCTCAATTGGTGATATCCAGATTGTAAGTCTATTTTAGAAAATACCGTCGCTCCTTGTAATTGGTCAAATAAATCATCGATGCGGGGCAATGGGTACTTATTTTTAACGATCACTTGGTTTAGTTCTCGATAGTCGATACATAGCCTTAGACTTCCATCCTTCTTTTCACGAACAGATCTGGAGCTCCCTAAGGTGAGGAACTAGGACGTATAAAGTCCTTGTCCGGTAAGTCCCGTAATCGCACCTTCAACTCCTTTAGCTCGGCAAGAGCCATTCGATAGGGAGTTTTCGAAATCGAAGCCATACACGGCTCTAGTTCAATCTTAAACTCTATTTCCCTCTCCGGTGGTAGCGTGGTCAAACTCTCTGGAAACACATCTATATATTCCTGTACAATCTCTATATCTTCCGGTTTCAACTTTTGCTCCACTCGGCTATCCACCACATGCACTAAGTACCCCATACACCTTTTCCTAGGATTTTTTGAGCTTTAATAGCTGAAATGATCGATGCTTGTTCGAAGCTTTAAATCGGCCTTAAACCCTAACTCGTCGACTTTCGAGTAGATCAAAAGTTACCTTTTTCCTCGACAATCTATTTGGCGCCATGCTTTGTCGACCAATCCATCTCTAGGATCAAATCAAAATCCCGGAGGTCCAGCACTATCGGATCGGCTTCTAATCTCCTATCTTTAATATGTACCGGACACTTTTTAACCACACTTGACGATTCCATAGTGTCACCGAAGGAATCGCTATAAGATATCTTACGGCTAATGTCTCTAGTTTGACTCCTAAGCTTTTCACTAATGTGTTTGATATAAAAGAATACATGGCACCGAAATCCATCAAAACATATGCAATTAAGCCAAGGATTGAGATATTTCCATGAATTACGGTTGGATCCCTCCGATCCGCCTCTTCCCGGGTCATAGTATACAACCGAGCGAGTACTCTTCCTAGTCCTAATTTCTTACTTGTGGGCAATTGTAGGACATGTGCCACGGCTTTGAACACACGTAGCATACTCGACTATCCGATCCGCATTCCCCGAGCATCGAACCTTTCACACTTTCTACACTAGGGCGGATCGCCCGTCATTGACCTTGGTTGGTTGCTCGGTGGTGGTCTCGGAACATATGGTGCTGGTCTTGTGGTTTGAGAGTTCCTTAGACCACCAATTCAATTGAAATTCCTAGGTGAAACTCGTCTCATTGGTCCCAATGAAGAGGCTCTAAATCTAAACCCTTGCCTCTTTTACTTGTAAGTCCCTCGAAATCTCCTTTTGATCTTCGTCGGCTATCATCCCCTTATCCACAATTTCGAGAAGGTATTGGTAGGCGACATCCGCACCATACTTCATACTCTTGGGTGTAACCACGTCGGAATCTGTTCCTTTTTAGATTTTCGTCCCTAATAATAAATGGGATGAATCTACGACTTTGTTCAAACTTTCGTACATATTCACGGATTGACATCCTATCTTGCTTTAACTCCGGAAAGTCTTGAATCTTCTCGGCCCTCACATCTACGAGTAAATTATTTATTATAGAAGACCTCCTTAAATCCTTACCAAGTTAAAGTTGGTATGTCTACGGTTAGTCGTGCGCTCTCCCACCATATGCGGGCATCCTTAGTTAACGGGAAAATAGCGCACGACACTCCCTCCTTGTTGGCAAACCGTAGATATTCAAATATTGCCTCCGGAGACTTAATCCACTCCTCGGCTATCATTGAGTTCACTCCCCTAGCAAACTCTTGAGGGTTCATCTTGTGGAACCTTTCTACCGTATCATTCTCGTGCTTGGGGTGGAGGTCGTTGTTGTGTAGCTAAAAGCTCGCCTCATCCGTTTTGCTCGAACTTGTTGTTGTTGCTTGTAGAGTTTGTTCGTCTGCTGTTGCATTATTTCTATCATTTGATTCAACATTTCTTGCTCGTTCGGGCTATTATCGTTGGAGGTCCCTTCACCTCCGGCTCGTACGGGGTTCTTTCTTGGCGGCATAGTTTATCTTTATGTACACATTAAGTTCACATTAGTTTAGTATGGATTTTAGCATTTAATACTAATCATTCATGCTCATATGAAATTATACATTTTTATACATTGTAAGCATCTCATACACACCTTTACTAGGTTTTCATGTTATATTTACAATCAAAATCGCTCCTATTTACATTATAGAACTTACAAAAGACACCACGTCATGTGATGAGATTCCTATTAACTTATTTATCGGACACGTCGAGGAAAAGAACTCTCTAGTAACGATCGATCAATGCGATTTTCCATTATCGTATGGATTATCTCACGAGAAATGGGTAAGGGTAGTCCCTATCCGTACATCAGCTCGAATGAGGGATCGTTTGGCCGAAGGAAGTCCGAGCTAAAATACCGATTAAATGAGGCATCGGCGAATGCGATTCGCTAAAGTAGGTTGTGAAATCGCACAATATGTGCCACCGGGTCCTGATTCTAGAACCATAGTGAGGTTATTTAGCTCGGCCTTAAACGCAACTAGCATTGCCCGTCGCCATCGCGTTCTAGATGCGCTTGGTACTCGATATAAAGCCGACATCTATAATGATAGGGTTTGTTGTTATTAATAATTTCAAACGAAATTTTATACACATTACATAATAAAAAAAACATACATAGTGTAAGAGAACTAGAAATTAAAATTACCCATCCGAGGAGTTGACCGATCATTATGCTCATGTGGCACTTACAGTTCTATCCAACTCCCTAAACCATTGCTTTAATACCATACTATAACTCCCTCACCTAGTCATATTTCTACTACCTAAGTAGAGTACTAGACGAAGCGTGTTACGCCGACATACCCTAAACTCTAAGTACTCTTATGATATTCTTAAAACTTTAACGAGCACATTACATATATAACTCCTTAAGATAAAATTTACATCACATAATTAAATACATTAATCAAACATTACAAGAAATATTCAATTTCTCACGAACTCCATATCCTAAATTTATAGACAAAATAAAAACTAATATATGGTGCCTTACATGAGCCAATTAGGAGGAGCCAACCGCATTCGTACCAACTTGTCCTTTTCCGTCACGACATAAAAAATAACAACGAGGTGAGCCAAAGCTCGGTAAGCGGGGTGATGCACATGATATGCAATATTGTTTTGACTTCCCACCATACTAATAAATTTTAATCTCGAGTACCTTGGGTATTAGCTAGTCTACTCTATTTATCATCCGGATAGTCCGCGAGATCACCTTCGTTACAACAAAATTATCCCTCGTTGTAACTACTATTAGCGAGAATCCATCATCTAACGAGTGCAAGCACACGGCTTGATTTCATCCAGATGATCCTCGGATCATCTTCTCGCTATAATAGAATTATCCCTCGTTGTAACTACTATTAGCGAAAATCCATCGTCTAATAGTGTAGGCACATATCCTAGAGTACTAGACTACTAATACCCATTTATTCTAGTTAGGTTATCAAACCTAGATGTATAAACCATTTCTCAATCAATTAACTTGTCTTAAACCACCCACTATGCACATGATGCACGTGATGACATATGTAATCACATTCAACCAAATTTGGGTACCAACCCTTCATTCTCATGCCATACTCATGGTCCAACCAACACTCGGAATTTACTCGTTGCTCACATACCAATCATGATACTCATAGCGGGAACACAACCTCCGCTCATTAATATTGTTCATTAGTTTCATTAATGATTAAAAGACGGTCCTAGTCCATTTACTTTAATCCAAGCCCATTAACTTTATCCTAAGTCCATTGACTTTATTCAATTCCATTTTATTTAGTCCAAGCCCATTTATTTTATTCCAAACCCATTAATTTTTTCCAAGTCTAATTCTTTGGTTTTAGGGTTTATTACTTGGGCAACTCCTAATCGAGTAAATAATTTTTCAATTTTAGAAAATAATTAAATATTAAAAATTTTATTTTAGATACTAGACATATTTATTTATAACATATCCAAAAATTAGGTATAAATACCAAGTACATAATTAATTACAAATTTTGAAACTTAGGGAGCAATCTGCCTAGTAGTAGTTTGCCTAGAGCTATCCGTACTAAATCGGGTATAACTCTTTGTACAAGAATCCAATGACTAAGAAATTTTACAAGAAGTTATTTGAAATATAGATGAACAATTTTTATTCTTTAAGTTTCACTCAGAAATGAACTAAAATCCTTGAGCATGCACCCCAAAATTCGGACAGAATTTACTCCTTATCAACACTAATTTACTAGTTCATTACAAGCCAACTTTAAACATGTTTTAGTTCACTTAAATTTAGTCCAATTCCAATCCAACCCATTACCACATACTTGGAAATTTTTCAAAAGATCATAACATCATAAATCATCACAAAAAGGCATCCATACATAGATTTATCCCAAGCATCAAGCATATAACCATTGAAAATTATTACAACCCATGAAATAAACACTAACAAAATAATTTAAGACATTAATCAGCCAAAAAATGGAACCTAATTACCTCTTTTAGGTTTGATTAGAATTTCCTTAGCTCTTTTCCTTTCCTTTTTCCCTTTTTCTTTTTCTTTCCTTTCCTTTCTCTCCTCATTTTTTTTTCCTTTCTTTGCTTTCTTGCCTTTTCTCTCCCAATTTTTGGTACCTACGGGTTGCTAAAATTTTTCCCACCATTTTAAAACTTACTATATATATATATACTTACTTCTCTTCAGCTACGAGTGTTAGAAATTAATGGGACAAGGTGTAAAAGTTATGGGTGAGTCATGAGGAAAGGTGGCTGTTTTGGGACCATAATGGGTGAGTTGGCCTTAAATTCATTTATTGCATTTGCTTAGGTGTCTATATAAAATTTAGACTAATTAAACTCATTGATTAACTTAATTCAAGTAACTAAACCTACTTTCTTTCATAAAAAATTCGAAAATTTCTATTTTTAAAATTCGAAAATTTCTTTTTCCCCATAATTCCAGCATTGTTACCTCCTAACCCATCTATACTAAAATATGTATAACTATTTCTATATGTATCCAAAAATTATGAAATTTTATAGAGAGATATTACACACATAGAAAAATAACTTTTATTCTTTAATTGTTTCTCAAAAATCAATCTAACAACAACAAATAAATATCACAAGATTTGGGCATATTCTTCTCCCGAAATTCCAGCAGAATGCATTTCGAAACAACCCTCACCATAATGGATATAACTCTTAATGTATAGGTCCAAAAATTATAAACGTTTATACAGGTATATTCAACACATAGATGAACAACTTTCATGCTTTAAGGTTTACCCAAATATCACCCTAAAGTCCTCAAATAATTCACACAAAACTCGAGCAGAATATAGTCCTTGAAACACCGATTTTGCATATTTGATTTCTTTAATAATTAAACCATTAATCTTAAGCACAATAACTTTAATTTAACATAAATCACATATTTTAAGCATTAATTCTCATGATAAAATGAGAATTATACTTGCTCTTAATATACATATATATAGAATTATTCTAATACATGTCGTGTTATGGATAAGGGTTTTTACGAGGGTTACGGAAAGAGAGAGAGAGTGAAGGGTAGAGAGAAAGAGAGGTGGAGAGGGAGAGAAAGAGTGAGAGAGAAGAAGAAAGTAGGAGGGAGTGGGAAAGATGGAGAGAATGAGGGGGAGGAAGAGAGGAAGAGGGAGAGATAGATAGAGCGAGAATGAGGAAGGGAGAGGAAGATATGGAGAGGGAGGGAAAGAGGGAGATTGAGAGAGAAAGGGAGAGAGAATGAGAAAGAGAGAAGGAAAGAGAGAGAGATGGGGATAGAGAGAGAGAAGGAGAAAGGAAGAGAGAAAAGGAGGGAGAGGGAAAGAGGGAAAGAGGTGGAGAAAGAGAGAGAGGGAGAGGGAGAGAGAGAAGGGAGAGAGTGGTGAAGAAAGGGAGCAAAAGAGGGAGAGAGAGGGAGGGGAGGGAGAGGGGGAGAGAGAGAGAGATAGAGGGAGAGTTGGAGGTGGAGAGAGAAAAGGAGGGAGAGGAAGAGAGACTGAATAAGATATAGAGGGAGAATAAGAGAGAGAGGGAGATGGAGAAAGGGATAGAGAGAGGGAGAGAGAGTAGGAGTGAGAAAGTTACAAGAAGGGATAGAGATAGAGGGAGAGATTGAGAGAGACGAAGAGAGGGAGAAAGAGAAATTGAGGGATGTGAGAGAGAGGGGGAAGAGAAAGAGAGACGGAGGAAGAGAGGGAGATAGAGGGAGGGAGGGAGGGAGAGGTAAGGAGAGTGAGAGAGTGGGAGTGAGGGGGAGAGAGAGGGACAAAGTGAGAGACAGGTAAGAGAGAGGGACGAGAGGGAAAGATGAAGTTGGAGAGAGAATGGGAGAGGGAGGAAGAGAGAGGGAGATAAAGAGTTAGAAGGAGAGAGAGGGAGAGGGAGAGCAAAAGAGAGAGGTAGGGAATGAGAGATAGAGAGAAAGAGAGAGAGGGGGAGTAGGAGAAATAAGAGGGGGAGAGGGAGAGAAAGAGGGGGAGGGAGGGAGAGAGGAAGGTAGAGGGAGAGGGACAAAGAGGAAAAGAGGGAGGGAGAGAGAGAGAGAGTGGGGACAAGAACATGGAGGGAGAGGGAGAGGGAGAAAGAGGAAAAGAGAGAGAGATACAGAGGGAAAGAGATGAAGAAAGATATAGATAGTAAGGATATAGAGGAGAGAGAGAAGAAAAGAAAGAGCAAGGAAAAGGGAGATAGAGGGAGAGAGAGAAAGAGACTATAGGTGGGAGAGAGAGAGAGTGAGAGAGGGATGTAAAGAGAGAATGTGAGAGAGAGAAAGAGAGGGAGAGAAGGAGAGAGGGAGAGAGGGAGAGAATAAGAGAGAGAGATAGAGGGAGAGAGAGGAAGAGAGATAGAGAGAAGGAGAGGTGAGTGCGAAGGGGAGAAGAAAATAGAAAGGGTCGAAGAGGGTGAGAGAGAGGGAGAGAAAGACAAGAAGTGAGTGAGTGATAGAGAGAGAAAGAGAGTTCGGGAGAAAGAGAGGGAGAGTGAAATAAAAAGAAAGGGAGAGATAGGGATAGATGAGAAAGAGAGGGAGGGAGGGATAAAGAGAGAAAGAGAGAGTCGGAGATAGAGAGAGATAGAGAGAGGGAGCAAGAGTGAGAGAGGGAGAGAGAGTAAGAAGGGGAGAAAGAAGGAGAAAGGGGGAGAGAGAGAGATGAAGAGGGGGAGAGTAGGAGAGAGTATGAGGGAGAGAGAGGGAGAGAGAGGGAGAGGGAGGGAGAGAGGGAGAGGGAGAGGAAGAGAGAGGGAGGGAGAAGAATAGAAGGAGAGGGAGAGAGGTAAAAGAGCGAGGATGTCATGGGGAGAGAGAGGTTGATAGGGAGATAAAGAGAGAGTGGTGGAGAGAGAGAGAGATAAAGAGGGGGGAAAAAGAGCGAGTGGGAGAGAGAGATAGAGGGAGAAGGAGAGGTAGAAGGAGGGAGAGACGAAGAAAGAGGGAGAAAAGGGTAGAGAGAGGAAAAGAAAGGGAGGGAGAGAGATAGAGGGAGAGGTGGAGAGGAAGAGAGAAGAAAAATGAGAGAGGTAGAGGGAGAGAGAGAGAAAGGGAGAGAGAGGGAGAGAGGTTGAGAGAGTGAGGTAGAGAGAATGAGAGGGGGAGAGAGGGAAAGGGAGTGAGGAAGAGAATGGAGAGAGAGAGATAAGGAAAGTGGTGATTGAGAAGGAGAGAGAAAGGGGGAGAAGGAGATGGTAGGAGGGAGAGAGGGAGAGAGAGGGAAAAGAAGAGGGAGAGGGGAAAGAGGGATAAAGAGTGGTAGAGAGAGAGTGGGAGGGAGAGAGAGAGAGAGAAATAGATAGGGAAAGAGAGGGAGAGGGTGTCGGGAGAGGATAGAGAGGGATAGAAAGAGAGTAGGAGAGAAAGGGAGAGAGGGAGAGAGAGGGGGAAGAGAGGGAGGGAGAGAGAATGAGAGAGTATGAGGGAGGGAGGGAGATGAAGAGGAAAAGGGAGTATGAGGGAGAGAGAGGAGAGAGAGGGAAAGGGAGAGGGAGAGGGGGAAAGAGGGATTGAGAGAGAGATGAAGGAGGATAGAAGGTGGGGGAGAGAAGGCGAGAGACGAAGGGGAAGGATAAGGGGGAAGGGAAAGAGAGAAATAAAGATAAGGAGAAAGAAAGGGAGAGAGGAGAGGGAGAGAGTAGGAGAGAGAGATAAAGGTAGAAGGAGGGAGAGAGAGAATGAGAGAGAGAAGAGGAAAGAGGGAGAGGGAGAGGGAGAGAGGGAGGGAGAGGGGGAGAGGGAGGCAGCGAGAGGGAGATTAAGAGGGAGAGAGAAGGAGATTAAGAGAGGGAATATGAAAGAGGGAAAGGGAGAGGGAGAGGGAGAGGGAGAAAGTGAGGGAAAGAGAAAAAAGAGGGAGGGGAGAGTGAAGGAGGGAGATAGGATAGGGATAAATGGAGGGAGAAGGAGGAAGATAGAAGGAGGAAAAGAGAGAGAGGAGATAAAGAAATATAGAGGGGAGAGAGAGAGAAAGAGGGAGGAAGGGTTAGAGGGGGAGAGAGGGAAAGAGAGGGAGAGAGGGAGGAAGGGTTAGAGGGGGAGAGAGGGAGGAGGGTTAGAGGGGGAGAGAGGGAGAGAAGAGAGATCGAGAGAGTTGATAAGGAAAGGAGAGAGAGAGTGATGAGAGGGAGCGAAAGAGAGTGAGGGGGAAAGAGAGAGTAAGGAGGAGAGAGAGAAAGAGAAATAAAGAGAGAGAGAGAGAGAGTAAGGGAGAAGGAGAGAGTTGGAAGGAGTGAGTGGGAGAAGGAGTGAGAAAGAGGGAGAGAGAAAAGGGGAAAGAGAAAAGGAGAGTAAAGAAGGAAAAGGAAGAGATAGAGAGAGAGGGAGAGAGAGATTGGGAGAGGGAGAGGGAGAGAGAGGGAGAAAGAAAGGTAGAGATAGAGAGAAAGATAAAGGGATAAGAGAGAGAGGGACAAAGGGAGAGATAAATAGGGAGAGAGGAATGGAGAGAGAATTAGGGAGAGAGGGAGAGATGGGGGAGAGAGGGGGAGGAGGGAAAGAGAGGGAGAAATTGAGAGAGAGGGTCAAAGAAAAGGATGGAGAGAGGGTGAAGGAATGAGAGGGCGAAGGAATGAGAGGGACAAAGATAGAGGAAGGAACAAAGATAGAAGGAGAGGTTAGAAGAGAGACAAGGTGAGGGACAAGAAGAAAGGGAGGGAG
Source organism: Dovyalis caffra (assembly GCA_963924115.1). Classification (NCBI taxonomy): domain Eukaryota; kingdom Viridiplantae; phylum Streptophyta; class Magnoliopsida; order Malpighiales; family Salicaceae; genus Dovyalis; species Dovyalis caffra. The sequence goes on from CAWUPB010001173.1 coordinate 34,369,338, forward strand.
AATGGGAGAGAGAAAAAGAGAGGGAGGGGAGAGAGGAAGGGAGAAAGAGAGGGAGGGAGAGTGAGAGATGGAGAGAGGGGGAGAGAGGAAGAGAAGGAAAGATAGAGGTGGAGAGAGAAAAAGAGAGAGAGGAAGAGAGAGGGACATAGAAAGATGAAGGGAGAGTGGAAGGGGGAGAGAGGGAGGGAGATTGAGAGACAAGGAGAGAGAGGGATAGAGGAAGAGATGAAGGTGGAGAGAGAGGAAAAGAGAAGGAGATAGAGAGAAAACGAGGAAGGAAGGGAGAGAGAAAGGGAGAAGAAGAGAGAGGGCGAGGGGGAGAGAGGGAGAGGGAAGAAAAGAGAGAAAGAGAGAGAGATAGGGAGAGAGAGGTAAAGGGAGAGAGAGGGAGAGAGGGAGATTGAGAGAGAGGAAGGAGGGAGAGAGACGAGGAAAAAAGAGAGGGAGAGAGAAGGAGATAGAGAGGATAAGTAAGAGGAGGCGAGAGAGAGAAGAGAGAGAGGAGAGAGAAGGAGATAGAGAGGATAAGTAAGAGGAGGGGAGAAAGAGAGGAAGAGAGAGAGGGAGAGGGAGTGAGGGCGAGGAGGATTGAGGGAGAGAGGGAAAGAGAATGAGAGAGTGGGATGAAGAGAGAGGGAGAGGTAGAGAAAAAAAGGAGAGAGAGAGAGAGAGGGAGAGTGGCGAGGGAGAGGAAGAGATACGGAGGGAGGAAGAGATGGTGAGGGTGAGGGAGAGAGAGAAAGAGAGAGGAAGAGAGGGATAAGGAGAGAGAGGAAAGGGAGAGACTAGGGGAGAGAGAAAAAAGGAATGATAGAGAAAGGGTGAGAGAGGGAAAGAGAGAGGTAGAGAGGGTGAGAGAAGGAAAGAGAGAAGAGAGGGAGAGAGGGTGAGTAAGAGAAAGAGAAAGAGAGAGATAGAGAGAGAAAGGTAAAGGGAGAGAGAGGGAGAGAAGGAGATGGAGAAAGAGGAAGAGAGGGAGAGAGAGAGGAAAAAGAGAGGGAGAGAGAAGGAGATAGAGAGAGGGTGACAAATAGAAGGGGAGAGAGAGAGAAAGTGAGAGAAAGAGGGTAAGAGGGTGGGAGAGAGGGGGAGAGAGGGATGGAGGGAGGGAGGGAGAGAGGGGGTGGGAGAAGGGGAGAGGGATAGAGTGAGTGAGGGAGAGAGGGGGAGAGATAGGAAGGGAAAGATGGAGAGAAAGAGAGAGTGAGAGTGATAGGGAGAGCATAGTAAAAAGAAGGAAAAGAGTAAAGAGAGGAAGAATGAGTGAGGGGAGAGAGAGGGAGAGAGTGTGTGATAGTGAGAGCGAGAGAGAGGATGAGAGAGAGAGAGATGGGGAGAAGGAGAGTGAGAGAGAGAAAGGGAGAGAGTGAAATAAAGAGGAAGGGAGAGAGAAGGAGAGAGAAAAGGGAGAGAAAGAGAGGAAGGGAAGTGAGAGAAGGACACATGGCTAGAGAGAGGGAGAGAGAGAGGAGGGAAAAGGAGAATGGGGGAGAATGGGGGAGAGAGGAAGGGAGAAAAGGATAGAGAAAGAGAGAGAGGTGAGAGGGAGGGTGAGAGTTAGAGGGAGGAAGTGGTAGAGATAAAGAGGGAGAGGTTAGGAGAGAGATAGGGAAGAGAGAGTAAGAGCGAGAGAGGAGGAGAGAGAGAGAGGAATGATGAGAAGGAGAGAGAGTAATGTAGAGAAGGAAGAGAGAGAGGGCGATGGTGAGAGGAAGAGAGAGCGTGATAGAAGGGGAGAGAAGGAGAGAGAGAGTGAGAGAGAGAAGGAGAGAGAGGGAGAGAGGAAGATAAAGAGAGAGAGAAAGAAAAAAGAATGTGAGTGAGAGAGGTGGAGAGTGGGAGAGAGAAAGGGTAGGCGAAGGAGAGAGTATGTGGGAGAGAGAGGTAAGAGAAGAGAGTACGTGGGAGAGAGAGAAAAAAGAGAGAGGAAGAGGGAGAGACTATATGGGAAAAGAATGGAGGGGTAGAGAGGGAGATAGAGAGAGGGAGAGAGATGAAGAGAAAATGGGGAGAAAGAGGGAATGAGAGAGGAAAGAAGGGAGACAAGAAGAGAGTGGTAGAGGTAGGGATAGAGAGTGGAAGAGAGGGAGATAGAGGGGAGAGAGAGGGAGATAGAGAAGAATAGAGGATGAAGAGGGAGGGGTAGAGAGAGGGTAAGAGAGATGGAGAGGGAGGAGGGATGGTGAGGGAGAGAGAGAGAGAGAGAGGGAGGGTGAGGGAGAGAGATGGAGAGAGGGAGAGAGGGGGAGAGAGGGAGAGCAAGAGGTAGAGAGAAATAGAAGGAGAGAGAGGGAGAGCGAGAGAGGGAGAGAAGGTGAGAGGAGGGAGAGAGAGATAAATAGAGAGAGGGAGTGAGCGAGAGAGAGGAAAGAGGGGAAATGGAGAGAGAGGGAGGGAGAAAGGGATAGAGAGAGTTAAGAGAGGGAGAGAAAGAGAGAGGTAGGGGGAGAGATAGAGGCAAAGAGAGAGATAGTGGGAGGGGTAGTGAGAGAGGGGAGAGAGAAAGATTAGGAGGGACAACGAAAGAGGGAGAGAGAGGAAGATAAAGAGCAAGAGAAGGAGAGAGAGAGAGGTGGAGAAGGAGAGAAAGAGGAAGAAAAGGATAGAGAGAGGAGAGAGAAGGAGGGAGAGAGATAGAGGGATAAATAGAGATAGTAGGAGAAATAATGAGAGGGAGGGAGGGATAGACAATGAGAAAGGGAGAGAGTGATGGAGAGAGGTAGAGAGAGGGAAGGAGACAAGGTGAGGAAGATAGAGAGGGAGAGAAGGAGAAAGGGAGAGAGAGAGAAGTATATAGGAGGGAGAGAGGGAGGGAGATGGAAAAAGAGTGTGAGAGGGAGAGAGAGTGAGATAGAGAACGGGAGAAAAGGGAGAGAGAGAGAGATAGGGATAGAGAAAGGAAGAAGGGGGAGAGAGCGATAAGGAAAGAGAGAGGGAAAGAGGCAAATGGAGAGAGAGGTAGATAGAGAGAGGAAGAAAAAAATGATAAAGAGGGAATGATAAAGAGAGTAAGGGAATGGGAGAAACAGGGATAGAGGGAGGGATAAAGAAGGAGGGATAGAGAGAGAGAGAGCGAGGAAGAAAGGGAGAGGGAGAGAGAGGGAAAGGGAAAGAGAGAGAGAGGGTGAAGGACGAAGAGGGAGAAAGAGATACATAGAGAAGAAAGAAGAAAAGGAGAAAGGGAGGGGAGAGAGAAGGGGAGAGGGGAAGAGAGAGGGAGAAGGATGAAGAGGGAGAAAGAGATACATAGAGAGGAAAGGAGAGAGGGAGATAGAGAGAGGGAGAGAGGGAGATAGAGAGAGGGAGATTGGGAGAGAGATGGGAAGGAGGGAGATAATGGGAGGGGTAGTAAGAGAGAGATTTCCCTCTCTCTCACTACCCCTTCCAAAATCTCCCTCCCTCTTCCTCTCTCCCACACGCCTCTCTCTCACTCTCTCTTCCTCTCTCTATCTCTATCTCTTCCACTCTTCTCTCCCTCCCTCCCTCCTTCCCTCCCTCCCTCCTTTGCTCTTTCACTTTCTCTCCCTCTCTTCTTCCCTCCCTCCCTCCATCTCCCTCTCTCCTTCTCTCCCTCCCTCCCTCCATCTCCCTTTCCCTCTCCCCTCTCCCTTTTTCCCACTCTCTCTCTATCTCTCCCTCACTCTCTCTTCCCCTCTTCCTCCCTCTCACCCTCTCCTCATCTATCCCTCTTTCCCTCTACCTCTCTCTCTCCCCTCTCCCATCACTCTTTCTTCCCCTCTTCCTCCCTCTAACCTTCTCCCTATGTATCCCTCTTTCCTTATACCTCTCTCTTTACCCCTTTCTCTCTTAATCTCTCTCTCTCTCTCCTTCCCTCTCTCTCTCTCTCATTTCTCTCTCCCTACTCAACTTCATCTCCTTCCCTCTCTCAATCTCTCCCTCCCTCTCTCTCTTGCTCTCTGTCTCCCTTTTCCCTCTCTCTCTCTCCTTTCCCTCCCTATCTCTCTCCCTCCCTCCCACTCCCTCTCCCTCTTTCCCTTTCTCCCTCTCCCTCCCTCCCACTCCCTCACTCTCTCCCTCTCCCTCTATTTTTCTTTCTCCCCTTTGTCACCCTATCTCTCCCTCTCCCATATCTCTCCCACTCTCTCCCTCACTCTCTCTTTCTCTCTCCCTTTCTCCCTTCCTCTCTCTCTCTCTCCCTCATTTCTCCTCTCTTTGCCCCATTTCTCCCTCTCACTCTTCCCCCTCTCTCCCTCTTTCTCTCGAATCCCTACCTTTCTTATCTCAATCTCTCTCCCTCTTTCTCTCTCCCTCTCTCTCCTTCTTTCTCTCCTCCACCCTTCCTTTCTCTTCCTCTCTCTTCCTTTCAAGCTTTCCCTCTTTACCTTTTCCTCCCTCTCTTTCCCCCTCTTCATTTCTCTCTCCCTCTCCCTATATCCCTCCCACTCTTCCCCTCTCTCCCCTCTCCCTCACTCTCTCCCCCTCTCTCCCTCTCTCCCTCCTTCTCTCACTCTCTTCCTCTTTCCCTTTCTCTCTCTATGCCTCGCTCCCTCTTTCGCTCTCCCTCCCTCTTTTCATCTCTCCCTTACACTCTCCCTCGCCCTCCCACTCTCCCTCTCCTTCTCTACCTCCCTCCCTCCCTCTCCATCAATCTCTCACTCTCTCTCTCCCTCCCCTCCCTCTCCTCCTCTTTTCCCCTATCTCTCCTCTCCCTACCCCTCCCTTCCTCTTTTTATCCCTTTCTCTACCTCTCCCCCTTCTCCCTCTACCCCTTCCACCGTCGCTCTCCATCTATTTCCCTCCCTCTCCCATTGTCTCCCCCTCCCACTCTCTCTCCCTCTCCCTCATTCTTGCTCTCCCCCTCTCTCCCTATCTCTCTCTTTCTCTCCCTCTCTCCCTCTATCTCGCTCTCTCCCTCACTCCCTCTATCTCTCTCTCCCTCTCTTCCTTTCTCTCTCTCTTCCTCTTTTGCTCTCTATCCTTCCCTCTCTACCTTTATCCCTCACTCTCTCCCTCTCCCTCTCCCTCCTTCTCTCCCTCTCTCTTTCTACCTCCCCGCCTCTCCCTCCCTCCCACCCTCCCTCTCTCTCCCTCCTTCTCTCCCTTTCCCTTTCTACCTCCCTACCTCTCCCTTCCTTCCACCCTCCCTATCCCTCTCCCTCCTCTCTTTCTCTCTATCTCTCTCTCCCTCTCTCCATCTCTCTCTCTCTCGCTCTCTCCCCCTCTTATCTCTCCCTCTCTCCATCTCTCTCTCTCGCTCTCTCCCCCTCTTATCTCACTCTCTCGTTCCTTACTCTCCCTCACTCCCTTTCTCTCTCTCACACTCACCCTCTCTCTCTCTCTCCCTCTCTCCTCCTCCCTCTCACACCTTCTCCTTCCATCTCCCTCCTTCCCACTCTCTATTTTTCTCTCTCTACCTCTCACTTTATCTCTCTCTCTCACTCCTTGTCTCTCTCTCTCCCTCTATATCTCCCATTGTCTCTCTCTCCCTCTCCCTCTTTTTCCCTCACTCTCATTCTCTCTCTCTCTCTTCATCTCCTCCCTCTCTTCCTCTCCCTCTCACTTCTTCTCTCTCCCACTTCCCTCTCTTATACTCCCCTTCTCTCTCACTCTTTCTCTCCCTTCATCTTTGTCTCTCACTCCCTCTCTCCCTTTTTTTGCATCTCTCTCTCTCTCTCCTCTCTCTATCTCCCTCTCTCTCCCTCTCCCTTTCATATCCTTTCTCTCTTCCCTTCATCTCCTACCATCTCTCCCTCTCACCCTCCCTCTCTCCCTCTCTATCCTCTCTCCCCTTCATCTCCTCCCCTCCGTCCTTATCACTCCCTCCCTCTCTCTCTCTCTCTCCACTCCCTCCCTCTCCTCCCCCTCTCCCTCTATCTTCATCTCTCTCTCTTCCCCTATCACTCTCTCTATTTCTCTCTTTCCCTCTCCTTCCCTATCTCCCTCTTTTTCCTCCTCCATCTATCTCTCTCTCTTCTCCTCTCTTTCTATCTCTCCATCCCTCTCTCTTCCTCTCTTTCTATCTCTCTATCCCTCTCTCTCTCTCTCTCTCACTCGTCCCTCCCTCCCTCTCTCCCACTCTCGCTTTCTCTATCTCTCTCTCCCTCACTCTCTCCCTCCCTTCCTCTCTCCCTCTCTCCCTTTCTCTATCTCTCTCTTTTGTGTTTCTCTCTCCTACCCTTCCTCTCCTTCTCTCCCCCTCACCTTTCCTCTTTGTCCTTCCCTCCGCTCTCCGTCCTTCCCTCTCCCTCTCTCTCTCCCTCTCCCTCTCTACCTCTCACTCTTCCCCTCCTTATCCCTTTCTCTCTCCCCCTCTCTCACCCTCTTGCTCAATCTACCTCTTATCTCTCTCCCTCCTGTCTCTCTCTATCTCCCTCCTAATCCCTCTCTCTCCCTTTCCTCTCTCTCTTTCCGTCTCCCACTCCCTCTCTCCCTTCCTCTCTTTCCCTCTCCTATTCCCTCTTTTTCCCTCCCTCTCTTGCTTTCCCTCTCTTTTTCTTGCCCTCTCACCTTCCCTCTTTCACTTTCCCTCTTTCTCCTTCCCTCTCTATTTCTCTCTCTCCTTCTCCCTCCCTCCCTTTATATCTCTCTTCCTCTCTCCCTCTCTCCCTTCCTCCCCCTCTCTTTCCCTCTCTTGCTCTCCTTCTTTTCCCTCTCTCTATCTCTCTTCCTCCATCTCTCGTATCTCTCCTTCTCCCTCTATCTCTTCCCCTCTCTTTCCTCTATCTCTCTCACCCTCTCTCCCCTTCTTCTTTTTCCTCTCTCTCTCTCACTCTTTTCCTCTCCCACTTTTCCCTTCCTTCTATCTCTATCTCACACTCTCCCACTTGTCTCCCTCTCTTTCCCTCGCTCTCTCCTTCTCTCTTTGCCTCTCTCCCTCATCCTCCCTTTTTTCCTCCCTCTCACTCTTATCGTCACTCTCCCTCTCTCCTTTTATCTCTCCCTCACCCTCTCTACCTCTGTCCCTCCCTTTCTCTCCTCCTCGTTTACCTCTCTCTCCCTCTCTCTCCTTATTTCCTTCTTTCTCTCTCATGCTCTCTCTTTATTCTTCCTCTCTCTCTCTCCCTCCTTCCCTTTTTCTCCCTCTCTCTCCACCTCTCTTTCTCTTTCCCTTTCCCTCTCTCCCTCCCTTCATCTCTCTTACTCTCTCTCGTCCATCTCTCTCTCCCCTTGAATCACTCCTCGCTCTCCCTCTCTCTCCCTCTTTCATGGCCTATCTCCTCCTCTCTCCCTCCCTCTATCTTTATCTCCCTCTCTCCTCTTCTCCTTCTCCCTCTCTCTCTCCCATTCACTGTCCCCCCTCTCTTTTGCTCTCTCCTCTCTCTCTCTCTCACTCTCCCTCCCCATCTATCCCTCCCTTTCTCTCCTCCTGTTTACCTCTCTCTCCCTCTCTCTCCTTATTTCCTTCTTTCTCTCTCATGCTCTCTCTTTATCTTCCTCTCTCTCTCTCCCTCCCTCCCTTTTTCTCCCTCTCTCTCCACCTCTCTTTCTCTTTCCCTTTCCCTCTCTCCCTCCCTTCATCTCTCTTACTCTCTCTCGTCCATCTCTCTCTCCCTTTGAATCACTCCTCCCTCTCCCTCTCTCTCCCTTTTTCATGGCCTATCTCCTTCTCTCTCCCTCCCTCTATCTCTATCTCCCTATCTCCTCTTCTCCTTCTCCCTCTCTCTCTCTCCCATTCACTGTCCCCCTCTCTTTTGCTCTCTCCTCTCTCTCTCTCACTCTCCCTCCCCATCCGTCCCTCCCTTTCTCTCCTCCTGTTTACCTCTCTCTCCCTCTCTCTCCTTATTTCCTTCTTTCTCTCTCATGCTCTCTCTTTATCTTCCTCTCTCTCTCTCCCTCCCTCCCTTTTTCTCCCTCTCTCTCCACCTCTCTTTCTCTTTCCCTTTCCCTCTCTCCCTCCCTTCATCTCTCTTACTCTCTCTGTCCATCTCTCTCTCCCCTTGAATCATTCCTCCCTCTCCCTCTCTCTCCCTTTTTCATGGCCTATCTCCTCCTCTCTCCCTCCCTCTATCTCTATCTCCCTCTTTCCTCTTCTCCTTCTCCCTCTCTCTCTCTCATTCACTCGTCCCCCTCTCTTTTGCTCTCTCCTCTCTCTCTCTCACTCTCCCTCCCCATCTTCCTCTCCCTTTCTCATTCTCTCTCCCTCCCTCCCTCCCTCTACCTCTCTCTCTCACTCTCACCCTCTTCCTCTCCCTCTCTTTCTCCCTCTCCATCTCCCTCTCTCTCCCCTTTTATCTTTCTCCCTCCCTAACTCTCTCTCTCTCTCCCCACTCTTTCTCCCTCCATCTCTCAATCTCTCTCTTCCTCCTCTTTCTTTCTCCATCTTTTGATCTTTCTCTCTCCCCCTCTCTTTCTATCACTCTCTCCCTTTCTCATTCTATCTTCCTCTCGCCCTCTCCCTCTCGCCTCTTCCTCTCCCTCTCTCTCTCCTCTTCTCCCCTTCTACCTCTATCTATCCCCCTTTTCTTCTCTACCTCTCTCTCTTTCTCACTCTACCACTCCTCCCTTTCTTCTTCTCTCCCCTCTCTCCCTCTCTCTTACTCTCCATCCCTCCCTTCCCCTTCATTCTCTCTCTCTCACACCCACTCCCTCCCTCTCTCACTCCATCTCTCACCCTTTCTCTCTCCCTCCCTCTCTCCCTCTCCCTCTCCCTCCCTCCCTATCTCTCTCATCTCTCCCTCTATCTTTATCTCTCCCTTACTTACTCCCTCCCTCTCTCTCTATCGTACTCTCTCTCCCTCTTTCTCCCCCTCCTTATCTTTTCTCCTATCTCCCACGCTCTACCTCCATCGCTCTTACTCTCTCATTCCAACTTCCACTCCCTCCCTCCTCTCTCTCCCCCCACTCCCTCTCTCCCTCCCTCTCACTCTCGCTCACCCCTCCCTCTCTCCCATTCTCTATCTTTCTCTCCCCCTCTCTCCCCTTCTTTCCCTCTCTCCCTCCTTCACCCCTTCTTAATATCTCTCTCTCAAATAAAAACCCTCCCTCCCTCTTCCCCTCTCTCTATCTCCCTCCCTACCTCTCTCTCCCATGCTCTCTTTCTCCCTATTTACCTTTCTTCCCCTCTCCCTCTCCCTTTTGCTTCATCTCTCCTTCTCTCTTTCCCTCTCTCCCTCTATCTCCCTCTCGCTCTCACTTTGTCTCTCTCTCTCCCCCTCTTTCCCTCTCCCTCTTTCCCCCTCTCTTTCCCTCTTTCCCTCTCGATTTCTACCTGTCTCTTGCTCTCTTAAATATCACATTTTCTTTCCCTCCCCTACCCTCTCGCCCTCTCTCACTCTCTCTCCCTCTCCCTCTCCTTCTCACTCTCCATCTCTCTCACCCTCTTTCTCTCCCTCTCCCTCTCTCTTTATCTTTCTCTCTCCTTCTACCGCTCTCTTTCCCCTTTTCCCTCTTGCTCTCTACCTCTATCTCCCTCTCTCAAATGTCTCCTTTTCTTTCCCTCCCTTACCCTCTCTCACTCTAGCACTCTATTTCTCCCTTTCTCTCTCTCCCTCTCTTCCTCTCCCTCTCACTCCTCTTTTTTCTCTCTCTTACCCTCCCTTTCTTCCTCTCCCTCTCACTCCTTTTTTTCTCTCTTACCCTCCCTCTCTTCCTCTCCCTCTCCCTCCTCCTTTTTCTCTCTCTTACCCTCCCTCTCTCCCTCTCCCTCTCTCTCTTTCCCTTACTCCCTCTCTTTCCCTCTCTCACCTATCTCCTTCGCTCTCCATCCCATTCCCTCCCCCTCTTTAACTCTCTCTCCCTATCCCTCTCCCTCTCTTTCTCCCCCTCTATCTTTTTTCTCTTGCTCCCTCTCTCCCTCTCTCTCCACCCTATCTCTCCCACTTCTCTTTCACTCTCTTTCTCTCCCTCTCTCCCTCACCATCCCTCTCTCCCTTTCCCTCCTTCTCTCCATCTCTCCCTCTTCCTCCCCCTTGTTCTCCCATTCTCTCTCTCCTTCCCTCTTTTCCCTCTCTCTCTACCTCTCTATCTCTCTATCTCTCTCCATCTATCCCTATCTCCCTCTTTCCCTTTCTCTCTATCTCTTAGTATCTCTCTCTTCATCAATCCTTCTTCCTCTCCCTCTCCCTCTTTGTCTCTTTCTTTACCTCTCTCTCTCCCTCTCTCCCTAACTCTCTCCCCCTCCCTCACTTCCTTCATCTCTCTTTCCCTCTTCCCCTTCAACCTCTTCCTCTCTCTCTCCCCCTCTCTCTCCCTCTTTGACTCCCTCTCTCTCCCTCTTGCTCTCTCCCTCCCTTTCTCTCTCTAACTCTCTATCCTTTCTCTCCTTCTCACTCTCTCCATATTAATCCTCCCTCTTTACCTCTCCCACTCTCCCCTATCTCCTTCTCTCTCACTCCCTCTCCCTCTCCCTCTCTCCTTCTCCTTCTCCCTCTCTCCCTCTCCCTCTCACTCTCCCTCTTCCTCACCCTCTCCCTCTCTACTACTTTCTCTCTCCCTATCCCTCTCTCTTTCTTCCTTTCTAATTCTCCCTCCCTCTCTCCCTTTTTTTCTCTCTCTCTCACCCACTCCCTCCCTCCCTTTCTTTCTCCCTCTTTCTCCCGTCCATAACCCTTCCTCTCTTCCTAACTTCCTCCCTTTTATTCCCTCGCTCCCTCTCTCTCTCTCCCCCTCTCTCTCCCTCCCTTTCTCTTTCATCCTCTTCCCTCTCTTTACCTTCCTCCCTCTTTTTCTCTCTTTCTCTCCCACTCCCTCCCTCCATCCTTTTCTCTTTCTCCTTCACACTCTTTCTTCCTATCTACCTCTCCCTCTCACCCTTCCCCCTCTCTCTCTCCCTTCCTCTCTCCCACTCCTTCTCTTCCTCCCTCTCATTCTCTCTCACTCTCCCTCAGTCTCCCTCTCTCTCTCTCTCTCTATCTTCCTCTCCTTATATCCCTCCCTCTCCCTCTATCCCCTTCTCTTTATCTCTTTCTCTCTAAATCCCTCCCTTCCTCCTTCTCTCTTCATCTCTCTACACCTCCTTCCCTCTCTCCTTCCCTCTTCTCCTCTCTCTCCCCCTCTACCTTGCTCTCCTTTTCCCTCGCTCCTTCTCACCTTCTCTCCCTTCCTCCCTCTATCCCTTTCTCTATCTCTCTCCCCCTTCTTCTCTTTACCCTTCCTTTCTCCTTCTCTCCCTCTCCCTCACCCTCCCTCTCTTTGTCTCTCTCTCCCTTCCTTTTTTCTCTCTATGTTCTTTTCTCTCCCTCTTTCTCCCTTTCCCTCACTCTTTCTCTCCCTTTCTCTTTCCCTCCCTCCCTTATTCATTTCCTCTCTCCCTCTCTCTTCCTCTTCCTCCCTCTCTTCTTCTCTCTATCATCTCTTTCTTACTCTTTCTCTATCTCTCCCTCTCTTTATCGCTCTACTTATATCCCCTTATCTCTCCCTCATCTCTCCCTCTCCATCTTTTCCTCTTCGACTTCCTCTCTCCCCTCTATTTCCCTCCCTCCATCTCTCCATCCTTTTCTCCCTCTTCCTTTCTCTCCCACTCTCTTCCTCTCTTCATGTCTCTCTCTCACTCCCACCCTTCCTCTCTCTCTCTCTCTTATTCCCTTCTCCCTTTTTTTGTTTCTCTCACACTCTCTCTCTCTCTCCCACTCCCTTCCTTCCTCCCTCCATCCCTCTATTTCTCCCACTCTATCCCTTTCCCTCTCTACCTCTCTTTCTTTATCCCTCCCTCTCTCCTTCTCTCTCTCCTTGTCTCTTCTCACTCTCTCCCTCCCTCCCTCTCACTCCCCCTCTCTCTTGCCCTCCCTTTCTCCCCCTCTCTATCTCTCTTCCTCTCCCTTTCTCCTTCACTCTTTCCAACTTTCTCTCCTTCTCTCTCCCTCTTTACCTCTCTCACCTTTTCTCTCATTCTTTCTCTCCCTCTTCCTCTCTTCTACTCTTTCTCCCTCTCTCTCTTTCCCTATCTCTTGCATTCTCTTTCTCCATCTTTCTCTTTCTATCTCCCTATCTCTATCCCTTTCTCTCCATCTCACACTCTCTCCCTCTCCCTTTCTCGATCTCTCTCTCCCTCTCACTCCTCGCTATCTCTCCATCTCTCCCCCTCTCTCTCCCTCTCTCTCCTTCTTAATCTCTCTTACCCTTCCTATCTCCCACTCTCCCCCTTCTAACTCTCTCTACCTTTTTCTCCCTGTCCCTCTCCCCTATATTTTCCTTACTCTCTCCCTATCTCTCTCTCTCTATAGCTCTCTCTCCCTCCCTTCCTCTTCCTTTCTCGTTGGCTTATCTTTCTCTTTCCTCCCTCTCTCTCCCCTTCCTCTCTCTTTATCACTCAACCTCTCCCTCTTTCCCTCCCCTCTCTCGCCCTTTTTCCTTTCTCTCTCTCCCATTCTCCATCTCTCTCTCGTCTCTCCACCTCCCCTATCTCCCTCTCCCTCTATCCCTTATTATCCCTTTCTCTACCCCTCTCTCCCTTTCCACCCCTCTCTCTCCCTCTCTACCTATCTTCCTTTCTCACTCCCTCTCCCTCTCTCTCCCCCTCTCCCTCTCTCCCTTTTACTTACTCCCTCTCTCCCTTCCTTTCTCTCCTCTCCCTTTCCTTCCCTCCTTTTCTCTCTCTCCCCACTTCCCTCCCTTTCTCTCCCTCCATCCTTTTCTCTCTCTCTCTCCCTCCATCCTTTTCTCTCTCTCTCCCTCTCCTTCCCTCCCTTTCTCTCCCTCTCTACCCCTTCCACTCTCCCTCTTTCTCTCCCTTCCTTCTCTCCATCCCTTTCTACCTCTCTCTCCCTTTTACTCTCCCTCTCTACCTCTCTCGCTCTCTCTCCCCCTCTCTTTCTCTCTCCATTCCTCTCTCTCCCCTCTCTCCTCCTTTCCTCCCTCTCTCCCTCTCTCTCTCTTTACCTTCCTATCTCCTTATTCATTTTCTTTCCCTCCCTCTCCCTCTCTCCTTTTCTCTCTCTCCCTATCTCTCCCTCTCTCCCACTTTACCTCTCTTTTTCACTCCTTTTCTCTCTCTCCCTATCTCTCCCTCTCTCCCACTTTACCTCTCTTTTTCTCTCCTTTTCTCTCTCTCCCTATCTCTCCCTCTCTCCCACTTTACCTCTCTTTTTCTCTCCTCTATCTCCCTCTCTCTATCACCCCCCTCTCCACCCTTCGCTCTCCCTCTCCCTCCCCGTCTCGCCCTCTCTCTCTCATTTCCACTCTCTCTACCTCTCACTCCCTCTCTTCCTCTCTCTTTTTCTCACTCTTTCTCATTTTCTTTCTCTCTCTCTCTCCCTCTCTCGCTCTCACCATATCTCCCCCTCTCTCCCTCTCTTTCTCTCTTCGTCTCTCCCTCTCCGTCCTTCCCTCCTCCTCTCTCTCCCACTCCCTCCGTCCCTTCTTCTCTCTCTCTCCTACTCCCTCCCTTCATCCCTCCTTCACTCTCTCCCACTCCCTCCCTCCCTCCATCCCTCTCTTTCTCCTATTCCATCCCTCTCCCTCTCTACCTCTCTCCCTCTATCTCTCCCCCTTTCTCTCCCTCCTTCTCTCTTTCTCCCTCTCTCTCCCTCCCTCTCACTCTCCCTTTATCTCACCCTCCCTTTCCCCTTCTCTATCTCTCTTCCTCTTCCTCTCCTCTCTTCGTCTCCTCTCTACCTCCCTCACCCTTTCTCTCTTTCTCTCTCCCTCTCCTTTCTCACCATCTCTCTCTCTATATATTTCCATATCTCTTAACCTCTCTCTCTCTATTTCCATCTCTTTATCCCTTTCTCTCCATCTCACCCTCTCCCTTTCTTGATCTCTCTCTCCCTCTCGGTCCTCACTATCTCTCCATCTCTTCCTCTCTCTCCCCCTCTCTCTCTCCCTCTCTCTCTCCCTACTCCACCCCTTCCCTTATTTTCTCTCTTTCCCACTACCTCCTTCTCCCTCGCTACCTCTCTCTCCCTTTTCTCTATCTCTATCTTCCATTTTCTCTCCCCTTCTCTCCCTCCTTTTGTATCTCCCTCTTTCTCTCTCACCCTTCCTCTCTCCTTCTCTCTCTTCCTCTCCCTCTCCATCTCCCTCTCTTTCCCTCTCTCTACCTTTCTCCCTCTTTCTCTCTCTCCTTCTCCCTCCCTACCTTACCCCTCTCCCTTTCTCTTTCTCTCCCCAGTCTCTCCTTTTCCTTTTCTCTCTCTCTTTCTCCCTCTCTCTTTATCTTTCTCTCTCTCCCCCACTCCTCTCTCCTAGTCTCTCTTTGACTCTCTTCTTCCTCTCTCTCTCCTTATTTCCCTCAACCACTTTCTTGAGTATCTTAATTTATCTATCTCTCCCTCTCTTTGCCCTACCTCCCTCCCTTTCTCCTTCCCTCCCTTTTTCTCCTTCTCTCCATCTCCCTGTCTCTCTCTACCTCTCAACTATCTCTCTCTATCCTTCTCTCTCTCCCTCCTACTCCCTTTCTCCTTTTGCTCTCTCCTTCCTTAGCTCCCACTTTCTAACACTCTCTCTCTCCTTTTTCTCTCTCCATCTTATTCTCCTCCTCTCTCTTTCCCTCACCCACTCTTTATCTCCCTCACCATCCCTCTTTATTGCTCTCTCTTCCTCTTCCCTCCCTCTTCTAAAAACATATGCAAGCTTCAAAGATCCATTTATGGATTGAAGCAAGCATCCCAAAGTTGGAATCTTCGCTTTGATGAAGCGAGTCAAAGAGTTTGGTTTTATCAAAAACGAAGATGAGCCTTATGTGTATAAGAAAGTTAGTGGGAGCATAGTAGTTTTTTTGGTCTTATATGTGGATGACATCTTGCTCATTGGAAACGATATCCTAACATTGTTAAGAGTTAAGCAATGGTTAGGGAAGTGTTTTTCAATGAAAGACTTAGGCGAAGACGAAACTATACTAGGTATAAAGATCTATAGAGATAGATCACAACGACTCTTGGGACTAAGTCAAGAAAAGTACATAGACAAAGTACTAAAATGTTTCGGTATGGTTGACTCCAAGAAAGGGTTCCTTCCTATGAGTCAAGGCGTGATTCTAAGTAAGAAGGATTGTCCTTCTACAAGAGAACAAAGGGAATATATGAGTAAGATTCCTTATGCATCGGCTATAAGATCTATCATGTATGCCATGCTATGTACTAGACTTGGATGTCGCACACGCACTAAGTATGACAAGCGAGGTTCCAACGGGATCCGGATGAAAATCATTGGACCAGTTGTCAAAAACATCCTTAAGTACTTGAGAAGGACTAAAGGATATTTCTTAGTGTACGATGGTTAGGAAGAGCTAATTGTAAATGGTTACATTGATGCTACTTTCCAAATCAATGTCGATGACTCAAGATCACAATCTGGTTATATGTTTTATTTGAATGGAGGTGCTGTAAGCTGGAAAAGCTCAAAGCAAGACACCGTCGTCGATTCTACCACGAGTACGAGTACATTACGGCATCGGATGCTGCAAAAGAGGCGAGTTTGGATTAAGAAGTTTGTTACTGAACTAGGAGTTGTTCAGAGCACCCTAGATCCAATAAACCTCTATTGTCATAACAACGGGACCATTACACAAGCTAAGGAGCCCGGTCACACCAACAATCCAAACACATACTCGGGAGATTCCATCTCATTTGAGAAATCATCGAAAGAGGAGATGTGAAGATATGCAAGATTCCTAGAGAAGTTAATGCAGCAGATCCTTTAACTAAGCACTTAGCTAGGCCAAAGCATGAGGGTCATGTTAGAACTTTTAGTCTTAGGATTATGCCTAATTGGGACTAGTGCAAGTGGGAGATTGTTAGTGTATGCCCTAACACATTGTATTTTTACTCCTTTACTATATATATATATATACATATGAGGCATTGCTTTATCTTATTATCATTCTTGTGCATGTTTAAAATAGATAAAATATCCATGAATAGAATAATTCTACTTAAGTTATCAAATACGTGATTTGATAGTAAAACCTTGAAGCATAAAAGAATAATATTTTAAATGTCCCTATTAGATTATTGTCATGGGAATGGCAATAAACTAAGACTAGTATGTACTTTGTGAGATGATCATGTTTCATTGGTCATGGATATGGGATATCAATCGGGGAACATAGATACATGTTAAGGAACGAGTGTATTTGGATCGATCCGCTCATGAGAACACTACATGGTTGAAAGTCATAAGTGATTCTCATGCAAATGCTTATACTTGAATCCCTCGACACTGAAATCAATATGGATTCTTAGATGAATCCTTGCATATTTTTCACATACGCCTAACATCATTTGTAACTAAATGACAAGTATGGGTATGATTGGGTATGCCATGATTCATGCTAAGAAACATGAATGAAGTGAAGGGATTGCCACTCTCTTTATTGTGAGAAGATATCACCGGCCACTTGATTAGTGAAGCCGAGTAGTGCATGGCCATGCCCAAATGAAATGATAAATGTTATCATTTATTTGATTTAGTCGGTGTCACTAATAGATCAAGAAATGATTTAGCAATAAATAATGATGACATGTTCCATGCCTTATGCTGATCGTTATATCGAGAGGCAAAGGGTTGTATAAGGTTGCAACTAGGTTACATTAATTTATATTGACATTCATTCAATTTGGGTAGTCATAATGTCTTGCTAGAGACCGCTTATGATTTATGGTCCATAAATTGAATTTAGGCCCATTGCTAACATTGAATGGACCTACAAGATCACACACTTTAAAAATCTGGATTTGGATTTAAACTATCTCACTTATCGGGCCATTAACTTATGTTATTAATTAAAACATAATTGAGTGGGCTTAAGTTGATTTTCGGTTGGGGCTTATGTAAATGTTAAATTCGACCCTAATAGTATTTTAATTAAATGATTATAAATTATTTAAATAAAAGGAGAGAAAGAGTCCTTATTCTTGTAGAATAATTAAAGAGGAATTTGATTAGGAATGTGATCCCTATTTTTTAGGAAGTAGATTGCCATCCAAATTGGAAACAAATCTATTCCTAATAAAATATATAAAAGAGAGAAAATAGCTTTTGCGATCCTACTAACTCTTGGAAAGATTGGGCACACATAAAAGAAGAGAGAAAATAGGTTTTGCTCTCCTCCTAACTCAAGGCCACCGCCCCCCTCTTTCTCTCGTCAAAACCGAAATCATCAATTAAGAAAAGTGAGATTGTTTGAGTGCTAGCACACATAATCTTATTTCCATAGGTTTTGTGTGTGAGACGGTAGAGGGCATTCGCGTTAAGGCGGTGTCTCCCATTGTTCAAATCGGCGAGAAAAAGGAGCAAGGAAGAGAAATTGATTCTAGCTCACCTTATTGAATAAAGATTTGGCATCTAACTCAAGGTAAAAGTCTTATCCTTTATTGATTATTTTAACATACATGTGATCTTGGCATGTTTCTATGGTAAAGTTTATGTTTTTCCGCTGCGTGTAAACTTGATTAAGTCCAAGGGAAATCTAACAATTTCATTTCTAGTTTATTTTATGTTTTAATTTATCTTTTTAAGTGTTTATTTCGGGGGTTTGTAATAATTTTTGCAATGGGTTGCTATTATTGTTTGTGTGAGTGCTAGGGTTTGATAAATTGTGATAGATCTATGTGTTTGTGTTATGATGCAAAGTTTGTTTGATATGTTTAAATGTGTGGATGGTTTGGAAAAAAAAAGAAAGAAAAAGGGTATGGATCGAATTGATTGAAGTTAAACTAGATTTGGTGAGCTTGAATTGGAATGGAAAGAAATACACTTCGAGAGTTTCCCTAGGCTAAAACCATTCGACGAGTGGGGAAAATTGAGAAAGAATGGATCTTTTTGGGAAATTAAGGGCCTAAGATATCATGGTGACCTAATTAGGTATGGGTTAATAGTTTAGGATGGAAATAAATTTATTAGACATGAAAGGCAATCCTTGGCCACCTTAAAACCCAATCGGCCCAACTAAAAGAAAAATAGAGTTTTGGACTTCATTAGGTAAATTGGATACTTGATGGCTAAATTTGGTTTCCTTTGTGGATCTTAAGGTTTAGATCTCCTTGGTAACCCTCCTAAGTATGGTTTGGTAAGTTAGTATAAAAGGAATTGACCTAAAAATGGAAAAACAATTTCTTGCTCATTTTGGACCATTCGGCCTAGGAGAGAAAATGACTAACATTGAATTATTTTGTGTAATTAAAGATCAACAATTAAATGTTAACTCAAGTAGAGACCAATTAGTAAGTTAGATTAAATGGGAAAACCTTTAACCACTTAGGTGCATATTCGGTCTAGATCCATAAATTTTAGGGATTTAGGTTCTCACCTTCCGATTGTATAACTAAGGGCTAAAGTACATTTAAACAAATGTAAAATGAAATATTGACGGGGTAAGAACCCAAGGAAAAACCAAAAAGGGACCTAGGCCCATTAAGAGTTAAATTCGTTCATGAATACCAAAACTAGTGTTAGAAAAGGAATCCTATTCCAACCTCATGCGTAAGGATTTAAATGTACTATAATACATATAAATGAAGTAAGCGAAAAGGAGAATTCAAGAAAAATCAAAATTAAGACCAAGACCCATTATGAGTCAACTTCGACTACTAAGATTAAAGGTTCGGATTAAACAAGAGTTTAGCTTAAGTATGTCACACACAAATCCTTAGGATTAATCGATCTTGTAAACTAAGTAATACATCGGAAATCCGAGCCTAGACTTACGAGGTACATGAGAAGGAAAACTCATAAGTATGAATTAGATTTATGAAATGAATGATACCAATGAATGAAATTTGTATTCTCGTTTTGAATACTTTGAATGGTATATGAAACATTTATGAAGTTCAGAGTGTTCATCAAGATACGAGAATTATACGAGAAGTAAAGGTTGATAACGTAAATAGTTGAATGTGTTAAACTTAATACCATGTGCATCACGTGCATTCGGGGGTGGTATTAAATGAAGAAAAATCATTGATTCGTGAGATAATGCGATTTGGTAACCGAATTGAATGGAATGGGTAACGGGATGAAGCCATATGCGTGCTCTATTATTTAAATCATTAAGCGATGGATAATTTTGTTATGAGCGGTAGGTAATAATGGGATCATTGAGAAAGAGTAATAGAGCAATAGGTGATAACACAATCATCGAGATAGAACCCACGGTCTTGCTAATACCTAGGGTACCTGGATTAAAATGGATGGGTAGAATGGGAAATAAAACTTCATTGCATATCACATGCATCACCCTACTTGCTGAGCTTCGGCTCAACCTATTGTTGTTTTCATGTTATGACGGGAAAGATTCAAAGTAGTAAGGATGCTACGGGTCCTCCAAAAACGCTCATGTGTGACACAAGTGTATTGAAATTTCTTTTGATTGTAATTTTTGGGGTTGGGGTATCGATAAATATTTTGATGGTATTGTAAATAAATTTAGTAATGTCTTTCATTGTATTTGTTAATATTATGTAAATTATCCGGTACATATTTCATTACATAATAAGTCCTTAATGTATGAGCACATACATGTTTGAGGTTAATTCGAAATTGGTCATGTCGGCGTGACATGCTCTCGATCTAGTCACTCCTTTTGGGTAATTAGTAAGTGGGCCGGGGAGGGGGCATCACAAAGATTAAGAGAGGGAGATGGAAAGAGGGAGAGCGAGAGGGGGAGAGAGGGAGAGAGAGGGAATGGAAGAGAGAGAAAAGGAGAGAGACGAGAGGGGAAGAGAGAGAGGGACGGACATGGAGGAGAGATAGAGAGAGGGAGGAGGGAAGGGGAGGGGAAGGGAGAGGAAGGGTAAGGGAGAGAAAGAAGGAGAGAGTAGAAGAGAGAAAGATTGAAATAGAGGGGGAGAGATAATGGGAGAGAAAGAGAGAGGGTGAGAGTGAGAGAGAGATAGAGAGGGAGAAAGGGAGAGAGGAAGGGTAAGAGAGTAGGAGAGAAAAAGGGAGAGATAGGGAGAGATATAGGGAGAGAAAGGGAAAAGGAAGAGAGAGTGTGGGGGTGAGAGGGAGAGAGAAGAAAAAGAAAAGATGCGAGAGAGAGGGACGAGAGAGGGGTGAGAGAAGAGAGAGAGAAGGTGATAAATAGAGAGGGAGAGAGAGATGGAGGAGAAAAGAGAGAAGCAAAGAGAGAAGGACGGAGGGGTAGAGAGAGGGTGAGAGAGGTAAAGGGTGAGAGAGTGGGTAAGAGGGAGAGAGAATGAGCTAAGAGATAGAGGGGAAATGGAGAGAAAGAGAGGAAGAGAGAGAAAGAAGGATATATACAAGAAGAGAGAGCGAGAAAGTGAGGGGACGAGTGAGAGGGAGAGAGAGTAAGAGGGAGGATAGGGAGAGAGAGAGGAAGGAGAAAGAGAGGGGAGGGAGAGAGTGAGAAGGAAAGGGAGAGAGAAAGAGAGGAAGAGAGAGGGAGAAGGAAAAGGAGAGAGAGAGAGAGAGGAAGAGGGAGGGAGAGGGAGAGTGAGAGAAGAAGACGGAAGGAGAGAGAGAGGGAAGAGAAATAGAGGGAGGGAGAGAGTTGGAGAGACGGGGAGAGGGAAAGAGAGGGAGGGAGATAGAGAGAAAAAGAGGGAAAGAGAGAATAGAGAGATATATAGGAAGAGAGCGACATAGAGAGAGGTAAAGAAAGGTAGAGAGAGGTAAAAAAGAGAGGTAGAGAGAGGTGGAGAGGGAGAGAGGGAGGAGAGAGTAAGGGAGAGAAGGAGAGAGAGAGAAATAGAGAAAGAGAGAGGGAAAGAGAGAGAGAGTTAGAGAGATTGAGAGAGAGAGAAAGATAGAGGGAGAGAGAAAAAATGAGAAAGAGAGAGAGAGAAATAAAGAAAGATAGAGGGAAAGAGAGAGAGAGTTAGAGAGAGATTGAGAGAGAGAGAAAGATAGAGGGAGAGAGAAAAAATGAGAAATGGAGAGAGAGAAATAAAGAAAGATAGAGGGAAAGAGAGAGAGAGTTAGAGAGATTGAGAGAGAGAGAAAGATAGAGGGAGAGAGAAAAAATGAGAAAGGGAGAGAGAGAGAAATAGAGAAAGATAGAGGGAAAGAGAAAAAATGAGAGAGGGAGAGAGAGAACGAGAGAGAGAGGAATAAAAAGGAGAAGGGAGAGAGAAAGGGAGAAATGGTGAGGAAGAGTTAGAGAGATTGAGAGGGAGAGAGGGACACACACACATGCACACACACACACACACACACACACACACACACACACACACACACACACACATATAGGAAGAGAGAGAGAGAGAGGGATGCTAGTGTAGGTGCCTAAGATTTAACCTTATTTGGATGGTTTATCTTATTATAATATTATATTTTTATTTAATTAATCAAAGAAGTCTTTCTATTAATTCTTATTGTTTATATTTTTATATAATTAAATAGAAGTTCATATGATTTGTATTGCTTTAATTATTGATCAAAAGATAAAAGACAAACATTAACACACTTAAATGATATAATTAAATATCCTAATTGTCAATATTATTGAGAATAGACATTAAATATATGTGATAAGACTTATGAGTGTTATGCTCATGTTATAAGATAATAGTAAGAGATCTCACATCTATTGTCATGGTGATGCCAAAGCAAGCTCTTAGGTGATTAATTTAGCGAACAAGTCACCTGGACGTGACTCACCATGAGAAGCGATTTGGTTTAGTCTATGGGAATCTCATACGAGATGGGTACAACTAGTCCTTTAACTTGAATTCATCATAGTTATCTCATTAGAGGACTTATACACTTTGACACTCATTTTGATAGGCTCGGTCAAGAGCTATATGTGGGTGATTCATTGAGTGCACTAAGAATCTCATAAAGATTGGTCGATGACTAAGATAGGACATATCATTCCTTGTATGCTAAAAGAATTATCACATTACACTTTGATAAATGTTTACTTAAGAAATTTATGACAACAATGGTAGTATGCCAATAGAGCATAGTTGGTTGACTCTAGAAGCTAAGACATTTAGGAATAAAAAAAACTTATGTGATCATAATCAAACAAACTATAAATCAAGTTCGAGATCACACTATGATAATTGACATGAGGACTGAATCTTATGGTAACCATGCTCATGAAAGGTTATTTAGATTAATTAATCCTCCTAGAGAATTAGATGGTCATGCTACCTTGCTAGAGGCTAATCTTTATTTATGTATCAAGAGATAAAAGAAGTCTTTTATTCTTGATACATTGCCAATATATCTAGGAGCCTATTGAGTCACACGCATAAGTTTAAACATTCACATAATAAAAGAGAATCAAAGATTTTGGAAATGGCTTCCCATGTTGAAAGTGTCCTATTTTGGGAAGTTTCCTAGTTTGGAAAAAGTTCCCTAAAATGAAAAGTTTCTTATTTTAGAAATTAGATTCATAATTTGGAAGTCGGTTCCAAATTTTGAAGTAAGATACTTAAAAAGAAAATTAGTTTCGAATTTTGGTCTAAGTGTATTTTGGACATTGTTTCCTAATATGGGATTCGTAAAAAATGTCTAACCTAATTTATTTGCATAGTCTAGATTAATCGATAATTATTTAAGATAAAAGAGTTTGAGCCAAAGCCTTAATTTAAAAGTCTACCGAGATATTTTGATGGGAGGATAAACTTGAGCCCTTTTGGATAAAGCTCAAGGTTTACAAGGATAAGATCAAACAAGCCCACACATGTTGCAACTCCTTAGAGGATAAGGATTCCACCTCCTATATAAATAAAGGGGAGAGAGGTGGAAAGGAGGAGGTTAAGAAAAACTCACTCACATGGAAAAAATAAATAAAAAAAGAGAAATTGTTTCTCTCCCCAAGAAGGCGAGTTGCCCTATCCCTTTTTAAAAGCTTGAGTTACTATAAAAGAACCCTAATTGATTTCTATAGATAGCAAATTAACTATAAAAGATGATTAGAGCGAGCACTCGGTGATTTCTATGGCTTTTTTTATGGGTGTCTACGCTACGTGGTTTATTGATAGAGGTTGAACACTTGGATGACTCCTTTCTACAAAGGCTAAATCTATGCTATAAGAGGTAATCTATTACTCAAGCTTTTCATTCATGTATGTATAATTAGTTGATTTAACGACTTGATCTTGGGAGCTTTAGATGGAAGAAAATTTTTATCTTATTCCACACTTACATAGGATTCATGATCTTTCAAGGAAGAGGGAGAGGGAGAGTGGGAGAGGGAGGGGAGATAGGGAGAGGGAGAAGGGAGAGAGTGTGAGAAAGAAAGGCGAGAGAGTAAGATAGAGAGAGGGGAAGGAAAGAGAGTAGGGGAGAGAGAGATATAGAGAAGGAGAGAGAGATAGAGTGGAGAGAGAGAGAAAGAGGGATAGAGGGGAAAGAGATAAATAAAGGGAGAGAGAGAGAGTGAGAGTGGGTGAGGGAGAGAGGGAGAAGGAAGCAAAGAGACACGAAAAGAGAGATAGAGAGGGAGAGATAATGAGCAATAGATAGTGAGGAATAGAGAGAGATGAAGAGAGAGGGGGAGAGAGTGAAAGAGAGAGAGAGGGAGAGAAATCAAGGGAGAGAGAGGGAAAGAAGGAGAGAGGGATAGAGAAAGAGAGGGAGAGGGAGAGGGAGAGGGAGAGAGGGTGAGGGAGAGAAAGACATGAGGGAGTGAGAGGGAGAGAAAGATGGAGGGAGAGAGCGGAAGGAAGAGAGGGGGATAGAGAGTGGGAGGATTAGGAAAGAGAGAGAGAGAGGGAGAGAGAGGATAGGGAGGGTTATAGACGGAGGGAAAGAGAGAGAGATAAAGAGCGAGAGGGAAAGAGGGAGAGAGATATGGATATAGGGAGGGAGAGGAAGGGAAACAATGGAACGAGAGAAGGAGAGGAAGGGGAGGGAGAAAGAGTGTGAGAGAGATAAAGAGAGGGAGAGGAATAAAGAGGGCAAGAGAAAGAAGGGAAAAGAGAAAGAGAGAGATAAAGAGGAAGGGAGAGGGAAAGAGATATAATGGGAGAGGAAGAGAGAGAAAAAGAGAGGGAGAGAGAGAGGAAGAGATAAAGAATGAGAGAGGGAGAGAGAAGAAAAGAGAGAGAGAGAGAATATGAGAGAGGAGGAGAGATAAGTGGAGAAAAGGGAAGAGAGTGGGAGAGATAGTGAGAAAATAAGAGTATGGGAGAAAAAGTGAGAAAGAGAGAGAGAGAAAGGGAGAAGAGGAAAGTGAGTGAGCAAGAGAGAGAGGGAAAGGGAGAGATAAAGTGAGGGAGAAAAATAGAGAGGGTGAAAGAAGTAAAAATAGGAAAAGGGAGATAGAGATAGAGAAGGGAGAGAGAGATAGAGGGTGGAGAGGGATGCATATAGAGAGAAAAGGAGAAAAAAGGAGAGAGAATAAGAAAGATGGAAGAGAGAGAGAGTGGTAGAAGGAGAAAGAGGAACATATATAAAGAGAGTAAGAGAGAAATAGAAGGAGAGAGAGAGAGAAGGAGAGAGAGTGAGAGGGAGAGATTGAGGGAAGAAGGATGGAAAAAGGGAGAGGAAAAGAAAGTGATTGAGAGAGAGGGAGTGGGATTGGATGGGAGAGAAAAAGAGATAAAGAGGGAGAGAGAGAGGGGGAGAGAAAGGGAGAGAAATAGAAAGGGGGAGAGAGAAAAGGGAAAGAGAGTGGAGAGAGAAGGATAAAGAGAAAGGGGAAAAT
The DNA here is from genome assembly GCA_963924115.1 of Dovyalis caffra. Classification (NCBI taxonomy): domain Eukaryota; kingdom Viridiplantae; phylum Streptophyta; class Magnoliopsida; order Malpighiales; family Salicaceae; genus Dovyalis; species Dovyalis caffra. The sequence goes on from CAWUPB010001173.1 coordinate 34,393,798, forward strand.
AGTAGAGAGAGGAAGAGAAAAAGAGAGGGAGAGAGGGAGGGGGAGAGAGAGAGGGATAGTGAGAGGGGCATATAGAGAGAGAGGAGAAGGAGGGAGAGTGGGAGAGATAGAGACACAAAGAGAGAGAGGGATATAGAGGAAGAGGGAGAGAGAGTGTGGGAGGGGAGAGAGAGGGATAGGGAAAGTGAGAGAGGGAGAGAGTAGGAAAAGGATAGGGAGAGGGAGAGAGGAATAGAGGGGGCGAGAGAGAGAGAGGAATAGAGGGGGAGAGAGAAGGAACGAGAGTGGGAGAGGGGGTAAAAGAAAGAGTGGGAAAGAAAGAGGGAGAAATAAATAGGGAGAGAGAAAGAGAGAAAGCAAGAAAGGGAGAGAAAAAGAGCGAGACAAAGGGAGAGATAGAGGACGGGAAAGAGCGGGGAGGGAGAAGGAGACAAAGAGATGAAGAAAGTGAGTAAGAGAGATAAAGAGGGAGAGAGAGTGATAAGGAGAGAGATAGAGAGGGAGAGAGGGAGAGAGTGAGGTAGAGAGGTAGAGAGGGAGAGGGAGAGAAGGAAAGGGAACTGGAGAGAGAGTGTGATAGAGAGGGGGTAGAGAGGGGAGTTAAGAATAGAGAGGGCAAGAAATAGAGAAAGGGAAAGAGAGAAGGAGAGAAGGAGAGGGAAAGAGAGGGAGAGAGAGATAGAGGGGCTCTATCTCTTTATCATCTCCCTCTCTCTCACTTCCTTCCCTTCCCTCTCCCTCTCTCTCCTTCACTCTCTTCTCTCTCTCTCTTTCCCTCGCTCTTCTCTCTCTTTCTCTCCCTCACTCTCTCACCTTTTTGTCTCACTCTCTCTTGCCCTTTCTCCCTCTCTCTCCCCCTCACTCTCTCTTTCTCTCTCCCTTTCTCTTCCTCCCTCTCTCCCTTCTCTCTATCTCTATCTCCATCTCTCTACCTCTCCTCCTTTCTTCTATCTCTTTCCCTCTTCCTCTCTCCTCCTTATCCCACCCTTCCCTACTCTCCCCTTTACTCTCTCCCCTCTCACTCTCTCCCTCTCTCTCTCTATCTCTATCTCCCTTTTATCTCTCTACTCCCTCTTTCCCACTAATGCCTTCTCTTCCTCTCTCGCTCCTTCATCTCCGTATCCCTTTCTCTCTCTCTTCCTGTCTCACTCAACCTTTCTCTCTCTCTTTTTCCCCCTCTATGTCTACCCCTCTCTATCTATTGCTATCTTTTTCTCTCTCCCTCTCTCTATCTCACTTTCTCTTTCTCTCTCTCACTATCCTTGTCCCTCTCTCTCCCTTCCCTCCCTCCCTCTCTCTTCTCTCTCTCTCTCTCTCTCACTCACCCTTACCCTCTCTCCATTTCTCTACCCTCACACTCTCTCTCCCTTTCTCTATTTATCTCGATCTCTTTCCCTCTCTATCGGGCTCTCCTTATCTTTATCTCTATCTCTCTTTGTCTCTCTACTTGCTCTTTCCCCTCTTTCTCCCTCTCACCCTGTCCCTCTCTCTCCCTCTATCCCTCATTCTTTTCCTCTCTTTATCTCTTCCTCTATCTCTCTCTCCCCCTTCTTTCTCTCATCTCTCCCACTCTCCTTCCTCCCTTTCTCTATCATTCTCTCTTTATCTCTCTTTCATCGTCTCTCTATCCCTCCCTCTCTATCCCCCTCTCTCTTCCTCCCTCCCTCTCTCCCTTTCTCTCTCCCTCTCTCTTTCTCTCCCCCTCTCTCCCTCATCTTCTATCACCCTTTCTCCCTCTTTTCCCCCTCCCTCTATCCTCCCTCATACTCTCTGCCTCTCTCTCTCTACCTCTATCCCTTTATCTCTCCCTCTTTCTCCCTTCCTCTCTCTATCTCTTCTTCTCTCTCTTTGATTCTGTACCTCCCTCCCTTTATCTCCATCTCCATCTCTTTAGTCTCTCTCCTTTCTCTCTTTTATGCTCTACCTCTCTTTACATCCCTTTATCCCTTTCCCTCCCACACTCCCCCCACTCTTTGTCTCCCCCTCTCTCGGCACGCCCTACCCTCGTCCCTCTATCTCTCTCCCTTTCTCCCTGTCTATCCATCTCCATTTTTCTCCATATTCCTCTCTCCCTCTTTCTCCCCCTCTCTCCCCCTCTCTTTCTCCCTTTTTTCTTCTCTTACTCTCCCTCTCTCACTCTCTCTCCCACTTCCCCTCTCACTTTTTCTCTCCCCCTCCCTCTCTCTCCCTCTTTCCCTCTTTATCTCCCTTTCTCGTTCTCTCCTTCCCTATCACCCTCTCTCCCTCTCTCTTTCTCTATCTCTCCCTCTCTCTTTCCCTCTCCTTACTTCCTTCCTCCCTCGCTTCTCTCTCTCTCTGCCTCCCTCCCTCTCTCCCTTTTCCTCTCTCTCACCCTCTCCCTCCCTTCCTAATCTTTCCCCTCTCTCCCTCTCCCTTTCTCTACCTCTTTCTCCCTCTCTTTCAATCCCCCTCTTTCCTATCCTCCCTCTCTTTCCCTCTGTCACTCTCTCCCTCTTTATCTCTCCTTCTCTTTCTCTCACTCCCTCTCTTTTTCTCTCTCCCCCTCCCTCTTTACCTTTCTCTCTCTTATTCCCTCTTTATTTCCCTTTCACTCATTCACCCTCGCTCACTCTCTCCTTCTCTCTCCCCTCTCCCTCCCTCTCTCCATCTCTCCCTCCTCTCTCTCCCCTTCACTCTCTCTCCCTCTCCCTCTCCCTCTCCCTTTCTTTCCATCACTCTCTCTCTACCTCTCTTCCCCTCTGTCTCTACCTCTCACTCTCTCCCTATCCCTCTCTTTCCTTCCTCTCTTTCCCTCTCTCTCCCTATCTCTCGTATCCCTAACTCTCTCCTTTTTTCTCTACCCATCCCTCTCTCTTAGTCTCTCTCCCTCTCCAACTCTTTTGCTCGATCTCTCCTATTTTCTCTCTCTCACATTCTATCTCGCCCTCTACCTCTCTCTCTCCCTCCTCTCTCTTTCCCTCTCTCTCTCTCTCTCTCCCTCCCTCACTCCATCTCTCTTTCATTGTCTCTCTTGCTCTCTTTCTCCCTCTCTCTCCTTGTCTATTTCTCCCCCTCTCTCTCTCCTTCTCCTCTCTCTCCCTTTCTCTCCCCCTCTTTCTATCTCCCTCTCGCTCTCTTTCTCACACTCTCTCACCCTCTCCCTCTTTTCCTCCCTCTCTCTCCCTCTCTTTGTCTCCCTCTCTCTCCCTCCTTCTCTGTATCTCTCCCCCTTCCTCCCTCTCTCTCTCCCTCTCTTTATCTCCCTCTCTCTTCCTCCTTCTCTGTATCTCTCCCCCTTTCTCCCTCTCTCCCTCTCTCTCTCTCTCAATGTCTCTCTCACACTCCCTCTCTCCTACTCTCTCACTCCCTTTATCTCTCTATCCCCCTCTCTCCCTTTATCTATTTCTCGCCATCTCCCTCTTTCCACCTCTTTCCCTTTCCATCTCTCTCCTTTCTCCATTTCTCTTTCACACACACTCTCTGTCTCATTAGCTCGTCCTCCATCACTCCCTCTCTCTCTCCCCTACCTCTTTTGGTCCTATCCCTCTATCACTCTCTCCTCTACCTCAATCTCTCCTACCCTCCATCTATCTCTCTCTATCTTCCTCTCTCTCCTTATGTCTCTCCCATCTCCATTCTTCTCATTCTCCCTCTCTTCCTCCCACACTTTCTCCCTCTTTCCCTCTTCCCTTCTCCGTCTCTTTCCCACTCCCTCTCTCTATCCCTTTAGCTCTCTCTCTCTCCCTCTCCCTTCCCCTTGGCTCTCTCTTCCTCTCTCTCTTCCCTTCCATCTCTCTCCCTCTCTCTCCCTCTCCCTCTCTCTTTCTCTCTCCACCTCTCTTTCCTCCCTACTCCATCTCTCCCTCTCTCTCTCCCTACCTTCCTTTCACACTTTTTTCTCTCTTTTTCTCCCTCTCTTTCTCTTCATATCCCTCTCTCTCACTCAACCTCTCTCTCTCACCCTTTTTTCTCTCTCTCTATCCCTCTCCCTCCTTCTCTCACTCTTTCTATCCCTCTCTCTCTTCCTCTGCCTTTCTTTGCTCTCTCTCTCCCCTACCTCTCTTCCTCTCCCTCTTTCTAACTCTCTCTCCCTCTCTCCCTTTCATCTCTCTCTCCCTCTTACCCTCTCTAACTCTCTCTCCCCCTCTCATTCTCACCCACTCCATCTCTCCCTTTCTCCCTTCCCCTCTCTCTTGCTCTTTTTCTCTCTCTATCTATCGCTCTCTGCTCTCTTTCTCTCTTTTTCTCCCTTTCCCTTTCTCTCCCACGCTCCCCTTTTCTCCATCTCCCTATCTCTCCCTCAACCTCTCTCTCCCTCTTTCTTCATTTCACTCTTTGTCCCTCTCTCGCTCTCCCTCTCTCTCCCACCTCTTTTTCTCTCTCTTTCCCACTTTCCTTCTCTCTCGCCTACCTTACTTCTCTCTCTTCCTTTCCCTCTCTCCCTCTCTTTTACTCTCTCCCTCTCTCTATCTTTCTCTCTCCTTCTAGCTCTCTCTCTCTCTTTCTCTCTCCTCTACTCACTCTCTCTCATTTTCTCCTTCTCCTCATCACCCTCTCTCTCTGTATCTCCCTCTCTCCTTTTATCCCTCTCTCTCCTCTCTCCCTTCCCTTCTATTCCTCTCCCTTCCTCTCTTTTTCCCTCTCTCCCTCTCTCCCACTCTCTCTCTCTCTTTCTCTCTCTTTCCCACTTTCCTTCTCTGTCGCCTACCCTACTTCTCTCTCTCCCTTTCCCTCTCCCCCTCTCTATCTCTCATTCCCTCTCTCCTTCTCACTCAATCTCCCACTCTCTCCCCCTCTCTCTCCCTCCCTCTAATGAACTCTCCCTCTCTCTCTAACCATTTCTCTCTCTCCCTCTCTTTCCGTCCTCTCTCTCCCATTCCCTCTCCCTCCCCCTCTCCCTTTCCCCACTCTTCTTATTCCCTCTCTCTCTTCCTCTTCCTTTCCCCACTCTCTCTTATTCCATCTCCCTCTTCTCATCTTTATCCTCATTCACTCCCTCTTACTCCCTCTCTCTCTCTTGCTTTTTCCCCTTCTCTATCTCAATATCTCTCCCTAACTCCCCCTCTCTCACACTCCTTCTCTCTCTTTCCCTCACTTTCTCTCTCTCCCACTCTCTCCTCCCTCTCTCTTCCCCTCACTCTTGCCCTCTCCTTCTTTCTCGTTCCCTCTCCTTCCCTCTCTCTCTTGCCCTCTCCTTCTTTCTCGTTCCCTCTCCTTCCCTCTCCCTCTTGCCCTCCCCTTATTTCTCGTTCCCCTCTCTCCCCGCCTCTCGTTGTCTACCTCCTCTCTCTCCCTATTTGTCTCTCCCTCTCCTTCCTTGTCTCTCCCTCTCCCTTATTCCCTTTCCCTCTCCCTTTCTCTCCCACCATCCCTCTCCCCTTTCTCCCCCTCTCACCCTCTCTCCCTCCCATCCTCTCTCCCTCTCTCTCCCTCTCCTTAGCTCTCTCTTTCCCTCCTTTCCTTAATTTCTCCATCTCTTTATCTCTCTCTCCCTCTCTCTCCCTCTCTTTAGCTCTCCCTTCCCTTAATTTCTTTTTCTCTCTCTATCTCTCTCTTTCCCTCTCCCTTTCGCTCTCCTTTCATCTCTCTCTTCCTCTCCCTCTCTCCGTCCCTCTTTCTCTCCCTCTCCTTCTCTCTCACCCTCTTTCCCTCTCTTCCTCCCCTCTCTCTCCCACGACCTCTCTCTCCCTCTCCCTCGATTTTACTCTCTATCCCTCTATCCCTTTCCCTCTCTCTTCGATCCCTCTTTCTCTCTCCCTTCTCTCACTCTCTCTATCTCTCTATCTATCTCTCTTCTTGTCTCGCACTCTCTCCCCCTACCTCTATCTCACTCTCTCTCCCCCATCTCTCTCTCGACCACTTTCTACCTCTCTCTTACTCTCTCTTTCTGTCTCTTTCCCCCTCTCTCCATCTCCTTTTATCGAGCTCTCTCTCCCCCTTCCTCTCTCTCTCTCGGCCCCTCTCTCTCGCTCTTTACCTCAATCACTCTCTTGCTCAACCTCTCCCCCTCTATTGCTCTCCCTCTCCATCTCACCCTTTCTCACTCTCCCTCTCTATCCCTCCCCCTCTCTCTCTCCCTCCCTCTATCCCAATCTATCTTTTCCCTCTCCCCCTCTCCTTCTCTCTCCCCCTCTCTCTCCCCCGGTCTCTCCTTCTCTCCCTCTATTTTCCCCTCTCCCCTTCCCCTACCTATCCCCGCCCCTCCCTCTATCTCTCTCTCCCCTCTCTCTCCCACTCTCTTTCTCTCTTCTTATCTCTCTACCCCTCCCTCTCTCTCTCCTTCTTCTTTTCTCCCCCTCTCCCCCTCACTTCCTCTCCCTCCCCCTCTCTTCCTCTCCCTCCCTCTCTCCCACTCTCACTCCCTCTCTCCCATTGTTTTTTCTCTCCCCTACCCTACTTCTCTCCCTCTCCCTCTCCTCATCTTTATCTTTCATTCCCTCTCTCCCTCTCACTCCCTCTCTGTCTCTCCCACACTCTCCCCATCTCTCCCCCTCCTTCTAATGCACTCTCCCTCTCTCTCCCTCTCTCTCTCTCCCTCTCCCTCTCCCTCTCCCTCTCCCTCTCCCTCTCTCTCTCATTCCCTCTACCTCTTCTCATCTCTATCTTCCTCTCTCACTACCCTTTTTATTACTCTCATTACCTCTCTCTCTTTCCCTCACTCTCTTTTTTTCTCTCTCCCCTATCTCTCTTCCTCCCACTCTCCCTCTCTCTCCTTCCTTCTCCTTTGCACCCTCTCCCTTTTTCTTATTCCCTCTCTCTCCCTTGTCCACTCTCCCTATCTCTCCCTCCTCCCTCCCCTCCCCCTCTCCCACTCTCTCCCTTTTTCCTTTTTTCTTTCCCTCTGCCTCTCTCCCTCTCTCTTTCTTTCACCATCCTTCTCTCCTCTCTCCTTACTCTCTCTCTCTCTATCCTCTCTTTAGCTCTCCTTTTCCCTCTCCCTCTTTTTCTCTACCTCACTCTATCTCCCTCTCTCTCTCTCTCCCTCTCTCTTTTCCTTTCTATCTCTCACTCTTTCCCTCTCGCTCCCCCTCCATCCCTCTCCATCCCTCTAGCATTCTCTCTTATTCTCTTTCCCTCTCCCCCTCTTTCTCTATTGATCCATCTCTCCCTCTCTCTCTCCCCCTCCCTCTCTCTAACTTTCCTTGTCTCTCTCTCCCCCTCTCTCCTCTTTTCCTCTTTCCCTCTTCCTCACTTTCCCTCTCTCCCTCTCTCTCCCTTTCTATCTAATGCTCTCTCCCTCTTACCCTTTCTCTCACTCCCTCCTTTTCTCTCCCTCTCTTTAGCCCTCCCTCTAACTCTCTATCTCTCACTCTTTCCTCTCTCCCTCTCTATCTATCTGCTACCTCTCCCTATCTCTCCCTTACTCTCTCCCCCTCTCCCTCTCTCTCTCTTTCACTCCCTCACTCTCTCTCTCTCCCACTCCCTTTAGCACTCTCTCCCCCTCTCTCTATTTGTCCCCCATCAATATCTCCATCCCCCTCTTTTCTCCCACTCCATCTCTTTGCCTTTCTCCCCCTATTTCCATCTCTCTCTCCCTTTCTTTCTCTTTAACTCTTAACTCTCTTCCTTCTCCTCCCCCTCCTTTTAGCTCTCTCTCTCTCCCTCTCACTCTTCCTCTCTCCCACTCTCTCCCCCATTCTCTTCCTTCTATCCCTCTCTCATTCTCTCTCATTCTCTCTCCTCTCTCTCTCCTTCTTCCTTTTTCTCCTCTCTCTCTCACTCTCAATCTCCTCATCTCCATTTCCCTCTTTTTCTCTCTCTCACCCTCACTCTAGCTCTCTCTCTCCCTCTATATCCCACCCTTTCTCTCTCCCTATCCCTTCTCCCCTCTCGCCTTTCCCTCTCTCCCTCCCTCCCTCCCTCCCTATCATCCTCTCTCTCTTCTTTCTCTCTCCCTTTATCCTTTTATCTCTTTATCTCTCCCTCTTTCCCTCTCACTATTTTTCTATCCCTCCTTCTAGCTCTCTCTCACTCTCACTCTCTCTCCCCCTCTCTCGGTCCCTACTTCCCTTTCTCCCTCCTCTCTCTCATATTCTATCCCTTTGTCTCGGTCCCTCTCTCCCTCCCTCCACTCCCTTCTCTCGCTCTCTCGGTCTCCCATTCTACATCTCTCACTCTCTCTCCCTCTCTATCTTACTCCCTTTATGTCTCTTTCCCTCTCTCTCCACCTACCCTTTTGCTCTTCCCCTCTCTCCCTCTCTCACTCTCCTTCTTTTTATCTCTCTCTCCTCTCTTTCCTCCTTTCTCTCTCACTCTTTCCCTCTACCTCTCTCCTACTCTCACTCTCTTTCTCTCACTCTCTCTCCCCTCTCTACCTCTCTTTCCCTCTCTCTCTCCTCACATCCCTCTCTCTCTCCCTCCCTCCTTTTCCTCTCTCCCTCTCTCACTCTTCCTCTCTCTCGTCCCTCTCTCTCGATCTCTCTTACTCTCTCTCTTTCTTTTCCTTTCTCCCTCTTCCACTTTATCTCTCTCTTACTCTCCCCCTCTCTCCCCCTCTCTCTCCCTCTCCATCCCCTCTCTCTATTCATCTCCCTCCCTCCCTCTTCTTCTCTCCCTCATGCTCTCTCCCTCCCTCTCTCCCCCTCCCCGCCTCTACTACCTCCATCTCCTTTTCTCTCTCTCTCTCTCACACTCTCTACCACTCTCTATCATTCTCTCCTACTCTTTATCGCTCTCCCTCTCTCTCCTCCTCCCTCTCTCTTTGTAATGCCCCTAGCTCCCTTACCAATTTCCTAAGAGGTATGGCTAGGTTCGTTATATTGTTAAGACTAAAATCCCAACTCACTTCCATAATACATAACCATGGAGTTCGTACAATATAATTTACATACCTTTAAAGAAAATAGTTACAGGAAATTACAAAATACCTAAGATGCCCTTTATCCATTAATAGACACCATACCCCCTAATTTACAAACAAAAATGATTTCTAAATTCTTGAGTGACACATGAGCCTCTTTTAGTGAGAACCGACTGACATCCTCGACCGAATTATCCTTGCCCTTACCCGTTACACCACACATTGACAACAACAAAATGAGCCAAAGCTCGGTAAATAATAAGGTGATGCATGTGACATGTAGTACTTTCCTATTACTCTACCTTTCCCCATCAATTTTAGTTCGGGTACCCTAAGTATTAGCAAGTTTGCTCTATGTTCATCTCTTGATGATTATCGTATCACCTACCACTAACAAAAGAATTATCCCTCGTTGTAGCACATGGTTATTAGGATTATCCATTTCCTAACGGTGTAATCAACTATTAGAGCATGCACACAACTTCATTGCTAATGCCCATTTAATCTAGTTCGGTTACCAAACCTCATCAATTATCAATCACATGTTCTTGCTCAATTCAACCAGTCCACACCTAAATGCATATGATGCACGTGTTGTTTTCATTATCACATTCATGCAATCATGGTTACCAATCCCTATCTTCTCAACCCATGCATCGTATCCATCCAAAGTAAAATTATCACCAATTTGTATTTAGTCTAAACTTTATTTCGTATGTAAGTGCCTTCCCTTCGTATAATTAGGAAGTCTTGGCCTAAAATTTGACCTACACTTAGCTTACGTAAATATTAGCCTTTCGGTCTAATTTAAATTGTTTCGAAAGTGAAATCTCTTTATTAGCTCGTATTTTGGCATGGATGGCCGAATTTAGCTCCTAACCATTCTAAGTCGAATCTTCCATTTCCCTTGAAGTCTAACCTTTCTACACTTCATGTTATATATATTGAGATCTAATTGAACCATTACTTATCAATTTGGATGAGTGGAACTCAATTCCCAAAAATTAGGGTTTAGGCCAAATGGTTCCTAGCCTAAGCCAAAATTTTCATTTTCCTTGAAGTCTACCCTTTTTACACTTCCATTTATATATATTTAGGTCTAATTGAAACATTAATAATCAAATTGGATGAGTGAAACTCAAATCCCAAAAATTAGGGTTTAGGTCGAATGGTTCCCGACCTAAGCCAAAATTTTCATTTTCCTTTAAGTCTACCCTTTCTACACTTCAATTTATATATATTTAGGTCTAATTGAACCATTAATAATCAATTTAGATGAGTGGAACTCAAATTCCAAAAATTAGGGTTTAGGCCGAATGGTTCTTAGCCTAAGCTGAAATTTCCATTTTCCTTGAAGTCTACCCTTTCTACACTTCAATTTATATATATTTAGGTCTAATTGAGCCTTTAATAATCAATTTGGATGAGTGGAACTCAAATCCTAAAAAATTAGGGTTTAGGCTGAATGGTTCCTAGCCTAAGTCGAAATTTCCATTTTCCTTGAAGTCTACCCTTTCTACACTTCAATTTGTATATATTTAGGTCTAATTGAACCATTTAGATGAGTGGAACTCGGATCCCAAAAATTAGGGTTTAGCCAAATGGTTATTAGCCTAAGCCGAAATTTCCATTTTCCTTGAAGTCTACCCTTTTTACACTTCAATTTATATATATTTAGGTCTAATTGAACCATTAATAATCAATTTGGATGAGTGGAACTCAAATCCCAAAAATTAGGGTTTAGGCCGAATGGTTCCCCAAAGTGTGACAAGAGATTTTCTTTAATTCTAATGGAGTTTTGTTTCATCCTAATTTGCTTATTTGAGTTACAATTAAGTCTTAGGTTCTTAAATTCATACTAAGGTCCAATATCTCCCCTTTTAGGTATGTAAGCGGAATGGGTTTCCTAGGAAACTCATCCCTTTTTAAGTCCATCTTAACCATTGTTTCATCCAACCAAATTTTGATTCAAGCCCTCCTTTATTTATACCAACCCTATCACCACATATTTGGACATACACAAAGCCTTATAAGCTTCAACAAGTCATCACATATGCAAGTTGAACAAAAAGATCCATAGCAAACCAACAAGACATCATACCAACACAAACAACTCATAACAACATAACCAATGTTAAAAGTGAACCATAAAAAAGAAACACATAAAAACCAACTTTTAGGACATAAAATAAAACCTACTTACTTAGTTCAAATGTGATAGAAAATCCCTTAGTATTTTCTTCTCCTTTCTTCTTTCTTTCATCCCTCTTTTTCTTTTCTGTTTTTCTCTCTTTCAATTCGATTTTCTCTCAAATTTTTGTGAGATAAAATGGCTAAAGTGTGGCTGGCCATTCACCCTCTCTTATATATATATTTCCACCTTTCTTCCTTCATTAAATACTAAAACAAGTGTCAAAAACTAAGATGACAAGTTGGAAAGTGATGGAAGACCATGGAAGGCTAGGTGGAAGGAAAAAGAATGAGGTGGAAGTTAAATGGAAGAATGGAGAAGCTCAAGCATGAAGTTGACTTTGAAGGGTGGGTAATGGCATTAAAAATAATCTTAAGGGTATTTTAGTCCAAAATTTTTGACTTTACTCCTAAATTTTGGCCCTCTCCAATTAAGGAAAAATTTTCCATTTCATGGCTTACTAACTAACTTATTCGAAATTTCTTCCCCTAAATTGTTACATGAACACCAAAGTATTCTTATAATCACCATTATATTAATACCACAAAATAATAAAAATACCACAAAATGAAAATGTCACAAAAATCACACCCATACGTAATATGTATATATATGAATATTTCGATACGGATATGTATATGGTTAAGAATTCTCACGGGGGTTACATTTCTCCCCTATTTCATCCTCGAAATTAACTCGGTCTAATAATATTTGGTATTTCTCTTTTATTTCTTCCTCTCGTTTCGAGGTCATTTTTTCAAGGTTGTGATTCTCCCACAAAACTTTAACTAAGGCAATTTTTTTATTCCTTAGTTGTTTAACTTGTCTATCTAGAATAAGAAGCTGGACTTTCCTCATATGTTAAGTATGGGGTCGGGTTCGACAATGCTATCTCTAGAATCCGGCAAGGCTCTTCAATACATTTCCTTAACAAGGATGGCGATAGCAATAGTCGATATGCCTTATCACCTAATCGATCAAATATCTCAAATGGTCCAATATATCACGGACTCAATTTTCCTTTATTCCCAAATTGCAGGATGCCTTTCATCGGTGAAACCCTTAAGAAAACATAGTCACCAACTACAAACTCTAGATCCTTTCTCCTCTTATTGACGTAGCTTTTCCGTCTACTTTAGACCAGGCTTCACCCGTTGGTGAATCTTATCTACCACCTCGGTCATTTGTTGCACCAATTCTAGCCTCAATAACTTTCTTTCCCCTACTTCATCCCAATGTATTGGGGATCTACACCGTCGTCCATAAAAAGCTTCATAAGGAGCCATCCCGATTGATGATTGATAGCTATTGTTATATGCAAACTTCGCTAGTTGTAAATATTTCTCCCATTTTCTAGACTAATCTAAAATGCACTATCGTAACATGTCTTCAAGAATCCGAATGACCCATTCGGATTTTCCATCGATCCGTGAATGGTACGCCATGCTAAAGTTTAGCCTTGTTCCTATGGCCTTATGTAAACTCTTCTAGAATGTTGAGGTGAATCTAGGATCTCGATCCGACACGATTGAGATCGGGACCCCATGTAGCCTCATAATTTCATCAATATACAACTAAGAGTGCCGGCTTAGGCTATAAGTAGTCTTAACTGGAAGGAAATGTGCCAATTTAGTCAATCTATCCATGATCACCCAAATAGCATCCAACCCCTTTTACGATCTTGGCAACCCCATGATAAAATCCATAGTTATATGCTCCCATTTCCATTCGGAATTGCCAATGGTGTTAACACTCCTATAGGTCTTTAATGCTCTACCTTCACTTATTGATAGATCCGACATGTCACCACATAGCTCGCCACATCTTTCTTCACTCCCGACCACTTATAACATTATTTCAAATCCCAATACATCTTAATGCTCCCTGGATGTATCGAGTATGGGGATGTGTGTGCCTCTCTCAATATTTCTTCCTTCAAGTCTACTACCGAAGGAACATATAATCTTCCCTTAAATCCGATCATTCCTTTGTCATCAATAACAAGGTTAGACTCCTTTCCGGCCTCCATACTTTTTTTCATTCCTTCGATCTTTCGTCCATTTGTTGCCTTATTTGAACTCTTTCTTGCGAGTCGAGTTGAACTAATAAAGCCGACATGATGCTCCCATGGCCTATAGGGATTACCTCTAATTCTAGCTTCTATAAATCCCTCACTATCAACAATTGAATTATTTGTATTGTTGCTATTTATTTTCTACTTAAATCATCGACAATGACATTGGCCTTTCCCGAGTGGTAGTTGATTATGCGGTCATAGTCTTTCTCCAATTCTAACCACCTTCTTTGCCTCATATTTAACTTCTTTTGTGTGAAGATATACTTGTAAAATTTTATGGTCCATATATATCTCATATTTTTTCTCCATATAAATAATGTCTCCAAATTTTTAAGGTAAAGACGACCGTCACTAATTCTAGATTGTGCATTGGATAATTTCACTCGTATTCATTCAATTGTCATGAAGCATAGGCCACCACCCTTCCATTCTACATTAAACCACTCCTAAACTATTTTTTGAAACATCACTATACACCGTAAAATTCCCATCTTCGGATGGAATGATTAGTATTGGGGCCATGATTAACCTTCATTTCAATTCCTAAAAATTATTCTCATAAGCGTCCGTCCATTGAAACTTAACACTCTTCTTCATCGAGTTAGTAAGAGGCATTGCTATCTTAGAGAAGTCCTCAACAAATCTTTGGTAATAACTAGCGAAACCTAAGAAACTTTATATCTTTGACACATTCTTCAAGGTAAGCAAGTTTTAAATGTCTTCTATCTTATTTGGATCACCGTTATGCCTTCCTTCGTCACTACGTGGCCGAGAAAAGTGACTCGTTCCGAGCGGAACTCACACTTCTTGAACTTTGCATACAAGCTGCTACTCCCTTAACGTCCGCAAGGTAGCTCTTAAATGTCCCTTATGTTCCTCCTCACTTTGAGAATAAAATAGAATATCATCAATGAACACGATGATAAATTTATCCAAGAATTCCTTAAAGACTCGATTCATCAATTTCATAAAAGTATCGAGGCTTTAGTCAACCCAAACGGCATCACTAGGAATTCATAGTGATCGTATCTCATTTGAAATGTTGTTTTCCTTACATCTTCTAGCCTTATCCTCAATTAGTGATACCTCGATTGCAAATCTATTTTGGAAAACACTATTGTGCCTTACAATTGATCAAACAAGTCATCAATACGGGGTAATGGATACTTATTTTTAATGATCACTTGATTCAACTCTCGATAGTTAATACTTAGCCATAGGCTATCATCCTTCTTCTTTACAAACAATACCGGAGCTCCCTAGGGTTAGGAATTGAGGCGTATAAATCCCTTATCTAGTAAGTCCTACAAGTTGTGCCTTTAACTCTTTCAACTTGGTTAGGGCCATTCTATAAAGAGTCTTAGAAATCGGGACCGTGCTTGGTTCTAGATCAATCTCAAATTCTATCTCCCTTTTTGATGGCAACTTAGTTAAGTTTTCTAGGAATACATTTAGGTACTCCCGCACTACCTCTATCTCATCTAGTTTTGACTTTCTTTCTACCTAGTTATCCACCACGTGCGCTAGGTATCCCATACATCCTTTTTCTAGTATCTCTTGAGCCTTTTAAAGCTGAGATGGTCGATACGACTTAAAACTTTAAATCAACCTTAAATTCTAGCTACTAATTCTTCGATAGTTCAAAAATTACCCTTTTACCTCGACAAATAGAGGGAAAGAGAGGAAGAGAAAGAGAAGGAGAGAGTAAGAGAGAAAGCGAGAGGGAAAGTAAGGGAAAAAGATAAGGATAGAGAGTGGGAGAGAAAGGGGAGAGGAGAGAGAGAGAGAGGTAGTGAGAGGGAGAGGGATGGAGAGAGGAAGAGAGAGGGAGAGAGAGAGGGAACTAGAGAGAGGGAGAGAGAAGGCGAGAGGAAGAGGGGTACATAGAGAGGAAGAGGGGTACATAGAGAGGAAGAGAGTGAGAGGGTGAGAGAGAGGGAGAAAATGAGAGAGGAAGGGAGAGAGGGAGAGAGAAAGGGAGTGAGAGAGAAGGAGAAGGAGAGAGGGGAGGGAGGGAGAGAAAAAGAGAAGAAGCGAAAGATATAGAGGGAGGAAGAGAGACGAAAGAGGAGAGGGGGAGAGAGAAAGGGAGAGTGTGCAAGGGGAGAGAGAGGAAGAGAGGGAGAGTGTGCAAGGGGAGAGATAGGAAGAGAGGGAGATAGATGGAGAAAGAGATGAACAAGGAGATGGGGAGAGAGAGAGTGAGAGGAATATAGAGAGGGAAAGGGGTATGGGGAGGGAAAAGATAGAAGGGGAGATAGGAGGGATAGAAAGAGAGGGGAGAGAGAAGGAGAGGGAAAGAGAGGGAGGCAAAGAGAGATAGATTTAGAGAGAGGGAGGGAGAGAAAGGGAGATAGGGAGGGACGAGAGAAAGAAAAGAGGAGAGAGAGAGATAAAGAGGGGGAGAGAGGGTGAGGGAGAGAGAAGGGGAGGGATGGGGAGAGAGATAGAATGAGAGAGGCTAAGAAAAAGAGAAAAAAGGAGAGAAAGAGAAAGGGAGAGAGAGAGGGAGGGCGAGAGAGGTAGAGGGAGATAGCGATAGAGTTTGAGAGGTAAAGAGAGCGAGAGGGAGAAAAAAATAGAGAGGCATAGGGAGAAAGAGAGGGAGAGGGAGAGAGAGGGAGAGAGAGGGAGAGAGGGAGAGAGAAGGAGGGTGAGAGAGAGAAAGCAAGAGAGATAAAAAGGGAAAGGGGAATCAAGGTAGAGAGGGGGAGGGAGAGAGGAGAGCGAGGAGAGAGGGAGAGAGTAAGAGGGTAATGGAGAGAGAGGTAGAGATATATAGAGAGGGAGAGAGAGGGGGAGAAAGATATGGAGAGGGATAAACTAGGAGAGGGAGAGAGGTATATAGAGGGAAGGGGAGGGAGGGAGCATGAGAGAGGGAGAGAGAAATTAAGAGGGAGAGAGAGAATGAGGTAGAGAGCATGAGAGAGAGAGAGAGAGAGAGAGAGAGAGAGGAAGGAAGAAGGAGAGAGGGGAGGAGAAAGAAGGAGAGATGGAGAAGAAAAGGGATATATATATTAAAAGAGAGAGAAAGAAGGGGAGATAGGGAGAGGAAGGGGGATAGAGAGTTTGAGAGGAAGAGAAGAAGAGAGATAAAGAAGTAGAGGGAGAGGGAGATAGAGAGAAAGAGAGGGAAAAAGAGAGGGAGAAGGAGATAGAGAGGGGGAGAGAAAGAGAAAGAGAAAGATAAAGCAAGAGAGAGTATGGACGAGAAAAAGAAGGAGAGAGTGTGTGGGAAAGAGAGGTAGAGGGAGGTAGAAAGGGAGAGGGAGAAAGAGTGAGAGAGTGAGAGAAAGGGAAAGAGAGAAAGAAAAAGAGAGAAAGAGAGAGAGTGAGGAGAGGAAGGGAGAGAAGGAGGGAAAGGGAGAGCTAGATAGAGATAGACTAAGAGACGGATAGAGAGGTAGCGAGAAGGAGAGGGACATAGAGGGAAAGAGAGAGGGAAGAGATGCAAAGAGCGAGAAAGAGAGGGACAGAGAGGGAAAGAGGGAGGGAGAGGGAGGGAGAGAGATGCAAAGAGAGAGGGAGATAGGAAAAGGGGGAGGGATTGGGAGAGAGGGAGATAGGGGGAGGGTGAAAGAAAGAGAGGGAGGGGGAGGGTGAGAAAGAGGGGGAGGTGAAAAAGAAGGAAAAAGAAAGAGGAAAAGATGGAGAAAGAAGGGAAGAGAAATAAGGAGAGAGAGAGAGAGAGTGTGTGGGACAAATAGGGAGAGAAGAGGGAGCAAGAGAGAGTAAGAGAGGAAGGTAAAGGGAGAAGGAGAGAGAGGGTACGAGAGGGAGAGGGAGAGGGAGAGGAGGGGGAGGGAAAGAGAGGAAGAAAGAGTGAGAAGAGAAAGAGGAAGAGTAGGAGAGAGAGGGGAAGAGATAGGGAGATAGAGATGGATAAAGGAGAGAGGGGGTGGAGAAGGAGAGAGAGAAAGGAGAGAGATATAGGAAAAAAGAAGCAATAGAGAGAGGGAAAGGGAGGGGAGAAGAGTGAGAGGGAGAGAGAGGGAGAGAGAGGGAGAAAGAGGGAGAGGGAGAGAGAGATAGAGAGAGGGAGATAAGGAGGAGAAAGAGAAGGAGGGAGGGAGAGATAAGGAGAGAGGGAGGGCATGGAAGAGAGAATGATGTGAAGGGAGGTGAGAGATAGGGAGAGAGAGCGAGGGAGAAAGTGGTAGAGAAAGAAGAGGAAATGGGAGGGAAAGAGTGGGAGGAATAAAAGGAGAGAGAGAGGGAGAGGGAAATATAGAGGGTAAGAGAGAAAGAAGGGAAGAGGGTGAGAGAGATTAAAAGGAAGGGAGAGTGAGAGAGAGAGAGGGAGGCAATGAGAGGGGGCAAAGAGAAAGAGAAAGTGGGAGAGGTAGAAAGAGGTAGAGAGAGATATGATGAGAGAGAGGGAGAGAGATAGAGAAAAAGAGGAAGAGAGTAGGGTGAAAGAGAGATTGAGAGAGAGGGGGAGAAAAAGGTGGGAGGTTGGGAGAGAGGGGAGAGAGTAATCGAATAGGAGAGAGGAAAGAGAGGGAGAATAAGAAGGGTAGGTAGAGAGGGAGAGAGAGATAGAGGGTGAGTGAGAGAGAGGAAGAGAAGGAGAGAGTGAGGGAGATGGAGAGGGGAAGAGAGGAGAGGGAGAGGGGGAGAGAGGGAGAGAGGGGGAGCGATAGGGGGAGAGAGAGAGGGAGACAAGGAGAGGGATGGAGAGGGAGAGAGTGAGGAGGAGAGAGGAGGAGAGAGAAGGAGGAAGATGAGGAGAGAGGGAGAGGGAGGAAGATGAGGAGAGAGGGAGAGAGATAAAGGGGGAGAGAGAGGGAGAGGCAAGAGAGTGAGGAGGAGAGAGGAGGAGAGAGAAGGAGGAAGATGAGGAGAGAGGGAGAGAGTGAGGAGGAGAGAGGAGGAGAGAGAAGGAGGAAGATGAGGAGAGAGGGAGAGGGAGGAAGATGAGGAGAGAGGGAGAGAGATAAAGGGGGAGAGAGAGGGAGAGGCAAGAGAGAGGGAGGAGAGGGAGGCAGGGGAGCAAGAGGGGGAAAAGTGTTAGTGTATGCCCTAGAAGCCAATCATAGTTTAACCGTACTAATATACACCGATCATGTTATATATATATGGAGATAAAGGGAGAGAGAGAGGTAGAGGGTAAGAGAGAGAGGGAGGAGAGGGAGGCGGGGAGGGAGAGTGGGGAAAGAGTGTTAGTGTATGACTTAGAAGCCAATCATAGTTTGATTGTACTAATATAAACTTATCATGTTATATATATATATATGAGGCATTCCATTTATCATGGTTCATTAAATGAACATGATAAAATCTTAGGAATATCAATATTATTGAATGTCCCAGTTAAGTTTTTTATTATGGATATATTAAAGGGGTTACAATAAAGTGTAGAGATCGGTATATATATTGATTGATAATAATGTGGTATAAATATGAGTTATCAAGTCGACACATAGGTACATGTACTGGAGTCGACTCACCATGGATTACTACGTGGATTGTTATATGAGTGTCTAGCCTCATTGTGACTATGGTGTATATGATCATTCGACTTAAAGTCACTATAGTTCCCTACATTAAAAATCATATATTTTGATACCATCAAACATCATCCGTAATAGGATGGACTATATAGTTGGTTATTGGATATACCATGAATCATGAAGAAGGGATGTGAGTGATGTAAATTGGATTTTTCCCTCCTATATAACAAAAGTGATGTCTATAGATCCCTTCATTGAGTGAGATTGTGAAATGAATGGTCATGCTCAAATGAATCAATATGAGATATCGATCTCATTTGTTTGGAGCAATCAACTTATGGATCAAGAAACACTATAATTAAACTATATGAGGATGAAACATTCCATGTCTCATGTTTAATCTAGACATCTAGGATAAAAGGACTAGACTACATGGTAACATATGTCACGGACAAGGTTATTTTGAATCACTAACATTCTTATTACTTGGGTAATTCGATGTATTGCTAAATGTCGCTCACTATTTGTGATTCTAAACTAGGATTTTAAGATCACTACCAATGTGATGAGAACCTATAAGGTCACACACAAATAGCAACTAAAAATTGGAGTATGACCAAAAGTTTTAATTGGATTAGGATTCCTAGTTAGATTAAGATTCCTATTAGTTTAGAATTCTTGGTCGAGTTAAGGCTCTTCATTGGATTAGGATTCCTTATTAGGTTAAGATTCTTAGTGAGACTATGATACATTCTAGATTATAGTATTTAATTATACTAATGGGTTGGTTCAATTAAGATATATAAAATGGGCTTAATGAAGTCCAAGTCCAATGTTTTTAGATATTAATCTATGAAAATAATCAACCCACATTTAGGTCCATGTTTTTTCCTCTTCTCCTTAGGGTTAGGAAATTAGTTTCCTAGTAGAACTATGTATCACACATGTTTTGGTTGTTAAATATAACTAACACATAATATTTATAAAAGAGTAACTATGAGATAGAAGCTCAATTAACTTTAAAGACATAAACCCTAAGAACTTTGAGAGAAAACCCTAGCCGTATTGAGTGGAAGAGAGATCCAGCCTTTAAACATACTAACTCATCGTTAGCACTTCTACTTAAGATGATTCTCCATTCTAGAATTGTTCTAGTGATTGAGAAATTCATACGGATACCAATTGAGGTGTAGTTCATAGATTTGTGCTTATGATTAAGGCATCCTTCGAGTAAGAGACATGATCTATGCTATAAGATGTAATGATCCGATCCTTTGACTTTTTTATTTTTGCATGGATCCTATGGCATTTCAAAGTAATTTTTTATATGACATTATTTTTGTTGCATCAATTCCTACTTGTATTGCTTTGAATCCTAATAGTGGTATCAAATCCTTTTGCGAAACTCTAAGTCGGATTATGTGAATGATCACATTAATATGTGGTGGTGTTTATTAATATACATTATTTTTCCATGATATGATTGCGATTTAAATAACAAAATTTAGGGTTTATAAGTATATGATATTCTATCATCACTTCAATATGATTGAAATCATGATATTTAGGGTTTTATGAATATATGATATTCTGTCATGATTTTAATAAGATCAAAATCAAGAAATGGACTTGCTTTATAGTGATTAAATATCTCATCAACATATATGATATGTGTTTGTAATATTTTATAATCACATGATCTATGTGGTGTGTTAAATATTTTAGAATTGATTTAGAATCGATTTGGATGATAATCTAGAATAATCAAACTTGTATCAATTGTTGATATATAAATAGATAGGAATAAGGTGTTTGAATCTAGTTCTAGAATTAGTTTTGGAACTAAGTTTAGAACGTATATATTAAGGGTTGATGAATTTCCTTTTGCGTAAAGGAGATGAATTCTATTTACCTTTTGAAGGTGTTGCCCCTAATCCCTCATAAGTGGCGCCGCCCCTCGACCCCTACTCACCGACCAACTAGTGAAACCACCGCCTAGGGTATTGCCCCTTGACCCCGGCTATTATTTCAAAACCCTATAATTATTTTCCTTAAATGTTAATCAATTTATGAAATCATGCTTTAAATTTGTTTGACATGATTTTACGCTATATGATACATGGTGTGTAGTTATGGCCTTTGTAGACCAATGTGATTGGTAGGTGAAGGATCATGCATCCTAAGAAGGTGCGGAATAAATAAAAATTTTCCTCCATCTAAGGCTCCAAGATCAACCCGTTGAATCTACTAACCATACATATATGAATCATAAGCTATAAATAAAAGATTACCTTCTTGTAGCGCAGATCTAAATTCCTTTTCGGAAAATCTATCCAAGTGTCCAACCTCTATTGATGATCCACGAGTCTAAGTATCCACAAAGAAGCACTCAAAATTAGTGGGTTGCTAGCTCTACATTTTTTGATTTAGTATTTTCTCTAGAAATCAATTCCCGGCAATTTTACGACAACCTTAAAAGACAAGGAAAGAGTATTTCTTGCTAGGGTTTAAGAGAAAACTATTTTCTCCTTGTTTTTCTCTCTTGGTCGTGTGCCTAATATAATTTTAAGGCTAGCTGAAAGTTTTCTCCCTTTTGTTTTGGCCAAATGTTGCCTTTTTCTTTCAACTTGGCCAAAATACTATTTTGGGTTGATTAATCTCCTTTATGTCGCACCTCACCTCCTATTTATAAGGGGATAGTTTCCTTCTCATACAAGTCTTTATAGGACTCTAGGTTATTACTTCCTTATCCTTCAAGGATGAGGAGTTATTTTATATGTGAACTATTTGATTATTATCTTTAAAACATTCAACTTTATCCAATAAGGTTGATGTTTATCTTTAAAACATTTAACCTTATCCAATAAGGTTGATATTTATACTCCCATCAAAACATGTTAAGTTTTTTTAATTTAACCTAATGGCCCAAAACTATTTTGGCCTAATTAATTTATTTGGACTATGCAAATAAATATTCTTAGATTATTTTGGTGGGGTTCACATTTGGAAACAATTTTTCAAAATAACTTTTAACCTAAATTAGGAAACTCCTTTCCTTTTAGGTTCTTTATTTCTAAATTTGAAACTACCTTCCAAATTAGGAAACCAATTTATAAAATAGGAAACTTTTATAATTTGAAAACCTTTCCAATATCTTTGCTTCTCATTTATAATCCGAATACTTAAACTTATGTGTGTGACTCAATAGGCTCCTAGATATGTTAGCAATATATCAAAAATAAAGGACTCCTCTTTTATCTCCCGATACTTAAATCTAGATTGGCCTCTAGCACAAAATCATGACTACCCAATTCTCGAGGAGGATTAGTTAATCCATTATTACCTTCTAGGAGCATGGTTATCATAAAATTCAGTTCTCATATCAACTTATCACGAGTGTAATCTCAATTTTGGTCATAATTCTTATTTGATTATGATCATATAAGTTTTCTTCGATTTCCAAATGTCCTAGCTCTTAGAGTAAAACAACTATGCTTTATTGTTGTACTCCTACTGTGACCATAGATTTCTTGAGTAGACATTTATTAAAGTGCAATGTGATAACTCCTTTAGCATACAAGGAATGACATGTCCTATCTTAGTCATACACCTACCTCTATTGGATTCCTAGTGCACCCAACGAATTGCTCATATGCAACCCATTAATGGGTCCATCAAAATGAGTGTCAAAGTGCATAAGTCTTTTAATAAGATAATCATGATGACTTGAAGTCTAAGGACCATTTGTATCCATATGGTATGAGATTCCCATAGATAAAAAATCAAATGGATTCTCATGGTGAGTCAAGTCTAGTGACATGTTTTCTAACATAAATCACCTAAATGCTTGCTTTGGCATCACCATGCCAATAGGTATGAGATCTATCACCGTTATCACATAGCATGAGATAGCACTCACAAATCTATCTGCATATTATCAATGTTCATTCTTGACAATGCATCGACTTGGGATGTTTAATGATATCATTTATATGCATTAGTGTTTGTCTCGCATCATTCGATCAATCATTATTGCAAATTCATATCATAAGGACTTCTATCTAATTCTACTAAATTTATCAACATGTAAACATAAGAATTAATATAATGACTTCTTTATTATTATTAAAATAAATGATTTAATAATACATTAACTGAGCCTATCTAAATATGATTGGATCTTGGGCACCAACACTAACAATCTCCCACTTGTACTAGACCCAACCAGACCATGTCCCTTAATCTCGATGATCGAGTGAGGGTAAAATGTTTTAGCTATGATAAAGGCTTAGTTTGGGGTCAACTTTGTTATCGTAGTGTGGTTCTTTTCCATCCTTATGTTACCATGATCCTTTTATCATTATAATCAAGTGATAGCATTATAGTACTTGCTTGGACCATTGATGAGACCTTGGTTCCTTAGCTTGGGCTATGGATCCTTTGTTATCGATCATTAAGTTATATGAAATTAGAATAAAACTTTCTTTGATTGTTTCATACTAATCCTTTTAGTATCATGTCATTGTAACTACCTTGGGAGACTCCTCACATTCCAAGTGATCTATCTCTATAGATCTATACTCTTAGATTGTAGGTTTCTCCCACATGTCATCCTTGGGAAATTTCTTCTAGATTCCTTAATCTTTTGTTTTCAACATGATACTATTATAGTCGAGGTGTAATTTTGTATCAAATAATCATGATTTAGTAGGCTCCCACTAGCTTCTTATATGCATAAGATATGTCTTTGTTTTTTATGAATAATCAAACTCTTTGATCATTTCATAAAATGTGGACTTATATTCCTAGAGGCTTGCTTAAGTCTATTAATGGACCTTAGCCTTTTGCAAATCTTATTTGCATGTTCTTGAGAATTATTAGGGTGTTTCAACTACACATCCGTTTTGTTTTCCTTCTATAGGAATCAATGTCTAACATTACTATTTCAAAAGTATTAGCTTCGTCATCCTTTTTAGGGCTAACAACATAATGTGTTAAGATGAAAAGATCATATCCCTTTTATCTTTTTGACGAATTTGTTTTGAACTTTTGGAATTCTTGTGTTTTTTTTTTTTTGTGAGAGAATTACAACACTTTATAATCATTCTACTTTAGGATTGCTTTATTAAAGTGTTAATTTCGAGTTTACTCAAATCATATTGAGTTTAAAATTCCTTTCACTTTTTCTAGCTTTCATAAATTTCTTCTCAAGGAACATAATATGCTTAGTAAGGAACAACGCTTTGTTCTAGTGGTAAGATATTAACATCCTAATCTTATTTAGGATATCTCACAATCTAGCACTTTATTAATTTTAGGCTTTATTTTGACTTTGTCAACCCCTTTGACATACACTTTATAGCCTTATATCTTAAGGAAAGATGAATTCATTTTCTTTCCCTTCCCATATCTCATATGTGATCTATTTCAATAGATTAGAATCTTATTCATTTCAAAGGTTACGGTAAGGAGTATTCATTTATAATTAGGGATATTAATTCGATTAATCATGGATCGATCATGTCTAACATTCGATGTCCATAGAGAATCTCATTCTCTTTTTGGTGATCCAACATTTTATCATTTAAGTATTCACATTGTCGATCCGATCCGAAGCTTTAAAACTCTTGTTACTTCGTCACATGACTTTTCAAGTTTAAAATTTGCCAACTAAAAGAAGTACATGTCCCTTGCCAAGTAAACAAGATTCCTTATACATCATCAAATGATTCTAAATATCCTTTTGCATAAGTAGATTGGATATGGGATTCTTGTTTACATGACTAAGACTTTTTTCCTACTAATTAATGTTTATTTAGATCATTTAAGTCTTCTAGTATGTATGTATGTTATACATTTGGAAGTTATGTTTAAAACATATAATAATTATCAAAATATTTTCATAAAAATTCATCCTTAAAAATAACTATTATTTTTAAAAATAAAATACTTATTCAAAACAATAAATGGAAATAAGATCTTTAGTCTCTACTAAACTAATAATGATTGAGTCATAGCACATCCTAACATGGTATTGCTAGCTCATAAATACCTACATCTAATGGTCCAACTCTTGATCCATTGTTGTTATGTAGATATTCTCCCTTGAATCTATCTTCCTTCGTTTTCTATGCTCATGTACATTTCAAAATCGTAAGCACCATATTTAGTATCATATACTCATGAGGTGGAATTTAGAAATAAAAGGATTAGCATTAATAATAGAAATACCTAAGGTGGTTGTATAACTCTTCTTTTGCACCCCTTCTAGGTACTCCTTGCAATTGCGCTTCCAATGCCCTTTCTTGTTACATTGGAAGCAAGCCGCTCCTCCGGGCTATTCCGAGCCTTAACCTTTTTCACTCCTCCGGTAGGTACAGTTGAAAAATTCTTCTTTTTTGGGCTTTTCTTACCCTTTACTATGCTTTTTCCCTTATTAACTAGAAGTATAAAGCTTTTGTTTAATTTTGGCCTAAGCTTCCTTTAGCTTGGATAATAACTCTCCAAGAGTGTTTTGTATGTGCATCATGTTGAAGTTCATGATGATATGTCTAAAGCTATTGGGTAACGATTGCAATACTAGGTCAATGGATAATTCAGCATCCATTCCAACTTTATAGCAACAAGCATGATGCTTTAAGCAGTAATCACATTATCTCTATGTTTGATCCATGCTTCATGAGCTTCTCAAAGGAGGCTCATCTAGAAGAGCTTTCTCTATCGTATAGAGAATTTTCTCATGTTGGAGGACTATCCTTAAATTCATTTTCTAGTCGAAGAAGTTTATGCCATTAAAGACATTACTTCCATCAATGATCGATTGTATCAATGTGTTGCCTAGTCATACTCGTTTAATCCGATGGAATAGAAAAGCGTATGGTTTGGTTAATTAAATTGCATAAAACTAAACGAAGCATAAATTAAAGAAGTAAAATCTCTGTTTGTTCTCACTATTTTCTTCAAGTTCTATAACCTTCAATATAGTACTCGAGAAAACTTTTCGATTAGTTTTTCTAGTGGATTAAGATCCCATCCTATAATATGTATTAGCCTTAAGTTATCTCAACAAGCCATACATGAAGCATTAGATAGGTAACTTCTTACCAATTACATCTAATGTAATTCTAATTCTATTGGTATGACAACTCCTTGTCTTTATCACATCTTATATGAATACCAATCCTTGCTTACAAGTTTATTGGACCTTGAGTTATCTCAACCAACCCAATAACTCATTTAAGTTAGACCCAACATTTGAGGACATCGTGTGGCTCATGATTTGTTTCCCTCGAGGAAGAAGTAACCTTGAGTTATCTCAATAAGCCAACAACGATGAAGAAAGTTCTCGTCTCATAACGTTGGAAAGAAATTAACTTAATATTTTATCCGAAGAATTTAATATGGTTGGTCTCATCTTAACATGCATACTAAACAATAATCACATTATTCCTAATCATCCATACTAACATTTATCTCATCACATGCATACATCTCATGCATGACTAAAGAACTAGTGAATGGTAATGGATTTCTAATACTAGCCCCTTCGAGCCACAAAAAGACTAGTGAGTCAATTCTTAGATGAAAAATTATAACAAATTCTTCATAAATGTTTTCATTCCTTAGCGTCTTCTCCTTGTATCTATTCTAATTCCTATCTTCTACTTTTACATTTATTCAAAATAAGAAACCTCAAGTTACATTCGAGGGGAGTAGGTTGAGAAAAGAAATACAATAGAGTAATAGAGAAGGTACGACACGCAACTCCTATTTATCTAAAAAATAACAAGCATTCATTTGTAAAACTAGGTCGACTCATCCATACCATTCACTCATGCTTCAATCACATTGATACATGGCATACTAATGAAACAATTTCATTCATAAAATGGCTATAAATCTATAGTTTTGGTCATTTTATAAATTTATCAAAATTTTCTAAATTTTAATTTTAAAATTTTTTTGGGCTTTGAGGGTTCATGAGTTTCAAAGCCTAAACCCTTGTGTTTATGTTTGTCTACCCGTGGCCATCGACCTAGCGTGAAAGCATCTAGCCAATGGCCTGCTAGTAGTGTACCTAGCGTGTTGCCATTAGTAGGGTTGCCACACACACGAGTGTTGACATCCAATATCGATCTAGCGTGCTCCTAATGATTGTAACCCAAAATTTTAGTTTCATATCTATATAAAACACCAAAAACATAAGATTTATAATTAAACATAGCTAATTCATGCAGTTAATTATAATTAACTAATCATACAATCAAAGATTCAATAGAGAGAGAGAGGGAGAGGAAAGAAAAGAAGAGGGAGGGAGGGAGGGGGAGAGAGAAAGAGATAGAGGTAAGGAGAGAGAGAGAAAGGGAGAGAGGGAGAGTGGGAGAGAGGTAGAGAGGGAGGGGAAAGAGAGAGAGGAAGAAGGGAGAGAGAGAAAAGAAGAGGAGTATAGGAGAGAGAAAGAGAGGCAAAGAGGGGGAGAGAGTGGGAGAAAGGGAGAGAGAGTGAGGGAGGGAAAGAAGGAGAGTGGAAGAGAGGGAGAGGGAGAGAAAGAGATGATAGAGAGGGAGAGAGAGGGAGGGAGAGGGTGAGAGAGGTAGAGAGATAAAATAGGAGAGAGGGGGAGAAAGGGTTTGAGGGAGAGGAAGAGAGTGAGAGAGAGAGGAAAAGGGAAAGAGAGGGAGGGAGGGAGGGAGAGAGAGGAAGAGAGTGAAGAATGGAGAGAGGGATAGAGAGACTAAGGGAGAGAAGGAGAGATGTGTAATGAGAGATAGAGAGGGAGAGAGAAGGAGAAGGAAGAGAGGGAGAGAGCACTAGAAGGAAAGAGAGGGAGAGAGATAGTGGGAGGAGAGAGAGAGGTAGCCAAAGAGGGAGAGAAAAAGGTAGATAGAGTGGAGGGACCGAGGGAGAGGGAGAGAGATAGAAGGGGAGAGAAGGAGAGGAAGAGAGGAAGAAAGAGAGGTAGAGAAAGGGTAAGATAGAGGTAGAGGGACAGAGGGAGAGAGAAGGAGAGGGAGTGGATGAGGGGGAGATTGGGATAGAGTGAGACGAAGAGAGGTAGAGAGAGATGGGGAGAGAGAGGGCGGGAGAGATGAGAAAGATAGAGAGGTAGAGAGAAAGGAAAAGAGGGAGAGAGAGAAAAAGAAGGAGAGGGAGAGAGAGATATAGGGAGAGGTACGAGAGAAATAGAGAAGGAGAGATTGGTAGAGAGATTAGGAGAAGTATAAGTAGAGAGAGCAAAGAGAGCAAGAGGGAGAGAGAGAGATAGAGGTGAAGAGTGAAAGGGAGAGGGAGAGAGGAAAAGAGGGATAGAGGGAGAGAGAGAGAGAATGGAGAGAGGAAGAGTGAGAAAGGGAGAGAGAAGGAAAAAGAGGTATAAAGAGAGGAAGAGAAGAAGAGAGGGAGCAAGGGACGGGGAGAAAGAGAGGAAGAAGGAGAAAGAGAGAGAGGAAAAAGAGTGAGAGAGAATGAAAGGGGGTGAGAAAGATAAGGAGAGAGAGAAAAAGAGAGAGAGATAGAGATAGAGAGAAAGACATGAAGAGAGAATGGGAGGGAGAGAGGGAGAATGTGAGGGAGGAATAGTGGGAGAGAAAGAGAGGGAGAGGGAGAAAGAGGAGTAAGAGATAGAGAGATAAAGAGGGAGGGAGAGAGAAGGAGAGGGAGAGGGAGAGAGAGAGAGGGAGAGAGAAGGGAAGGAAAGGGAGAGAAGGAGAGAGATAGAGAGGGGGAAGAGATAGAGAGGGAGAAGAGATAGAGAAAAAGGGAGAGGGAAAGTGAAGAAAGGAGAGAGGGAGAGAGATAAAGAAACAAAGAGAGGGAGAGCAAGGAGAAAGAGGGAGAGGGAGGTAGAGAGGAAGAGAAGAGGGAAAGAGAGATGGAGAGGGAGAGATAGGGAGAGAGAAAGAGATAGAGGGTAAGAGGAAGAGAGAGAAAGGGAGAGTGGAAGAAAAAAGAGGTGTAGAGAGAAAGAGAGGGAGAGAAGGACGGAGGAGAGGGAGAGATGAAGAGAGGTAGAAGAGAGAGAGGAGAAAGGGTGAGAGAGAGATGGAGAGAGAGTATGGGAAAGAGAGGGAGGGAGAGTGGCATAGAATATGAGGGAGAGGGAGAGGGAAGGAGTTAGAGATAGAGAGAGGGAGAGGGAGAGAGTAAGAGAGACGGAGAAAAGGAGAAAGAGAGAGAAGGAGAGGGAAAAGGAGGAAGCAAAAGGGAGAGAAAGAGGGTAGGAGGGAAGGAGAGAGAGAGGAGAGATAAAGGGAGAGAGAAAGAGGGTAGGAGGGAAGGAGAAAGTGAGCGAGAAGGGAGAAATAGAGAGGTAAAGGAAAATGATAGAGGGAGAGAGGGAGAGAAAGTGAGAGAGATGAAGAGGAACGAGAAAGAGAGAGGGAGAGAGAGGGTAGGGAAGAGAGAGAGGGAGAGAGGGTAGGAAAGAGAGAGAGGGAGAGAGAGTGAGAGAGAAAAAGTGTGAGAGAGGGATAGAGTGAGAGATAAGTGTAAAAGAGGTGAAGGGGAAAGGGAGGGAAAAGGTAGAGAGAGATAGAGGGAGAGGGAGAGGGTGGGAAGGAGAGGGTGAGAGAGTGAGAGGAAGAGAGGGAGATAGACAGGTAGGAGATGAAAAGTGAAGAAGGGAGAGAGGGAGAGAGGGAGGGAGAGAGGGAGTGAGAGAGAAGGAGAAAGGGATAACAAGAGAGGGAGAGAAAGAGAGAGGTGAAGAGAAAGGGAGAGAAGGAGAAAGAGAGAGAGAGAAAGAGTGAGAGAGGGAGGGGGAGAGAGAAAGGATCGAGAGAGGGTGAGGGAGAGAGGGAAAGTTAGAGGGGGAGTAGGAAAGGGAGAGACTGAGAGAGAGGGAGAGGGAGAGAGTAAGAAAGAGTAAGAGAGAGATAAAGAGAAGGAGAGGGAGAGGGAGGGGAGGGAGCGATGGGAAGGGAAAAGGGAGAGAAAGAGAGAGGGAGAGCTAAAAAGAGGGAAAGATAGAGATAGAGATAGAGAGGAAGGGGGAGAGAGGGGGAGAGAGTGGAAGAAAAAGAGAGGTAAAGAGATGAGAGGGGAAGAAAGGGAGTGGAGAGGGAATGTGAGGTAGGGAGAGAGAGGGAGAAAGGGAGTGAGAAGTAGATAGAGAAAAGGAGGGAGAAAGAGAGTGAGAAGTAGATAGAGAAAAGGAGGGAGGGAAAAAGAGGGAGGGGAGAGAGAGGGAGAGGGATAGAGAGGGAGAGGTCAAAGGAGAGAGAGGAGGAGAGAGGGAGAGCCATTATGGAAGAGAGAGGGAGGTAAAGAGGTGAGAGAGATATAGAGAGAGGGTGGGAAAGTGAGAGAAAGGGTGAGAGAGGGAGAGGGAGAGGGAGAAGGAGAGAGAGAGGTAGCAAGAAAAGGAGAGAGAGGGAGAGAGGGGCGGAGGGAAAGGGAGAAAAGAAGGGAGGGATAGGGGAGAGAGAGGGAGAGGGAAAAGGAGAGAAGGAGAGAGGTACAAAGAGGGAGAGAGAGGGGGAGAGAGAGAAGGAGAGGAAAAGGGAAAGAGAGGGATAGGGAGGGAGAGAGAGGGAGAGGGAAAGAGAGGTATGGGAGAGAGGGGGATAGAGGGGGAGGAAGAGAGGAAGCAAGGGAGAGATAGGGAGGGAGGGAGTAGTAAGGAAAGAGAGAGGGAGAGGGAGAGGGAGAGGGAAAGGGAGAGAGAGGATAGAGAGTAGAAAAAAGGAGAGAGAGTGAGAGAGAGGGCAAGGGGAGATAGAGGAAGTGGTAAAAAGGGAGGGAGAGAGATGGATGGGAGGGGGAGTGAGGGAGACAGAGGGTGAGTAAGGGAGAGGAAAAGGAGAGATGGAGAGGAAGAGAGAAGGAGAGGAAGGGGGAGGGAGAGAAAAAGGGAGAGTGGGAGAGAGAGAATGGGAAAGAAAGGTATAGAGAGATGTAAGAGACAAAGAGGAAAAGTGGGAGAGAAAGAGAGAGCAAAGGGAGAGAGAGGGGGAGAGAGAGGGAAAGGGAGGGAAGGAGAGAGAGGGAGAGGGAGAAGATAGTGATTGAGAAAAAGAGAGGGAGAGTGAAAGAGAAAGAGGGAGAGAGGGGCGAGAGAGGGGGAGGGAAAGTGGAGGTGGGAGAGAGATTGGTATAAAGAGAGGGAGAGAGAGGAAGACAGGGAGAGAGACAGAGAGAGAAAGAGAGTAGATGGAGTTGAGAGAGGGGGATAGAGAGGGAGAAAGAGTGATAGAGATAGAGAGAGGGATGAAGAGGTATCAAAAGAGGGGGAGATAGGAATAGAGAGAGGGGGAGAGAGAGTGGGAGAGAAAAAGAGAGGGAGAGGGAGATGGAGAGAGAGGAGAGAGAGTGAGAAAAAGGGAGAAATAAAAAGACTAGAAAAAATGAGAGAGGGAATAGAATAAAGAGAGAGGAGAGTGCGTGAAAGATTGAGAAGGGGAGAGGGAGAGAGGGAGGGAGGGAGAGGGAGGGAGAGAAGAGAGGGATGAGGAGAGATAGAGGGAGGGGGAGTGAAGGAGAGACAGAGGGAGAGAGAGGGGGAAAGGGATAGGGAGCGAGAAAGAGGAGGGAGAGAGAAGGGAAGAGGGAGAGGAAGAGTAAGAAGAGGAGAGGGAGGGGTAGAGATGAAGAGGAAGAGAGGCGAAAAGAAAACCAATGGGAGAGAGAGGGATAAGGAATGTGAGGAAGGGGAGATGGAGAGAAAAAGGGAGAGAGAGGGATAAGGAATGTAAGGAAGGGGAGATGGAGAGAAAAGGGGAGAGAGAGGGAGAGAGTAAGAGAGATAGGGAGAATTGGTTAGGGAGATAGAGATAGAGGGAGGGCAAAGGAGAGAGAGGGAGCAAGAGGGAGTGAGAAAGGGAGGGAGAGTGGGAGAGAGTATAGGAGAGGTAGAGTGAGAGAGAGGTAGAGAAAGAGAGGGGAAGAGGGATAAGGAGAGAGGGAGAGAGAGAAGAGGGAGTGTGAGTGAGAAAGGGAGAGATAGAAGGATAGAGAGAGAGAGTTAGAGAGAGAGGGTGGGAGAGAATGAGAGCAAGAAAGGGGTAGGGAAAGAAAGAGGGAGAGGGAGAAGGAGAGAGGGAGAGGGAGGGGAGAGAGTGAGAGAGAGTAAGCAAGAGACATAAAAGGATAGAGAGGGATGGAGAGAAGGAAGGAGAGAGGGAGAGAAAGACAAAGAGAGGGAGAGAGGAAGAGGGAGAGAGAGAGAGGGATATGGATAATGTAAGAGATAAAAGGGAAAGAGAGAGTGGGAGAGAAGTAAGAGGGAGAAAGAAGGTAGGGAAAGGGAGGGATAGAATAAAGGATGGAGGGAGGGAAAGGGAGGGAGGGAGAGAGAGAAGAGCAAGAGAGAAGGGGAGGGAGAGGGATAGAGGGAGATAGAGGAGAGAGGGAGAGAGAGAGTTATAAAGAGCAAAAGAGACAGGTGAGAAAGATAGAGAGGGAGAGAGAGCGAGGAAAGAGATGGAGAGTAGGAGAGTGGAGAGAGAGGGAGAATGAGGTAGAGAGGGATAGAGAAGAGGAGAGAGAGACTGAGAGAGGGAAGAGAAAGGGAGAGAGAGGAAGAGAGGAGAGATAGAAGGAGAGTGGGAGAAAGGGAGAGGGAGAGAGGAAGAGCAAGAGGGACAAGGAGATAGGTAGAGAGATGAAGACATGGAGATAACGAAAAAGAGGAAGAGAAGGAGTTGGAGAAAGAGGGAGAGAGAGACAGGGAGAGAAGGAGAGAGCGACGAAGAGAGAGAGGGAGAAATAAAGGGCTAGAGATGGAGAGAGAGAGAGGGAGAGAGAGGGAGTGAGGTAAGGAAAGAGAGAAGAAGAGAGGCGAGTGGGAGGAAGAATGAGAGGGAGAGGGAGAAGGAGAGGAAGAGATGAAAAGATGGAGAAATAAGAGAGAGAGAGAGAGAGGGAGAGATTAGGAGAGGGAGAGGGAGAGGGTGAGGGACAATGAGATGGAGAGAGAGGGAGAGAAAGAAAAAGAGATAGGGAAAGGGAGATCTTGAGAGTAGGAGAAAGGGAGAGAGGGAGGGGAGAGAAGGGATAAAGAGTGGGAAAGAGTGGGAAATAGGAAGGAGAGGGAGCAAGACAAGAAGAGAAGTGGGGAGAGAGAGCGAAAAATGGGAAAGAATGACAAGGAGAGGAAGAGGGAGAGATAAAGGGAGAGAGGTGGAGAAGAAGAGAAGGAGATAGAGGGAGAGAGAGGAAGAAAGAGAAAGAGAGAGAAGTAGGAAAGAGGGAGAAAGAAAGTGAGAGAGAGAGAACATTGAGACGGAGTGTAAGAGGAAGAGAGAGAAAGGGATAGGGGGAGAGAAGGAGAGAAAGTAAGAGAAGAAAGAGAGAGAATGAGGGAGAGAGAAGGAGAGGGAGAGAGAGAAGATGAGAGGGAGAGGGAGAGAGATGGAGTGAGGAAGAGAGATAGAGGGGGAGAGAGAAGAAGAGAGAGAAAGAGAGGGAGGAGAGGGAGGAGAGAGAGGGAGAGATCTCTCTTAATTTCTTCTTCTATCTCTATCTCTCTCCCTCTCTCTCCCAATCTCTCTCTTTCTCTCTCTGTTTCTCCCAATCACTCTCTCTCTCCATCCCTTTCCCTCTCTCTCTCCCTTTCTCCCTCTCTCTATCCCTCTCTCTCCGTCCTTATATCTCTCTCCTTTCTCTGCCTCTCTCTCCCTATCTCTCGCTCTAGCTCTCTCTCCCTCTTTCTCCCTCCTTTTCCCTCTCCATCTATTGCACTCTATTTCTCTTATATATATATATATATATATATATATATATATCCCTATCTCTGCCTCTCAATCTTACTCTCACTCTCTCCCCTTATCCGCCTCTACCTCTCCATCCGTCTACCTCCCCTTTCCCTCTCCCTCCCTCCCTCTATCTCCCTTCTCTCTTCCTCTCCCATCCTTTCTCTCCCTCTCTCTCTCTCCCTATATCTCTCTCTTTATATCTATCTGTTAATGTCTCCCTCTCTCCCACTTTTCTAATCTCTCCCTCTCTCCCTACCTCTCAATCTCCCTCTCTCTACCTTCCTCTCCCTCCACCTCTTCCTATCTCTCTCTCCCTCCTCTATCTACTTTCCTTTCCCTCTCTCCCTCACCCTATCTCTTAATTCCCTCCTCTCTAACTCCCTCTCTAACTCCCTCTCTATCTCTCTCTCCATCTTACTATTTCCCTCCCCTCTCTCTACCTCCCTTCTCTCTCTACTTCGCTTTTCTTTCCCTCTCTTCCCCTTTTTCTCTCCCCCATTCCATGCCTCTATCTCTCCTTCCCTTTTTATTTTTTTCTCTCTATACTCTCTCTCCCCCTCCTTTCTCTCTCTCTCCCTCCCTCTCTCCCTTTCTATCTCTCTCCCTCCCTCTCTCCCTCTTCTTCTCTATCTCTCCACCTCTCTTTTACTCTCTCTCTCCCATCCCCTCCCTCTTTGTCTCTTTATCTCTCTCTAACTCTTTCCCTTCTCTCTCACCCTCTCTCATTATATCTCTCTATCTCTCTCACTCACTATCTCCTTCCTTCTCTCGGTCTTTCTCCCTCTCTCCCTCTCTTCCTCTATCTCTCCCTCCCTATCTAACTCTCTCCCTTTCTCTCTCCCTCTCTTTCTTTCTCTCTCATTTTCTACTTCCTTTCCCCCATTCTCACTCTCTCCCTCTCTCTCTCCATGCCCCTCTCCCACTCTCTCCCTCTCTCTCTTTCTCTTCCTTTCTCACTCTCTTAGTCTCTCCCTCTCTATCTATCTCTTCTTCTCTCTCTCTATGCCCCTCTCCTACTCTCTCCCTCTCTCTCTTTCTCTTCCTTTCTCACTCTCTTAGTCTCTCCCTCTCTATCTATCTCTCCCTCACTCTTTCTTCCTCCGTCCTTTCTTTCCCATTTTCCCCCTCTCTCCTTCTCTTCCTTTCTCTCTCATTCTCACCCCCTCTCCCTCTTTTTCTCCCTCTTTCTCTCCCTCCTCCCTCACCTTCCCTCTCCCTCTATCTCTCATTCTCTTTCTCTCCATCTCTATCTCTCCCATAATCCCTCTTTCTTTTCCTCTCTCTCCCCTCTCTATCCCTATGACCCTCTTCATCTACCTCTCCTTTTCTCTCCCCCTCTTTCCCCTCCTCTCCCTATCTTTTTCTCACTCTTTCTCCCTCTCTCTTCCTTTCTATTTCTCTTTTCTCTCTCTTCCTTTCTCTCCCTCTCTCTCCCTCTCCCTCTCCCCTTTTCCTACTCTTTCGCTCTTTTCTCCCTCTCTCTCCTTCCCCCTTTTTCCTACTCTTTCGCTCTTTCTCTCCCTCTCTTTTTCTTTTATTTCCTTCTCTCTCTCCCTCCCTTACTCCCTCTCTTCTCTCTCTCCCTAACTCTTCATATCCCTCCCTCTCCCACTCACTCCCCGTATCTCTATCTTCCACTCTCTCCCTCTCCCTCTCTCTCCCACTATGTCTCCCTCTCTTTCTCTCTCTATCTCTCTCGCCCCCTCTCTCCCTCTCTCTTTCTATCTCTTTCTTCCTTTCTCTCTCTTTCTTACCCTCTCTCCATCTCTCTCCCTCTCTCTCTCCATCAACCTCTCTCTATCATCCTCTATCTCTCCCTCTCTCTTCTACTCTCTCCCTCCTCCTTCTCTTTCTTTCTCCCTCTCTCTCCCTATCTCCCTGTCTCCATCTCTTTCCTTCTTCTTTTCTCTCCCACTATGTCTCCCTCTTTCTCTCCCTCTCTCTTTCCATCTCTCTCCCTCACTCTCCCTCTCCCTCTCTCTCTCCCTCACCCTCCTCTTTTGCTAGCTTCCTTTTTACCTATCTCTCTCCCTCTCTTTCTCTCTCTCCTTTCTACCTCTCTCTTTTTCCCTCTCCCTCTCTCTCCCTCCCCAACTCTCCCTCCTCCTCTCTCTCGCCCTCTTTCCTCCCTCTCTCCCTATCTCTACCTCTCTCCTTATCTATCTATCTCCCTTCGTTTCTCCCTTTCCCTCCCTCTATATCTCCCCCTCACCCTCTCTCCCTCTCTCTTTCCCCTCTCTTACCCTCTCTCATTACCCCTCTATCTTTTTATGTATCTCTCTCCCTCTCTCTTTCTCCCTGTCTCCCTCCCTCTCTTTCCTTCTCCCTCTCTCTCTCATACTCTCTCCCTCTCCCTTTCTCTCTCCCTCTCCCTCTCTCCCCCTCTCTCTATCCAACTCTTTCTCTCTCTCCCCTCCTCATTTCTTCCTCTCCCTCTTCTTCTCCCTCTATCTCTCCCTCTCCCTCTCTCTCGTCCTCTCTCACTCTCTCATTCTCTATCTTCTAATAGGTCTCTTGTTCTCTCCCTTTTTCTCCCTCTTTGCTTTTCTCCCTCTTCGTTTTTCTCCCTCTCGTTCTCCCCCTCTCCCACCCTCTCTCCCACTCGCTCTCTCTCTCTCCCCCTCATTTCTCCCCTATATCACTCTCTCCGTCTCCTTCTTCTACTCTCCTTCCCCTTTTCCACTCTTTGTCTCTCCCACTCTCTCCCTCTCTTTTTTCTATCTCTCCTCTCTTTCTTTCTATCTCTCCCTCTCTTTCTTTCTATCTCTCCCTCTCCCTCTCCTTCTCCCTCTCTCTCCCTCTATCCCTCTCCCTATATCCCTCTCTCCCCCGCCTTCTCTCCCTTACTCTTTCCCTTTCCCTTTCTCTCTCTCCCCTCTCTCCTATATATATATGTGTGTGTGTGTGTGTGTGTGTGTGTGTGTGTGCATCGCCCTTTTTTTGTTAGTGTTGGTGCCTAAGATCTAACCTTGATTGGATGGTTTGACTTATTATAATATTGCATTCTTTATTTTATTAATAAAAAAGTCCTTATATTAATTTTTTTGTTTATATTTATTGATAAAATTAGATAAAAGTCCATATGATATGCATTGCATTGATAATTGATTAAAAGATGTGAGACAAACATTAATACACTTAAATGATATCATTAAATGTCCTAAGTCATAGCATTGTCATGAATGGACATTAATTATATACGATAAGACTTGTGAGTGCTATGCTCATGCTATAATATAGCGAGTAAGAGATCTCAAACCTATTGGCATGATGATGCGAAAGTAAGCACTTAGGTGATTAATGCTAGAGAACTTATCATTGGACTTGACTCACCATGAGAGCCCATGTGATTTAGTCTATGTGAATCTTATACAAGATGGGTATAACTAGTCCTTTGACTTGAATTCATCATGGTTATTTCATTGGATGATTTATATACTTTGACACTCGTTGCAATGGGCTTAGTCAAGAGCATAGTTAGGTGCACTAGGAATCTAATGGAGATAGGTGGATGACTAAGATTGGATATGTCATTGTTTATATAATAAAGGAGTCATCACATTGAACTTTAATAAATGTTTGCTTAAGGAATCTATGGCTATAGTAAGAGTATGCTAATAAAGCATAGTTGGTTTATGTTAGAGCCAAGACATTTGGGAATTAAAAAAAACTTATGTGATCATAATCAAACAAACTAAAAATCAAGTTTGAGATCACAATGTGATAAAATGACATGAGAACTAAATTGTATGATAACCATGCTCGTGAAAGATAACTATATATTAATTAATCCTCCTAAAGAATTTGGTAGTCATTGTGCTTTACTAGAAGTCAATCTTGATCTATGTATCAAGAGATAAAAGAGTTTTCTTTTATTCTTGATACATTACCAATATATCTTGGAGCCTACTAAGTCACATGCATAAGTTTAACCATTCACA
The DNA here is from genome assembly GCA_963924115.1 of Dovyalis caffra. Lineage (NCBI taxonomy): Eukaryota > Viridiplantae > Streptophyta > Magnoliopsida > Malpighiales > Salicaceae > Dovyalis > Dovyalis caffra. Next base: position 34,430,914 of record CAWUPB010001173.1, read on the forward strand.
TAACAAAAGAGAAGCAAAGATTTTGGAAAAGGTTTCTAGTTTTGATTGTTTCCTATTTTGGAAAATTTTTCGAAAATGAAAAGTTTTCTAGTTTGAAAAAAAATTAAATGGAAAGTTTTCTATTTTAGAAATCGGTTTCCTAATTTAGAAGTTAGTTCCAAATTCGGAAGTAAGTTACCTAAAAAGAAAATTAGTTTCCTAGTTTAAGTTTAAGGGTAATTTGGGAAATTGCTTCCTAATCTAGGCTTCTTAAAAATATCTAACCTAATTTATTTGGATAGTTCAAATTAATTGGGTCAAAAAGCATAATTTAAAAACCTATAAGATATTTTGATAGGAGGATAAACCCGAGCTCATATTGGATAAGGCTCAAGGTTTACAAGGACAAGATCAAAAAAGCCCACATGCATTGTAACCCCTAGTCCTTGAAGGGCTAGGAATTCAAAACCTAGAGTCCATGTAGAACTTCTTACCACCACTTCCTTGTCCTTAGAGCACAAGGAAGCCATTCCCATATAAATAAAAGAGAGAGGTGTACCAAAGATGGTAATTAATTAGGTGATACATGACACAAGAAAAAGAAGAGAGAAAATAGTTTTCTCTCCCTAAAAATCACACCAACTTTCTCCTCTCTCTTAAGGTTGTCTTAAAATATCTCGAAATAGATTTCTAAAGAGAAAAATTAAACAAGTCAAAAAAGGTGGAGCTAGAACTCTATAATTTCTTATTACTTCTTGAGTTAGTGTTTGGACTACCTGTATTATTGATAGAGGTTGTAGACTTGGATAACTTTTTTCTACAAAGGTTAAATCTGTGCTACAAGAGGCAATCCTTGACTCATGCTTTAATTTATGTATCTATGATTACCGTATTCAACAACTTGATCTTAGGAGCCTTAGATGGAGGAAATATTTTTGTTTTATTCCACGCTACCATAGGATGCATGATCCTTTAATTGGTATCGAGCATCTATTGAATCTTTAATTATATAATTAGGATTAACTACATGAATTATCAATTTCCGATTGTAAATCCGATGTTTTTGGTGTTTAATAATTATTTAAAACTAATTTTAGGCTTAGAAATAAGTGGAGGTATGGGAGGCCAACTTTAGACGTTAGTGCTTGCATGCACGACTTGAATGCAAGGTCGGTCATCCATTGGGTGCACAAGCGAGCCAAGCATGACTCATGTACCTTCAAGCACACACTAGGCACGCATAAGGGCAAGGCATGCTCGAGGCTAGGTGCATGCATGTGCTAGGCGATAGGCTAAGAGCTCTAGCAAGCTAGAGGTCGAAGCTAGGCCAAGCATGCATAAGCACACCGTGCCAATGCCGGGCATTAACCTATGGTCGACTAGGCTAGTGTGATGGTTAGCTAGGCCGATACGAGGCACTAGCCAAAGCCGAGCTAGGCACATATAAGCATGTCGGGCCAATGGCGCTTGCTCACCAATGCTAGGCACTAGCCGGCTAGGGCATGGCCGCCTATGGCCCTCCAAAGCCCATAGGCCTAAAGTAAGCTCAAGGCCTAAAATGTCTTTAAATTAAAATTAAAATTTTTTAATATTTTATAAAATAATGAAAACATAGATTTATAATTATGATTAAAATAAAATGTGTTTCATTATTATTCCATGTATCAATGTAATTAAACCATGGGTGAATGGTATGGATGAGTTGATGTAGTTTATGGGAGTGAATTCATGTAACTTTTTGATTAAATGGGGCTTGCGTGTCTTGCTTTCTCTATCATTCTTATATATTTCTCTTCTCATCTTATTCACCTCAAATGTAACTCAAGGTTTCTTATTCAAAGAAATGTAAAAGTAGAAGAGAGGATATTAGAATAGATGTAAGGACAAGAAGCCAAGAAGAAAAGACAATCCCAAAGAATTTGTAATAAATTTTCACCTAGGTATTTGACCCACTAGTCTCTTTTTGGCTTGAGGGGACTAGTAGTAGAGATTCATTACCATTCACCGGTCTTTGAGTCATGCATGAGATGTATGTATTTATTATGTAATTAATAGTATGAATGATAGGAATAATGTGATTGATGACTAGTATAATGCTTAGATGAGACCTACCATATTAAATCCTTCAAATTAATATCAAGTTAGTTGCCTTTCAACATTATCGGAGAGAACTCTTTTAGTTGTTATTGGTTATTGAGATAACTCAAAGGAAATTCTTCCTTAAGGGAATCAAATTATGGGTCATATGATGTCCCTAAATGTTTGGATGATAGAATTGTTGAGTTTGTTGAGATAAATCAAGGTTCAACGAATTTGTAGGCAAATACCGATATTCACATAAGATGTGAGATGAAAAGGAGTTTTCATGCCAATGAGGTTAGGAATTACATTGGATGTAATTGATAAGAGTTACCTACCTAATTCTTGATGCATGACTTATTGAGATAACTCAAAGTTAATTCCTCGTTAAAGGATGAGATTCTAAACCCACTAAGAAAAACAAATCAAAAAGTTTTCTCGAGTCCTATATCGAAGGCTACTTAAAGAAAATAGTAGGAGTGATCATAGATTTTACTTCTTTAATTTATGCTTTTTTTTATTTATATAATTCAATTAACCCAAATCATACTTTTTTCTATCCTGTTAAATTACACAGTATGATTGGCAACACCTCAATTCACTCGATCATTGATGAAAGTAATGCTTTCAATGGCATAAACTTTTTGACCAAGAAACGAATGTGAGGATAGTCCTTTAGCATGAGAAGATTCTTTATACGATAGAGAAACCTCTCCCAACTAAGCCTCATTAGGATCAAGTCGAAGCTTATATAGCATGGGTCAAACCTATGGATGATGCTATCATCTCTTAAAGTATCATGCGGCTATGATGTTAGAGAATAGGCACTAACATAAAGGAACAAACACCTTTGATATCACAACAAAGCTTAAGAGCTTGTTTAAGGAGATTACTAAGCATGAGATCTATGAGATAGCAAGGAAGCTCTTTAAAGTTGGAATGGATAAAGGATCTAAAGTAAAAAGCATGTCACTAAGATGATAGGCTATATCGATAAGCTAGCCAAGCTTGAAGTTGGAATGGATGATGAATTATCCATTGACCTAGTATCATAATCATTGCTTAATAGCTTTAGATAGTTCATCATGAACTTTAACATGATACACATGGAAAAGATTCTTGGAGAGTTGTTGTCCATGCTAAGGGAAGTTAAGCCTAAGATTAACAAGAAGAACAAGAGTTTTATAGTTCTTGGAACAAGGGAAAAGGCATGGTGAAGAGTAAGCACCAAAAGGAGAAGTTTTTTGTTGCACCTACTAGAGGAGTGAAAAAGCCCGAGGCTTAGAATAGTCCAAATGAAGCAATTTGCTTTCCATCTAACAAAAAAGGGCATTGGATGTGCAACTACAAGGAGTACCTAGAATAGGTGAAGAAGAAGAGTTCTATAACCACCTTAGATATTTATATTATTAAAGCTAACTTTTCTAAATTCTAATCCCACCTCATAGGTATGTGATACTATATATGGTGCTCACATTTTTAAAATGTGTAGAAACTTAGAAAGAGAAAGAAGATAGCTTCAAGGCAAGTATGACCTATACAACAACAATGGATCAATAGTTGAACCATTAGTTGTAGGCACTTATAAGCTAAAACTATCATGTAGGCTTATGATAAGACTCAATTATTATTATTATTATTTTATTCCTACTAGACTAAGGATATTATTTTGATTTCTTATTTGGAATAAGTTTTTTATTTTATTTTAAGAATAATGATTGTTCTTTTTAAAAGATGAAGCTTTATATGGAAATATTTTGATTGATAATAATTTATGTTTTGAACATAATGTAACTCCCATATATATATAAATTAAAAGCTAAAAGCTTCAAATAACCTAAATAATATACATCGGTGGCATTGTCGATTTGGTTATATAAACAAGAATCAAATATCCAAAATACTCTCTCACCCTTCCTCTCTCCTACTCCCTCTCTCCCTTTCTCTTTCCCTCTCTCTCTCTCTCCCTTCCTCCCTATCTCTCCCACTCTCCCTCTCTCCCTCCCTCTCCCTTTCACTCTCTCCCTCCCTCTTCCTCTCTTCCCCTCACCCTTTTTCTATCTCTCTCCCCTTCTTTCTCTCTCCCTCTTCTTCTTTTTCCCTCTCCCTCTCTCCCACTTTCCCTCTCTCCCTCTCTCTCCCCCTCTCTCTCCTTATCCCACTATTTCCCATAATCTCTCTCTCTCTCACTCTCTCCCTCTCTTAACCTATCTCTTTTTCTTTTTACCCTCCCTCTCTCCCCCCGCTCTTACCCTTTCTCTTTCTATCTCTCTCTTTCCCCCGTCCATTTCTCTTTCCCTCTCTCCCTCTCTCCCTCTACCTTTCTCTCCCACTTTCTCTCCCTCTCCCTCTCTATCTCTCTCCCTCCCTCCCTCTCCCTCTCTCTCTCTTTCTCTCCCTCTCTCCCTTTCTTTCCCTTCCTCTCTTCCCTCTCCCTCTCCCTCCTTTTTTTCTCTTGCTCTCTCTTGCTCCCCCTCTTGCCCCCTCTCTCCCTCTCTCTCTCCTTCTCCCTCTCTATTCAATGCTTTATCTATCTCTCCCTTCTCTCTCTCCTTCTCTCTCCTCTCCATCTCTGTCCCTCTTTTTCCTTCTCCCTCTATCACATACTCTCTCCTTCTCTCTCCTCTCTCTTAGTCTCATTTTTTCTCTCTTTTATATATATCCCTCACTTTCTATCTTTCTCCCTCTATCTCTCTCATTCCTCCTTACTTTCACCCTTTCTCCTTATTCTCTCTCTCACTCACTCCCCCCACCTCCCTCTCTCTCACCGTGCCCCCTCTCTCTCTTTCTACTTTTCTCTCTCCCTTAGCCTCTTTATTTGTCTCCCTCTCTCCCTTCCTCTCTTTCCCTTCCTTTCCCTCTACCTCGCTCTCCTTCTCTCTCCTTCTCTTATCTCTTTTCCTCTCTATCTCTCTTTTTCTCTCACTTTACATCTCCTTCTCTCTTTCACTCTCTACCTTTCCCTTTATCCACTCTACCTCTCCCTCTTTGCCTCTCCTTCTCCTTCTTTCCCTCTCCCTTCCTCCCTCTCTTCCCTTCTCTCTTTATCTACCTCTATCTCTTCCTCTCTCTCTCCCCCCAATCTCCCTCTCTCTCCTACCCTCTCTCCTTCTCTCCCTCTTCCTCTTCCTCTACCTCTCTCACCCTCTCCCTCTCCCTTTCCCTCTATCCTTTTCTCTCCCTCTCCCTCTCTTCTATCTCTCTCCCCATCAATCTCTCTCCTTTTTCTCCCTATCTTTCTCTCCTTCTTTCTTCATCTTTTGACCTCTCTATTTATCTCCCTCTCTTTCTCTCATTATCTCCTTCTTTCTCTTGCTCTTTTTCTTTCTATCTCTCTATCTCTATCTCTCTCTTTCGCTCTCCCTCTCTCTCCCTCTCTCCCAATCTTTCTCTCTAGCCCTTCCTTCTCTCCCCTCTCTTTCCCTTTCTATCCCTTTTTTCTTTCACTCTCTCCTCCTCACTCTCCCTCTCTTTCTTTCTCCCTTTCTCATTCCTCTCCCTTTTCTCACTCGCTTTCTTGTATCTATGCCTCTCTCGGTCTCTTTCTCCCCCTTTTCTCTCGTCCTCTCTCTCTCTCTCTCTCCCTCTTTATGGTTCTTTATTTCCCTCTCTTCTCATGCCCTCTCTATTTCTCTCCCATTCTATTCCCTTTCCTCTCTCTATCCCTCTCTCTACCTCTCCTTCTCTCTCCTTCTCTCTTTACTTCTCCCTCTCCCTCTCTCTTTATCTCTCTCCCTATCCTTTTTTATCTCTCTCCTTCCCCCTCACATTCCCTCTCTCCCTCTCTTTCTCTCCTACTATCTCCCTCTCTCTCCCCCTCTATCTCCCTTCATCTTTTTCCTCCTTTCTCTCTCTTTTTCTCTCTCTCTCAATCTCTCTCTCACTATCCCCCTCTCTCTCCATCTCTCCCTCTCTCTCCCCTTCTTTCTCCTCTCTCTCTCTCTCTCCCTCTTTTCTTCTCCCTCTCGCCCTCTTTCCTTACTTCTCCCCCTCTCTCCCCCTATTCTTTTCTTAATCTTTCTTTCTCCTTTTCCCTCTCTCTCTCTCTCCTCTCTCCCCTTTCTCTCTTACCCTCTCCACCTCGTCCCCTTAATCTCTCTCTCCCTCTCTCACTCCCTCTCTCTTCTTCGTATTTTCATCTCTCTCTTACACCCTCTCTATTTCTCTCTCTCTTCTTCCCCGTCCCTCTTATTCTCTCTCCCTTGCTCACTTTCTCTCCTTGTATCTCTTCCTTCCTCCCTCTCCCTCTATCATTCTTTCTCCCCTCGCTCTCTTTCCCTTTGTCACCCTCTCTCTGCCTTTTCCTCCCTCTCTTTTCCCTTTCTCCCTCCCTCCTTCCTCTCTCTCTCCATCTCTCTCTCTTATTCCTTCACTTTCTCTCTCCATCTCCCTCTCTCTCTCTCTTTTTCTCTCCCTTTCTCTACCTCTCTAGCTCCATCACTCTCTACCTTTCTCCCTCTCTCCCTCTCTCTCTTCCTCTCTCCTTTAGTCTCTTTCTCCCGCTCTCACTCCCACACCCTCTCCCTCCCTTTTGTCCCTTACCCTATCTCTCCCCCTCTCTCCCTCTTTTATCCCTTTCATTCTCTCTTCCTCTCTATCTCCCTCTCCCCCTCTTTCACACACACTCTCTCACTCTCTCTCCCTCTCCACCTCCTTTTCTTTCTCGCTCTTTCTCTCCTCTTTATCCCTACCTATTTTATCTCTCCTCATCGCTTATCTCTCTCTCCCCCTACTCTTCCACCCTCTCTCTCACTCTCTCTCACTCTCTCTATCCCCCTCTCCCTTTCTTTCTCTCATCTCTCTCCCTCTCTGCTTCCCTAGCTCCCTTTCTTTCATTCTCTTTCTCCCTCCCTCTTCATCTCTTTTTCCCTCTCTATCTCTCTCTATTGTCACTCTCCCTCTCTACCTATCTCTCTCCCTCTCTCTCCCCCTCTCTTTCTTTCCTCTCATTCTCACTCTCCTTCTCTCTCTCACTCCTCTTTCCTTCTTTATCTCTCTCCTCCTCTCCCATTTTTTCAATCTCTCTACCCCTCTCTCTTTTTCTTTCCCTTTCCCTCCTTTTCTCTCTCCCTCTCTTCTATTATCTCTTTGCCTCCCTCCCTCTCTCCCTCTCCCTCTCCTTTTATCCATCTCTCTCCCACTCTCTCCCTCCTCCTTTCCCTCCCTCGAGCCCTCTGTCTCTCTCTCACTCTCCTTATCTCTATCCCTCTCTCTCCCTTTTTCACACCTCTTCCTCCCTCCTTCCCTCTCTCTCTCCTTCCCCCCACTATCTTTTTCCCCCTCTCTCTTTCCCTCCCACAATCTATCTCTCCCTTTATCTTCCTCCCTCTCCCTCTTCATCTCAACCCTTCTTCCCTCTCTCCTCTTATCTCTCCCCCTCCCTCCTCCTCTCTCTCTCTCTTTCTATGTCCCTCTCTCTCTCCATCTCCCTACTTTCCATCGCTCTTTCCTTATTGTTTTTCTCTCCCTTTTGTGTAGCTACGGGCTGCCTAAAATTTTCTTCCATTCTCACTTAGTCTATATATATATATATATATGCTTAAAATCTTAGTATAATTAAGTGTACAAATTTCTTAATTTAATTTGAGAGAGTGGAAAGCTATTGGTGAGTCAAGAGAGAGAGAGAGTGACGGGTTTGATGGGCTTAGGGTGAGTTGGCCTTAAGTCATTAATTAAGGGGGCATATGTGTCCTAACTAATTGGTTAAACTAACTAAACACTCTAAATAATCTAGTTCAAGTAACTAAACATCTTTCCCTCTTAAAATTGTTTTGGAAATTCCTCACCTTAAACTCGGAATTCCTTCCCCTAAAAATATTCCAGCAGTGATGCCTTTAAAGCGATCTGTACTAAAATGGCCATAACTCTTTATACATAAATCTAAAAATCATGAAATGTTATAGAGAGCTTGCATACATATAGATGAAAAACTTTTATTCTTTAAGTTTACCAAAAATCACTCTAAAATCCTCAAATAAATCAAACAAAATTCGAACAAAATATAGTCCTCAAAACCCCGATTTTGCATATTTGATTTCTTTAATAATTAAACCATTAATCTCAAGCACAATAACTTTAATTTAACATAAATCACATGTTTCAAGCATTAATTTCTCATGGTGTAATAAGAATTATACTTACACTTAATATATGCATATATATAAATATTCTAATACGTATCACTTTATGGTTAAGGATTTTTATGGGGGTTACAATTCTCCCATCCTTAAAAGAAATATTGTCCTCAAAATTGACTCATACAAATAGTTCTTGGTATTTGTCTCTCATTTCGTCTTTTCATTCCCAAGTCATTTCCTCGAGGTCATGATTTCCTCATAAAAATTTAACTAGACTAATCTTCTCATTCCTTAGTTGTCTAACCCGCCTATCGAGAATCCGAACTGGTTTTTCCTCATAGGTTAAGTCCGGGGTCGGGTTTTGCGGCTCCGTCTTGAAAATTTGGCTAGGCTCTCTAACACACTTTCTTATCATAGACACATGAAACACATTATGCCCTCATGCTAAGGATGGTGGCAGCATTAGGCGATAGGCCTTATCGCCTACTCGATCTAGTATTTCAAACAATCTAATGTATCGTGAACTTAACTTCTCCTTCTTTTTCAAATCATAGTACGCCTTTCATCGGTGAAACTTTTAAGAATACATAGTCACCGACTATAAACTCTAGATCCTTCCTTCTCTTATCGGCGTAGCTTTTCTATCTACTCGAGTCGTTTTCATCCATTGGCGGATCTTGTCCACCACTTCGACCATTTGCTACACCAGCTCTAGTCCCAACAACTTCCTTTCCCCTATCTCATCCCAATACATAGGAGATCTACACCACCACCCATATAAGGCTTCATAGGGAGCCATCCTAATTGAAGCTTGGTAACTATTATTATACGTAAATTTAGCTAAGCGTATGTATTTCTTCTAATTTTTAGACCAATCCGAACGCATGCTCATAACATATCTTTGAGAATTTGAATTACTCACTCGGATTGTTCGTCGGTTTGTGGATGATATACAATGCTGAAGTTTAGCTTTGTCCCCATAGCTGTATGTAGACTCTTCCAAAATACGAACGTGAACCTAGGATTCGATCTAACATAATTGAGATCGAAATCCCATGTAGTCTTAGAATTTCATCGGATACAATAAGGTGTATTGGTTCGGATTATAGGTAGTTTTGATCGAAAGAAAGTGCATCGATTTGATCAATCTATCGATGATCACCCAAATGGTATCCAACCCCCTTTTTGATCTTGGCAATCCCATGATGAAATCCATAGTTACATGCTCCCACTTCCATTCCGGAATTACTAGTGGCATTAACATTCATGAGGGTCTTTGGTGTTTCGCCTTCACCTATTGACGGACTTGACACCTTGCCACAAAATTAGCTACGTCTTTCTTCATTCCAGGCCACCAATAACTTTGTCGTAGGTCCCGGTACATCTTTGTGCTCCTCGGGTGTATCGAATAGGGAGTTGCGTGTGCTTCTTTTAATATTTCTTCCTTCACATCCTCTACCGAGGGAACACATAACCTCCCTTTAAATCTAATTACACCTTTTTCATCCACCATAAAATCGAATTCCTTCTCCAACTCTATGTTTTTCTTTAATTCATTCAGCTTTTTATCCATTTTCTACCCCATCCGAATTCTTTCCTATAGAGTTGGTTGGACTAATAAAGCTAATAAACTATTCTCATGCCTCATCGAACTATCTCCAAGTCCAGCTTTTGTAGGTCTCTCACTATCGATGACTGGATTACCCACATCATTGCTATCAATTTTCTACGTATGGCATCGGTAACAACGTTAGCTTTGTTTGGGTGATAATTGATTATATAGTCATAATCCTTCACCGACTCTAACCACCTTCTTTGTCTTATTTTCAACTCCTTTTGTGTGAAGATATATCATAAGCTTTTATGATTTGTATATGTCTCTCACTTGGCCCCATATGAATAGTGCCTCTAGATTTTTAGGGCAAAGACTACCGTCGTTAGTTTTAGATCATGCGTCGGATAATTTCATTCGGATTCCTTCAATTACCTTGATGCATAGGCGACTACCTTCCCATTTGCATCAACACCGCTCCTAGACCATTCTTGGAAGCATCACTATAAACCATAAAATCTCCATCTTCGGATGGGATAGTTAGCACTAGGGTCGTGACTAACCTTCGCTTCAATTCTTGGAAGCTTTTCTCACGAGCATCTATCCATTGGAACTTAATGCTCTTTTTCATCAAATTAGTAAGAGGCCTAGCTATCTTAGAGAAGCCCTCCATAAATCTCCGATAGTAATCGGCTAGCCCCAATAAACTTCGTACCTTCGTCACGTTCTTTAAGGTAGGCTAGTTACGGATAGCCTCTACCTTCTTTGGATCTACAGTTATGCCTTCTTTTGTCGGCATGTGACCTAGAAAAGCTACTCGCTCTAGCAAAAATTGACATTTCTTGAATTTGGTGTATACTCGTTGCTCCCTTAGCATCTACAAGGTGGCTCTTAGATGCCCCCTATGCTCCTCCTTACTATGAGAGTAAACCGGGATATCATTGATAAATACAATGATAAACGTATCTAGGCAATCTTTAAAGACTCGATTCATCAAGTCCATGAGAGCGAGTCGGGGCGTTAGTCAATCCAAACGACATTACTAGGAATTCGTAGTGGTCGTATCTTTTCTTGAACGTCATCTTTTTCACATCCTTTGATTTTACCCTCAATTGGTGGTATCCCGATTGTAGATCCATTTTGAAGAACACCATCGCACCTTGTAATTGATCAAACAAATCATCAATCCGAGGTAATGGGTACTTATTTTTAATCGTCACTCGGTTCAATTCTCGATAATTAATACATAGTCATAGACTACCATCCTTTTTTTCACAAACATTACCGGAGCTCCCTAAGGTGACAAACTAGGGCGTATAAATCCCTTATCCAATAAGTCCTATAGCTGTACCTTCAACTCCTTCAATTCAACCGAGGCCATTCTATAGGGAGTCTTAGAAGTCCGAGTCGTGCTCGGCTCCAGCTCAATCTCAAATTGTATCGTCCGGCTTTTATATCGTCCCACAAATACTCCCACACGACTTTTATATCGTCCGGCTTTAACTTTTTCTCTACCTAGCTATCCACTACTATGCTAGATACCCCGTACATCCTTTCCCTAGCATTCTTCAAGCCATAATGGCCGAGATGATCGGTATGGCTTGAAACTTCATATCGACCTTAAACTCTAATGGCTAATCTCTAGGTAGATCAAAAACTACTCTCCTCCCTTGACAATCAATGGTGGCATGGTGCCTCATTAACCAATCCATTCCTAAAATCAAATCAAAATCTTGGAGGTCCAATATGATCAAATCGGCTTCCAAACTCCTATCCTCAATTTGGACTAGACACTCGCTTGACTAGGTTTGTTGACTTCATAAATTCTCTAGAAGGGACTCGTTATCCAATAGACTATTGCCAATGTCTTAAGTTTCACACCTAGACGTTCTACTAATGTTTTTGATATGAATGAATGTGTGGCATCATAATAAATTAAAACACAAGTAATCAAGCTAAGGATGTAGACATTATCGTATATTACTCGTCGTGTTCCTCTTGCCGACCTCCTCTTGGGTCATTGTATAAACTCGTGTAGGTACTCTTCCCGATTTTGGTTTCTATGTCTAAGGACAATTAGAGGCTATGTGCCCTTACTTATGACGGACATAACGGACCCTCAAATTTGGTCGGCACTCTTCCATGTAGAATCTTCCATATTTATTGTACCGAGATTGATTACCCATTGTTGGCCTCGGTTGATTCCCCGATAGTGGCCTTGGGGCATAAGGTGATGGTCCGGTAGCCCATGCATTTTCTAGACAGTAGTTTAATTAAAATTTCTAAGCAAAGTTCATCTTTATGGTCTAGAGGAAGAGGCTCCAAGTCAAAATGATTGCCTCCTCTACCGAACTTCCTTTGTAATTTCCTTCGATCTTCATCTACCAACATTACTTTATCTACCATTTTTGAAAACGTCTTAGAGGTAGACATTTATACCATGCTTCGAACCCTCGAGCTCGACTTCGTTAAAAATTGATTCTTTTTCAAGTTGTCATCCCCTGTAATGAATGGGATGAATCAACATCCTTGCTCAAATGTCCATACGTATTCACCTACGAACATTCCATCTTGCTTTAGCTCAAGGAATTCTTGAATTATCTTAGCCCTCACGTCTACTCGTAAAGTATTTATTATAAAAGACCTCCTTAAATTCTTCCCAAGTTAAGATCGACAGGTCCACCGTCAATTATGTGCTCTCCCATCATGTGCGGGCGTCCTTCATCGAGCATAAAACTAGCTCACGATATTCGCTCATCGTTAGTAAATTGCAATTATTCAAATATCATTTCTAAAGACTTAATCCATTCCTCCACTATCAATGGGTTAACACCCCCGGAGAATTCCCGAGGACTCATCTTACAAAACCTCTCCATCATGTCATTCCTATGTCGGGGTGGCGGAGGTGGAGGTCGTTGATGCATAGCCGGGAGCTATCTCATTTGCTCCATATGGTCTTGTTGTTGTTGTTGCATTGCTTGTTGTTGTTGCTGCATCATGTCCATCAAATGACTTAAAGCGTCCCGTTGATTTCTATTATGATCATTGGAGGTCCGTTCACCTTTTTCTCGTGTTGGCTCCTTCCTTGGCATGCTTGGACTTTGTACGTGCCATGCTATGCTCGTGTTAGTTTTGGTATTAAAAACAATATATAATGTAAATCATCCAGTTATGCACGAAATTATATATATTTATATATGAAGCATTTTATACACAATGGTATTTACAAGCACTTTTACCTTCTAAAAGTTTTTTGTGCTCTATTTACAATCAAAAGTGTACTTATTTACATCGAAAAATACACAAAATGTACTAGATTGCGTGATGGAATTACGATCTATTATGTCCAACCAACATATTGGATGTGTCGTGGAAAGGAGTGCTCGACCCTTCACCGATCAATAACATCATCCAATGCAATACGTAATATCTCATGAGCGAGGGGCAACGGTAGACCCCAACTATACATCAACCAACTATGGATCCGCCTAACCTATATCGGAAGGAAGGCTCGGACTAAATCTTGATAGCAAAATCGAGCTATCAATCCTTCCTCAACCTCATCAAGCAATAGTTGATCTCTTAGTAAAAGAGTCCGGCGTAGAGTCAATTGCAAAACATCCATATCGCGATACTACTCGGAAAGAAGCATCGCCGAATGTTATTTGTCGAATCAGCTCATGCACCTAAGAGATAGAGAGATGTAAAGGGAGAGAGAAGGAAAGAGAGAGGGAGAGAGAGTGTGAGAAATATAGTGAGAGGGTAAGAGGGTGAAAGAGGGATAGAGGGAGATGGAGAGAGAGAGACAAGGAAAGAGGGAGAAAGATAAAGGGATAGAAAAAGATAGAGTAGGAAAGAGAGATGGGAAAGAGAGAGGAGGGAGAGAGGGTGAAAGGGAGTGAGAGAGAGTGAGAGGAGGGAGGGTGAGAGGGAGAGAAAGAGGAGGGAGAGAGAGCAATAGGTATAAATAGATAGATAGATAGAGAGCTAAAAGGAAAATGAGACGAGAGAGGGAGAGGGAGAGAGAGAGGAAGATAAGGAGGGATAGAGCGAAAGAGAGAAAGAGAGAAAAAAGGAGTAGGGGAGAAGAAAATAGAGAGGGGAAGAGAGCGAGGGAGGGGGAATGAGAGAGAGGGGGAGACAAAGAGATAGAGATAGAAGATAAGAGAAAGAATAGGCTAATGAGTTAAATAATTTGAAACAAACTCCATAAATGTTTTTTCATTCTAGTCCATGAATAATGCTCACAAAGATCATTATACATCTTGACATAACTAAGATGTATAGACTAGGTCACATTATAGGACTCCCTCAAAATCTATTCTCATAGCTTTGGATCCTTTGGCATAGATAGCCTACATTAAAATTAGAGAGTGCCTCTACCATCTACTTTAAACCCCAATCTTTTTCTCTCTTGTATCTTAGTGAAAATCTCTTGTATTTCTTAATCATTCTTCTAGACCTCTCAAATCTATTCGACCAAAACTAGCCTAACCTCAATATAGGCTAAAAGAACACTTGATTCACTAACTCCAAATGCTATTTTGAAAACCCATAATATAGTTACTTTTGATGCCAACAATCACATTTTCTCTAATAAATGAGCCCAACTCCTTGCTAACTTCCTAATTAACGCATCAACCACAACATTAGCCTTATCCGAGTGATACTAAATGGTACAATCTCACTCTTTAAGTAATTTCATCCATCTTTTTAGCAATAAATTCAAATCCTTGTAGTCAAATATGTACTTCAGACTTTTATGGTCTATGTATATCTCACAACTTTCTCCCTACAAATAATGTCTCTAATTTTTTAAGGTAAAAACTATCGCTACTAATTTCGAGTCATATGTAGGATAGTTCCGTTTATGTTTCTTTGGTTGTCTTGAAGCATAAGCTACTATCCTACCATACTACATCAACACACATCCAAACCCTACTCTTGAGGCATCATAAAACACAAAAAATCCTCCACTTTTTGAGGGTAAGGTAAGGACTAGTACCGTCGCCACACGTCTTTAGCTTTTGAAATGTCTCCTCTCACTTATCTTACCACTCGAAACTTTATATTCTTCTAAGTAAACTTAGTCAATAGTGTCGGAACAAACCTTCAATAATACACGATCAAACCCAAAAAGCTATGAATCTTAGCAATCAAAGTTGGTCTCAATTAATGCCTATAACTAATGGTCTAACTCTTGATCCATTACCGATGTGTAGGTCATACTCCATAAAAGATATCTTCCTTTTCTTTCTAAGCTCCTATACATTTGTCTAAATGTAATCACCACATCTAGTTTTATATACTCATGAGGTGGAATTATAAATAGAAAGATTAGCTTTAATAACTTAAATACCCGAGGTTCCGGTAAAACTCCTCTTTTGCATCTTTGCCAAGTACTCCTTACAATTTTTCTTCTAATGCCCTTTCTAGTTGCAATAAAACTAGATGCTTCCTTAGAACTATTTTGAGGCTCGAGCTTTTTCACCCCTCCATTAGGTGTAGTAGAAGACTTTTTGTTCTTTTGGTTCTTAGGCTTTTTCTTGCCCTTCACTATGCCTTTTTCCTTTTTAACAAGAAGTATAGAACTCTTATTCTTCTTGTTAAATTCGAGTTGAGTTCCTTAGCATGTACAACAATTCTCTAAGAGTCTCTTCTATATGCATCATGTTAAAGTTCATGATGAATTATTTAAAGTTGTTGGGCAACGATTGTAATACTAGGTTAGTGGATAATTAAGCATCCATTCTAACTTCAAAATTGGCTAGCTTGTTGATATAACTTATCATCTTAGTGACATGCTTTTTGACATTTGATCCTTCATCAATTCTAGCTCTAAAGAGCTTCCTTATAGTGCTCATGCCTAGTATTCTCCTCAAACAAGCTCTTAAGCTTTGCTATGATATCAATGGTGTTTGAGCCTTTATGTTAGCACCTATGCTCCAATGTCATAGCTACCAGCATGATAGTTTGAGAGCTAGCTACATCATGCCTATGTTTTACCTATGTTGTATAAGCTTCGACTTGATCCCGAGAAGGCTCAATTGGGAGAGGTGTCTCTATCATATAGAGAATCTTCTCATGTTAAAGGACTATCCTCGGATTCATTTCCCAATTGAGGAAGTTTACGCCATCGTAGGCATTGCTTTTATCGGTTAGGAGGGAGAGAAAGCTAGAAAGAAGGAGAGAAAGAGAAGAGGAGAGAGAGAGGGAGGGAGGGAGAGATGGAGAGAGAGGGGTAGAAAGAAAGAGAGGGAGAAAAAGGGCGGAGGGAGGTAGAGAGGGGGAGGGAGGAAGAGAGAAGGAGAGAGAGGTAGAGAGGGAGAGGGAGAGAGAGAGGAAGAGAGGGAGAGGGAGAAGGGAGAAAGGGAGAAAGAGGGGAGAGAGAACATGAGAGGGAGGTATAAAGAGTAAGAAAGAGTAAGAGAGGGAGAGCGAGGAGAGAGAGAGAGAGGGAGAGAGAGCAAGAGGTAGAAATAGATAGATAGATAGAGAGCTAAAAGGAAAATGAGACAGAAAGGGAGAGAGAGGGAAAGATAAGGAGGGATAAAGCGAAAGAGACAAGGAGAGAGAGAGTGAGAGAAGGGGAGAAGTACAAATAGAGGGGAAGAGAGGGATAAAGGGGGAGAGAGAGGGGGAGACAAAGAGATAGAGATAGAAGATGAGAGAAAGAATAGGCTAATGAGTTAAATAATTTGAAACAAACTCCATAAAATCTTTTTGCATTCTAGTCCATGAATAATGCTCACAAAGATCATTATACATCTTGACATAACTAAGATGTATAGAATAGGTCACATCATAGGCCTCCCTCAAAATCTATTCTCATAGCTTTGGATCCTTTGGCATAGATAACCTCCATTAAAATTAGAGAGTACCTCTACCATCTACTTTAAACCCCAATCTTTTTCTCTCTTGTATCTTAGTGAAAATCTCTTGTATTTCTTAATCATTCTTCTAGACCTCTCGAATCTATTCCACCAAAACTAGCAAAACCTCAATATAGGCCAAAAGAACACCCGATTCACTAACTCGTAAATACTATTTTGAAAACCAATAATATAGTTACTTTTGATGCCAACAATCACGTTTTCTCTAATAAAGAGCCCAACTTCTTGCTAACTTCCTAATTAAGGCATCGGCCATAACATTAGCCTTATCCGAGTGATACCAAATGTTACAATCTTACTCTTTAATTCATTTCATCCATCTCCTTAGCCTCAAATTCAAATCCTTATAGTCAAATATGTACTTTAGAATTTTATGATCTTTGTAGATCTCACAACTTTCTCCCTACAAATAATGTCTCCAAATTTTTAAGGTAAAAACTACCGTTGCCAATTCTAAGTCATATGTAGGATAGTTTCGTTTATGTTTCTTCGATTGTCTTGAAACATAAGCTACTATCCTACGATACTACATCAATACACATTCAAACCCTACTCTTAAGGCATCACAAAACACAAAAAATCCTCCACTTTTCGAGGGTAAGGTAAGAACTAGTGTCGTGGTCAAACATGTCTTTAGCTTTTGAAATGTCTCCTCTCACTTATCTTGCCACCGAAACTTTATATTCTTCTAAGTAAACTTAGTAAATAGTGCTGTAATTCTTGAGAAGTCTTATACAAACCTTTAATAATAAACAATCAAACCTAAAAAGCTATGAATCTTAGCAATCAAAGTTGCTCTCAACTAATGCCTACAACTAATGGTCTAACTCTTGATCCATTACTAGATGTGTAGGTCATACTCTATAAAAGATATCTTCCTTTTCGTTCTAAGTTCTTGCACATTTCTCTAAATGTGATCACCATATCTAGTTTCATATACTCATGAGGTGGAATTATAAATAAAAAGATTATCTTTAATAACTTAAATACTTAAGGTTACGGTAAAACTCTTCTTTTGCATGTTTACTAAGTACTCCTTACAATTTTTCTTCTAATGCCCTTTCTTGTTGCAATAAAACTAGACTCGCTTCCTTTGAACTATTTTGAGCCTCGAGCTTTTTCACCTCTCCATTAGGTGTAGTAGAAGACTTTTTTTTCTTTTAGTGCTTAGGCTTTTTCTTGCCCTTCACTATCTCTCACTCGATACCAATCATACGTTGCCACGCTATGAGCGTTGACCCAAAATTTTAGTTTCATATTTATATAAAATACAAGATTTATAATCAGTCATATCTTATTCATGTAGTTAATCATAATTAACTAATCATACAATCATAGATTCAATAGAGGCTCTAATACCAATTGAAGGATCATACATCCTATAGAGATGCGAATAAATAAAAACTTTTCCTCCATCTACGAGCTCAAGATCATGCCGTTGAATCTACCGATCATACATACATGAATAACAAGCTAAAAGTAAAGGATTAGTTGTTGTAGCATAACCTAAATGTCCACTAAGAAGCACTCAAAATTAATGGGGTGCTAGCTCCACCTTTTCCGATTAAGTATTTCCTCTAGAAATCAATCCCGGGCAACTCCGTGGCAACCTTAAAGGAGGAGGAAAGAGTATTTCTTGCTAGGGTTTAGGAGAAAACTATTTTCTCCTTTACTTTTCTCTCTTAGCCATGTGCCCTAGGTGGTTTTTAGGGCTGATCGAAATTTACCACCCTTTTTCTTTTTTTTTTTAGGCTAATTTTCTCCGTTTCTTTTTAACTTGGCCAAAATACTATATGTTTGATCATTACACTTACACCTATCATCCTATTTATAGGGGGAGATTTTCCTTGTCCTTAGAGGACAAAGAGAGGGGTAGCTTTGAGTCCATAAAGAACTCTAGGTTATTGCTTCCTTATCCTCCAAGGATGAGGAGTTATTTTATATGTGGATTACTTGATTATTATATTTTAAAACATTCAACTCGATCCAATAAGGTTAATCTTTATCTTTAAAGTATTCATCCTTATCTAGTAAGATTGATGTTTATCGTCCCATAAAAATTATCTTTAAGCTTTTTAATTAAATCTAATGGGACAAAACTATTTTATCCAAATTAATTTATTTGGACTATCCAAATAAATATTTTTAGATTATTTCGACGGGGTCCATATTAGGAAAACATTTCCTAAATTCCCTTTAACCTAAATCAAGAAACTCCTTTCCTTTTAGGTTCTTTATTTTCAATTTTGAAACTAACTTTCAAATGAGGAAATCGATTTCTAAAATAGGAAACTTTCCATTTTTGGAAACTTTTCATTTTGGAAACTCTTTCTAAAATAGGAAACTTTTATAATTGGAAACGTTTTTCAATATCTTTCCTTCTCATTTGTAATATGAATACTTAAACTTATGCGTGTGACTCAATAGGCTCCTATATATATATATATGTCGACAATATATCAAGAATAAAAGAGTCATCTTTTATCTCTTGATACATAAATCAAGATTGGCCTCTAGCAAGGCATCATGACTACCCAACTATCTAGGAGGATTAGTTAATCTATTATTATCTTTCATGAGCATGGTTACCATACAATTCGAGTCCTTATGTCAACTTATCACGAGTGTGATCTCGAACTTGGTTATTAGTCTTGTTTGATTATGATCACAATAGTTTTCTTTGATTCTCAAATGTCTTCACTCTTAAAGTAAACCAACTATGCTCTATTGGTGTACTCCTACCGTAGCTACATATTTCTTGAGTAGACATTTATCAAAGTGCAATATGATAACTCTTTTGGCATACAAGGAATGACATGTCTTATCTTAGTTATACACCTATCTTCATTCGATTCTAGTGCACCGAATGAATCAGCCACGTGCAACTCATTAATAGGTCTATCAAAACGAGTCTCAAAGTGCATAAGTCCTCCAATGAGATAACCATGATGAACTCAAGCCTAAGGACCATTTCTACCCATCTCGTATGAGATTCCCATAGACTAGAACCAAATGGGTTCTCATAGCGAGTCAAGTCCGGTGATATGTTCTCTAACATAAATCACCTAAGCACTTGTTTTGGCATTACCATGTCAATAGGTGTGAGACCTCCTACTGCTATCATATAGCATGAGCATAGCACTCACAAGTCTATCTACATTTGTCAATGTTCATTCTTGACAATGCTATGACTTGGTACATTTAATGATATCATTTATTTATATTAGTGTTTGTCTCACATCTTTCGATCAATCACTATTGTAAATGCATATCATAAGGACTTCTATCTAACTCTAATGAATTTATCAACATGTAAATATAAGACTTAATAGAATGACTTTTTTATTAAATGATGCAATAATACATTAACTTGGGTCCATCCAAACATGATTGGATCTTGGGCACTAATCGTAACATCTCCCTCCCTCCCTTCTCTATCCCTCTCCCCCTCTCTCCCTTTCTCTCCTTCTCTCCCTTTCTCTTCCTCTCTCTCTCTTCCTTACCCTCTCCCCCTTTTTATCTCCCTTTCTTTCTCCTTCATTCTTATTCCCTCTCTCTCTCCTACTCTAACTCTCTCTCTCTCCCCCTCCCTCCCTCCCTCTCTCTCACTTTCACTCTCTCCCTCTCTCTCGCTCCCTTTCTCTCTTTCCCTCCCTCTCTCTCTTCCTCTCACCCACTCCCTCTATCACTCACTTTCTCTCTTGCTCTCCCACTCTCTCTCACCTCTCCCCCTCTCTGTGCCTCTCCCCCTCCCCTACCTCTCTCTCTTCCTCTCCCTCTCCTTCTCTCTTCCTTTCCCCTCTCTCCCTATCCCCCTCTCTCCCTATCCCCCTCCTTCTCTTTCCTTCTCCCTCTCTCTCTTTCTCACCCTTTCCCACTCCCTTTTTCCCTCTCCCTTATTTTCTCCTTCTCTCTAACTCCCTCCCTCTTTCTTTCCCTCTATCCCTCTCTTTCTCTCCCTCCCCTATCTTTCTCTACCCCTCCCTCTCTCATATTTCTTCCCATTCTCTCCCGGTCTCCCTCTATCTCTCTCCCTCTCTCTCACTCTCTCTTTCCTTCTAGCTCTCTTTATTCATCTCCCTCACTCACACACACTCTCTCTCCCTTTTGCACTCTCTTCCTCTCTCCCTCCCTCCCCTTATCTTTCTCTCTCCATCTCTTGCTTCCTCTCACTCTTCCCTTCCTTTTTCCTCTACCTTTCTCGCACTTTCTGAATCTCCTCTCACCCTCTCCTATGCTCTTATCGCCTTCTACATACTCTCCCTCTCTCTTCATCTTCCACTCTCTCCATCTTTCTCCCTCCCTCTCCCTCTCTCTCTCCTCCTAATTCTCTCCCTTTCTCCTTCTCTCTCTCTCTTTCTCTCTCCCTTAATTATCTCCTTGTCTCCCTCTCTCTCCCCCATCTTGCTTTTTCCCTCTCTCGCTTCTCTTTCTCCCTTTCTCCATCTCCCTCTCTCTATCTCCTCCCCTCTCCTTATCTCACTCCTTCTCTCCTTCTCTCCTTTTTTACTCTCCCTCTCTCTCCCTCTCCCTTCCTCACCCTTTCCTCCTCTCTTTCCCCCTCTCTTCCTCTCCCTTTTTCCCAATCACTTCCTCTCTCCATCACTCCCTCTCTCTTTCTCTCTCTCCTTCCCTCTTTTTCACTCTCACTCTTTCTCTCTTATTCCCTCCTCCTCCCTCACTCTCTCTCCCTCTCACTCCCACTTCCTTTCTCCCTCACTCTCCCCTCTCTCTTTCTCCCCCACACCCTCTCTCACCTTCTACCTCTCCCCCTCCCTCTCCCTTCATCTTCCTCTCTCACCCTCTCCTTCTCTCTCTCACCCTCTCTTACTCTATTTCTCTCTCTCCTCCTCTATCTCTCTCCCTCCCTCTCTCCATCTTTCTTTCCGCTCGTCTCCTCCTTCCCTTTCCCTCCCTCTCTCTCCCTTTCTCTCTTCCTCACTCATTTCCCCTCCCTCTCTCCTTTTTCCCCCTCTCTTTCTCCCTCATAATCACACTCTCTCTCTCACTCTTTTTCTATCTCTCTCTATGTCTCCTTGATTCCCCCTCTATCACTCCCTCACTCCATTTCTCTCTTGCTTTCCCTCTCTCTCTCTCCTCTCTCCTTCTCTCTCACCTTTTCCCTCTCTCCCTCTTGAAGGATCATACATCCTATGGAGGTGCGGAATAAATAAAAATTTTCCTTCATCTAAGAGCCCAAGATCATGCTTGTTGAATCAACTGATCATACATACATGAATAATAAGTTAAAAGTATAGGATTACCTTCGTAGTGCGATCTAAGTTTCTTTTCTTTAATTAGGCTGTCTAAATGTCCAGCCTCTATTGATGATCCAGACAGACCCAAATATCCACATAGAAGCACTCAAAATTGATTGGGTGCTAGCTCCATCATTTCGATTAAGTTTTTTCCACTAGAAATCAATCCCGGGCAACTTTGCGATAACCTTATTCAAGGAGGAAATAGTATGGCTTCCTTGGGTTTAAGAAAAAACTATGTTCTCTCTTTTTCTTTCTTGGTCGTGTGCCTTCGCTTGGTATTTGGGCTGTTTGAATTTTGCTATATATTTTTTCTAGCTTGGCCAAATCTCAATGTATGCATTAACCCTCTTTTTTGCCACACCTCTCCTCCTCTTTATAAAGGAAGAGTTTCCTTGTCCTCTAAGGACAATGAAAAGGGCGGCTTCGAGTCTCTAATTAGGACTCTAGGTTGTTGCATCCTTATCCTCCAAGGTTAAGGAGTTATTTTACATGTGGACTACTAATGTTTATCTTTAAAAACATTCAACTTTATCCAATAAGGTTAATATTTATCCTTTCACCAAAATTATCTTAAGGCTTTTGACTAAACCTAATGAGCCAAAACTATTTTAGCCCAATTAATTTATTTGAAATATTCAAATAAATATTCTTAGATTATTTTGATAGGATCCACATTGGAAAATAATTTTCCAAAATACCCTTTAACCTAAATTAGGGAACTCCTTTCCTTTTAGGTTCTTTATTTTCAAATTTGAAACTAACTTCCAAACTAGGAAACCGATTTCTAAAATAGAAAACTTTCATTTTAGGAAACTTTCCATTTTGCACTTTAGGAAAATTTTCCATTTTAGGAAACTTACCATTTTAGAAACTTTCCAATTTCCACTTTAGGAAACTTTACATTTTAGGAAACGCTTTCCAAAATAGGAAACTTTCATAATTGGAAACTTTTTCCAATATCTTTGCTTTTCATTTGTAATATGAATACTTGAATTATGCGTGTGACTCAATAGGCTCTTAGATATGTTGGCAATGTATCAAGAATAAAAGACTCCTCTTTCATCTCTTGATACATAAATCAAGATTAGCCTCTAGTAAGGCATCATGACTACCCAATTCTCTAGGAAGATTAATTAATCCATATTAAGTTTCACGAGCATGGTTAACAAACAATTTAGTCCTTATGTCAACTTATCACGAGTGTGATCTCAAACTTGGTTATTAGTCTTGTTTGATTATGATCACACGAGTTTTCTTCGATTCTCAAATGTCTTAGCTCATACGGTAAACCAACTATGTTCTATTGGTGTACTTCTACTATGGCCATAGATATCTTGAGTAGACATTTATCGAAATGTAATGTGACAACTCCTTTAGCATACAAGAAATGACATGTCCTATCTTAGCCATACACCTATCTCAATTGGATTCTTAGTGCACCCAACGAATCGTCCATGTGCAACCCATTAATGGGTCCATCAAAACGAGTGTCAAAGTGCATAAGTCCTCTAATGAGATAACGAGTGGTGACTTCTAGTCTAAGGACCATTTGTACCCATCTCGTATGAGATTCCCATAGACATAAACCAAATGGGTTCTCACATTGAGTCAAATCCAGTGATATATTCTCTAACATAAATCACCTAAGTGCTTGCTTTGGCATCACCATACCAATAGATGTGAGATCTCCTATTACTATCATATAGCATAAGCATAGCACTCATAAGTCTATCCGTATATTGTCAATGTCCATTCTTGATGATGCTACGACTTGGGATATTTAATGATATCATTTATGTGCATTAGTGTTTGTCTCACATCTTGCGATCAATCACTATTGCAAATGTATATCATAAGGACTTCTATCTAATTCTACTTGAATTTATCAATATGTAAACATAAGAATTAATAGAATGACTTCTTTATTATTATTAAATAAATGATGCAATAACATATTAATATAAGCTCATCCAAACATGATTGTATCTTGGGCACCAACACCAACACCTCTCACTCCCTCTCCCTCTCTCCCTCACACACACTCTCTCTCTCTCCCACTCCCTCTCTTTCCTTCCGCCTCTCCCACTCCCTCTCTCTCCATCTTCCTCTCTCTCCCTTTTCTTCTCTCTTTCACCCTCTCTTACTTTCCCTCTCTCTCTCCTCCTCTATATCTCTGTCCCACTCTCCATCTTTCTTTCCCCTTGTCTCCCTCCTTCCCTTTCCATCCTTCTCTCTCCTCTCTCTCTTCCTCACTACTTTTCCCTACCTCTCTCCTTCTCTCCTTCCTTCCTCTCTCTCTTTCTCCCTCATCCTCACTCTTTCTCTCTCACTCTTCTTTTATCTCTCTCTATGTCTCTCTGTTTCCCCCTCTATCGCTCCCTCACTTCCTCTCTCTCTTGCTTTTCTTCCCTCTCTCCCTCTCCTTCTCTCTTTCTCTTTCACCCTTTTCCTCTCTCCCTCTTACTCCCTCTCCCTCTCTCCTTCACTTTCCCTCTCTCTCTCCCCCCATTCCCACTCTCTCCCACTCCCTCTCTCTCCTTTTGCCTCTCCCACTCCCTCTCTCTATCAATCTCTCTTTCTCTCTCCTCTCTCTCACCCTCTCTCCATCTTTCTTTCCCCTGTCTCCTTCCTTCCCTCTCTCTCCCGCTCTCTCCCTCTCTCTCTTCCTCACTCCCTTTTCCTCCCTCTCTCCTTCTCTCCTTCTTCCCCCTCTCTTTCTCCCTCATCCCCACTCTCTCTCTTTCTCACTCTTTTTCTATCTCTCTTTATGTCTCTTTGATTCCCCCTCTATTGTTCCCTCACTCCATCTCTCTCTTACTTTCCCTCTCTCTCTCTCCCTCTCCTTCCCTCTCACCCTCTCCCTCTCTCCCCCTCTCTCTCTCACACACTCTCTACCTCTCTCTCTATATCTCCTTCTTTCACTTCTACTCTCTTTCTCTCTCTCCTTCTCTATCTTAATCCCTGTCTCTCACTCCTTATCTCTCCCTCTCTGTCTCCTTCCCTCCCTCTCTCTCCCTCACCCTCCCTCCCTATCTCAATCTCATTCTCCCTCTCTTCCACTCTCCTCTCTCTAACCGCCTTGCCCTCTCTCCCATTCTCTCTCACTCACCATCTCTATCTCTCTTCCCCTCTCCCTCACCCTCTCTCACCCTTTAATTCCCTTCCCTCTCTCCTTATCCCTTCTTCTCTCTCGCTCTCCCTCTCTTTCTCCATCCCTTGCTATCTCTCTTTTTTCTATCTTTCTCCCATTCTTCCTCTCTCCTACTCCCTCCCAACCTCTTTCCCCCTTTCTCCCTTTTACTCTATCTCCTTTTTTCCCTCTCCCTCTCCCCCCACCTCTCTACCTTTCTCTCTCTCTCCCTCTCCTTACCTCCCTCACTTCTTCTCTCCCTCTCTCTTCCACTATCTCTCCCTCTCTCTATCTCCCTCACTCTATCGTCCTCCAGCCTCTTACTCTCTCTCTCCCTCTCTCTCTCCCTTCCCTTTCCCACTCCCTCCTCTCTCTCTCTCTCTCCCTCTCTCCCACTCAACCTCCTTCTTCCTCTCCCTCCCTCTCCCTCTCCCCTTGCTCTCTTCTTATCTCTCTTCATCTCTTCTCCCCATCTCTCTCCCTCTCCCTCTCTAAATTTCTCCCTCTCCCACTCTCTTCATCCCACTCTCTCTCCCTCTCTCTTTCTCTATATTTCTTTCCATATTCCTTTCTTTGTCTTCCTGTCTATCCATTTCTCTTCTTCTCTCTATTTATCTCTCCCTCTCTCTTTTTCTATATTCCTTTCCCTTCCTCTCTCTCTTTCCCTTTCCCTCTCCCTCTCCCTCTCTGTCTCCCCCTTCCCTTGCTCCCTTCCTCTCTCTCCTCTCCCCCCTCTCTTCCTCTCTCCTCATCTCTCACTTTCTCTCTTCATTCTCGATCTCACTCTCCCCCTTTTCCTCTTTCCATCTCTCTTTCTCTCTCTCTCCCTCTTTTCCTCTCTCTTTCTGTATCTCTCTATCCCTTTCTATCCATCCCTCTCTCTCCCTCTCTCTCCCACACTCTCTCCCTCTCCCTCTCCCTTTCCTTCTCTCCTTTTATATCTCTCTACATCTCCCTCTATTTCTCTTCCTCTTTCTCTCCCTCTCCCCTCCTTCCGTCTCCTACTCTCTCTCTCCCTCTCCCTCTCTCCCTCTCCTTCTATCTCTCTCTCCCTCTAATTCCCTCTCTATCCCTCTTTGACTCTCTTCCTCTTTCTCTCCCCCTCTTTCTCTCCCCCTTTTTTTCTCCCACTCTCTTTCTCTATTCGTCTCTCCCTCTCTTAGTCTTTCCACCTCTCTCCCTCTCGTCTCTCTTTAGCTCTCTCCCTCTCTCAACCTATCCCTCTATCTCCCTCTTTCTTTCCCATTATCTCTCTTCCTTCCTCTCCCTTCCTCCCTACTCCCTGCCTCTCCATCTTCTTTCCTCTCTTCCTCTCCCTTTGTCTCTCTCTCTCCATCTATTTATCTCCCTCTCTAATTTCCTCTCTATCTCTCTCTCCCTCTAACTCTCTCGCTCCCTCTCACATTATTCTACTCTCACTTCAACTCTCCATCTCCCTCTTTTCTTCTTTATGCCAATCCTTTTCTCTTCCTCTCCCTTCCCCACTCTCTCCCTCTCTTTTCTCTCCACTTTCTCTCCCTTCCATCCTTTCTCCCTCTTTCCATCTCTCCCTTTCGCCTTATCTCCCTCTTTCTCTCCCTCTCCCTCTCCCACTATCACCCTCTCTTTGGCCCATTCTCTCTGCCTTTTTCCCTCTCTCCCACTCTCCATCCCTCCTTCTTTCCCTCCTGTATCCCTCCCTCCCCTTCTCTTTTCCCTTCTCTTTCACTTTCTCCCTCTCCCTCTCTTTCTCTCCCTCTCTTCCTCTCCCACTCTCTCCCCCTCTTCTTGTCTCTCTTTCTCCTTTTTCCCTCTCCCTCTCTCTATCTCACTCGTTCTCTCCCTCTCTCTCCTTTTCTCTCCCCCTTTTTCTTTCTCCCTCTATATCTCATTCTCCCTCTCTCCCTCTCCCTCTCCATCTCAACCTTATTCTCCCTTTGTCCCTTTCTCTTCTTCTTTCCCTCTCCATCGCTTTTTGCCTCTCTCCTTCACACCCCATCCCACTCTTCCTCTCTCCATGTTTCTTCCTCTTTATCTCCTTCTATCCCCCTCTCTCCTCCTTTCTCTCTATTTGTCTTTCCCCCTCCATCTCTCTCGCTCCTCTCTCTCACTATTTATCTCTCTCTTGCACTCTCTTTCCCCTCTTTATCCGTCTATCTCCTTCTATCCTTCTCGCTCTTTCTCTCTCCCTCCTCTCATGCTCTAAATCCTTCTTTATCTCCCTCTCTCTCCCTCTACATCTATATCCCTCTCCCTTTCTCCCTCCCTCTTCCTCTACCTCGTTCTCCATCCCCTACTCTCATCCTCTCTCTCCCCCTTTCATCCTCTTTCTTCTCCCTTTCTCTCTCCCTCCATCCTTATCCCTTTCCCTCACAACCTCTCTCTCCCTTTCTCCTTCTCCCTCTCTCTCCTTGCCTCTCTCCTTTTTCTCTCTGTCCCTCTCTCCTTGTCTCCCTCTCTCTCTCCATGTCTCCCTCACTTTGGCTCTTTCTATCCCTCTATCCCTTTTTCTCTCTCTACCTATCTCCCTCTCTCTTTTTTCTCTCTCTATCCCCTTCCTTCCCTCTCTCTCCTTTACTCTATCTCCCTCTCTCACTCTCTACCTCCCCCTCTCTCACTATACCTCTCTCTCACTTCCTCTTCCTCTCTCCCACTCTATCTCTATCTCTCTCCCTCTCCCTTCCTTTCTTTCTCCCTCCCTCTCCATCTTCGTCCCTCTCCCTCCCCCATCCCTCTCCCTTTCCCTCTTCCTCCCCCTCTTCTTCTCCCTCTCCCTCCCTCTTCCTCCCCCTCTTCTCTCCCTCTCCCAAACTCGTCTTTCTCCCTCTCCCTCCCTCTCTCTATCTCTCTCTTAAGATTTCCCTTCCTCAATCTCTCTATCTCCCTTCTTCTTCTCTCTCACTCCCCCTCTACCTCTCTCTCCCTCTCTCTTCCTCTCTCTCCCTCTTTCACCCTCTTTCTTTCTATCCCCTTCTCTCTCCCTCTCCCTCTTTCACCCTCTTTCTTTCTATCCCCTTCTCTCTCCCTCTCCCTCTTTCACCCTCTTTCTTTCTATCCCTTCTCTCTCTCTCTCTCTCCCTCTTTCTCTCTCTCTCCCTCTCACCCTCCCTCGCTGTCCCTCTCCCTTCCTACTCTCCTTTCTTCTTCCTCTACCTACCTCTACCTCTCTCACTCCTCACTTTCCCTCTCTCTCTCCCTCCCTCTTTATCACCATTTCCCTCTCCCCATCTCTTTATCTCCCCATTTCTCCCTTTCTCACTTCCTTTCATCTTTCTTTCTTTTTTACTCTCTTTCTCTCCCTCTCACATTCTTTCTCTCTCTCTCTCACTCTCTATCTCCCTCTCTCTCTCTATATCCCTCTCTCTTTGCCTCTTTCTCTCTCTCCCTCTTCCTCTCCCTCTCCCCTCTTCATTTCTCTCCATCTCTCTCTCCTCCACCCTTTCTCCTTCTCTCTCCATCTCTCCCTCTCCCTCTCTCCTACTCTATCCCTCTATCTACCTCTTTCTCTATCCCTCTCTCTCATTCTCTATCCCTTCCCCTCCATCTCTCCCTAATCTCCATCTCTATCCCTCTCGCCACTACCTATTCCTCTATCTCCCTTCCCTTCTCTCCTTCCTTCCTTCTTTACCTCCCTCTCCCTCTCCCACTCCCTTCCTCTCTCCTCCATCTCATACCTTCTCTCCTTCTTTCTCTTCCCTTCTCCCCCTCTCCCTCTCTCTTCCTTTCTCCCTCTTTCTCTCTATCTCACAGTCTCCCTATTTCCCACCTTCTTCTTCCTCTCTCACTCTTTCTAGCCCCTTATTCTCTTCCTTCCTCTCTCTCCCTTACTCGTTTCACTCCCTCTCTCTCTCACTTTCTCCCTCTATCCCTCTCTTAATTCTTCTTCCTCTCTCTCACTCTATCTATATCTCTCTTCCTCTCCCTTTCTTTCGTTTCCCTCCCTCTCCTTCTCCCTCTCCCTCACTCGCCCTCCCACTCTCTCTCTCCCTCCTCGTGACACCCCCTCCCCGACCCTACTTGCTAAATACCCAAAAGGAGTGGCTAAGCAAGGAGCGCGTCATGTAGACATGACCAATTTCTAAATTAACCTCAAACACATATACACTCGTACATTAAGGACTTATCATACAATGAAACACGTACAAGAAAATTTATATAATATTAGCAATACGATGGAAGAAATTACAAAATTTATATTGAATACTATCAAACTGTTTATCGACACACCAACCCTAAAATGGCAAGTCAAAAGAAATTTTGGTACACTTATGTCACATGTGAGCCTTTTTAGAGGACCCGATAGCATCCCTACTACTTTGGCTCATTTCTTTCATAACATGAAAACAACAATGAGGTAAGCTAAAGATCGGTAAGTAGGGTGATGCACATGATATACAATAAAATTCCGTTTTCCATTCTACCCATCCATTTTAATTCGGGTATCTTGGGTATTAGGAAGACCGTTCGTTCTATCTCTCGATGATCGTATTATCACTTATTGCTCTATTACTCTCTCTTGGTGATCTCATTATCACCTATCGCTCACAACGAATTATTCCTCATTGTAGCACATGGTTAGCGAAATTATCCCTCGTTTAACGGTGTTAGTAATAGAGCACGCATATGGTTTCATGCTATTACCCATTCCATTCAATTCGGTTACCAAACCACATTATCTCACAACTCAATGATGTTTTTCAATTTCATAACACCTTCGAATGCATGTGATGCACATGGTATTATGTTTAACACATTCAACTAATTATGCAATCGGCATTTTCTTCTTAGTCCATTCTCATGTCCCGATGCATACTTGGGACTTCACAAGTGTTTCATGTACCATTCAAAGTATTCGAAATAAGAACACAAATTCCATTCATTGCATAAATCTACTTCGTACTTAAGAGTTTTTCTTCTTGTGTACCTAGCAAGTCTAGGCTTAGATTTTTTATGTATTACTTAGTTTACAAGACCAGCTTAATCCTAAGGATTCATGTGTGACATACTTAAGCTAAACTATTGTTTAATCTAAATCTTTATCTTAGTAGTCAAGTTGACTCATAATGGGTCTAGGTCTTAATTTTGATTTTTCTTGAATCCTCTTTTTTTTTTCCATTACTCCATTTATATGTCTTATAATAATTGGTCTCTATTTGAATTCAACTTTAATTCTTGATCTCTAATTACACAAAAGGATTCATTGTTAATCATTTTCTACTCTAGGCCGATTGGTCCTAAAATGAGCAAGAAATTGTTTTTCCCTTTCTAGGTCAATTCCTTTTATACTAACTTGCCAATAACTTACCAAACCATACTTTAGAAGGATTACCAAGGAGATCTAAACCTTATGTTCCACAAAAGAAACCAAATTTAGACATCAAATATCCAATTTACCTAATGAAGTTCAAAACCCTATTTTTCTTTTAGTTAGGCCGAATGGGTTATTAAGATGGCCATGGATTTCCTTTTATGTCTAGTGAATTTATTTCCACCCTAAACTATTAATCCATTCCTAATTGAGTTACCATGATATTATAGGCCCTTACTTTTCCCAAAATATCCATTCTTTCCCAATTTTCCCCACTTGGCCGAATGGTTTTAACCTAGGGCAACTCTAGAAGTGCATTTCGTTCCTTTTCCACTCATACTCACCAAATCTAGTTTGGTTATAACCAATTTGGTCCATACCCTCTTCTTTTGTTTTTCTTTCCAAACCATCAACACATTTAAACACATCAAACAAACTTTGCATCACCACACAAACAAATAGATCCATCACAATTTGCCATACCCTAACACCAACACAAACAACCATAGCAAACCATTAAAAATTTATTACAAACCCATGAAATAAACACTTAAGTATAATTAAGTGTACAAATTTCTTAATTTAATTTGGGAGAGTGGGAAGCTATTGGTGAGTCAAGAGAGAGAAAGTGGTGGGTTTTATGGGTTTAGGGTGAGTCGGCCTTAATTCATTAATTAAGGGGGCTTATGTGTCCTAAATAATTGGTTATACTAACTAAACACTCTAAATAATCTAGTTCAAGTAACTAAAAATCCCTTCCTCTCACAATTGTTTTGGAAATTCCTCGCCTTAAACTCGGAATTCCTTCCCCCAAAAAGATTCCAGCAGTGTTGCCTCTAAAGCGAGTCTATACTAAAATGACCATAACTCTTTATACATAGATCTACAAATCACAAAATTGTACAATTACCTAGTAGACACATAGATAAATAACTTTTATACTTTAAGGTTTACCCAAAAATTACTCTAAATGCCTCATATAAATCACATAAAATTCGGATGTAATATAATCCTCAAAACATCGATTTTGAATATTTGATTTCTTTAATAATTAAACCATTAATCTCAAGCATAACAACTTTAATTTAACATAAATCAAACATTTAAATCATTATTTCTCATGGTGTAATGAGAATTATACTTACACTTAATAAATGTATATATATAAATATTCTAATACGTATCACTTTACGGTTAAGGATTTTTTTATTTTTTTACGGGGGTTACAATTCTCCCCTCCTTAAAAGAAATTGTATCCTTGAAATTGACTCATATACAAATGGTTTTGGGTATTTGTCTCTCATTTCTTCTTCTTATTCCCAAGTCATTTCCATGAGGTCATGATTTTCCCATAAAATTTTAACTAGGCTAATCTCCTTATTCCTTAGTTGCCTAACTCGGCTATCGAGAATCCGAACCGGTCTTTCCTCATAGGTTAAGTATGGGGTCGGGTTTCACGACTCTGTCTCCAAAATTCAGCTAGGTTCTATAACACACTTTCTTAGCTTAGACACATGAAACACATTATTCACTCCTACTAAGGATGGCGGAAGCATCAAGCGATAGGCCTTATCGCCTACTCGGTCTAGTATTTCAAATGGTCCAATATATCACGACCTTAACTTTCCTTTTTTCCCAAATCGTAGTACGCCCTTCATCGGTGAAACTTTTAAGAATACATAGTCACCGACTATAAGCTCTAGATCCTTCCTTCTCTTATCAATGTAGCTTTTCCGTTTACTTTGAGTTGTTTTCATCCATTGGCGGATCTTACCCACCACTTCGACCATTTGCTCGCACCAGCTCCGGTCCTAAAAACTTCCTTTCCCCTATCTCATCCCAATACACGGGAGATCTACATCACGTCCATACAAGGATTTATTGGGAACCATCCTAATTAAAGCTTGATAACTATTGTTATACACAAATTCAACTAAGCATATGTATTTCTCCCATTTTTTAGACCAATCTAGAATGCATGCTTGTAACATATCTTCAAGAATCTAGATTTCTCGCTCAAATTATTCATCGGTTTATGGATGATATGCGATGCTGAAGTTTAGCTTTGTCCCTATAGCCTTATGCGGACTCTTCCAAAATGCGAACGTGAAACTAGGATCTCGATCCGACACAATTGAGATTGGAATCTCATGTAGTCTTACAATTTCATCAAGATACAACTAGGCATACTTGGTTCGGATTATAGGTGGTTTTGACCGGAAGAAAATGCATTGATTTTGTCAATCTATCGATGATCACCCAAATGGCATTTGACCCCTTTTTGATCTTGGCAATCCTATGATGAAATCCATAGTTACATGCTCCCACTTCCATTCCGGAATTGCTAATGGTTTTAACATTCCTTCGGTCTTTGGTGTTTCACCATCACTCGTTGACAGATTTGACACCTTGCCATAAAATTAGCTACATCTTTCTTCATTCTAGGCCACTAATAACTTGGCCGCGAGATCCCGATACATCTTTGTGTTTCCGGGTGTATGGAATAGGGAGTTGAGTACACTTCTTTTAATATCTCTTCCTTCATATCCTCCATCGAGGGAACACATAACCTTCATTTAAATCTAATTATGCCTTTTTCATCCACCACAAAATTGGATCCCTTCTCTCGTCTTTATGTTTTTCTTTAATTCATTTAGTTTTTTATCTCGTTTACTACCCTATCTAAATTCTTTCCTACAAAGTTCATCTGGACTAATAAAGCCGATAAAATATTCTTATACCCCAATGGAACTATCTCCAAGTCCAGCTTTTGTAGGTCTCTCACTATTGATGGTTGGATTACCCACTTCGTTGTTATCGATTTTCTACTTAAGGCATCGATAACAACGTTAGCTTTACCTAGGTGATAATTGATTATACGAGTCATAATCATTCACCAGCTCTAACTAACTTCTTTGTCTCATGTTTAGCTCCTTTTGAGTGAAGATATATCATAATCTTTTATGATTCATATGTATCTTACACTTGGCCCCATATAAATAGTGTCTCTAGAATTTTAGGACAAAGACTACCGCTGTTAGTTCTAGATCATGCGTCGGATCATTTCGTTCATATTCCTTCAATTATCGTGATGCATAGGCAACTCGCCTTCCCATTCTACATGAACACCACTCCTAGCCCATTCTTAGATGCATCATCGTATACCATGAAATCTCCATCTTTGGATGGGATAGTTAGCACTGGGGCCATGACTAACTTTTGCTTTAATTCTTAGAAGCTTTTCTCATAGGCATCCGTCCATTAGAACTTAATGCTCTTTCTCATCAAATTAGTAAGAGGCTTAGCTATCTTAGAGAAGCCCTCCATAAATCTCCGATAGTAATCGGCTAGCCCCAAGAAACTTCGTACCTCCGTCACATTCTTTAAGGTAGGCTAGTTCTAGATAGCCTCTACCTCCTTTGGATCTACCCCCATGCCTTCTTTTATCACCACATGACCTAGAAAGCTACTCGCTCTAGCCAAAATTCACATTTCTTGAATTTGGCCTATAGTTGCTACTCCCTTAGCGTCCGCAACGTGGCTCTTAGATGCCCCTTATGCTCCTCCTTACTTCAAGAGTAAACTAGGATATCATCAATGAATACGATGATAAACTTATCTAGGCATTCTTTAAAGACTCGATTCATCAAGTCCATGAAAGTGATTGGGGCGTTAGTCAATCTAAATAGCATTACTAGGAATTCGTAGTGACCATATCGTATCCCGAATGCCATCTTCTTCACATCCTCCGATTTTACCCTCGGTTGATGGTATCCCAATTGTAGATCTATTTTGGAGAACATTGTCACACCTTGTAATTGATTGAATAAATCATCAATCCGGGATAACGGTACTTATTTTTAATTATCACCTAGTTTAGTTCTCGATAGCCAATGCATAGCCACGGACTACCATCCTTCTTTTTCATGAACAATACTAGAGCTCCCTAAGGTGAGGAACTAGGGCATATAAATCCCTTATCTAGCAAGTCCTGTAATCGCACCTTCAACTCTTTCAATTCAATTGGGGTCATTCTATAAGGAGTCTTAGAAATCAAAATCGTGCTCGGCTCCGGCTTCGACTCAATCTCAAATTCTATCTCCCTCTTCGATGGAAACGTAATCAAATTTTCTAGAAATATGTCAAGATACCCCTGTATGACTTCTATATCATTTATCTTTGACTTTCGCTCTACTCGGCTATCTATTACGTGTGCTAGACACCTCGTGCATCCTTTTCGATCATTCTTCAAGCCTTTTATGGCCGAGATGATGGATAAGAGTGAGGGTAAGAGA
Organism: Dovyalis caffra; assembly: GCA_963924115.1. Classification (NCBI taxonomy): domain Eukaryota; kingdom Viridiplantae; phylum Streptophyta; class Magnoliopsida; order Malpighiales; family Salicaceae; genus Dovyalis; species Dovyalis caffra. The sequence continues at coordinate 34,465,467 of CAWUPB010001173.1, forward strand.
AAGAGGGGAGAGAGAGAAGGAGAGAGAGAGAAAGAGAGGTGGAGAGGGAGAGAAAGAGTGAGAGAGAAGAAGAAAGTAGGAGGGAGAGAGAGGGAGTGAGAAAGAGGGAGAGAGAAAGAGGGAGAGATAGATAGAGGAAGAATGAGGAAGGGAGAGAGATTTAGAGAGGGAGGGAAAGAGGGAGAGGGAGAGAGAATGAGAAAGAGAGAAGGAAAGAGAGAGAGAGAGATAGGGATAGAGAGGGAGAGGGAGAAAAGAAGGGAGAGAGAAAGAGAGAGAGGTAGAGAGGGAGAGGGAGAAGGAGAGAGTGGTGAAGAAAAGAGTGATAGAGGGAGAGAGAGGGAGGGAGAGGGAGAGGGAAAGAGAGAGGGAGATAGAGGGAGAGATGGAGGTGGAGAGAGAAAAGGAGGGAGAGGAAGAGAGATTGAATAAGATATAAAGGGAGAGTAGGAAAGACAAAGAGATAGAGAATGGGATAGAGAGAGAGAGAGCGGAGTGAGAAAGATGCAAGAAGGGATAGAGATAAAGGGAGAGTTTGAGAGAGACGAAGAGAAGGAAAAAGAGAAATTAAGGGATAGTGAGAGAGAGGGGAGAGAGAAAAAGAGAGGGAGAGGTGGCGATGGAGGGAGAAAAGGAGAGGGAGAAAGTGAGGGGGATAGAGGGAGGGAGGGAGAGAGAGAAAGGAAGGAGAGGCATAGAGAGAGTGAGAGAGAGGGGCGAGAGAGGGACAAAGGGGGAGACAGACAAGAGAGAGGGACAAATGGAAAGGTGAAGTTAGAGAGCGAATGAGGGAGGGAGGAAGAGAGAGGAAGATAGAGAGTCGAGGGAGGGAGAAGGAGAGGGAGATAGAAAGAGAGAGGCGGAGAATGAGAGATAAAGAGAAGGAGAGAGATGGGGAGAAGGAGAAGTAAGAAGGGGGAGAGGGAGAGCGGGAGAGAGGAAGGTGGAGGGAGAGGGACAAAGAGGAAGAGAGAGGGAGAGGAAGAGAGGAAGGGAGAGAGAGAGGGAGAGAGTGGAAGAGAGGAAGGTGGAGGGAGAGGGACAAAGAGAAAGGTGAAGGGAGAGGGACAAAGAGGAAGAGAGAGGGAGAGAAAGAGAGGGAGGGAGAGTGGGAGAGAGAAAGGTGGAGGGAGAGGGTGAGAGAGGAAGAGAAAGGGAGATATAGAGGGAAAGAGATGAAAAAAGATATAAATGGTGAGGATATGGATGAGAGAGAGAAGAAAAAGGGGAGAGAGGAAGAGGAAGATAGAAGGAGTGAGGGAGGGAGACTGGGAGAGAGAGGGTGGGAGCAAGAGATAGGAAGAGAGAGGGGAGACAGAGTGGGTGGGAGGGAGGGGAGATAGTGGATGGGAGAGGGTGAGAGTGAGAGAGATATATAAAGAGAGAATGTGAGAGAAAGAAAGAGAGGGAGACAATGAGAGAGGAGGGAGAGAGAGATAGAGGGAGAGAGCGAAAGAGAGATAGAGAGGAGGAGAGAGTGAGTGGGAAGGGGATAAAAAAATAGAAAGGGTCAAAGAGAGTGAGAGAGAGGGAGAGAAAGATAGGGAGTGAGTGAGTTATCGATAGAGAGAAAGAGAGAGTTAGGAAGAAAGAGAGTGAGAGAAAGGGAGAGAGTGAAATAAAAAGAAAGGGAGAGATAGAGAGATGAGAATGAGAGAGAGATAGAGAGAGGGAGTAAGAGTGAGAGAGGAAGAGAGTGTGAGATGGGGAGAAAGAAGGAGAGATGGAGAGAAAGAGGAAAGGAAAGGGAGAGATTAGGAGAGAGAGAGAAAGGTAGAAAGAGGGAGAGAGAGAATGAGAGAGTAGAGGAAGAGAGGGAGAGGGAGAGGGAGATAGGGATGTAGAGGTAGAGTAAGGGAGATGGGGAGAGGGAGTCGACGAGAGGGAGATAGAGAGAGGGAGAGAGAAGGAGATTAAGAGAGGGAGAATGAGAGAGGGAAAATGAGAGGGAGAGAGAGAAACAGAGGGAAAGTGGAAAAAGAGGGAGGGGATGAGTGAAGGAGAGAGATAGGATAGGGAGAGAGGGAGGGAGAAGGAGGAAGATAGAGGAAGGGAAAGAAAGAAAAAGGAGATAAAGAAACCTAAACGTGGGAGAGAGAGAGAGGAAGAGGGAGGGAGGGCTAGAGGAGGGAGAGAGAAAGAGAGGGAGAGAGGGAGGGAAATAGAGACGGAGAAAGTGGATAAGGGAGGGAGAGAGAGAGTGACGGGAGGGAGCAAAGCAGAGTGAGAGGGAGAGAGAGAGAGAGCGAGGGGGAGATAGAAAGAGAAATAAAGAGGGAGAGAAGGAAAGAGAAAGAGTAAGGTAGAAGGAAAGAGTAGGAGGGAGAGAGAGGGAGAGGGAGTGAGAAAGAAGGAGATAGAAAGAGGGAAAGAGAAAGAGAGAGTAAAGAAAGGAAATGAAGAGATGGAGAGGGAGGGAGAGAGAGCTTGGGATAGGGAAAGGGAGAAAGAAAGGTAGAGATAGAGAGAAAGATAGAGCGATAAGAGAGAGAAGGATAGAGGGAGAGATGGAGAGGGAGAGAGGAATGGAGAGAGAAAGATGGAGAGAGGGAGAGGAAGAGAGGGAGAGAGGGAGAGAGGGAGGAGAGAGGTATAGAAAGGGAGATAAAGCGAGAGTGGGAGAGAGAGATAAAGAGGGAGAGAGTGAGGGAGAAATAGAGAGAGGGTCAAAGAAAATGATGGAGAGAGGGAGAAAGAACAAGAGCGATAAAGATAGAAGAAGAAATAGACATAGAAGGAGAGGTTAGAAGAGAGACAAGGTGAGGGATAAGAGGAAAGGGAGGGAGAATGGAAGAGATAGGGAGAGAGAAAAAGAGAGGAAGGGAGAGAGTAAAGGAGAGAGAGAGAGAGAGAGAGGGAGAGTGAGAGATAGAGAGAGGGGGAGAGAGAGGGAGAGAGAGAAAGAGATAGGGACATAAAAAGATAGAGGGAGAGTGGAAGGGAGAGAGAGGGAGAGAGAGAAAGAGATAAGGACATAAAAAGATGGAGGGAGAGTGAAAAGGAGAGAGAGGGAGAGAGAGGGGAGAGAGGGAAGGAGATTGAAAGACAAGGAGAGAGAGGGATAGAGGAAGAGATAAAGGTGAAGAGAGAGGAAAAGAGAAGGAGATAGAGAGAAGCGAGAGGAAGAAAGGAAGAGAGGAAGGGAGAGAGGGAAAGGGGAAAGAGAGAGAGGGAAGGAGAGAGAGGGCTAGTGAGAAAGAAAGAGAGAAAGAGAGAGATAGGAAGAGAGAGGTAAAGGGAGAGAGAGGGTGAGAGGGAGATAGGGAGAGAGGAAGAGAGGGATAAAGGAAGAGATGAAGGTGAAGAGAGAGAAAGAGAGAAGGAGATAGAGAGAAGCAGAGAAAGGAAGGGAGAGAGAAAGGGAGAGGGAGGGAGAGAGGGGGAGAGGGAGGGAGAGAGGGAAGGGAAAAGAGGGAGAGGGAAGGAGAGAGAGGGATAGTGAGAGAGAGAGAGAAAGAGAGAGTGATAGAAAGAGAGAGGTAAAGGGGGAGAGAGAGAGGGAGATGCGAGAGAGAGGAAGAGACGGAGTGGAGAGAGAGAGGAAAAAGAGAGAAAGAGAGAAAGAGATAGAGAGAGGGTGATGAAGAGGAGGGGAGAGAGAGAGGAAGAAAGATAAAAAGGGTAAGAGGGTGGGAGAGAGGGGGAGAGAGGGAGGGAGGGAGAGAGGGGGAAAGAGGGGGAGATAATGGGTGGGAAGGAGGGGAGATAGTGGGTGGGGAGAGCAAGAGTGAGAGCATGAAAGAAAAAGAGAGTGGTGGAGAGAGAGGAAGAAAGAGAGACAAAGGAGAGAGGGTGCGAGAGAAGGGGAGAGGGATGGAGTGAGTGAGGGAGAGATGGGGAGAGATAGGAAGGGAAAGATAGAGAGAAGGAGAGAGTGAGACCGATGGGGAGAGCAAAGTACGGAGGAAGGGAAAGAGTAGAGAGAGGAAGAGGAAGTGAGGGGAGAGAGAGGGAGAGAATGAGTGATAGTGAGAGCGAGAAAGAGGATGAGAGAGAGGAGAGAGAGATAGGGAGATGGAGAGTGAGAGAGAGAAAGGGAGAGTGAAATAAAGAGGGAGGGAGAGAGAAAAAGGAGAGAAAGAGAGGAAGAAAGAGTGAGAGAGCGAAAGATAGATAGAAAGAGGGAGAAAGGAGGAGACGGAGAGAGAGGGAGAGAGAAGAAAAGAGAGAGAAGAGGGGAGAGAGAAGAGAGGGAGAGAAGGAGATGGAGGGACAGAGAGGGAGGAGAGATAGATTGAGAGAGGAGAGAGAGAAGGAGGGAAAGAGGGAGAGAGAGGTAGAGAGGGAGAGGGAAAGAGATGGAGAGAGAAGTAAAGAGAGAGAGAAAAGGCGAGAGAGGAAGAGGGAGAGGAAGAGTGGGAGAAGGAGAAAGAAGTAAAGAGAGAGGGAGAAGAGCAAGAGAGGGAGAGAGAGTGGGAGAGGGAGATAGAGAGGGAGAGAGATAGAGAGGGTGGGAGAGGGAAGGAGAGAGTGGTAGATAGAGGCAAGGAGATAGAGGCAAGGATAGTGGGAGAGAGGGAAGAGAGAGTGATCGGGAGAGAGTGAGAGAAAGAAGGAAGAAGGATTAGAGGGAGAGAGGGAAGAGAGAGTGATCGGGAGAGAGTGAGAGAAAGAAGGAAGAAGGATTAGAGGGAGAGAGGTAGAGAGAGGGTAAGAGAGGGAGAGGAGGAGGGAGGGAGAAAGGAAGAGACAAAACGAAATAATGGGATTGAGAGAGGGAGAGACAGAAGCGAGGGAGAGAGAGATATAAAGAGAGATATGGAGTTGGAGTGGGAGGGAGAGTTAGGGAGAAAGGGAGAGAGAGGGAAGGAGATAGAGGGGGAAGTAAAGAGAGAGACAAGAGCAAGAGAGGGAGAGGGAGAGGGAGAGAGAGAGGGTGGGAGAGGGAGGGAGAGAGAGGCAAGGAGAGTGGGAAGAGAAAGAGGGTGGAAGGATTAGAGTGAGAGGGAGAGACAGGAGGTGGAGAGGAAAAGAAGGAGAGAGAGTGAGAGAGGGCGAGAGGGTAGGGGAGGGAAAGAAAATGAGATATTTGAGAGAGTAAGAGAGAGGTAGAAACCGAGAGGGAAAGAGGGAAGAGAGAGAGAGAGAGGCAAAGAGAGAGTGAGAGGGAGATGGAGGGAGGAAGGGAGAGAGAGAAGGAGAGATAAAGCAAAAAGGAGAGAGAGGGGGAGAAAGGTAGAGAGGGAGAAAGAGAGCATGAGAGAGAGAGGTAGGGAGGGAGATAGAGAGAAAGAGAGAGGGAGAGAGAGATAGAGAGGGAGAGAGGGTTTTTATTTGAGAGAGAAATAGATATTGAGGGGGGTGAAGGAGGGAGAGAGGTAAAGAAGGAGGGAGAGGGGGAGGAAAGATAGAGAATGGGAGAGAGAGAGGGCTGAGCGAGAGTGCGAGCGAGGGAGAGAGGGAGTGAGAGAGAGGGAGGGAGGGAGTGGAAGTTGGAATGAGAGGGTAGGAGGGATGGAGGGAGAGCGTGGGAGATCGAAAAAAGTTAAAAAGAAGGAGAAAGAGGGAGAGAGAGTACGATAGAGAGAGGGAGGGAGTGAGTGGTGGAGAAATAAAGATAGAGGGAGAGAGTGAGAGAGATACGGAGGGAGGGAGGATAGAGAGGGAGAGTGGGAGGGAGTGGGTGTGAGAGAGAGAGAAAGAGGGGGAAGGGAGGGATGGAGCGTAAGAGAGAGGGATAGAGGTGGGTAGAAGAAGAAAGAGAGAGAGTGGTAGAGTGAGAGAGAGAAAGAGGTAGAGAAGAAAAGGGGAGAGATAGAAATAGAAAGGGAGAAGGGAGAGAGAGAGAGGGAGAGGGAGAGGGTGAGAGGAAGATAGAGTGAGAAAGGAAGAGAATGATAGAGAGAGAGAGAGATCAAGAGATGGAGAAAGAAAGAGAGAGTTAGAAGGAGAGGGAGGGAGAGAGATTAGGAGAGGGATGGAGATAAAGAGGAGAAAGGAGAGAGAGAGAGAGGGAGAGAGGGAAAGAGGAAGGGAAAGAGAGGGAGAAAGAGAGAGACGTAGAGAGGGAAAAAGAGGGAGAGAAACAGAGAGGGAGAGAAGTAGAGAGGGAAAGAGGAAGAGAGAGAGGGAGAGAGGGTTAGGGGAGAGAGGAGAGGGAGGAAGTAGAGAAATAGGAGAGGAAGGAAAGAGGAGAGTGTGAGAGAGAGAGGGAGAATAGAAAGAGAGAGGGAGAGAGAGAGAGAAAAGGAGAGAGGGAGAAATAAGGAGAGGGAGGGAGAGAGAGGGATAGAGGAGGGACGAGAGAGGGGTGAGAGAGAGAGGGATAGAGAATGAGCGAGGGAGAGAGAGAGGGAGAAAGGAAGGGATAGAGAGGGGAGGGAGATAGGAAGATGGAGGGATAGAGGGAGAGAAAGGGAGAGAGAAGGAAACAGAGTGGAGAGAGGGAGAGAGAGTCTAACCCCCGTAAAAAAATCCTTAACCGTAAAGCGATACATATTATAATATTTATATATATGCATTTATTAAGTGTAAGTATAATTCTCATTACACCATAAGAAATTAATGCTTGAAATGTGTGATTTATGTTAAATAAAGTTATTATGCTTGAGATTAATGGTTTAATTATTAAAGAAATTAAATATGCAAAATAAGTGTTTTGAGGACTATATTTTGTCCGAATTTTGTGTGATTTATTTGAGAACTTCGAGTGATTTCTGGATAAAACTTAAAAAGTAAACGTTGTTCATCTATGTGTCAATAGCTCTCTGTAAAATTTCATGGTTTTTAGATCTTGTATAAAGAGTTATAGCCATTTTAGTACGGACTCCTTTAGAGGCATCACTGCTGGAATATTTTTAGGGGAAGGAATTCGAGTTTAAGGTGAGGAATTTCCAAAACAATTGTGAGAGGGAGGGATGTTTAGTTATTTGAACTAGATTAGTTATAGTGTTTAATTAGTCTAACCAATTAGTTAGGAAACATAAGCCTCCTTAATAAATGAATGAAGGCCAGCTCACCCTAAACCCATCAAACCCGCCACTCTCTCTCTTGACTCACCAATAGCTTTCCACTCTCCCAAATTAAATTAAGACATTTGTACACTTAATTATAATAAGATTTTAATCATGTATATATATATAGACTAAGTGAGAATGGAAGAAAATTTTAGTCAGCCCGTAGCTACACAAAAGGGAGAGAAAAACGATAAGGAAAGAGAGGAAGAGGAAAGGAAAAGAAAAGGAAAGAAGAAAGAAAAGAAAGAAGGGGAAAGCCTAAAAAACCTTTAGGAAATTCAAGTAGAGTAAATAGGCTCCATTTATAGTTATTTTATGTCTTAAGTTATTTTTTTAAGTCTTTATTTCATGGGTTTGTAATAATTTTCAATGGTTTGCTATGGTTGTTTGTGTTGGTGTTAGGGTTTGACAAATTGTGATGGATCTACATGTTTGTGTTGTGATGCAAAGTTTGTTTGATGTGTTTAAATGTGTGGATGGTTTGGAAAGAAAAACAAAATAAAAGGGCATGGACCGAATTGGTTAGAGCCAAACTAGATTTGGTGAGCATGACTTGAAAAGGAAAGGAATGCACTTCTAGAGTTGCCCTAGGTTAAAACCATTCGACCAAGTGGGGAAAATTGGGAAAGAATGGATCTTTTGGGGAAATTAAAGGCCTAGAATATCATGGTAACTCAATTAGGAATGGATTAATAGTTTAGGGTGGAAATAATTTCACTAGACATAAAAGGCAATCCATGGCCATTTTAACAACCCATTCGGCCTAACTAAAAGAAAAATAGGCTTTTGCACTTCATTAGGTAAATTGGATATTTGATGGCTAAATTTGGTTTCTTTTATGGACCTTAAGGTTTAGATCTCCTTGGTAACCCTTCTAAAGTGTGTTTTGGTAAGTTATTGGCAAGTTAGTATAAAAGGAATTGACCTAGAAAGGGAAAAACAATTTCTTGCTCATTTTGGGACCAATCGGGCTAGAAAAGAAAATGATTAACACTAAGTCCTTTTTTATAATTAGAGACCAAGAATTAAAGGTGAACTAAAATAGAGACCAATTATTATCAGACATATAAATGGAGTAATGAAAAAAAAAGAGAATTCAAGAAAAACCGAGATTAAGACCTAGACCCATTCCGAGTCAACCTCGACTATTAAGATTAAAGGTTTGGATTAAACAAGATTTTAGCTTAAGTATGTCACACATGAATCCTTAGGATTAACCGATCTTGTAAACTAAGTAATACACCAAAAATGCGAGCCTAGACTTGCTAGGTACACGAGAAGGAAAACTCATAAGTATGAAGTAGATTTATGCAATGAATGATACCAATGAATGGGATTTGTGTTCTCTTTTCGAATACTTTGAATGATAAATGAAACTCTTATGAAGTTTTGATTGTGCATCGAGACATGAGAATGGATTGAGAAGAAAATGTTGATAGCATAATTCGTTGAATGTGTTAAACATAATACCACGTGCATCACATGCATTCGAGGGTGGTATGAAATTGAGAAAAATCATTGAGTCGTGAGATAATACAATTTGGTAACCAAATTGAATGGAATGGGTAATAGCATGAAACCATGTGCATGCCCTATTACTAACATCATTAAGCAAGGGATAATTCCACTAACCATGTGCTACGGCGAGGGATAATTCCTTATGAGTAGTAGGTGATAATGAGATCACCGAGAGAGAGTAATAGAGCGAGTAGGTGATAATAAGATCATCGAGGGATGGAACATATAGTCTTGCTAATACCTAGGGTACTTGGATTAAAATAGATGGGTAGAATGAGAAACGGAATTTCATTGCATATCACATGCATCACCCTACTTATTGAGCTTCGACTCACCCCATTTTTGTTTTCATGTTATGATAGGAATGATCAAAGTAGTAGGGATGCTACCGGGTCCTCCAAAAAGGCTCACGTGTGACACAAGTGTACCAAAATTTCTTTTGATTGCAATTTTAGGGTTAGGGTGTTGATAAACAGTTCGATAGTATTGTAAATAAATTTTATAATTTCTACCATTGTATTGCTAATATTATGTAAATTGTCTTGTACATGTTTCATTGTATGATAAGTTCTTAATATATTAGCGCATATGTGTTTGAGGTTAATTTGGAAATTGGTCATGTCGGCATGACGTGCTCCTTGCCTAGCCACTCCTTTTGGGTATTTAGCAAGTGGGCCAAGGAGGGGTGTCACGGAGAAAGGAAGAGAGGGACGGGGAAGGAGAGAGGGGGTGAGATAGAGTATGGGAGAGAAAGAAAAGAAGAGAGAGAGAGGGAGATGGAGAGAGAGAGAGGGGGTAAAGAGGGTGAGAGAGAGGGAGAGGGTGGCGGATAAAGACAATGAGGGAGAGAAAGGATTAGAGAGAGAGGGAGAGAAAAGGGGAGAGAGAGAGAGGGGGAATTTTGTTAGTGTATGCCTTAGAAGCTAATCATAGTTTGATTGTACTAACATACCCTTATCGTGTTATTATATATATATGAGGCATATTATTTGTTATGTTAATTTATTCATGTATTTAATTAAATGAACATGATAAAGTCCCAAGAATATCAATATTCTTAAATATCCCTAGTCAAGTGTTTTATTTTGGATATATTAAAGGGGCAATAATAAAGCATAGAGGCTAGTATGTGTATTGGTCGATAACATATGTTATGGATATGAGATATCAAGTCGACACATGGGTACATGTTGGAGAACATATATTGGACTCAACCATCATGAGATCACTACATGGATCATTATATAAGTGTCATAAGTTAGCTCATTGTGACTATGGTGTATGTGATCTTTCGACTAGAAGTCATTATGGTTACGTACATAAAAAATCATATATTTTGATACCATCAAACAAGATTTGTTATAGGATGGACTATAAAGTTGGTTATTGGATATACGATGAATCATGTAGAGGGATGTGAGTGATGTAGATATAACAAGAGTGATGTCTATAGGTCCTTTGATTGAGTGAGATTGTGAAATGCATAGCCATGTTCAAATGAATCGATATGAGATATCGATCTCATTTGTTTAGAGCGACCAACTCATGGATCAAGAAATGCTAAGATTAGACTATATGAGGATGACACATTCCATGTCTCATGTTTAATCTAAACATTTAGGACAAAGGGACTACACTACATGGTAACATATGTCACAAACAAGGTTAGGTCGAATCATCAACATTCTTATTACTTGGGTAGTAGTGATGTATTGCTAGATGTCGATCACTATTTATGATTCTAAATTATGATTTTGAGATCACTACCAACGTAATAAAAACCTATAAGGTCACGAGATGAAGAATGACTCAAAATTGGAGTATGACTAGAAGTCCTAATTGGATTAGGACTTCCGGAGTTAGGTTAAGATTCTTAATTGGATTAGGATTCTTAATTAGGTTAAGATTCCTAATGAGACTAGGATACATTTTAGATTATAGTGTTTAATTATACTAATAGACTGGTTCAATTAAGACATATAAAATGGGCTTAATGAAGTCCATGTCCAAGGCTATCGGACATTAATCTATCAAAATAATCAGCCCATGTTTTTCTCTCCCCTTACGGTTAGGAAATTAGCTTCCCGAGTGGGACTATGGCTCACACACATTTTGGTTGTTTTAAAATAAAACCAGCACATAATATTTATTTATATTAACTATGAAGATAGAAACTCTAAGCACTTTTGAGAGAAAACCCTAGCCACCTTAAGTGGAAGAGTGATCCAACCATTAAAAATCATAACTCATAGCTAGCACTTCGACTTGAGGTGATTCTCCATTCTAGAATTGTTCTAATGATCGATATGTTCATGTAGCTATCGATAAAGGAGCTATCGATAGAGATGCAGTTCACGGATATGTGCTTGTGATTTAGACATCCTACACATAAGAGATGTGATCCGCACTACAAGAGGTGATGATATGATCCTCCGACTTTGTTGTTTTTGCATAGATCCTATGGCATTTCAAAGCAATTTTTTTATAGGACATTATTTCGTTGCGTTAATTCTTATTGTATTGCTTCAAATCCCTACAAGAGTGAGGGTATGGAGAGTGGGAGAGAGTGACGGAGAGATAGAGAGATAAGGAGAAAGAGACATATGGGGAGAGAGGAAGGGAGAGAGGAAGAGGGAGAGGGAGGGAGAGAAAGAACAAGAGAGGGAGAAAAGAAAAAAGGGGAGAGGGAAAGAGGAAGAGAGGGAGACAGGTATGAAGAGAGGGAGAAGAAGGAAGAGATATAGAGAGTGAGAGAGAGAGGGATAAAGTGGGAGAGAAAGAGGGAGGGAGGGAGAGGTAAGGAGAGGGAGAGGAAGAAATAAAGAAGAGAAAGAGAAAGAAAAAGGGAGAGAGAAAAGAGAGAGGGAGGGAAAGAAAGGGAAAGAGAGAGAGGGAGAGGGAGAAGGAGAGGGCGAGGGAGGGAGAAACAATGGGGACGAGAGATAGAAAGTGAAAGAAGAAGAGAGAGAGGGAGAGAGAGAGGGAGGGAGAATGGTAGAGAGGAGAGAGAGATGGGGGAGAGAGAGTAGGAAAAACAAATAGTGTTTTTAATGATAGTGTTTTTGATGTGTAATTGATGTTAAATTGGAGTGTAATTATTTATGGATTAATAGTTGAATTGTTGAGAATTATCATGTTGTTCATGTTGGAATTATGATGAATTATTGAGAATTGGATGATTTTGACAATGTTTATGTGTTTTTAATTTTTGAATTATAATGAATAGATGATTAATTGGATTAAAGTAGTGTTCTTGAGGTTGTCCTTATTCATAGAAAAAAAGGGTTTATTATCTTTAAGACATGAATAAACAAGTGATTTTAATACTTCTTGTTTACAAAGTGTTTGATGATATGCCTAGAAGTTATTAATGGTATTGAATTAGAAAACTTGAAACTTGGCCACTTTGTTGGAGAATTTTGACCAATAATGAACTTTTGATTGCTTGATTTGGTTAACCTTTCGATGTTAAAATGATGAAAAGCATAGTAGGTTAAGAGGTTAGAGGTGAAAACTTGAGAAAAAAAGAAGAAATGAAAGTTGTCCTTCCATTGGCTAAGTTTTGGCCAAGAATGAAAGATAAGGCTAAGAGAGGTTAATTTAAGGCTAATGTTAATTTTGATATTTGAAGGAATAAAATGGCATGAAAAATGATCATAATCATATGAAAAAATGGATGGATTGTGTTTCTTAAACATTCAACCATAATATGTGTTTAAGGCATGAATTGTGTTTATTGATTATCCATGTTTGCATGCATACTTATTTTATATGGAATATGTATTTGGTGTATTATTTATATTGCATGTTCTTAAGGATTTAAAATATGAATGTTGAGGTTTATGTTAAATACATTACATTTTATTTAAATCATGAAAATGGTTTTACATTCATGATTTTGATGAAAGAAAAAAGGAAAAGAAAAGGTTTTCAAAATGGAATGGCTAGGTACCTTCTTGAGGTTATAAAAGAGGAATGATCACCCTCTCTAGAGAAAGAAAACATGCTAAGGGAATGAATTGGTGTATACTCTAAGCATGCAAAGTAAAATGAGGACATGCTAAAGGAATGATCCGGTGTAAACTCTTGGCATGTAAAGAAAAATAAGGACATGCTAAGGAAATGATCGGTGTATACTCGCATATGATCGGTGTATACTCTTGGCATATGATCCGGTGTATACTCTTGGCATGTGAAGGAAAATGAGAACATGCTAAGGGAATGATTTGGTGTATACTCTTAGAATGTAAAAGAAAATGAGGACATCCTAAAGGAAAAATTTGATGTATACTCTTGGAATGTGAAAGAAAATAAGGAAATGCTAAGGGAATGATTTGGTGCATACTCTTAGCGTGCAAAGGAAAATATATGGGAAGATACCTAGTGCTTTTGTGAAGTTTTAAAATTGCATTTTTAAAATAGAGCTAATTATGTACACAATTGATACGGTGCATCCGAAGAGGAAAATGAATTTCAAAAGGCACGAAAATGATTTTCAAATGTATCACGTACATTACATGAATAAAAGGCATTGCATGGATTACACATGGCATCGCTCAACTTTGTTTCTTATGGTGTAGGAGAAAAGAAAGATGAATAAGTACCATCGTTGAGAAATATTGAAGACTTGTCATATGTGTGCTTACTACGTAAAATGAGTGAGGAAAATTAACTCTGCTTAACTTAATTTTTAGTTATGTATTGGTAATAAGTTAAACAAATTTGGTTTGTAACAATAAATGGTATGATTTGAATGTTAAGTCAATATGGTGATAAGGATTAATTATTTTAATAATTTGGTAAACTAATTTGTCACTTGACTAATCAATATGATTTAAGTGAATGAATTGGTTAGGGAAAGGAACTAATTAGAGGTAGAATGAAGGTAATAATTAAATGGTTACTCAATTGGGTAACTAAGGAATTAAAAGTAAAAATATAGAATTAAATTGTTATGGTGGAAATGTTTAATAAGATTAAGGTATCAAATGGAAGTAGTAAATAATGAATAAATGTATTTAATGGGTTAGTTTTAAATAAATTGGGAACCAAAGTTCCTTAAGTCTAAAAAATGTTTTAAATGGACAAAATATTAGTTAAAGGTGAATTTATTAAATGCTTTATTGAATTTTTTGAATAAATTCCTAGCCTATGGAATTTTTATAAAAATAATAGTATTAAATCTTAGTTTAATGGTTACTATTCATTGATTATCTTCTAATTGAATATAATACATGATAATCAAATTATTTTTGAGATAAAACTACTATCAAATAATTCTACCTTATGGTATGGAATACTTGAGAGTGAAATAATCCCAATATAAGATATTTTATTTCAATGATTAATTTGGATTTCAAGAATATGGATTTTTGACTAGAATATGGCATTTAATATTTCTATACATGTTGTAGGAATATTAATTGATGTTAGTTGAATTTTTGAAAAAGTTTATACCTATTTTTTTTTTAATATGGACCTATTATTTATTATTTATTAGGGATCCCATACGAAAATGCCCAATTTGATAGATAGGTAAGGAGAGAGAGAGGGAGAGAGGGAATTAGGGAGATAGGGAGAGAGGGAGGGAGAGAGAGGGAGAGAGAGGAAGAGATATAAAGGGAGAAAAAAGTGAGGGAGATAGATACGAGAGAATAGGAGAGGGCAAAAAAGGGAAAGAGGAAGAGAAAGAGGGAGAAAGAGAGAGAGGAAGGGAGATAGAATGAGGGGGAGAGAGGGAGAGAGAGGGAAAGAGAGAGCAAGAGAGGGATAAAGTGAAGGAGTGCAAGATGGGGAGAGAGGAGCGATAGGGAGAGAAAGGGGGAGAAAGGGAGAGAGTGTGGAAGGGAGAGAGAGGGAAATAGAGAGTAGGAGAGAGAAAGAGTGAGGGAGGGCGAGATGGGGAGAGAGGAGCAATAGGGATAGAAAGGGGGAGAGAGGGAGAAAACGGGAGAAAGGTAGAGGGATAGCGAGAGAGGGGGAGAGAGAGATAAAGGTAGAGGGAGAGAGAGAGACAAAGGGAGAGAGAGAGAGGGAAAGGTAGAGGGAAAGGGAATGAGAGAAGAGGGAGAGAGAACCAGAAAAGGATAGAGAGAGAGGGTTGGGGATAGGGAGAGAGGGGGAGAGTAGGGAAGAGATAGAGGAGGAGAAGGAGAGAGAGTGAGTGAGAGAGGGAGAGAAGTGGTGAGAGAGAGGGAGAAAGTAAGGGAGAGAGAGGTAGAGGGAGAGAGGGGAGAGGGGGAGGGAAAGGAAGAGGGAGAGAGGTTGTAAAATAGAAAGGGAGAGGGAGGGAGAGAGGAGTGAGAGAGAGGGAGAGAAAGATAGAGGGGCGGGATAAAGAGGGGGAGATAGAAAGAGGGGGTGGGGAGAGAGGGAGAGAGGGGTAGAGAGAGATTAACGAAGAGAGAGGGAGATAGATAAGGGAGAGAGAGTGAGTAAATAATTATCTCTTAGGGTGTAGATTTAGCCTTTATAAAAAAATGAGTCATCTAAGTGTCCGACCTCTATCGATAATCCATATAGCTTAAACATCCACAAAGGAAGCCATAAAAATCATCGGGTGGTAGCTCTATTCCTTCGTATGGTTTATTTGTGTTCTAACAAAATTAGTTAGGGCTTTTGCGACAATTAAGGATTTTAAGAAGGGATACGACAACTCTAGCTTATAGGAGTGAACCACTTTCTCTCTTTTTGTTTCTCTTTTTACCATGTGTGTGTGTTGTTCTCTTACCCTCTTTGTCATCTCCCTTTTATTTATATAGGGGTAGCGAGACTTATCCTCCGAGGACAATGAGTTGTAATGTGGTGGGCTTTTTGATCTTATCCTTGTAAACCCTAAGCCTTTTTCAATAGGACTTAAGTTTATACTCCCATCAAAACATATTGTAGGCTTTTAAGTTAAGCCTATTGGCCCAAACTCCTTTGGCTTAATTAATTACCAATTAATTTGGACTATCCAAATAAATTGGGTTACATATTTTTAGGAAGTCGACATTAGGAAATAATTTTTCAAATTACCCTTGAACCTAAACTAGGAAACTAATTTTCTTTTTAGGTAACTTACTTCCAAATTTGAAACCGACTTCCAAATTGAGATCTAATTTCAAAAATATGAAAATTTCTAAAACAAGAAACTTTATTCAAAACGAGAAAACATTTCATTTTTAAAAACCTTTTTCAAAATAGGCAACTTTAAAAACTAGAAACCTTTTCTAAAATCTTTGTTTCTCTTTTATTATATGAATGCTTAAACTTATACATGTGACTTAATAGGCTTCTAGACATATTACTAATGTATCAAAAATAAAAGATACCTCTTTTATCTCTTGGTGCATAAATCAAGATTGGCCTCTAGTAAGACAATATGACTACCTTATTCTCTAGGAGGATTAATTAATTCATAATTAATTTTCATGAGCATGGTTATCATATAAGTCAATCCTAGTGTCAATTTATCACAATGTGACCTCAAACTTGGTTTATAGTTCGTTAGATTATGATCACATAAGTTTTCTTAAATTTTTAAATATCTTAGCTCTAAAGTAAACCAACTATGCTCTATTGGTATACTCATAGTGCCGTCATAAATTTCATGAGTAGATATTTATCAAAGAGCAATGTGATAACTCTTCGAGCATATAAGGAATGACCTATCATATCTCGATCATCCACCTATCTCTATTAGATTCTCGGTGTATCCAACAAATCACTCACATGTATCTCTTAACTAAGCCTATCGAAACAAGTTTCGAGTACATAAATCCTCTAATAAGATAACTATGATGACTTTAAGTCACAAGACCAGTTTTACCTATCTCGTATGAGATTCCTATAGACTAAACCAAATAGGTTCTTATAGCAAGTCACATCTAGTGATATGTTCTCTAACATTAATCACCTAAGTGCTTACTTTGGCATCGCCATGCTAATAGGTGTGAGATCTCCTACTGTTATCTTATAACATGAGAGTAACACTCACAAGTCTTACCATATGTGGTCGATGTCTATTCTTGACAATGCTATAATTTGATATTGAATGATATCATTTAAGTTCATTGTGTTTGTCTCATATTTTTCAATCAATGATTAATGCAATGAACTAATCATATAGACTTCTATCTAATTTTATCAAAATATTAATAATAAGAATTAATAGAAAGAATTTTTTATTGACATAGAAATACAATGTTACAACACATTGAACAATCCAAACAAGATTGGATCTTTGGCACCTACACTTGCACCTCTCTCCCTCCCTCCTCTCTCTCTCTCTCCTCCTCTCCCTCTCCCTCTCTATCCCCTTCCCTCCCTTTCTCTCTATCTTCCTCTCTCCCTCTCTTTCTCTCTCCCCTTCCCTCCTTTTCTCTTTCTCCCTCCCTCTCTCTTTCTCCCTCCCTCACTATTTTCCTCTTTCTCTCTCCCTCTCTCTCTCCCTTTGTCACTTTTATTGCTCCTTCCTTCCTCTCCCTCCCTCCCTTTCCCACCCTCCCTCTTTATCCTCTCTCTCCCCCCATCTCCCACTCCTTTCCCTCTCTCTCTCTTTATCTCTTCCCCTCCCTCTATCTCCCTTTACCTCTCTCATTCCCTTTCTCTCCCTCTCTCTTTCTCACTCTCTCTCCTTTCCTCTCTATTTCTCTCTCTCACTCTCTCTTCTCCCTCTCCCTCTTTCTCACTCTCTCTCCTTTCCTCTCTATTTCTCTCTCTCACTCTCTCTTCTCCCTCTCCCTCTCCTTCTCTCTCCCCGTCCACTATCTCTACATCTTCCCCTCTCTCTCCCCTTTCCTCTCTCCCTCGTTCTCTATCTCTCCCTATCTCCTTTTCTCTCTCTCTCTCACTCTCGCTACTCCTTCTCCCTCCCTATCCTAATCTCTCTAACTCTTCCTTTCTCTCTCCCTTCCACTCTCTCTCCCTATCTCCCTCCTTCCCTCCCTCGTTCTTGCTCTCTTGACTCCCTCTCCATCTCCCTCCTTATCTCACCTTCTCTACCTCTTCTCTCCCTCTCACTATCCCATACTCTTACCCTCTCCCTCCCTCTCTCTCTTTCCCACCCTCTCTCTACCTCCTTCCCTCTTTTTTTGTCTCCTCCTCTCCCTCTACCTCACTCTTCTCCCCCTCTCCCTCTCCCTCACTCCTCTCCCTCTCTCCCCCTGTTTCTCTCCCTCTCTCTCCTCTCACTCCCAACCCCATTCTCTCTTTATCTTTCTCTCTCTCCCTTTCCTCTCTCTCCCTCTCTCCTCCTCTCCCTCCCTCTCTCCATCTCTCTCACTCCTTCTCTCTTCCTCACTCTCTCCCTCCCACTCTCTCTCACCTTCTCCTTCTTTCTCCCCCTCTCATTTTTCCTCTCTCCCTTTATCTCTCTCCCTTCCTGTTTCTACCTCGCTCTCTTCATCTCTCTCTCCTAATCTCTCTCTCCCTCTTCCTCTTTCTCTAACCCACTCTCTCTCCTAACTATGATCTCTTTCCCTCTTTCGTTGTTCTCCCTCTCTTACTCTTTCTCTTCCCTTTTCTCTCCCTTTCTCTCTTCCCACTCTTTCCCCATTCTCCCTTTCACTCCATCTCTCTCTCCACACCCCTCTATCTCTCCCTCCCTCTTCCCCTCTTTCCTTCCACTCTCTCCCTCCCTCCCTCCCTCTCTCCCTCTTTATCTCCCTCTCTCAATCTATCCCCTTTCCTCTCGATCACTCCCTTTCTCTCCCTCTTCTTTTTCTCTCTCTCCCTCTCCCTCTATGTCTCCCTCCCTCCCTCTCTCCCTCTCCCTCTCTCTCCCTGCCCTCTCCTCCTTTCCCTCTTTCTCTCTCCCTCCCTCTCTCTCTCCCCCTCTCTTATTTTCCCTCTTCTTCTCTACCTCCAACCCTCTCTCTCTCACTCATACTCTCACTCCCTCTCTTCCTATCTCTATCTCACTCTCCACCTCTCTTCCTCTCTCCCACTCCCTTTCTTCCTCTCTCTCCCCCTCTCTCCCTCTCCCTTTCTCTTTCTCCAACTCTTTCCCTCTACCCCTCTCTCTCCCTCTCTCATTTTCCCTCTCTCTTCCTCTTTCCCTCTCCCTCTTTCTCACACTATTTCCCTCCCTCCCCCTCTCTCCTTCTCACTCTCTCCCCTCTTTTTCTCCCTCTCTTTTTCTCCTCGGCTCTATACCTCTTAACCTTTCTTCCTCTTTCTATCCCCCTCTTCATCTCCTGTCCACCCCTCTCCCTCCCTCTCTCCTTCTCCCTCTCCGACCCTCACTTCATCTCTCTCTCTCCCTCTTTCCCTTTCCCTCCCTCCCTCCCTTCTACTCTCTCTCTCCCCCTCTCTCACTCTCTCACTCTCACTCCCTCTCCCCATCTCTCTCTCCCTTTCTCTCTATCTCTTTCTCTCCTTCTTTCCCCATTATTCTATTTCCTCTCTTTTTCTCTCTCTTTCTCCTACTCTCGCCCTCTCTCCTACTCTTTATCCTTCTCTCTTTATCCCTCCCTCTCTCTCTCCCTCCCTTTCTCTCTCATCCTCTCTCTCACCCTCTCTTCCATTCAATCTCTCTCTCTCCCTCTCCTTCACTCTCTCTCTCCCCCTTTCTCCTTCACTCTCCCACTCTTCCTCTCTCTCTCTCTCTCTCTCACCCTCTCTCACTCTTGCCACTCCTTCTCCCTCCCTATCCTAGTCTCTCTAACTCTTCCTTTCTCTCTCCCTTCCCCCTCTCTTTCTCCCTATCTCCTTATTTCTCTACCTCATTCTTGCTCTCTTTACTCCCTCTCCATCTCTATAACCCCGTAAAAAAATACATATATATGTATATATATATATATATATATATATATATATATATATATATATACATATATATACATATATGTATCAAAATCGGTGTGCTGATCGATTGTACCGAGGACTATATTACGCCCGACTTTAGAGTGATTATATATATATATGTATCAAAATCGAGTGTGCTAAGGACTACATTATGTCTGAATTTTGTGTGATTTATTTGAGAACTTTAGAGTGGTTTCTAGATAAAACTTAAAGAATAAAAGTTGTTCGTCTATGTGTCTACTACCTCTCTATAAACTTTCTTGATTTTTAGACCTATATATAAAGACTTATGGCTATTTTAGTGTAGGTTGGTTTTGAAGCATCACTCGTTGGAATTTTTGAGTTTTAAGAAAAGAAATTTCTAAAATTTCATGAAGGAAACTATGTTTATTTACTTGAATCAAGTTAATTAGGGTGTATATTTAACCTAAAATTTTAGTAGACACCTAAGCAATGCATTAAATGAATTAATAGCCAACTCATTCATTTCTATCTCAAATCTCCCACCTCTCTCTCATGACTCACCATTAACTTTCCACTCTTCCAAATTAAATCCAGCCATTTGTACACTTACTTAGACCAAGAATTTAAGCATGTGTATATATATATAAAGAGTGCAAATGATAAGAAATTTTTAGGCAGTCATAGCCACCAAAATTAGGAGAGAAAAACGGTAAACAAGAGAGGAAGAGGAAAGGAAAAGAAAAAGAAAAAGAAAGAAAAGAAAGAAGGGAAAGCCTAACCAACCTTTAGGAAATTCAAGCAAGGTAAGTAGGTTTCATTTTTTATTGATTAATGTCTTAAGTTTTTTTTTTTAAGTTATTCTTTTTAGTGTTTATTTCATGGGTTTGTAATAATTTTTCTATGATTGCTATGGTTGTTTGTGTTGGTGTTAGGGCTTGCTAAATTGTGATGGATTTATATGTTTTGTTGTCATGCAAAGCTTGTTTGATAGGTTTAAATGTGTGGAAGGGTTGGAAAGGAAAAAGAAAGAAAAAGGGTATGGATTGAATGGATTGAACTTAACCTAGGTTTGGTAAGCTTAACTTAGAAAGAAAAAGGAATACACTTCTAGAGTTTCCCTAGGCTAAAATCATTCGGCCAAGTGGGGAAACTGGGAAAGAATTGATCTTTTGGAGAAATTAAGGGCTTATAATATCATGGTAACTCAATTAGAAATGGGTTAATAGTTTAAGGTGCAAATAAATTCACTAGACAAAAGAAAGCAATCCATGGCCATCTTAACAACCCATCCGGCCTAACTAAAAGAAAAATAGAGTTTTGGACTTCATTAGGTAAATTGGACATTTGATCACTAAGTTTGGGTTCCTTGGTGGATCTTAAGGTTTAAATCTCCTTGGTAAATCTTCTAAGTATGAGTTGGTAAGTCATTAAAAAAGAAGTGACCTAGAAATGGAAAACCAATTTCTTGCTTATTTTGGGACCATTTGGCCTAGGAGAGAAAATGATTAACATTCAATACCTTTTGTGTAAGTAGAGATCAAGAAGTGAAGATGAACGTAAGTAGAGATCAATGATTACAAGACATATAAATAGGGTAACGAAAAAAGTGAATTCAAGAAAAATAAAGATTAAAACCTAGACCCTTTATGAGTCGACTTCGACTACTAAGATCAAATGTTTAGATTAAGCAAAAATTTAGCTTAAGTATGTCATGTATAAATCCTTAGGATTAACCGGTCTCATACACTAAGTTATACACCGAAATTCGAGCCTAGACTTACCTAGTATATGAAAAGGACAAACTCATAAGTATGAAGTAGATTTATGCAATGAATGCTACCGATGAATGGAAATTATATTCTCATTTTGAATACTTTAAATGGTACATCAAACACCTATGAAGTCCCGAGTGTGCGTCGAACACGAGAACGATCTAAGAAGAAAATATTGATAACATAATTAGTCGAATGTGTTAAACATAATACCATGTGCATCACGTGCATTAAGGGGTGATATGAAATCGAGAAACATCATTGAGTCATGAGATTAAATAATTTGGTAATCGAACCGAATGGAGTGGGTAACAACATGAAACCATGTGTGTGCTTTATTACTAACATCGTTAAGCAAGGGATGATTTCGCTAACTGTGTGTTACAATGAGGGGTAATTCCATTGTGAGCAATAAACGATTGTTGAGGTTATTCAATGGTAAATGATTGTTGAGGTTATTCGACGAGTAAATGATTGCCGAGGTTATTCAACAATCACCGAGAATAAAGCGAGACTTACTAATATCCAGCGTACCCTTAACATTTCAAATTGATGAGAATAGTGGGGGCGAGCGGAAAAACGTTGCATAACATATGCATCACCCTACTTACTAAGCTTCAGCTCACCCCGTTTGTTCTTCCATGCCATGGCGAGTAAAAGTGACATTCATACCGATAAGGACACCGTTGATCCTCCAAAAAGGCTCACGTGTGACACAATGTACCAAAATTTCTTTTGATTGTAATTTTGGGGTTAGGTGTCAATGAATATTTTGATGGTATTGTAAATAAATTTTATAATTTCTTACATTTTTTATTAATATTATGTAAATTTTCTTGGTCATGTTTTATCGTATGATAAGTCCTTAATGTATAAACACACATGTGTTTAAGGTAAATTCGAGTAAATTCGCACGGCCACCCCTATTTGGATAATAGAGAGTGGACTAGAGTGGGGGTGTCACAATCTCCCTCCTGTCCTACCTTCTCTACCTTTTCCTCTCTCTTCATCCCTTCCTCCATCTTGCTCTCTCCCTCTCCCTTTCCCTCTCCCTCTCTCTCTCCCCCTTTTTCCCTCTCTCGCTCCCTCTCTCTCCCTCTCATTCTTCCTTTCTCACTCTTTCCCTCTCTCCCTTCCTTTTTTCCCCTACACCTTTCATCTTTCTCTCTCTTTCTCGCCCTCTCTCTTTCTTTCATCTCTCCCTATCCCACACTCTCTCCCTCTCCCTCCCTCTCTCTCTCTCCCACCCTCTCTCTACCTCCTTCCCTCCTTTTCCCTCTCCCTCTACCTCACTCCCCTCCCTCTCTCACCCAATTTCTCTCTCTTTCTCTCTCCTCTACCTCTTTTCCTCCTTCCTCCCTCGCTCTCCCTCCCCTCCCTCTCTCCCCTCTCATTATCCCCCTCTCTCTCCTTCTCTCTCCTCTCTCACTATCCCTCTCTCTCTCCTTCTCTTCCCTTTCTCTCCCTCCCTCTCTCTCTTTCTCTCTTTCTATCCCCCTTCCTTTTATCTCCCTCCCTTTCTCTCTCTCCTTCTCCTTCTATCTCCCTCCCTTTCTCTCTCTCCTTCTCCCTCTCTCTCCCTCCCTCTCTCTCCCTCTCTCTCTCTCCCCCTCTCTCTCTCCCTCTCTCTCTCCCCCTTTCTCCCCCTTCCTCTATCCTTTTATCCCTTTCTCTCTCACTCTATCCCACTCTACCCCTCTAACTCAATCCCTCTCTCCCTCTTTCTCTATCCCTCTGTCCCTTTCTCCCTTTCCCTACCCCACTTTACCCCTCTAACTCGGTCCCTCTCTCCCTATTTGTCTCCCTCTCCCTCCTATCTAATTTCTCTCTCCCACTTTATATCCCTATCCTCTCCTTTCTTCTCTCTCTTACTCTGTCTCACTCCCTTCCTCTCCTTCCTTCCTTTTTCCTCTCCCCCTCTCTCCAACTCTCTTCCTCTCTTCCTCTCTCTCTCCCCTCCTAATCCCTCTTCCTCTTCCTCTCTCCCTTTCTCTCCTTATCTCTCTCCCTTTCTCCCTCCTTATCTCTCTCCCTCTCTCCCTTTCTCCCTCCTCTCTCTCCCTCTCTCTATATCTCCCTCTCTCCCTCTCTATCCTTTTCTCTCCCCCTCTTTACTTATCTCTCTCTCTCTTCCCCCTCTCCCTCTCTCTTCCCTCATTCTCTCACTTGCTCTCTCTCTCTCTCTCTTATCCCCTCTATCCCTTTCATCTTCTCTCTTTCTCCCTTTCTCCCTTTTTCCCTTCATCTTTCGCCCTCTCCCTCCAATTGATTCTCTCTTTCTTCTTCTCTCTCCTCCTCTCTCTTGATTTCTCTCCTCCTTTTCTCTCCCTTTCTCTCTTTACCTTTCTTACCTTTTCTCCCCCTCTCTCTTCCTTTCTCATCCTTTCTCCTTCTTTCCCTCTCCCTTGCTCTTTTTCCTTCTCCCTCCCTTTCACTCTCTCCCTATATCTCTTTCTTTCCCTTTCTCTCTTTCCCCCTCTCTCTCCCACTCACCCATTTTCTCCCTCTCTTTCTCTCTCCCTCTCTCTATCCCTCACCCTATCTCTTCCACTCTAACTCTCTCTCACTCCTTCTCTCTCCCTCTCTTTCCTTTTATCTCTCCCTCTCTTTCCTTTTATCTCTCCCTCTCTCCTTTTCTCCCTCACTCTCTTCCTCTATCCATCTCTCTTTATCCCTTCCTACCTATCTCTCCCTCTATCTATCCATCCATCCATCCCACCCTCCCCCTCTCTATCTCCATTCCTCTCTCTCTCCCTCCCTTTCTTTCTCCTTTCTCTATCTACCATTCACTCTCCCTCTCTCTCTCCCACTCTCCCTTATTCTCCTTCTCTCTCCCTCTCTCTCTCTCTCTTTTTTTCTCTCTCGTTCTCTCTTCACCTCTCACACTCTATCCCCTTCTCCTTATCTATTCCTCTTTTTCTATCTCTCTTTCCCTCTCCTTCTCTCTTGCTCTCTCTCTCTCCCCTTCTTCTCTCTCTTTCCCTTTTTCTTTTCCTTATTCTCTCTCTCTCCCTCTTTTTCTCTTCCTTTATCTCTCTTCTCCCCTAGATCTCTCTCTCACTTTCCCTCTCTCTATCTCTCTCTCCCTCCCTCCCTCTATGTCCCTCCCTCTTCTCTCCCTCCTTCCCTTGATATCTCTATCTCCCTCTCTCCCTCTCTTTCTTCCTCTCTCTCCATCTTTCCCTCTCCCTTTCTCTCCTCCATCTCTTTCCTTCTCTCTATTCCTCTCTCCCCCTTTCACTATCTTCTCTCTCTCCCCCTCTTTCTCTCCCTCTCTCTCACCCTCTCCCTCCCTCTCTTTCCCTACATCCCTCATCTCCCTCCCTCCCTCCCTTTCTCTCTCCCTCTCCCTCCTCCTCTTCAGCCTCTCACCTTTCCTCTCTCTCACTCTTTCTCCCCCTCTATCTCTCTCTACCTCTCTATCCCTCTCTCCCTCTCTCTTCTTTATTGCTCTCTACCACCTCTCTCTATTCCACTCTTTCCCTCTCTCCCTCTCTCCTTCTATCTCTTTGTCCCTCCCCCTCTTTCTCTCTATCTCTCTTTATCTCTCCCTCTCTATCTTTCTCTCTCTCTCTTGCCCTTCTTCTCTTTCCCTCTCCCTCTCCCTCTCTCTTATACCATGTCTTCCTCTTTCTCTCTCTCTCTCTCTCTCTCTCACCCACTCCTCCTCTCTCTCTCCCTCCCTGCCACTCTCCCCCATTCTCTATCTCCCTCTCTCTCTCTCTCCCTTCCATCTCTCTCCTCTCTTTCTTTATCCCCCTTTCCCATCTCACTCCCTCCACCTCGCTCTTTCCCCCTCTCCCTCTTTCTCCCTCTTTCTTTGCCTCTCTCCCTCCCTCTCTTTCCCTCTCTCTCTTTCTCTCTCTTTCCCTCTCCCTCTCCCTTTATCCCTCGCTCTCCTCCTCCTTTTCTCCCTCTCTCTATCTCTAACTCTCCTCCTTTCTATTTATCTCTCTTTTTCTCTCTCTTCGCTGCTCCTTCTAAATATACCTCTTATCTCTCCCTCTTTCTGCCTATCCATCTCTACCTCTACCTCTTTATCTCACACTCTCTCCCTATTTATGTTCCTCTCTCTCTCCCCTTCTCCAGCTGGCTCCCTCTCTTGCCCACACTCTCTCCCTCTATCTCCCTTTCCTCTCCCTCCCTCTCTTTCCCTAACCCTCTCTTTCACCCTCTTTATCCTTCCTTATCCGCCTCTCTCTCACCCAATCTCTCCCTTCTCTCGTCCCAATCTCAATCTTTCCCTCTACTTCCTTCTCCCTCTCTCTCCCTTTCCTTCATCCTCTCTCCCTCTCTCTACCTCACTCACACACTCTCTCTCTATCTCTCTATCCCCTTCCTCTTTACCTCCCTCTCATTCTCTCACTGTCACTTGCTCTCTCCGTCCTCCTCTCTCTCCCTCTTTGCCTATCTCTTCCTCCCCTTCTCCCTCTATCTCTCCCTTACTTTTCTCTTTTCTCTTTTCTTAGTACTTCTCCCTCCCTCTCTTTTCCTCCCACACTCTCTCTCTTACTCTCTCTTGCTCTCTCTCCCTTTTTCTCTCTCACTCTCCTTCTCTCTCTTCTCCTCTCTTTCCTTCTCCCTTTCCCTCTCTAACTCCCTGTCTCTCTCTCCTCC